>OU342743.1:324953678-326153678 GCA_910589775.1 Avena eriantha
TTTTCATTAACCACATCTAGAGTCATTGCATGTTTGTTCTTTCCACAAACCACATATGGATCCACCAGTGTGATTGCATGTGTGTTCTTTTCACAAACCACATCTAGTGTCATTGCATGTATGTTCTTTCCACAAACCACAAATGGATCCACCAGTGTTACTGGATGTGTGTTCTTTTCACAAACCACAAGTAGAGTCATTGCATATCTGTTCTTTTCACAAACCACATATGTATGCACCAAAGTCATTGCATGTGTGTTCTTTTCACAAACCACGGCTAGAGTCATTGCATGTCTGTTCTTTTCATGAACCACACATGGATCCACCAGTGTGATTACATGTGTGTTCTTCTCATGAACCACAGCTAGAGTCATTGCATGTGTGTTCTTCTCACAAACCACACATGGATCCACCAGTGTCATTGCATGTCTGTTCTTTTCACAAACCATAGCTAGAGTCATGGGATGTCTGTTATTTCCACAAACCACATATGGATCCACCAGTGCCATTGGATGTGTGTTCTTTTCATTAACCACAACTAGAGTCATTGCATGTGTGTTCTTTCCACAAACCACATATGGATCCACCAGTGTCATGGGTTGTGTGTTCTTTTCATGATCCACACCGAGTGTCATTGCATGTGTGTTCTTTTCATTAAACCACACATGGATCCACTAGTGTCATTGGATGTTTGTTCTTTTCATGAACCACACCAAGAGTCATTGCATGTGCGTTCTTCTCACAAACCACACATGGATCCACTAGTGTCATTGCATGTGTCTGTTCTTTTCACAAACCACATATGGATCCACCAGTGTGATTGCATGTTTGTTCTTTTCACAAACCACATATGGATCCACCAGTGTCATTGGATGTGTGTTCTTTTCATGAACCACACCTAGAGTCATTGCATGTCTGTTCTTTTCACAAACCACACATGGATCCACCAGTGTCATTGCATGTGTGTTCTTTTCATGAACCACAGCTAGAGTCATTGCATGTGTGTTCTTCTCACAAACCACATAAGGATACACAAGTGTCATTGCATGTATGTTCTTCTCACAAACCACACATGGATCCACTAGTGTCATTGCATGTTCGTTCTTTTGACAAACCATAGCTAGAGTCATTGCATGTTTGTGCTTTCCAAAAACCACATATGGATACACCAGTGTCATTGGGTGCGTGTTTTTTCATTAACAACAGCTAGAGTCATTGCATGTGCGTTCTTTCCAGAAACCAGATATGGATCCACCAGTGTCATTGGATGTGTGTTCTTTCCACGAACCACATATGGATCAACCAGTGTCATTGGATGTGTGTTCTTTTCATGAACCACACCCAGTGTCATTGCATGTGCCTTCTTTTCATTAAACCACACATGGATCCACTAGTGTTATTGGATGTTTGTTCTTTCCATGAACCACACCCAGAGTCATTGCATGTGTATTCTTCTCACAAACCACACATGGATCCACTAGTGTGTTTTCATGTGTGTCCCTTTCATGAACCACACCTAGAGTCATTTGCATGTCTGTTCTTGTCAGAAAGTACACATGGATCCACTGGTGTCATTGCATGTGTGTTCTTTTCATGAACCACAACTAGAGTCATTGCATGTATGTTCTTTTTCAAAAACCACATAAGGATCCACCATTGTCATTGGATGTGTGTTCTTTTCATGAACAACACCCCGTGCCATTGCATGTCTGTTCTTTCCACAAACCACATATGGATCCACCTGTGTAATTGGATGTGTGTTCTTTTCATGAACCACACCCAGTGTCATTGCATGTGTGTTCTTTTCATTAAACCACACATGGATCCACTAGTGTCATTGGATGTTTGTTTCTTTCATGAACCACACCCAGAGTCATTGCATGTGTATTCTTCTCACAAACCACACATAGATCCACCAGTGTGATTTCATGTGTGTTCTTTTCATGAACCACAGCTAGAGTCATTTGCATGTCTGTTCTTGTCAGAAACCATACATGGATCCACAAGTGTCATTGCATGTGTGTTCTTTTCATGAACCACAGCTAGAGTCATTGCATGTATGCTCTTTTTCACAAACCAAATAAGGATCCACCATTGTCATTGGATGTGTGTTCTTTTCATGAAAAACACCCCGTGTCATTGCATGTCTGTTCTTTTCACAAACCACATAAGGATACACCAGTGTCATTGGATGTGTTTTCTTTTCATGAACCACACCTAGTGTAATTGCATGTGTATTCTTCTCACAAACCACAAATGGATCCACAAGTGTCATTGCATGTCTCTTCTTTTCATTAACCACAGCTAGAGTCATTACATGTATGTTCTTACCACAAAGCACATATGGATCCACCAGTGTCATTGCATGTTTGTTCTTTTCATTAACCACATCTAGAGTCATTGCATGTTTGTTCTTTCCACAAACCACATATGGATCCACCAGTGTGATTGCATGTGTGTTCTTTTCACAAACCACATCTAGTGTCATTGCATGTATGTTCTTTCCACAAACCACAAATGGATCCACCAGTGTTACTGGATGTGTGTTCTTTTCACAAACCACAAGTAGAGTCATTGCATATCTGTTCTTTTCACAAACCACATATGTATGCACCAAAGTCATTGCATGTGTGTTCTTTTCACAAACCACGGCTAGAGTCATTGCATGTCTGTTCTTTTCATGAACCACACATGGATCCACCAGTGTGATTACATGTGTGTTCTTCTCATGAACCACAGCTAGAGTCATTGCATGTGTGTTCTTCTCACAAACCACACATGGATCCACCAGTGTCATTGCATGTCTGTTCTTTTCACAAACCATAGCTAGAGTCATGGGATGTCTGTTATTTCCACAAACCACATATGGATCCACCAGTGCCATTGGATGTGTGTTCTTTTCATTAACCACAACTAGAGTCATTGCATGTGTGTTCTTTCCACAAACCACATATGGATCCACCAGTGTCATGGGATGTGTGTTCTTTTCATGATCCACACCGAGTGTCATTGCATGTGTGTTCTTTTCATTAAACCACACATGGATCCACTAGTGTCATTGGATGTTTGTTCTTTTCATGAACCACACCAAGAGTCATTGCATGTGCGTTCTTCTCACAAACCACACATGGATCCACTAGTGTCATTGCATGTGTCTGTTCTTTTCACAAACCACATATGGATCCACCAGTGTGATTGCATGTTTGTTCTTTTCACAAACCACATATGGATCCACCAGTGTCATTGGATGTGTGTTCTTTTCATGAACCACACCTAGAGTCATTGCATGTCTGTTCTTTTCACAAACCACACATGGATCCACCAGTGTCATTGCATGTGTGTTCTTTTCATGAACCACAGCTAGAGTCATTGCATGTGTGTTCTTCTCACAAACCACATAAGGATACACAAGTGTCATTGCATGTATGTTCTTCTCACAAACCACACATGGATCCACTAGTGTCATTGCATGTTCGTTCTTTTGACAAACCATAGCTAGAGTCATTGCATGTTTGTGCTTTCCAAAAACCACATATGGATACACCAGTGTCATTGGGTGCGTGTTTTTTCATTAACAACAGCTAGAGTCATTGCATGTGCGTTCTTTCCAGAAACCACATATGGATCCACCAGTGTCATTGGATGTGTGTTCTTTCCACGAACCACATATGGATCAACCAGTGTCATTGGATGTGTGTTCTTTTCATGAACCACACCCAGTGTCATTGCATGTGCCTTCTTTTCATTAAACCACACATGGATCCACTAGTGTTATTGGATGTTTGTTCTTTCCATGAACCACACCCAGAGTCATTGCATGTGTATTCTTCTCACAAACCACACATGGATCCACTAGTGTGTTTTCATGTGTGTCCCTTTCATGAACCACACCTAGAGTCATTTGCATGTCTGTTCTTGTCAGAAAGTACACATGGATCCACTGGTGTCATTGCATGTGTGTTCTTTTCATGAACCACAACTAGAGTCATTGCATGTATGTTCTTTTTCAAAAACCACATAAGGATCCACCATTGTCATTGGATGTGTGTTCTTTTCATGAACAACACCCCGTGCCATTGCATGTCTGTTCTTTCCACAAACCACATATGGATCCACCTGTGTAATTGGATGTGTGTTCTTTTCATGAACCACACCCAGTGTCATTGCATGTGTGTTCTTTTCATTAAACCACACATGGATCCACTAGTGTCATTGGATGTTTCTTTCTTTCATGAACCACACCCAGAGTCATTGCATGTGTATTCTTCTCACAAACCACACATGGATCCACCAGTGTGATTTCATGTGTGTTCTTTTCATGAACCACAGCTAGAGTCATTTGCATGTCTGTTCTTGTCAGAAACCACACATGGATCCACAAGTGTCATTGCATGTGTGTTCTTTTCATGAACCACAGCTAGAGTCATTGCATGTATGCTCTTTTTCACAAACCAAATAAGGATCCACCATTGTCATTGGATGTGTTTATTTTCATGAAAAACACCCTGTGTCATTGCATGTCTGTTCTTTTCACAAACCACATAAGGATACACCAGTGTCATTGGATGTGTTTTCTTTTCATGAACCACACCTAGTGTAATTGCATGTGTATTCTTCTCACAAACCACAAATGGATCCACAAGTGTCATTGCATGTCTCTTCTTTTCATTAACCACAGCTAGAGTCATTGCATGTATGTTCTTACCACAAAGCACATATGGATCCACCAGTGTCATTGCATGTCTGTTCTTTTCATTAACCACATCTAGAGTCATTGCATGTTTGTTCTTTCCACAAACCACATATGGATCCACCAGTGTGATTGCATGTGTGTTCTTTTCACAAACCACATCTAGTGTCATTGCATGTATGTTCTTTCCACAAACCACAAATGGATCCACCAGTGTTACTGGATGTGTGTTCTTTTCACAAACCACAACTAGAGTCATTGCATATCTGTTCTTTTCACAAACCACATATGTATGCACCAAAGTCATTGCATGTGTGTTCTTTTCACAAACCACGGCTAGAGTCATTGCATGTCTGTTCTTTTCATGAACCACACATGGATCCACCAGTGTGATTACATGTGTGTTCTTCTCATGAACCACAGCTAGAGTCATTGCATGTGTGTTCTTCTCACAAACCACACATGGATCCACCAGTGTCATTGCATGTCTGTTCTTTTCACAAACCATAGCTAGAGTCATGGGATGTCTGTTATTTCCACAAACCACATATGGATCCACCAGTGCCATTGGATGTGTGTTCTTTTCATTAACCACAACTAGAGTCATTGCATGTGTGTTCTTTCCACAAACCACATATGGATCCACCAGTGTCATGGGATGTGTGTTCTTTTCATGATCCACACCGAGTGTCATTGCATGTGTGTTCTTTTCATTAAACCACACATGGATCCACTAGTGTCATTGGATGTTTGTTCTTTTCATGAACCACACCAAGAGTCATTGCATGTGCGTTCTTCTCACAAACCACACATGGATCCACTAGTATCATTGCATGTGTCTGTTCTTTTCACAAACCACATATGGATCCACCAGTGTGATTGCATGTTTGTTCTTTTCACAAACCACATATGGATCCACCAGTGTCATTGGATGTGTGTTCTTTCCATGAACCACACCTAGAGTCATTGCATGTCTGTTCTTTTCACAAACCACACATGGATCCACCAGTGTCATTGCATGTGTGTTCTTTTCATGAACCACAGCTAGAGTCATTGCATGTGTGTTCTTCTCACAAACCACATAAGGATACACAAGTGTCATTGCATGTATGTTCTTCTCACAAACCACACATGGATCCACTAGTGTCATTGCATGTTCGTTCTTTTGACAAACCATAGCTAGAGTCATTGCATGTTTGTGCTTTCCAAAAACCACATATGGATACACCAGTGTCATTGGGTGCGTGTTTTTTCATTAACAACAGCTAGAGTCATTGCATGTGCGTTCTTTCCAGAAACCACATATGGATCCACCAGTGTCATTGGATGTGTGTTCTTTCCACGAAGCACATATGGATCAACCAGTGTCATTGGATGTGTGTTCTTTTCATGAACCACACCCAGTGTCATTGCATGTGCCTTCTTTTCATTAAACCACACATGGATCCACTAGTGTTATTGGATGTTTGTTCTTTCCATGAACCACACCCAGAGTCATTGCATGTGTATTCTTCTCACAAACCACACATGGATCCACTAGTGTGTTTTCATGTGTGTTCCTTTCATGAACCACACCTAGAGTCATTTGCATGTCTGTTCTTGTCAGAAAGTACACATGGATCCACTGGTGTCATTGCATGTGTGTTCTTTTCATGAACCACAACTAGAGTCATTGCATGTATGTTCTTTTTCAAAAACCACATAAGGGTCCACCATTGTCATTGGATGTGTGTTCTTTTCATGAACAACACCCCGTGCCATTGCATGTCTGTTCTTTTCACAAACCACATAAGGATACACCAGTGTCATTGGATGTGTTTTCTTTTCATGAACCACACCCAGTGTCATTGCATGTGTGTTCTTCTCACAAACCACACATTGATCCACCTGTGTCATTGCATGTGTGTTCTTCTCACAAACCACACATGGATCCACCTGTGTCATTGCATGTCTGTTCTTTTCATTAACCACAGCTAGAGTCATTGCATGCATGTTCTTTCCACAAACCACATATAGATCCACCAGTGTGATTGCAGGTCTGTTCTTTTCATTAACCACAGGTAGTGTCATTGCATGTATGTTCTTTCCACAAACCACATATGGATCCACCAGTGTCACTAGATGTGTGTTCTTTTCACAAACCACAGTTGGGGTCATTGCGTATCTGTTCTTTTCACAAACCACATATGTATCCACCAATGTCATTGCATGTGTGTTCTTTTCATAAACCACGGCTAGAGTCATTGCATGTCTGTTCTTTTCATGAACCACACATGGATCCACCCGTGTGATTGCATGTGTGTTCTTCTCATGAACCACAACTAGAGTCATTGCATGTCTGTTCTTTCCACAAACCACATATGGATCCACCTGTGTCATTGGATGTGTGTTCTTTTCATGAACCACACCTAGTGTCATTGCATGTGTGTTCCTTTCATAAACCACATATGGATCCACCAGTGTCATTGCATGTGTGGTCTTTTCACAAACCACAGCTTGAGTCATTCCATGTCTATACTTTCACAAACCACACATGGATCCACTAGTGTCATTGGATGTGTGTTCTTCTCATGAACCATAGCTAGAGTCATTGCATGTGTGTTCTTCTCACAAACCACATAAGGGTCCACCAGTGTCATTGGATGTGTGTTCTTTTCATGAACCACACCCAATGTCATTGCATGTGTGTTCTTCTGACAAACCACACAAGGATCCACCAGTGTCATTGCATGTTTGTTCTTTTCACAAACCACACATGGATCCACCAGTGTGATTGCATGTATGTTCTTTTCACAAACCACATATGGATCCACCAGGCTCATTAGATGTGTGTTCTTTTCATGAACCACACCCAGAGTCATTGCATGTCTGTTCTTTTCACAAACCACACATGGATCCACCAGTGTCGTTGCATGTGTGTTCTTTTCATGAACCACTGCTAGAGTCATTGCATGTGTGTTTGATACGTTGCAAAGATATCTATAATTTTTGATGTCCAATGCTTGTTTAGTATCTAGTTTGATTTGTTTTGTCCACACTTTGAGGTATTTTTATACACTTTATGGAACTAACCTATTGGCAAGATGCCACAATGCTAGTTGCCTATTTTCTGCTGTTTTTGGTTTTAGAAAAGCTAAAAAATGAATATTCTCGGAATTGGACGGGACAAAAGCCAATATGCCTATTTTTCCCGGAGCAACACGGAAACACGAAGCAGAGACGGAGTAGGGCATTAGGGTGGGCACACCCTATGGTGGCGCGGGCTAGCCCTGGTGGCGCCACCAGGTGGTGTGGGCCCCTTCACCTATAAGAAGCATCCGATGTAGAAACCCTAAAGATTCCAGCCTCCAGCCACGAAAAGTTCCACAGCGCCGTCGCCACCTATGGGGAGATTCGGGGGACATCAAGTCTCTGTTCCGGCACCCTGACGGGACGGGGAAGTGCCCCCGGAGCCATCTCCATCGATCTCCACCACCATCTCCATCGCCGTTGCTGATTCCTATGATGATGAGGGAGTAGTTCTTCCTTGAGGCTAAGGGTTCTACCGGTAGCTATGTGTTCATCTCTCTCTCTATGCATGATCATATTGTGATCATGAGCTTTGTAATCAAGCAGATCGACCTTGCTACTCATGTGCTTTAATAGATCTCTGTTCTCCCCATGTGTGTGAAAGTGACAGCATGCACACCATGGTGGCACTTAGGCTAGAGATTACAAATACTTGTTATGGGTTATATTTGGAGTTGGATGTTTTTATGAAATTGTGGTGTTTGTTGGAACCATCTAAGCTCAAGGTGATAGTGTGGGGTTATCTAGATGGGGAAAGCGAACTTTGAGGTGTGATGTTATAGCCCTACCATGGATTAGAGTGTCCAACTGGAGAGTAGTTCAGAGTAATCGTAAAGAGAAGATATTTATATGAGAGTGTTCACTAGTTGAAGTATGATCCCTAGGCCTTGTTTCTAAGCATTGAAACACCGTTTGCAACTAGACCTGTTACATGTTTGCTTGCTTCCATCTTTATTTCAGATTGCCTTTAGTCTCTTCCCACGTCAACCACACGCCATCAAAGCTATTTTCTGGCACCGTTACCACTTATAATTATCCATACCACTTGTATTTCACTATCTCTTCGCCGAACTAGTGCACCTGTACACATGACAAGTGTATTGGGTGTGTTGGGGACACAAGAGACTTCTTGTATCTAGATTGCAAGGTTGCTTGAGAGGGATACCTTTGACCACTTCCTCCCTGAGTTTGATAAACCTTGGGTAATCCACTTAAGGGAAACCTGCTGTTGTTCTACAAACCTCTGCACTTGGAGGCCCAACAACTGTCTACAAGAATAGAAGTGCGTAGACATCAAGCTATTTTCTGGCGTCGTTGCCGGGGAGGTAAGGTAAAAGGGACTCACATCTTCTGGCTACTAAGCTATCTTCTAGTATTTTTGCTAGTGTGTGAGTGCTCGAAGTTATTTCCTTTAGATGCTGCAATTATATCTTTTTGTTTCTTGTTTTCATTTTCACTAGTTAGGCTTAATGGAAAACAACAACAAAATTAGAGAGCTTTATAGTATTTATCTTGAGTTAGGACATGAAGTGTTTGAAGAGAAAATTAAAAAACCTATGGAACTTTATTTGCATGCTAATAGCAATATTATTAGTATGAATTCTTTGAACACCATTATTGCTAATGCTATGGAAAAGTCTAAGCTTGGGGAAGCTGGTTTTGATGAGCATGATATTTTTAGTCCCCCAAGCACAAAGGAGAAAATTTACTTTGATGATACTATGCCTCCAATATATTATGATTACAATGATGAGTATGATATTTTCAGTCCACATACTATTGAGGAGAAAATTAATTATGATTACAATATGCCTCCTATATTTGATGATTATGGTGATGAGAATAATAACGATAGCTATTTTGTTGAATTTGCTCCCACTACAATTAATAAGAATGACTATGTTTATGTGGGGAGTATTAATTCGTTTATGCATGTGGCTCATGATAAGAATGTTTCATGTGATTGTTATATTGTCAATTTTATTCATGATACTACTGAAAGTTATTATGAGAGAGGGAAATATGGTTTTATGCATCTCAATAATATTAGGTTTCCCCTCTTTATGTTGAAATTTTTGAAGTTGCACTTGTTTTGCTTTCCTATGTTTGTTTCTTTGTGCTTTCATGACTTGTTTCTTTACAAGATTATTTTTCATAGGAAGTAGGTTAGACTTAAATGTGTTTTATATTTGCTTCTTGATGCTCACTTTTACTTTAATTCACATTACTTATGTGAACATCATCGAAATTATCGTGCCTAGCTCAAAGGCGTTAAAAAAACACTTATTGGGAGATAACCCAAATTTCTTTAGGAGTCTTTTTGTTGAGTCTTGGGAGTTATTGCTTCAGTAATAACCTCTCCTTATCCTTTTTTGTGTGGTTTTTGTGCCAAGAGTAACCTCTAATGAGAGAAAAGTAAGACTTGGGAAAGTTGCTGTCCCGAAACAGAATTTTGTGGTTCGCTGTAAACATTCGTGAAAAATCTCTGTACGTCGGTTTGAGCTGTAATTTTTTATGATTCTGCCCTAGGTTGTTATCCAACTTTCGTTAGTTCAACACTTTTCGATTTGAGCAACAGAAGGTCTTTGAAAAAAATTGTTTTTACCTGCTGGTCTGTTTTGACAGATTTCTGCCATTATTTGCATTTGCCTCTTAATCTCTTTCTCTTTGAGTTCTCTTTGATCATTTGAAATTTTTAAAGGAAGTGCTACAATAGCTTTTGTTTTAATGGAAGTTTTACTTGTGTTGGAACTGAACCAAAAAGACCTATTATCTTAAGTACACTAATGTTGCTAATAAAGATTGTGTGAAGTTTTGTATGAAGGAAATTTTAAAGTGTAGGGAAGAGTAATGTGATAAGATGAAGAATGGACAAAAGCTCAAGCTTGGGGATTCCACCCGTGTCACCCCAAGAAATATTCAAGAAGTACAAGCGTCAAAACTTGGGGATGCCCAAGGCATCCCTTCTTCATCAATAAAAATCTCAGGTTCTTCCAAACACTTCATTTTTATTGTTTCATGCACAGTTGTGTTGTTCTTGGAGTGTCTTTTTTCAGTTTTCGTTTGCTTGGTTTTCTTAGTTTGCTTAAATAAATTGGTTGGACCCCCTCATTCATACATTTGTTTTCAAATAATTTGGTTTGGATTGGAAAAGAGTAGGAAAAGTTCATGCTTAAGTGGTAAAAAGGAGCTTGTTTTTGACTATAGCCTATGCTTTTTCATGTCATGCTTGATATTGTTTTGGCTTTATGCTTAGTGATTTTTTCTGTAGCATGACATGTTATAAACAATCGAGATTGCTTAATGTTCCTTGAAAGAATCATGCGTTGTTTTAGCATATTAAAGCATAGTATTGTGGTATTCTCCTTTGATGCTTTATTTGGGTTGACTTGGCACATGCTCACACCATGTTAAGACTATACCAAGTCACCATAGCCTCTATGATCCTTTAGTTTTCGACTTGTAATATCACTTTATGCTTTAATTAATAATCTTTTGTCGCTTTGCATGATTATGGCCATTATTTCTCTCTTAGTGGGTCGCTCCCAGTCTTTTGCTAGCCTCCATACCAAGTATGAGTTCCACTCATGCATCCTACTCCAAATAAAACCAAGTTGTTCCAAAGAGTCCACCATACCTACCTATTAGCATTTGCTATTCCAAGTATATTCATGTCTTTATCTACCTTCTGAATTAAACTTGTTATGAGAAAACTAGTGATTAAAGCTCTGACGAACTTGATGGCACACTTTACTTTTCTTGCCCCTAATAAACTTGAACCATCATGTCATCTATGTTGTATATGCCTGCACTTATATGTTGGGGATTGGCATAACCATGCTGTCATGGGGAACGCTTTCAACATTGCACTTGTTCATTGTAACTAGTTGATATCATGCTCTTTTGTCTATGGATGTCGTGGGTGTGAAATGAAAGGGGAGCTTGTAAGTCCATGGAGTTATGTATGTGTGTTAGATAAACGCCTGGGCCGCCGGTCTAATCCATGCCTAATCATGGTGGAAACCTGCAGCGTAACCATAATGAGCAATCTATGAAGCATTCTTCTTATAAAAAAGAGATAGAGATTGAGAAAAAAAAGAGATGAGAAAAGAGGAAAGAGAGAAAAAAGGACCATTTTCCCATGGTAAATAAGAAGATTGCTGAGATGCTCGTTGTCTGCTTGCCTTGTCATTTTGATATGGGCATTCTTCCGTACCATCGGGTAAGGGGTACCCCGTTGGCGGTTCTCTATGATACACATGTACTTACTATGATAAGAACTTACCGGTAACTAAACTTGAGTAGCATGAGGAGCTACCCACATATTCAAGGGACTTGAGATTTCCAACATATACTTTGTCAAGCATATAGTCCATAGTTTGTTCAATTTAACCTTAATCACTTCAATATGCTTATGATAGGAGCAATGAGAGCTGAAAGCTAATAAGTACCATAATTTTTGGAAGCTCTTTATGAGACTTGAATCCCTGCTTCCTTCTATGAAGGCCTTTCTTTTACTTTTATATTGAGTCTCCACCTTCTATCCTTAGGCACTAATTGAGAGAGCATAGTGGCCATTCTTAGTTAATGTGTATTGTCCCAAGACTTGTTCATTGATTCATAACTTTGATATTGCTTGTTCTTAAACTATTTGTATCTAGTCACCCTTACAAACTTTGAATGTGTCCTATGCATTTATGTTTTGCTACTCCATGAGGGACAAGATGAATGCCACTATCCTATGTCTTCTATATGTGAAACAAACAAACTTCTTTCAATGCATTGTTATTCATGATCTTTGTTTGTATCCTTTCATGTTGCATGCATAGTTACTATGTCTTATTGTTAGAACTTCATCTTTCATGCTCATGTTTAGAGTACTTTGATCCCAGCTTTCAATGCTTGTAAATACCTTGATCAAAATTGTGATGGTGCATGTCACTTCAAAAGTTATTCTTTTCTTTTTATCACTTACCTACTCGAGGACGAGCAGGAGTTAAGCTCGGGGATGTTGATACGTTGCAAACGTATCTATAATTTTTGATGTTCCATGCTTGTTTAGTATCTACTTTGTATTATTTTTTCCTCACTTTGAGGTATTTTTACACACTTTCTGGAACTAACCTATTGACAAGATGCCAAAGTGCCAGTTGCCTGTTTTCTACTGTTTTTGGTTTCAGAAAAGCTAAAAAATGAATATTCTCGGAATTGGACGGGACAAAAGCCAATATGCCTATTTTTCCTAGAGCAACACGGAAACATGAAGCAGAGACGGAGTAGGGCACTAGGGTGGGCACACCCTATGGTGGCGCGGGCTAGCCCTGGTGGCGCTGTTGATTCGTGGTTGATGTCGAGCTTGTTGGGGAACCCCAAGAGGAAGATATGATGAGCACAACAGTAAGTTTCCCTTAGTTATGAAACCTAGGTTATCGAACCAGTAGGAGCAAGGAAACACCTCCAAGGTGTTGTTGCCAACTTGGAATCCTTCACAACACAACCACATAACTTTGTCCCCAACTTACAGTGAGGTTGTCAATCTCACTGGTTTTGCTGAAAACAAAGGATTAAACGTATTGTGTGGAAGAAAGTAATTGCTTGCAGAAAGTAAACATAAAATAGTAAACAGTTGTAGATTGATGATAAAAGAAAGGACCGGGGTCCATAGTTCACTAGTGGTGGTTCTCCTTAAGATATATGACATGTTGGGTGAACAAATTACAGCGGGGCAATTGACAGACATCGAGAAAGCATACATGCATATACTAATCATCTTGACTCCTTTGAGATTTGATTGGGCATTAAAACATTATACATAGACCGTAATCCAACTGCACCTATGACTAATAATCCACCTTCAGGTTATCATCCGAACCCCCTCCAGTATTAAGTTGCAAGCAACAAATAATTGCATTACGCATTGCATGTAAAGTAAACAATACGATTGTTCTATGAACAAAGGATTGCTGTTTTCTCCCTAGTAGCAACATCACATCTAGTACCTTAGAGATTTCTGTCACTTCCCCAGATTACTAGAGGCATGAACCCACTATCGAGCATAAATACTAACTCTTGGAGTTGCTAGCATCTACTTGGCCAAGATAGCTACTAACAACGGAAAGCATGCAAGATCACACATAACAAAGACATGATAGAATCAATAATCAATCTAAAATAGCATCTCAATATCCATCGGATCCCCGCAAACACAACATGTATGATTACAAATAGATGATCTTGATCATGAACGGAGCTTACAAGATCTAAACATGGTAGCACAAATGAGAAGAACCAAACATCTAGCTACTACATGGACCCGTAGTCCAAGGATGAACTACTCACACATTACACTGGAGGGTTGCATGGTGATGAAGAAGGCCTCCAAGGTGAATTCTCCCCCCGACAGGGTGCCGGGAAGAGCTTCAGATCCCTCACAATGCTCTCTCAGGGTTCCTAGAATGATTCTTAGATGCTGCTCATGCTCTTCTTGTGACTTGGAGTAGATAAGGATATCGTCTGGCACACAGATACGGCCTGGAAGAGTATCATGAGCTTCCTGCATGATAACCTGCTTCAACTCCGAATCTGCTGGCACACAGATACGGCCTTTGTACCACAGAACTCCTTCTTCGTCTTCGGTGAATCCAGGTACCTTTCCTGTACCAATGCGACTTTGGTTCCATCGATACTTTCATTTCCCTTCCGGGCTTCCTTGATTTGGCTGATTAATGTGGGTTAAAGTTCAATGCTAGCTAAAAATCCTTTGCTAACAAGCTCAGTTCTAAACTGCTCCAACTCCTCATACAAACTTGGTTGCTTCTCCTTGATCATGGTGTTTAGCCTACCAGGCAATCTACTAAGAGCACATACTACCACATTGGCTTTGCCGGGGTGATAGTGAATGTCAAGGTCATAATCCTTGATTAACTCTATCCATCTCCTTTGCCTCATATTCAGCTCCTTCCGATGAAAATATACTTCAAGCTCTTGTGATCTAAGTAAATCTCACAGCAATTACCCATAAGATAATCACGCCATGTCTTTAATGCCAAAACTACGGCTGCTAACTCAAGATCATGGGTCGGATAGTTCTGCTCATGCTGATTCAGTTGCCGAGACAGATATGCGATAACTTTGCCTTCTTGCATCAATACATATCCGAGACCAATCTTGTATGCATCACAATACACATCAAACGGCTTCTTGATATCTGGCATGATCAATATTGGGGCTGAAATCAATCTCTTCTTTAGTTCTTGGAAACTGGCTTCACATTTGTTGGTCCATTCAAACTTCTTGTCCTTCTTCAACAATTGGGTCATGGGTCTGGCGATGCTCGAAAATCCTTCGAGGAACTTGTGGTAGTATCCCGCTAATCCGAGAAATGCACGGACTTGGGTTTGAGTGGTTGGAGCTTCCCATTCTTCGACATCTTTGATCTTGGCGGGATCAACAGAGACTCCTCCGGCAGACACAATATGTCCTAGGAATCCTACTTCTTTCAGCCAAAACTCACATTTGCTAAACTTGGCATATAACCAATGCTCTCTCGGGGTTTCTAGAATGATTCTCAAATGTTGCTCATGCTCTTCTTCTAACTTAGAGTAGATAAGGATATCATCGATAAACACAACGACAAACTTATCTAGGAAATTCATAAAGATCTTATTCATGAGATTCATGAAATAAGTAGGGGCATTGGTTAATCCAAAAGACATAACCGTATACTCGTATAAACCATAACGAGTAGTAAAGGCGGTCTTTGGAATATCCGTTGCACGAATCTTAAGTTGGTGATAACTAGTCCTAAGATCAATCTTTGAGAATACCTGGGCACCAGTCAACTGATCAAATAGATCCTCTATCTTTGGCAAAGGGTACTTGTTTTTGATGGTGACGTCATTTAGCTTTCTGTAATCTATGCACAAACGGTTGCCTCCATCTTTCTTGTCGATGAATAACACTGGTGATCTCCATGGCGATGCGCTTGGTTGAATCAAGCCTATTGCTAACATAGCATCCAACTGCCTTTTCAACTCTCCTAACTCTGAGGGGTTCATGCTATAGGGTCTCTGGGCTATGGGTCCGGTTCCAGGGATTAGTTCGATAATGAACTCAATATCCCTATCCAGGGGCATATCTGGCAATTCATCTGAGAATACGTCGGGGTATTCACAGACTACTCTGACTTGGTCTATGGTGGGTAAGGCTAGACTCTTGTTGCACTTGAATTGACGAGGTAAGGTCTCAGATATATGCTCTACTGTGACTCCAGAGCTACTAGTCATGGTGATGGCTTTCTTAGCTCAGTCTATCAGTCCTTTATGCCTTGACATCCAGTCAATACCTAGTACTAATTCCAATCCTTTGGTTCCAGGTACTATTAGCTTGGCATAAAAATCTATCCCATGTATTCTGATAGGCACAACTTTGCAATTTTTTCTAGCTTTTGTAGTTGAACCGGGGATTTGAACTATCATGACATGCTTCAAGTTGGTTGGGTGAATCTTACTAGTGCATGCAAATTCTTCGGTGACAAATGAATGCGATGCTCCCGAATCCAACAACACTCTTGCTAAAACTTAGTTGAAAGAAAACAAACCCAGCACTACGTCTGGCGCTTCTTGGGCTTCCTCGACGTTCATGTGGAAGTGATGGCCGTTGCGGTTGTGAGGGTTCCCTGGGGCAAACCTTCTCCCTGGTTGAACACGACGCTGCTGTTGAGCTAGGGCATTCACATTGGCAGTGGCGGCAGTCTTCTTGGGGCACTCATTGGAGTAGTGGCCCTTCACTCCACACTCGAAATAGGTTATCTGGGACTTGTCTTTTGCTGTGACAGGCACATCATTGCTTCCAGTTCTGGGTGCAGTGTTGCTGTTGTTGTTGTTGTTGTTGTTGTTGCTCTTGGGAGGGGCACGGTTGAAATTGTTGGTGTTGCCGGAGTTGTTGTTCTTTCCTCCGGACTTCACATTTCCTCCTCTACGGTTGGGGTAGCTTGGGCGAGACATTGGGGGTCGGTTGTTTTTCGGTGCATACCCTGGTGAGGGGTTGGGATGGTACTTCTGGTGAATGTTGGATCCAGCTTGGTGCATCATACGATGTTTGCGGTTGTCATTTGCCTAGTTAATCTTCCCTTCCATCTGAATAGCAGAGTCGACTAGCTCTTCGAGATCCTCAAAGCGGATGTTGACGAGGACAGTCTGCATCTCGTCATG
The DNA here is from genome assembly GCA_910589775.1 of Avena eriantha. Lineage (NCBI taxonomy): Eukaryota > Viridiplantae > Streptophyta > Magnoliopsida > Poales > Poaceae > Avena > Avena eriantha. The sequence goes on from OU342743.1 coordinate 324,970,650, forward strand.
CAGTCCGTTCAGGAATCTCTCCTTCTTCTTTGCCTCCGTGTTGATCTCATCGGGTGCGTACCTGGCAAGCGACAGGAATCTGTCACGGTACTCCACCACAGTCATTCTTCCTTGCTCTAACTCTCTGAATTCATCCCTCATTCTAGTGACTAGGCCCTGCGGCACGTGAGTGAGGCTGAACTTGATTTTGAAGGCTTCCCATGCCATCACTTGACCATGGTTCATCAGGCGGATGCTGTTCCACTAGGCTCCTTCATCTCCTGCCAAGTAGTGGGTGGCAAAGAGAACTTTCTCGTTGTCGTCAACTCTGGCTACCTCCAAATTGTTCTCCATCGTCTACAACCAGTCATCAGCATCTAATGGGTTTTCTGAAGTGCTAAAGATTGGGGGATTGGTGTTCTGGAAGTTCTTCAGCTTGGATCCTGGATGATCCTGATTTCCCTGCCCTTGGTTGTTTTGGGCCATCTGAGCTATCTGTTGCAGTGTTGCTAAGTTGTCCTAGCGCTCTGCGCTGCTTGCTTCATAGTTTGCAACTAACATCTGCAGCATTGGGTCCTGCGATGAGCTGCTCCCTCTTGGGTTTCCACGAGCCATGTGAAGATTGAGATAGATAAAGGGGTAAGAGGGAAAGTTCTAAGGTTCATGGTTTTGGTTTCAAGGCTAAAACTTTGAGTTTGACTTGGTTTTGCAACTAACTCCATTTCATTCAAACAAGCACACGATACAAACACACACACACACACACACCACAACGACAAAGGAAAACAGATGGTTTTAAGAACCATTCTGCAAGCTACAATATAGTGGGACCAATACATCTCATGCTATGATAGTGCTCTAGTGCATCTACTCATCGTCGATGAAGTTGGAGTCCTCATCGTCAGTTTAGAAGTCCACGGCATCCTCCTCCAGAAAGTCATCATCATTGCTGAGGTAAGAATCTATGTCTCCCTAGATGTCTTCACCCTCCTCTTCTTCCTCCTTTGCTGCAAGCTGAGCTTCTTGCTCCTTGATGGTCTTCTCGAGGTCGGCCACCTTCTTGCGAAGACGGGCGATGGTGCAATCCTTCTTTTCGCGCTGGAGGTGAAGATACTGACGGTCCTTGACAAGCAGTGAGAAAGTCTGGGCCTTCTGGGCAGCAATGGCACGGTTGTGGTTGGCAAACTCCCTAGCATTGTCCAATTCCTTCTAGCGATCATACAGCAGGAAGTCAAGGTTCTCCACTTGACGCTTCAACTCCGGGTGACCTGGCATTTCCATTGGCATTCCCATGAAGTCACGCCTTGCATAATGGGCAAAGCGGGTTCCCTGGATTTGGTTGACACTGAGGGCACATAGACGTGCGAGAGCTTCATGCATTGACCTGGCTAATCCATCTAGCCAGTTGTTCTCCCTTACGGAGAACAGGATTCTCCCAGATGTTGGTGCTTCTATGCTTCCTCGAAGATCAGCGGTGACAAGCCACTGTAAATCTCCTCCTGGGGGTCCTAGAAGTTGAGCTCCAAGAAACTCCGGATGGGGGCGTCCCAGTAACTCCGACAGTGAATCTAGATCCCTCTCGAAGATCAACTGGCCTCCGTTTCCCAACTGGTAGAACTTGCTGAACTGAGTCTCCATCTACAATAATTAAGGATGAGGAAGTTAGTGAAGTGATCAAGTGTGTCAAATTTTAGGTAGTAATGTAAGAATTGGAGGAACATGATTTTTTGAGAAAGAATGAATTCCCAATGATAAGAGAGGAAATAGTTTTTCATAAATACTCACTTTGGTTTTGAAGTTAAGTTTTTTGTTCGGACGTCCATGCTAACTAGGGTCTCCTATGGTCAGGATGGCTTTGATACCAACTTGTCAACACCCAGATTTTTAATCCCATATGCCTGTTATGTCATTCATCGCAATCCCAGGATTACCATTTTTGCGAGACATAACAAATTGGATATCACAGTACATCATCCATTACAAACCAAATATAAGGTTTTACACGAAATAAAGGATCTCATGATCTAGTCTTAATACAACAATCAGCGGAATAAATAATAAGCATAGCGGTGGGGTCCATCTTCAGGGGCACAGGCAATGCTGATGATGGAAGATAGTCCTAGTTATCATAGTCGTCCTGCTGTCCATCATCTTGGTAGTCTCCTTCATAGTCTGGCCATAGGAATAGCCAGGGACAAAAGCCATGAGTACTCTTTAAGTACTCACAAACTACCACTAACAAGTAAGATAGTGCTACGGGGAAATGCTAACTCTATGTTTATTTGTGAAGTTAAGTTTGAAACCTAAGTTGAGTTCAGAAACAAAGAAAGATAAAATAAAGTTCTAGAATCACTTAAGTTGGGAAGCTAGTGTCATAGTCACAACCTTGTTGTGGTCAAGTCAAGATTCATCCTTCATTTCATAAGTCATTTTGAAAACATCTGACAACGAAACAGTATGGCCACTCCAACTGTCCATAACACGGACGCGGCTATTCGAATAGTTTGACACTCTGTAGAGGTGGTACACTTTCACCACAAGATTCGATACATCTGTCAGGGATAACCCTGAATCATCATACTTAGTATGCAGATAATCAAACATAACCTTTCCTTTACACACCCTAGTATAAGCACCTCTCCTATGAGTATGGCCTCCCAACCATGACCATCTGTCATCTTGGGCACTGCATAGGTGGACAACATTGAGTGGTAGCCTCAGCTCAAACCTCTCCTGCGAGGGAACTAATACTAATGCATATAAATTTCCGGCTAAGCCTTACCCAATTCAGGTATTGTGGTTGTACGATAAAATTGGAATGGTATCGCATCCGAATCCAACCATCCGTTTTCGTAAAAGGGCTAAGGCTCATGCCTCAACATTTTCATCATCATAAACCATTTGTGTTTCTCAACACATGTCAAAACATCTCAATAGAATGAATCATCATTCCAAGGTTTTCACAATTCATTTTCACCAAGTGTTCCCATCTAAAGTGACTCAAGTTTTGATTTAGCTCTAAGCTACTAAGTTAAGAGTGTTCACTAAGGTGGGATGCTAATCTCAATATCATGCCATAGAATGACATCTAAGGTTATCTAGATAGGTCAAGTTTTATACTTTTTATGCTACCTTCAACAAGTAAGGGACTTTGGTAAAGTAAAGAAAGTAAAAGCTTGAAAGTAAAAACTTGGAGTAGGTACTATCAAAGTGGTATAACCAAAACATGCCTAATGTCTTTGCTTAGGTTATCTAGCTTGCAAGGGTTAGCTTGCATTGTTAATGATGGCTTGCCTTGTGCAGTGCAGTGGTTGAAGTTTTCTTCCTCCTCCTCTTGATAGAACTCCTCCTCCTCGTAAGCTTGGTCAGTACTATCATCTATAAATACATACGGAGTACACAATCACCAAACCATGCTTAACTAGTCTACTTCGCACTCTAAGGAACACATTTGATGATCTAATATCATCACAAGCATCACAAGGTTTAATTAACTAGCTTCATTCTTTTTATTTAAGAAAAGTAATTTCAACTCATTGAAAATAACCAAGATTTAATATTCTCCATTTAAAATATGGGATCATGTGTACACATGTCATCACCACATATTCTAACATGTGAATTTAAAGGTTGGATCACATTTGAATAAGTTTAAGTTTAATATTTAATGATTTAAAGTGACTAGAAATGCCTATATAGCATTATTTTGGTACTAGTCCAAAGTCACTGCATGTAAACCTTAATATTATTACATATTCAGATAGGTATGGTTAAATGTGATTTTTGAGAGTTGGAATCAACTCAAAAGCTATTATGGTTGATTTTATAAAAATGTTTGAATGTGCAAATGCTTCTGTCTTGTTATTTTTACTAGGAGATATCTCTAACTCTAAATGAATTAAATCCAACGGTCTTGGATAGATCTTTTCAGAGGCTTTCCAACAAAATTGGAACCACTCAATTTGGTTCTGTAAATCTTCTTGAATTGATTTTTGAACTAAGGGACAAAATTGGATTTAAACTTAAATAGAAAAACACTTATTTGAATTCGTGGCTAGCGCGGGAAAGGAAATGGGCCGACCATGTGACGCTCAGCGGCGCAGAGGGCGGTTGGCAGATTGGTCCCGCTTGTCAGCGAGACTTAAAACCTGAAATGGTATGGGACGGTCTGGGCACTATGATTAGAATAGAGATCAACGGTCCACAGTCGTCGTCGATGACGGACTCGTCGTCGGCGAGACCGAACCGTAAACGGACGGTGGGGGTCTACTGGGGTCGTACCAGGGATCCATCTAGTGCGGCGAGGTGGGCGATCGAACTAGACAGCGACGGCGGACTCAGGCGAGGTCACGGCAGGGGCTACGGTGGACGGAATCAACGACAACGTCTCCTCCTCTGCAACGGGCTCCTCCGGTGCAATTCCAGGTGTTAGGCTAATTTGATTCTGCCTGCCAGGTGTTCGACACAATGGCCACATGAACCAAATATTTGAATTTGGGCTGAATTTTGGTGGAGTTGGTGATCACATGCTTGAGCATCTCTAGTTGCTTGGGATTTGAAAATGGAGTTCATTTGAGTGGTTTTTGAATAACTGTGATCTTGATACCTACACTAGATTCAATTTTCAAATGCCATTTAAAATTAGTGTTTGAAAGTTTTTGGTAGATCACAAAGTGGGCCTTGGTACATCACTACTTGTACTACAAGGGGTGCAAAGATCCACATTTGTTTCTGTTAAGATTTGAGTTCTAGGAATACCCAAAGTAGGCATGGTAGTTAAAATGGCACAAATGACCATTTCCTTCTTTTATTCATTTTAATTTGTTTTTCTTTGGAATTTGTTTGGGAATGATCTAGATGATGTTTAAATCACCTAAGAATCATTTTACAATCAATGGATCACTTAAACGTGGCAATTCAAAACAACTCCTAAATTAAATGCACACACATATGAATGCTTTAATATTTTTAAATGGAAAAGTTTTTGTTAACCCTAATTTTGAGGATTTGGATCTTAATAACCTTGGATTAGAGTTTTGGGATGTTACAGCTAGGCCTGGCCGCGTGGCCAGGTGGTGTGGCGGCCCTCTTGCCCCTCTCCGTCTCATATTCTGGCTTCGTGTCCCCCTCGGTGAAAAACTGACTTTGGCTTTTGTTCCGTCCAATTCCGAGAATATTCATTTTTTGACTTTCCAATAACCAAAAACAACAGAAAACAGGCAACTGGCACCGTGGCATCTTGTTAATAGGTTAGTCCAAGAAAGTGTATAAAAAGTACTCCAAAGTGTGGGCAAAACATAAGAAAGTAGATAAAATCAAGCATGGAACATCAAAAATTATAGATACGTTTGCAACGTATCGACATCCCCAAGCTTAACTCCTGCTCTTCCTCAAGTAGGTAAGTGATAAAAAGAAAGAATAATTTTTGAGGTGACATGCACCACCATAAACTTGATCAAAGTATTTGTAAAACATTGATAGTTGGGATCATAGTACTTCAACATAGCATGAAAGATAAGTTCTAACAATAAGACATAGCAACTATGTTGTAACATGAAAAGGCACAAACAAAAGATTCATGAATAACAATGATTTTCAAGACGTTTGTTTGTTTCACATAAAGAAAACATAGCATAGTGGCATTCAGCTTGTCCCTCATAGAGTAGCAAACATAAATGCATAGGACACCTTCCAAGTTCATAAGACTAGATACAAATAGTTTAAGAACAACCAATATCAAAGTTATGCATCAATCAACAAGTCTTGGGACAATGCACATAGAACTAAGAATGGCCACTATGCTCTCAAAATAGGTGCATAAAGATAGAAGGTGGAGACTCAACATAAAAGTAAAAGAAAATCCTTCATAGAAGGAAGTAGGGATTCAAGTCTCATAAATAGATTCCAAAAATTATGGTACTTATTAGCTTTTAACTCTCATTTCCCCTATCATAAGCATCTTGAAGTGATTAAGGTTAAAGTGAACAAACTATGGAGTATATGCTTGACAAAGTATAATTTGAAATCTCATGTCCCTTGAATACGAGGGCCGCTCCTCATGCTACTCAAGTTTAGTTACCGGTAAGTTCTTGTCATAGTAACTACATGTGTATCATAGAGAACCACCAACGGGGTACCCCTTGCCCGATGATATGGAAGAATCCCCATATCAAAATGACAATGCAAGCATACAATGAGCATCTCAGCAATCTTATTATTTACCATGGGAAAATGGTGCTTTTTTTCTCTCTTTCCTCTTTTCTCATATCTTTTTTTTCTTTTTCTCTTTTTTTCAATATCTGACTCTTTTTTATAAGAAGAATGCTTCATAGACAGCTCATTATGGTTACGCTGCAGGTTTCCACCATGACAACATGGATTAGACCGGTGGCCCAGGCGTTTCTCTAACACACATACATCACTCCATGGACTTACAAGCTCCCCTTTCATTTCACACCGACGACATCCATAGACAAAAGAGAATGATATCAACTAGGTACAAAGTACAAGTGCAATGTTGAAAGAGTTCCCCATGACAGCATGGTTCTGCTAATCCCAACATATAAGTGCAAGCATATACAACATAGACGACACAATGGTTCAAGTTTATTAAGGGCAAGAAAAGTAAAGTGTGCCATCAAGTTCGTGAGACCTTTAATCACTAGTTTTCTCATAACAAGTTTAATTCGGAAGGTAGATAAAAACATGAATATAGTTGGAATAGCAAATTCTAATAGGTAGGTATGGTGGACTCTTGGGAATAACTTGGTTTTAGGAGTTGGATGCATGAGTGGAACTCATACTTGGTTATGGAGGCTAGCAAAAGACTGGGAGCGACCAACTAAGAGAGCAATAATGGCCATAATCATGCAGAGCGAGAAAATATCATTAATCAAAGCATAAAGTGATGCTACAAGTCGAAAACTAAAGGATCATAAAGGCTATGGTGACTTGGGATAGGCATAACATGGTGTGAGCATGCGCCAAGTCAACCCAAATAAAGCATCAAAGGAGAATACCACAATACTATGCTTTAATAGGCTAAAACAACGCATGATTCTTCCAAGGCACATTAAGCAATCTCAATTGTTTATAACATGTCATGCTACAGCAAAGATCATTGAGCATAAAGCTAAAACAATATCAAGCTTGGCATGACAAAGCATTGGCCACAGTCAAAAACAAGATCTCTTTACCACTTAAGCATAAATTTTCCTACTCTTTTTCCAATCCAAACCAAACTATTTGAAAACCAATGCATGAAAGAGGAGGTACAACCAATTTATTTAAGCAAACCAAAACCAAAAACAAAAAACAAAGACGCTCCAAGAATAACACAACTCTGCATGAAACAATAAAAATGAAGTGTTTGGAAGAAACCTTGGATTTTTATTGATGAAGAAGGGGATGCCTTGGGCATCCCCAAGCTTTGACGCTTGTACTTCTTGGATATTTCTTGGGGTTACACGCGTGGCATCCCCAATATTGAGCTTTAGTCCATTCTTCATCTCATTACATCATTCTCTCCATACACCTGAAATTTTTACTTCATACAAAACTTCACACAAACTTTATTAGCAACATTAGTGCACTCAAGATAATAAGTCTTTAGGTTCAGTTTCAACACCAATAAAACTTCCATTAAAACACAAGATACTGAATCACTTCCCTTAAAAAGCTCAATTCCCCAAAGAGAACTCAAAAAGGAACCAACAAGAAGCAAATGCAAATAATGGTAGAAATCTATCAAAACAGACCACCAGGTAAAAACCAATGTTTTCGAAGATCTTTTGTTGCTCAAATCAAAAAGTGTTGAACTAACGAAAGTTATATAACAACCTGGGGCAGTAGCACAAAAATTCATGCCTGAAAACGACATACATTGATTTTACACGAATTTTTACGGTGAAGCACAAAAATCTGTTTCAGGACAGCAACTTTCCCAATCATTAGTTCTCTCTCATTAGAGGTTACTCTTGGCACAAAAAGAAAATAAAAAGGATAAGGAGTGGTTATTACTAAGTTAAGAACTTCCAAGACTCATCTAAAACTTTTGGGTTATCTCCCAATACGTACTTTTCTTTAACGCCTTTAAGTTAGGCATAAGAAGCAAGAAAAAGAATCAACTGTTCTCAAATGAAGAAGCATTAAGAGCAAATTTTGTTTTCATAGGAGAGGCAAAAGAAATCTTCTCTCTCTTCTTAGGGAAGTGTTTTATACCTTTCTTGAGTGGGAGTTGATATTTAATGGTGCCTTCTTTCGTATCAATAATGGCACCAATAGTTCTAAGAAAAGGTCTTCCCAAAGTAATAGAACAAGAAGCATTGCATTCAACATCCAAAACATAGAAATCAACGGGGACATATGCATTGTTAACCATAATAAGAAGATCATTAATACTCCCAATGAGTTTCTTTTTAGCATTATCATCAAGTGGGACATTCAAATAACAATCTTTCAATGATGGCAAATCAAGCATATCATAAATCCTTCTAGGCATAATAGAAACACTACTATCAAGATCACATAAAGCTTTGAAATCAAAATCATTCACTTTCTGTTTCATAGGAATAAAAGCTTTATGTTTCATCTTTTCTTCTTTAATTTTTATCAGAGCATCAGTAATGTGTTTTGTAAAGGCCATATTCATAGCACTAGCATTAGGACTTTTAGCAAGCTTTTGTAGGAACTTAATAACTTTAGAGATATTGCAACCATCAAGATCAAAATAATAATTATCATCTCAAGTAGTAGAGCTATTGTTAGCTTTAGCAGTAGTAGTAGTGATAGTAGAAACACTAATGTTTCCAGCAATTTCATCTTCTCTTTCCCACTTAGCATGCAATTCAGCTAATAGTCTAACATTTTCATCAATTCTAACTTGTATGGCATTAGTAGCAGCAAAGGGATTATCAATAGTTTCAGGTTTAGCAGCAATTTTATTCAAAGAAGATTGAGCTTCATCCAATGATTCTATATTTCTTTCAGCATTAGAGAGTTTTTCCTCAATAGTTTTATTGAAAGCAATTTGTTTAGTAATAAAGTCTTTAAGCATAACTTCAAGTTCAGAGGGAGCACTTCTATTATTGTTGTAAGAATTTCCATAAGCATTACCATTGTGGGGAGGATATGGCTTACAATTGTTGTTACCAAAATTACTCCTATAAGCATTATTGCCAAAATTGTTATTTCTTATGAAGTTCACATCAACTTGCTCTTCTTGAGCAACCAAAGAAGCCAAAGGAACATTATTTGGATCAATATGGGCTTTCCCATTAACAAGCATAGACATAATAATATCAATCTTATCACTCAAGGAGGAGGTTTCCTCAATAGAATTTACCTTCCTACCTTGTGGAGCTCTCTCAGTATGCCATTCAGAATAATTAACCATCATATTGTCTAGAAGTTTTGTTGCAGCACCCAAAGTGATGGTCATAAAGGTACCTCCAGCAGCAGAATCCAATAGGTTCCTTGAAGAATAGTTCAATCCTGCGTAATTTTTTTGGATGATCATCCAAGCAGTCAGTCCATGAGTGGGGCAATTCTTTACCAAAGATTTCATTCTTTCCCAAGCTTGAGCAACATGCTCATTATCAGATTGTTTAAACTTCATTATTTCACTTTTCATAGAGATAATCTTAGCAGGAGGATAGTATTTTCCAATGAAAGCATCTTTGCACTTAGTCCAAGAATCAATACTATTCCTAGTTAAGGAGTTCAACCATTCTTTAGCTTTTCCTCTCAAAGAGAAAGGAAACAATTTCAGCTTAATAATATCACCATCTACATCCCTATGCTTTTGCATCTCACAAAGTTCAACAAAGTTATTTAGCTGGGCAGCAACATCTTCATTACCAATACCAGAAAATTGTTCTCTCATAACAAGATTGAGTAAAACAGGTTTTATCTCAAAGAAAGTATCTTCAGGCACATGTGGAGCAATAGGTGTGCTCATAAAATCATTGTTGTTGGTGCTAGTGAAGTCACACAGCTTAGTGTTTTCAAGAGTAGTCATTTTTTGTGTGTTTTCAAATAAGAAAGAAAACTAGTAAAACTAATTTTTGTGTGTTTTTGATGAAGAAGCAAACAAACAAAGCAAAAAGAAACTAAGCAAAACAAAAATAAAAAAAGTAAAGAGATCGGTTATGAGGGACTCCCCTTGTGAAGATGTCCTTGACTCCCTGGCAACGGCACCAGAAAAATGCTTGATGGCTCGGTGTTGATGTAGAGCTCGTTGGGAACCCCAAGAGGAAGGTATGATGAGCACAGCAGCAAGTTTCCCTCAGTTATGAAACCAAGGTTTAATCAAACCAGTAGGAGCAAGGAAACACCCCAAAGTTGTTGCTAGCTGAGCCTTGGAAGGGCGCACTACCAGTGCTAGTAGCAACGTGGAGACCTGCACAACACAACCACAGAACTTTGTCCCCAACTTGCGATGAGGTTGTCAATCTCACCGTGTTTTTCTGAAAACAAAGGATTAAACATATCAAATGGAAGGAAGTAATAGTTTGCAGAAAGTAAACACAAAGCAGTAAACAGTTTGTAGATTGTATGTAAAGAAAAAGATCGGGATCCATAGTTCACTAGAGGTGGCTCTCCTTAAGATAGATAACATGCTAGGTGAACAAATTACAGCGGGGCAATTGACAAACATCGAGAAAGCAATACATGCATATACTAATCATCTTGACTTCTTTGGAACTTGATTGGGCATTACAACATTATACATAGACCGCCATCCAACTACATCTATGACTAATAATCCACCTTTAGGTTATCATTCGAACCCCATCCAGTATTAAGTTGCAAGCAACAGATTATTGCTTTACGAATTGCGTGTAAAGTAAACAATATGATTGTTCTATGAACAAAGGATTGTTGTTTTCTCCCTAGTAGCAACAACACATCTAGTACCTTAGAGATTTCAGTCACTTCCCCAGATTACCAGAGGCATGAACCCACTATCGAGCATAAATACTAACTCGTGGAGTTGCTAGCATCTACTTGGCCAAGATAGCTACTAACAACGGAAAGCATGCAAGATCACACATAACAAAGACATGATAGAATCAATAATAAATCTGAAATAGCATCTCAATATCCATCAGATCCCCGCAAACACAACATGCAGAATTACAAATAGATGATCTTGATCATGAACGGAGCTCACAAGATCTAGACATGAAAGCACAAAGGAGGAGAACCAGCCATCTAGCTACTATATGGATCCATATTCCAAGGATGAACTACTCACGCATCACACCGGAGGCTTGCATGGTGATGAAGAAGGCCTCCAGGGTGATTTCCCCTCTCCGGCAGGGTGGCGGGAAGAGCTTCAGATCCCTCCTGATCTAGGGATGGAGATGACGGCGGCTACAGACTCTTTCGTGGATTTTTTGATCGGGTCCTTAGGGTTTTTGTCCCGATGGCATCTTATAGGCGGAAGGGGAGGCCGAGGGGGTGCCGGAGGCGGCCACACCACCCCCTGGTGCGGGCCAGGCTGGGTCACGCGGCCAAGTGGTGTGGTGGTCCCCTGGCCCCTCTCCGTCTCGTATTCTGGCATCTGATGACTTCCCAGAAAATAGGCACTTTGGCTTTTGTCCCGTCCAATTCCGAGAATATTCATTTTCTGACTTTCCTGGAACCAAAAACAACAGAAAACAGGCAGCTGGCACTGTGGCTCTTGTTAATAGGTTAGTCCAAGAAATCATATGAAAAGTACTCCAAAGTGTGGACAAAACACAAGAAAGTGGATAAAACCAAGCATGGAACATCAAAAATTATAGATACATTTGCAATGTATCACACACCCAGTGTCATTGGATGTGTGTTCTTCTCACAATCCACATAAGGATACACCAGTGTCATTGGATGTGTGTTCTTTTCATGAAGCACACATGGATCCACGACTGGGATTGCATGTGTGTTCTTTTCATGAACCACATACAGAGTCATTGCATGTGTGTTCTTTCCACAAACCACATAAGGATCCACCAGTGTCATTGCATGTGTGTTCTTTTCATTAACCACAGCTAGAGTCATTGCATGTTGATGGCCCAAAATATATCAAGCTTGTTGGGGAACCCCAAGAGGAAGGTATGATGAGCACAGCAGCCAGTTTTCCCTCAATTATGAAACCAAGGTTATCGAACCAGTAGGAGCAAGGAAACACCTCCAAGGTGTTGTTGCCAACTTTGAATCCTGCACAACACAACCACATAACTTTGCCCCAACTTACAGTGAGGTTGTCAATCTCACCGGTTTTGCTGAAAAGAAAGGATTAAACGTATTGTGTGGAACATAGTAATAGCTTGCAGAAAGTAAACAGAAAGCAGTAAACAGTTGTAGATTGATGATAAAAAAAGAACCAGGGTCCATAGTTCACTAGTGGTGGCTCTCCTTACGATAGATGACATGCTGGGTGACCAAATCGGGGCAATTGACAAACATCGAGAAAGCATACAAGCATATACTAATCATCTTGATTCCTATGAGATTTGATTGGGCATTACAACATTATACATAGGCCGTAATCCAATTGCATCTATGACTAATAATCCACCTTCAGGTTATCATCCGAGCCCCCTCCAGTATTAAGTTGCAAGCAACAGATAATTGCATTACGCATTGCGTGTAAAGTAAACAATATGATTGTTCTATGAACAAAGGATTGTTGTTTTCTCCCTAGTAGTAACAACACATCTAGTACCTTAGAGATTTCTGTCACTTACCCAGATTACTAGAGGCATGAACCCACTATCGAGCATAAATACTAACTCTTGGAGTTGCTAGCATCTACTTGGCCAAGATAGCTACTAACAACAGAAAGCATGAAGATCACAAATAACAAAGACATGATAGAATCAATAATCAGTCTGAAATAGCATCTCAATATCCATCGGATCCCCGCAAACACAACATGTATGATTACAAATAGATGATCTTGATCATGAACGGAGCTCACAAGATCTAAACATGGTTGCACAAAGGAGAAGAACCAACCATCTAGCTACTACATGGACCCGTAGTCCAAGGATGAACTACTCACGCATCACACCGGAGGCTTGCATGGTGATGAAGAAGGCCTCTAGGGTGAATTCTCCCCTCCAACAGGTTGCCAGGAAGAGCTTTAGATCCCTCCCGATCTAGGGATGGAGATGACGGCGGCTACAGACTCTTTCGTAGAATTTTGATCGGGTACCTAGGGTTTCTATATCGGAGGCATCTTATAGGCAAAAGGGGAGGCCGAGGGGGTGCCCTAGGCGACCACCCCACCCCCTGGCACGGGCTAGGCCTGGCCGCGCGGCCAGGTGGTGTGGCGGTCCTCTGGCCCCTCTCCGTCTCGTATTCTGGCTTCGTGTCCCCCTCGGTGAAAAACTGAACTTGGCTTTTGTCCCATCCAATTCTGAGAATATTCATTTTCTGACTTTCCTAGAATCAGAAACAGCAGAAAACAGGCAGCTGGCACTGTGGCATCTTGTTAATAGGTTAGTCCAAGAAAGTGTATAAAAAGTACTCCAAAGTGTGGGAAAAACATAAGAAAGTAGATAAAAACCAAGCATGGAACATCAAAAATTGTGGATACGTTAGCAACGTATCACATGTCTGTTCTTTCCACAAACCACATATGGATCCACCAGTGTGATTGCATGTGTGTTCTTTTCACAAACCACAGCTAGTGTCATTGCATGTATGTTCTTTCCACAAACCACATATGGACCCACCAATGTCACTGGATGTGTGTTCTTTTCACAAACCACAGCTCGAGTCATTGCATATCTGTTCTTTTCACAAACAACATATGTATCAACCAATGTCATTGCATGTGTGTTCTTTTCACAAACCACGGCTAGAGTCAGTGCATGTCTATTATTTTCATGAACCACACATGGATCCACCAGTGTGATTGCATGTGTATTCTTCTCATGAATCACAGCTAGAGTCATTGCATGTCTATTCTTTCCACAAACCACATATGGATCCACCAGTGTCATTGGATGTGTGTTCTTTTCATGAACCACACCCAGTGTCATTGCATGTGTGTTCATTTCGTAAACCACATATGGATCCACCAGTGTCATTGCATGTTTGTTCTTTTCACAAACCATAGCTAGAGTCATTGCATGTCTGTTCTTTTCACAAACAACGCATGGATCTACCAGTGTCATTCGATGTGTGTTCTTCTCATGAACCACAGCTAGAGTCATTGCATGTGTGTTCTTCTCACAAACCACATAAGGACCCACCAGTGTCCTTAGATGTGTGTTCTTTTCATGAACCACACCAAGTGTCATTGCATGTGTGTTCTTATCAGAAACCACACATGGAACCACCAGGGTCATTGCATGTCTATTCTTTTCACAAACCACACATGGATCCACCAGTGTGATTGCATGTATGTTTCACAAACCACATATGGATCCACCAGTGTCATTGGATGTGTGTTCTTTTCATCAACCACACCCAGAGTCATTTCATCTCCTCTTCTTTTCACAAACCACACATGGATCCACCAGTGTCATTGCATGTGTGTTCTTTTCATGAACCGTAGTTAGAGTCAGTGCATGTGTGTTCTTCTCACAAACCACATAAGGATACACCAGTGTCATTGCATGTGTGTTCTTCTCACAAACCACACATGGATCCACCAGTGTCATTGCATGTCTGTTCTGTTCACAAACCATAGCTAGAGTCATTGCATGTCAGTTCTTTCCACAAACCACATATGGATCCACCAGTGTCATTGGATGTGTGTTATTTTCATTAACCACAGCCAGAGTCATTGCACGTGTGTTCTTTTCATGAACCACAGCTAGAGTCATTGCATGTGTGTTCTTATCACAAACCACATCTAGAGTCATTGCACATGTGTTCTTTTCATGAACCACAACTAGAGTCAGTGAATGTCTATTCTTTCACAAACCACACATGGATCCATGAGAGTAATTGTATTGCTTGTTCTTTTCACAATCCGTAGTTAGAGTCATTGAATGTGTGTTCTTTTCACAAACCACATATCACCAATGTCATTGCATGTGTGTTCTTCTCATAAACCACATATGGATCCTAACCTTAAGAGAGCCCTAACCTTAGCCCCCCAATGGTGGCCATTAGACCGAGTCTTCTTGAAGGCACACCCTAACAAAGTTGTTCTGCTTGACGATTGTTACATACTGTTCGATCGGGGTGCTTGGATGATTGGGATGGTCTTTGTGAGAGCGATCTGCAAGTAGGCTATTCCGCGGCATGATTGGCCACGCTTGCTCTGGACAAACTAGCAACACCGGGCGCTCCCATATTGTGAGTGTTACGGATCACGAGTTCAGTGGGCCACATTCCAGTGTCACGTCCCCATTACTTCTCTTCCTCCCTGTACTTCTCTTCCTTCCCCTTGAAGCCACTTTCCCCACTTCACTCCCATCCCGTCGTAGCCGCAAGCCGATGGCGCATCCAGCTATCTCTCTGACAGCCACCCTCCCGCTCCCTCTCTCTCGCTATGGGTTCAAGGGGAGACTTTGAGGAAACGCGTCATGACGACAGGGACGGTGATTTCGATGTGAGTCGTCTCATATCTATCTCTATCATCTGTGGTCAGCTATCTATTTGGAGCTAGATGTACTCTGTTTACTCATGCACGTATGATGTGTTAGGCCAACCAGATGCTGTATGACTCTGACTATCATGGTTTAGAGGATGAAGACAGTCATCTGCTATGTAAACATGGATATGTTCCCGCTAAATTTGTAGCGTTCGAAGGACGAAACGCAGGCAGGAGGTTTTTACGGTGTCAAGGACATCTTGCAATGATGCAAGGCGGAAGTTGCGGTGTTGTCAAATGGGTAGATCTAGAGTGGTCCAAATCGATGCAGAAAGCGCTGGACAAACTATGGGATATGAATTTTGAGTTGAAAGAATCCGTAGTCAACTCACTTCTTGACAGTGTTGAGATGAAGCTATGGACCCAGTTGACACGACCAAGCTTAACCGAGATCTCAGGAGGGTGCAAGACAAGGTTAGCAAAGTCGAGAAGGAGAGGGACGTGGTGTTCGCCCTGAAGGCTGAAGCAGAGCAAGAAATGACTCAAGCAAGGAATGATCTTCACAAGGCCAAAGTCCCGTAGTTCACAACTACGAGTATTGACAAGCGCATGAGGAAAATGCAGAGAAACAATTGAAGTTGTGTAAGGAAGATGCTAAAAGGAAGGAGCAGACGAATCGATCCTTGCTCTCACAGGAAGATGTGCATCAGGCTAAGATTAGGAAGCGAGGAGATGTGTGATAACTAGTTCTATTTAGCTTGAGCTCTGTGCCTTTTTAAGTTGTAATAGTAGTACTTGTTAACCTAGCGGTCTAAACTAGTGGTCCCGGAGTCCTGGGAGGAAAAAAATTGGTCTCACGTTAATCTATCTTAACCCTGCATTACTTCCTTTTGTCTGATCATGGTGGTATTCTGACAATGGTGGTTTGTTTAAACATAATCTACGTGGATTGTGCCGCATGCAAATGGTACAACCACAATTTATAAAGTGGAAGAACGTACACCCGATTAATGGAGACCCGGGAGCTTCGCCAGACGCAGGGGATGTAGGAGCAGGGAGGCAATGAGATAGACGGGCTCAAGCATCTGGGCATTATCGGTTGCCGTTGCTATTTATGTTGCCACGTCGTTGTGCAGGATCTGAAATAAGTTGCTTCTTCGTGAAGTGTAGCAGCTTAAATAATTTATTTCTATGCCACTTACATTCCATCGAATTTGGAGACCTCCCGCCCCTCAGCAATCGTGGAACCGGTGCTGCGTGTTTTCAGATAGTAGTGGCACAATCACAATTTCGGATTCAACTACTGACTCGGGCATTCCCAAACCCTAAGTCGCGGTACATTTTACTCAGATAACATGGATAGATTGTTTCGCCCAGCAAAGTTCCACACACAGAGCTCCAGAATTCAACTGAACTACATATATAGGTTCAAGTTCAACACATTACTATGCATCTTCGTTGCCAGCAACCTTCTTCCGCAGCTTGGGTGCCAAGCCTTCACGTCCACTGGCTTCTTCATTTCCTGCCTTCTTCCTCTTCCTTAGTGCCAATTTTCTTAGCTTCACATACTCTACATCGCCGGGACAAGCAGTGCCAGAATCATGTCCAACATCATCTTTACACTCGTTTTTACCTTCTTCGGGCAGCAAAATGACTGACCCGACAGTCATGCTTCTAACCTTGCGGTGCTTCCTGTCAAAGAAACATGACTGTTGCATAATTTCCCAATATCTACAGAGTAAATACTTGCAAAAATTATAATTCAGCACAAACATGCGAACCCTAAGAGACTTTTGCTTACCAGGAGCTACTTGGGTTCGAGCGACCACCTTGTCCAATAATAGAAGGGCGAGTCCCAGTTGCAGCAGCTTCCACATCCAGTACATCACAGTCCAGCTCAAACATGCAAGCCGAAGCATACCTTTTCATCAACCCAATTAGCTGACTGTCACACGTTAGAGGAACCATGATGCCACGTTCATCCATGAAGCTGAACTTTGCAGTCTACTTCAGCCATAATTCATCATGATTACGCAGAGCAGCAACCATACCAGATATAGTGCAGATCTATGCATGCACTTCTTCCATCATGGTACAATGGTGTCCATACCACTTGCCCTTCACCCTTGCTGATTTAGAGTCGTACCTGAAGAGGACTACCGTAACCAAGTAAGGGTGGTCCGTGAAGATCCCACTTGACAGAAAACTATGGACAAAATATGTTTGTCAACGTTGGGCTAATAAACAATGGTAGGTTCAGTAGCCAGCTAGCAGTTATAATTAGTGCGAATAGCAAAGAGAAGGGTAGCTCACCCGCATGTAGCCAGAACTTCTTCTTCCTTGGTAGTAGGATCTATCATCCCTCGAGCTGCTCGGCTCGTCGGCGGCGGAGGCGGGCTAGAGCCTCGCAACGGAGGCTACGACATGCACCATTGGAGCTCAGGATCAGCGACTGGGCGCAGCAACTTGGCGCCGGAAGTCAAATGTGCGAAGGGATCGTCCTGCTTGGAGGGTGGATTTCGACGCCACCGGTGCTAGGGGAAAGGAGGGAATGGACTTGTGAAATTGGTCAACGCATCCAATCCACTTAGTTTCTCGATTTGCCTAAGAGGTTGCCGCGTTGGCGCTCGCGTCACGGACAGATGACTGACATGTGGGTCCCAACCATCTACTTCACGGGGCAGTTTAACAGAATGTTTGAATTTGGCAGGGGTGAGATGAGTGCCTTGAAATGGCCCCTCTTAGTAGTTGGCAGCCCAACTTTACGAAACGCGGCAATTACAGGGAACTTGGGTACCGCCATGCACTCGCCATGAACTTTCGGGCCGCAAACAAACAATCCCCAGTTGGATGCCCTGAGCGACAACATGATCGCCTACCGCAACCTCTATGACGCACTCGAAGGAGACTTCGACGGCTGCAAACTGCGACACGTTGGCCGCGAGAGCAACGAAGAGGCGGACACACTCACCAACATTCGCTCCACCTGTTCCTCGGTGCCACCTGGAGTATTCCTAGCGCAAATATGTGAATGCTCCATCAAGCCAAAGGCTCAAGATCAACAAGCCATCATGTCAAAAGACTCGCGGGCTACGCCACCTGACAAACTCAAAGCACTTGATGATAAGGAGCAAGAAACAGGACTTGAAGGCCCCATGGAGGTCATGATGATCGAACCATCATGGACGCAACCATACATCACATACTTTCTCAGCAAAAGGTTGTCAGATGACCGGACCGATGCACGTCATATATCATGAAGATCCAAGGCTTTCGCCCTCATCAGCGACAAACAATATAAGCGCAGCATCACACGAGTCCTTCAACGATGCATCTCCAATGGAGACGGAAGAGCTATCCTCCTCGAGATACACGAAGGCACTTGCAGCCATCACGCCGGAAGTCATGCCCTCGTCGCCAAAGCTCTACAAGCTGGATTCTATTGGACAACAGCAATGCACGATGCTAAGGACATCGTCCAGAGATGCAACGCTTGCCAACGATTTGCGGACAAACCGAACGCACGTGGCATAGAGCTCAGGCCAATACCCGTGGCTTGGCCTTTCGTGCAATGGGGACTTGACATGGTCGGCAAGCTGCAAAAATCTTCACCTGGAGGGTACGTCTACCTCCTCATCGCAGTCGACAAATTCACCAAGTGGATAGAGGACATGCCGGTGACAAACCAATCAGGGGCCACCACCATCAAATTCTTCGAGTCCATCGTCTTCCGGCTCGGGGTGCCGCACAACATCATCACGGACAACGGAACGAACTTCACCTCGAACGAGTTCCAAGATTTCTGTGAAAACCTGGGAATCAACATCAGCTACGCCTTGGTGGCGCACCCTCAGACCAACGGTCAAGTTGAAAAGGCCAACAGCCTTGTCTGCAGCGGCATCAAGAAAAGGCTCCTCAGGCCACTCGAAAGAGCTGATGGGTGCCGGCCCGAGGAGCTACCGTTAGTACTATGGAGCCTGCACACAACTCCAAATAGCGCCACAGGCTATACTCTGTTCTTCATGGTACACGACACCGAGGCAGTACTACCTTCAGAAGTACGCTACAAAGCCCCACTAGTCATAGCATACAGTGAGGCGGAATCGACTCTCGCACTCGAAGACTCTGTCGACCTCCTTGACGAAGCACACGAGATGTAGCAGAGCGATCCACGATCTACCAGCAAAACCTCTGCAACTACCACAACAGAAGGCTACACCCAAGGTCCTTCGTCGAAGGAGACCTGGTCATGCGACTGAAGCAGGAAGGGCACCTCAAGATCGAGTCCCCTTGGGAGGGACCTTATATGATTACCGAAGTAATCCCAAGTGACGCCTACCGCCTTAAAGACGTAGAAAGTGGAGTTGCATACTCCAACCCCTGGAACATCATGCAGCTGCGTTGTTTCTACCCTTAGATGTTTTTACTTTACAGGGTTATTCAGCCAGGCTACTTAGCCGCACATTGTATCTCCTGATATTCTGTGAATAAATAAAGCTAAGTGGCTCCAACCTTGTGTTTCTGTTTTTACTTGCAATTGCATCACTCGGGGTTTACACCACCCTTTCTACCTTGTTAAACGAATAACGCAGTAGCCTGAGTAGCTGACGTACTATTAATGAAACCTTTGGTAAAACCAACCCAGCTGCAATGCACCTGACGGGTTGACAAGGTGCTAAGATATGTATGCGTCAGGCTAATGAAAAGGAACTGCAGAGTACAAGCTACTCGAAAAATATACAAGCCAGCAAGATTTTACATAAAAAAGGGTAACAAAAACATCCGACTCACTTGTATGAACTTTACAACACATATACATCTCTATGCAGGTCCAAAACTACTCTACTGGTGTAAAAGGAGAACATTGGTACGGTCTTCGAACATCTCGGTGATATCTTCAGTTAGCTGATCAACCGCCCGATAATGGGGCACCATGTTCACGCCATCCCCTCTGGCAGGGCGGTGGTCCAGTGGAAATAGCTGCAAGATCCAGATCAGGTCGATGCAGGCGAACAAGTGACAGTGCAGCCTTAGCACCCGCGACTAACTGCTGACGCACGCACTCGCGAACTGCGTTGGCATCTTGGAACTTCTTTAGTAAAGCTAATAAGCTTGAAGGTACCGCGTCCAAGGGGAACATTACCCAAAAGATGTGCTTCAAGCACGACTGCGCCTTCTTCAAGTACATTAGCACCTGCGACACACGATCCTGCAACGTCGCCAATGCGACTGTGCGATCCCGGTCATCCCAAAAGTACCCGCTAGCTTCCAGTTGCTCCTGGGTCAGGTTGTTTAGCTAAATGGCGAATCGATCTTTTTCCTCCTATGGACGGCGAGTATAGACAACTGCAAAGAGCAGCAAAAAACATAAGGGTAACTTGCCCCCGCGAGTGACTAGAAAAGGAGAAGAAGCTAAGGAAACTAACACTCCAATTTCTCATTCAACCGAGACACCTCGGCCAGAAGATATTTCTCCCATTCACTGGATTTTTGGGCCTTCGACTTCCACACGTCAGCGCTACCACGGATCACGCGCATCTCTTGCTCCAAGTGTTTTATGCGATCACGCAATCGAGACAACAGCGACAACTCCTCCACCTTTAAATGTGGTTGCACCACATGTTCATCGGTGGGAGGTGTGTTAGATGGATCACTCGAAGGACCCTATCCAAGAAGAGGAACAGATGGATAAGATCAACCATTCAAAATAGCACCAATAATAAAAATATCAAGTTCAACAAGTTTGCAATAGGAGCACCCCAGTAGGCACAACGCAAATCAAAAAGATGTCTAGAGAAGCTAGAATATTACAAAAGGTCAACAGAGGGACAGCCTACATCTACGCATTGGCACTCTGGGGCTTCCTTGAGTCAGTGGTAGCCTCCGACGCTGCCGCCTTCTCGGTTATAGCCTTTGATGTTGTGGCCTTCGACGTCTTCGACCGCCTCAGCTCCGCCGAATACTTTGTGAGTGTCTCAATGAGTTGAGGCCCTTATTTATGACAACGAGTGGCAAAGGGAGCAAACACTACCTGCTGGCCATCCGTAATAACCGGCATCGCCGTGGAGACTATGTTGGGGTTTAGATCAACACCATGAGCTTGTGTCATCACGAGTCCCATGGTCGCTCCGACCCTCCTCTGAGCATTCTTGAAATCCATGGGCACACCTCTAGCAAAGGACTCCACCAAGCCATCAAGATCTTCGATAAGCTTGGCCTTGGGGACCATCTCCTCTCGAATACGCCCAAGCACACCCTTGGCCTTCTCAAGGGAGTCCTTGACGGAGATGGTACGGTCTTCGACTATAGTTACAGCGCCGGCCAAGGCATCTGGGCAGGCCAAAGCTTGAGCGTCGAAGTCCACACCAGCAGCATCTGCAGAAGATACATATGAGCACAACCACATACAGGCAAGTGTAGAGCAAACAAAATGACGTAGCATCATACCTGAGAGTGCCTGAGCAATAGAGAAAAGTTGTTCCACGAACACTTTCTCCCTGTCAGCTTCAGCGGAACGCAGGTCCTCCTCGCTCCTTTTCGACTCCTGGACAGAGCACTCAAGATCTTCGAGCACCTCGTCACGTTTCTTCTCCACTGTAGCAAGACCCTTCTCGAGGGAACTGATGCGACGGAGGAGCTCATTGTTCTCACCTGCAAAAGAATGATAGCAAAAACTTAAGATCGGCGATTTTCTGCACCAACTGGACATAGATAAAAAGTGCAAGCTTACCCTTGAAAGCGCGATGCTGGGTCTCCAACAAGGCATGCTGACGGCCCATCGATGTAATATGTTCGACGAGGGGAATAGATTCCCTCATGACAGGCTACAAGAAGAGATGCATCATCATCAACCTAATTTTGACTGACTTAGTCAAGAAAACTT
This sequence comes from Avena eriantha, assembly GCA_910589775.1. Taxonomy (NCBI): domain Eukaryota; kingdom Viridiplantae; phylum Streptophyta; class Magnoliopsida; order Poales; family Poaceae; genus Avena; species Avena eriantha. Next base: position 324,993,053 of record OU342743.1, read on the forward strand.
ACATGCTCCTCCAGGGACTCCAAAGTTTCTTTCTACATAGGCGTCTGGGCAACCATCTCGTCACCCTCCCATATTTCTTGAATCTTGTCGAGGGATTTGAAAGGGGAGATCTAGATCTACAACTCCACCAATCCATATCTCCTCTATGTGAGGGGAAGATCTTGGGATCTAGATTTTGGGGTTTCTTTTGTGGATTTCCTCTTGTGTTCTTCCTCTGTTATTTCCCCAATAGCTTTTGTAGCTTTGGTGGAATTTGAGAGTGAATCACTTGCCATTGCATTAGGTGCATCGGTTTGATTTCTCTACAGAGGATTTGGTTGGTGAAATCAAGAAGCTTGTTACTCCTAGGTTCTTAGAGCCCTAGACGGTGTTGTGGCATTTGTAGTGAGTTGTTGGGGCCTCCAATTAAGTTGTGGAGTTATCCCCAAGTTAGTGGCCTTGTGGTGATTACTAGGAGCCTCCAATTAAGTTGTGGAGATTTCCCCAATCTTGTACGGGTTTGGTGACCACCCTCAAGTGTCCCATAGTGGATCAGGTGCTTGTCGTGTAGTGGGTGCTTGGGAGAATAGGGTGAGGCCTCTTGTGGTGGTGGTCTTAGTGCCTCCCACCCTTCCAACGAGACATACTCCCTTGTTGGGAGGAACTGGGTAAAACATCACCGTCTCCATGTGCCTCGGTTATCTCTATACCCAAGCTCTTTACTTATGCAATTTACTTTGTGATAGCCTTCATGCTTGAAGTCATATATCTTGCTATCACATAGTTGCTTATATTGCTTAGCATAAGTTATTGGTGCACATAGGTGAACCATAGTATTTATAGGTTTTGTGCTTGACAAAGTAATTGCTAGTTTAATTCCGCCTTTGTTAAGCCTATATCGTAAAAGTTTTAAACCGCCTATTCACCCCCCTCTAGGCAGCATCTGTGCACTTTCAATTGGTATCAAAGCGAGGTCTCTCGCTTTTAGGCTTCATCGCCTTGAGAGTAAAGATGTCGACTAGGGGATTAGTGCATGATTCCTTTTATATATTTGATGGCACAAATTATGATGTTTGGAAATATCGCATGCTTCATTATTTCCGGGGAATTCAGCCATCTATTGAGGGAATTCTATATATGGGTTTTTCTCCTCCTATGGATGCCCAAAATGAATCTTTAGAGGAGAAGATGAACTCTTATATAGATGCTCAACCTACTAAAGTGCTTTTACTTGTTGTGAGCAATTTAGTTATTTCTTCAATCATGCTTTATCGGAGTGCTTGTGATATATGGACAAAGCTTCAAGATAAATATAATGAGTCCAACATTATTGAGGATGGTTGTTTTCCCTCCACCTCCGGTCGTGATGAGTTCTCATCTTCCACCACTTCACCAACATGTGATTTTTCACAAGCTAATGATATGGTCACTGGTGATCGAAATTGCAATGTGGATAGTGAGCTTACTATTGGTAATCTGTCGTTGTATTGGTAACGGCAGTACCTGAGGAGATTAGATAGAGGTGTGGGAGCGAGCAGGGCGACTGCGACGGTGTCCGCAGGTGGGATTGGGTACAAGCGAGTGTAGCGGGACACAGGAAGTACCCAGGTTCGGAGCCCTCGTGGTGAGGTAAAACTCCTACTCCTGCTAGTCTGACGGTATATGCAGGTATATTCGGACTACAAATGTGCTCCTGGAGCTGTATCTGAGCTAGTGCGTGTGTGAGCTCGCAAGCAGAGAGTGTGCTAGCTAGCTATCGATCAAGTGAGAGCTCTTGCATGTGGACTTCCTGGTGCACTTATAAAGACATGCCCAGGGAACACAAAGGGCCCACATGCCCAACTTCTACTATGGCCTATGTCATCTGATTGTGTACACTCTTTACTACATCATCTGATTGTGTGCAGTGTATAGTATGAGACTATTTGCTATGTCAACTGACTAGTGTACTAGGGGCATGACAGCAGCGTGGCTTCACGTCCTTGGTCTTGTCGCTGTCTTCTAGCTGTCCTTCTGGTACGTGTGCCTAGAATCTGATGCTTGGGCTAATCGGTAGGTGAGGTATCGATCAAGTAGTAGTAGCAGCAGGGAGTCGGACGAGCTGCAGCGTCACGATCTGCTAGCCTCGATCAAAGGAGCGGTGCCATCTGGCCAGACGGCCGGCCATGCGCACGCATGGAGCAGCTGGCCATGCACGCTCGCACGGGCCAACCGGCCAGGCATGCACGCACTTGTTGGCCAACACACAAGCAAATACATGCACGTATGCATGTGTCATGCATGTGCAAAACCATCCGGCTATGCACACACGCACACATAGCCAGCCGGCTACACGTAGGCTGGCTAAGAAAATGCACACGACGTCTGTCTGATTTTCTTCTGTTGGTCCGCTGAGTCGTGGACTTTGGGGTACCCGGAGATAATCCCCCGACACTAGCCCCCCGAGCGGGCCCTGATTTCACCCAGAGGGGGAAATTCGCACGAGCTCCACAAAAACTTGCCGTTGTCGTTGTAGATGAAGTTCTTGAACAGCGTCCGGCTGGACACCTCCAGCCCGGGAAGCAACACAACTACCGCGGGGGCGCGCGATCGCACCCGCGGGGTGTAGCCCCGAGATTCGGAGTAGCTGACGGAGACAGGTGCTGCAAATCTTCTATTTCTTGCCCTTTTCGACACCTCAAACTTGCTATCCGGCTGAACGCCTTCAGCTGGACCGAAGAACTTGATTACACCGGGGGCGCGCGAGCGCACCCGGTGGGTGTAGCCCCCGAGATTCGAAGTAGCTGGCGAAGACAGGTGCTTCGAATCTTCATCTACCTTTGAAATCCGACTCGGTGCAGTCGTGCAAAGCGAACAAACAGAAGTGAACTTGTTGTCAGTACATCAACATATAATACACATGCTATCAACCGGATAACGGTTTTATTTTTCAAAAACTAGCTCGTGCTTCTCCGAACACTTAGTCACTTTCTCGTGTGCTCTGCTATTTACGCTGTGTTCTTGCCGGCCAGCCGGGTTGCGGTCTGGAGCCGGAACCGAAGGGGGAGCTGACAGTACATTGCACACGGTACTAGGGGCTGAGCAGCCGGAAAAAACCAACTAGGCACAAGGCCGGAATGTCCGATCTGTCGCACCCTTCGCCGTTTTTCATGTGGGATGCCTCGGGCTTTTGCTCTTGCTAGCCGGACAGCCGGGTTGCGGTCTGTAGTTGGGACGAAGAGTGGGCCTCTGACACCGTCGCACACTACTCAGTCGGTTTATGGGTTTAGCAGGCCGAGCCAACCCCCGAGCCCCCGGGTAGGGGTTGCTGGCGCCGGAAAACTGAGAGCAGGAAGGGAAACAACATCTGGCGAGAACTCGAGGGTTGCTCGAGGTCGGAAAAACACTCACATTATGGTTGTCGGTGTAGTCGGGTCAAAGGCGCGATTCCGTAGTCGTTGCGGCTGCTGAAACGGTCCAACTGGCGTTCCAGCCGGATAGCCTGGCTCCAGCCGGACAGGCAACCAAACGTGCCGAAGACGCTTCTTAGCCGGTCACATCGGCATCCAAACGGATGAAGTCGCGCCAAGTCGGCCCGACTCAGCCGGAACAGGGGCCGAACCGGGCGAATCGGTCAGACAAACGGAGTTAGCCAGACAGATGTAGCCGGATCTGAAATTTTCTTTATTTCTTTTTCTAGCTGGATTAGTCTAGTCGAATTTTTCTCTCATTTTTTCCTCTAACTTTTTTCCTCGCATCGACTAACAACTAGCCGGTTTCTTTCTCTCTCTTTTTTTCACTCTTTCCTCCAACCGGCTGATTCCTAACTCATCTTTTTCTCACACTTTTTATTTATTTATTTTTTCGCTGACCGGCTGACCCAGCCGGCCTCTCCTTTCTCTCTCTTTCTTTTTCTTTGATTTTTCTCTCGGCCGGATTCTTTTATCCGGACCTTGCATTTCTTTTTTATGTTCTCAACCAGCTGGCCACCTTTCTCTCTTTTCAGTTCTCAACCGAATACTAACTAACCGGCCATGCACCGATTTTCCCAGCCGGATCCCCCCTTTTCTTTACTTTTTTTTCTCTTTGTCTTTTCCTCAGCCGGGTCCCACCACTTCCTTTTTTTACTTTGCCTTTTCTCTTTCCCCTAGCCGGCTCTCTCTCCAACCGGCAGTTTTTTCTCTCGTTTTTCCTATCCGGCCACTCCCAGCCGGATCGATCGCACAACTGGCCAACCACCTCCATCCTCCCGATTCTTCCTCTGCTGGCTCGCAGAGTACAGGGACGCGGGGAGGCGCGCGTGCGCGCTGCAGCACATCCAGGTGCGGAGAGGCGCGCAAGGGTGCAGAGGAGCTTGCGGCGGCGAGCGCAACCGGGCTGGGGACGCACGCCGGCGGACGCAGCGCGTCAGCACGCGCGGTGGCGCTGAGGTCTAGGCGGCGCGGCGGGCGCCGCTGCAGTGTGCGGACGTGCGGAGGCCGGTGACAGAGCGGCGACGCGGGCATGCGGAGGAGGAAGTGGCACAGCTTGCTGCGGAAGCGGACGCGGGCGGGAGGACGCCGGAAGGTGGCGCAGAGATGGTGGCTTCGACGCGCGCGGACGCGTGCAGTGGAGATATGGTCGTAGGCGAGCTTGACGAGGTCGTGGCGGAGTCGACGACGACGCCGCCGCGACAGCGAGCCCCCAGGCTCTTAGACTTGGTGCGGGCGGAGGTGTGAGGCCGAGGCGGCGCGGGCGCACGCATGCACGGACAGTGCGGCGAGGCAAGGATGGTGCGGACGGAGGCGCGGACGGCACCGCCGGCGTCCGTGCGCGGTGGGGCTCGACGGGGAACGGGTCCGAAGTGCGGAGGCGGTGGCCGCCGCGGACGATGCGGGCGGGAGCGCGGACGCGGGCTTGCGGAGCTGGCCGAAGAGGTCGAAGACGGGCGTGCCGGCGAGCGGAGCAGCCCAGCCGACACGGATGAAGCTGCCGAGTCCTGTGCAACTCGATGAGACGGAGGTGATGTCGGTGCGAAGGCGGTGCCGAGCCCCCCAGAGACCCGACGAACAGGATACGAAGTTCGCGACCACATCCCGGTGGAGGCGGCGAGCCCCAGGCAACTTGAAACGGTATCGGTGAAGACGATGGTGATGAAGAGGTCCCGTGCGGAACCGGCTCCAGCCGCAGCCATACTCGCCCCACGGTGGGCGCCAAATGTCGTTGTATTGGGAACGACAGTACCTGAGGAGGTTAGATAGAGGTGTGGGAGCAGGCAGGGCGACTGCGACGGTGTCCGCAGGCGGGATTGGGTACAAGCGAGTGTAGCGGGACACAGGATTACCCAGGTTCGGAGCCCTCGTGGTTAGGTAAAACTCCTACTCCTGCTTGTCTGACGGTATATGCGGGTATATTCGGACTACAAATGTGCTCCTGGAGCTGTATCTGAGCTAGTGCGTGTGTGAGCTCGCAAGCAGAGAGTGTGCTAGCTAGCTATCGATCAAGTGAGAGCTCTTGCATGTGGACTTCCTGGTGCACTTATAAAGACATGCCCAGGGAACACAAAGGGCCCACATGCCCAACTTCTATTATGGCCTATGTCATCTGATTGTGTACACTGTTTACTACATCATCTGATTGTGTGCAGTGTATAGTATGAGACTATTTGCTATGTCAACTGACTAGTGTACTAGGGGCATGACAGCAGCGTGGCTTCACGTCCCTGGTCTTGTCGCTGTCTTCTAGCTGTCCTTCTGGTACGTGTGCCTAGAATCTGATGCTTGGGCTAATCGGTAGGTGAGGTATCGATCAAGTAGTAGTAGCAGCAGGGAGTCGGACGAGCTGCGGCGTTACGATCTGCTAGCCTCGATCAAAGGAGCGGTGCCATCCGGCCAGACGGCTGGCCATGCGCATGCATGGAGCAGCTGGCCATGCACGCTCGCACGGGCCAACCGGCCAGGCATACACGCACTTGTTGGCCAACACACAAGCAAATACATGCACGTATGCATGGGTCATGCATGTGCAAAACCATCCGGCTATGCACACACGCACACATAGCTAGCCGGCTACGCGTAGGCTGGCTAAGAAAATGCACACGACGTCTGTCTGATTTTCTTCTGTTGGTCCGCTGAGTCATGGACTTTGGGGTACCCGGAGATAATCCCCCTGACATAATCCATCATCTCTATCTAGTTGCAATGTTCTATGTTTGGACCTTAACACTTCTAGCACTCAAAAATCCTTACATGCTTGTGTTTATAGTCCTTTCATATCATGTAGAAATGGCTAGAATAAATCTCATGATGATATGCTTGCTTTGTCTTGTTGCCATGACAAAAATGCTTATATTTCCTCTAATGCTTGTGTTGCTAACCATGTAGAGGAAACCGAAGATTCTATGGGCCAATACAAGGTTTTGAATGGAGCTTCAAGTAAAATTTCATCATCCCATTCTTTCGGTTCTCACATATGCCTTATGGCTAAGGGAACAAAGGTAACCTCTTTGGATCCTATCGTATCTCATGATGATGATGATGATTTCATTGATGAGGATAGTGAGGAAGTAGAGGACGATATTACCTCTTTAGATGAAAAGGGTGAGGTTGTTTATTGTGCTCTTGTTAAGGATAATATTGCTTGTGCTAAATTTTTTGAAATCTTGATGATCGCGATGGAGAGCAAGAAAATTATTGAGAAATTGCAAGCTCAAGATGAGGAGCAAGAGCACACCATTGAAAATCTTAAAAGTCTCTCTAATGATCTAAGAAAAGCTTTTTTAGAAGAAAAAACCACCAAGGAATCTCTTGAGGAGACTTTTACTCTATAATTATCTAGAGTAAAGGAAAACCATGATAGAGCACTTGAGGTGGAAAATGTTCTCAAACCTAAAAATGATGAACTTGTAGTTGCACATGCTAAACTTGTTAAGGAGTTTAAGCACCTTGATAATGGATCTCAAGTTGTTAAGAGTGAGCTCATCAAACTCACCGAGTCGCATGAGCAACTTAAAGCTTCATATTCAAAAGAGCTTGCCAAGTTGCCCTCACCTCTTGCAATTAATAATGATGATTGTGCTACTAACTCTATTTCTTGTGAAGCATCTATTTTTAAGGAGAATCTTGAGCTAAAGGCTCAACTTGCTTTGCTAACTAGAAACTATGGGAAGTTGGAAGAAAGTCATGTTAAGCTTTCAAGCTTGCATGAGGATCTTCTAGTCTCCCATGGTAGGATAAAGTTGGCTCATGAGGCTATTGTGTCAAAGTTAACATCTAATGAGGCTCATGTGGACATTAGCACTATATCTACTCAATGCCATATTGCCATGTGCTGCCCTTGTAATTCATCCACTTATGCTATTGCTACATCTTGTGATGAATTACATTGTTTGCCTTGTTGCTCTAACAATAAAGCATCTACTTCCTCTAGTATTGTTGTTGATACTAACCATGTAGAGGAAATAAAAGATCTCAAGCATCAACTCTCTTCTATAAAGAATGACTTGAAAAAGGGTCATAATGGGAAGGCCACACTCAAACACATCTTGAGTGTGCAAAAAACTCCACTATCAAGAACAAGTCCACTAACATGTTGAAGCATAAGGGCAACAAGAAGAATGGTCAATATCAAGTCAAGTATCGGGCCAACATTATTTTCTTCAAGTGTAGGGAAGAAGGGCATCATGTTAGATTTTGCCCATTGAAGAGTAATACCCTTAGAGCGAAGCAACAAGGGAAGCGACGTCAAGCTCTACCTCTAGTTAGATATGGGCCTTCTCCCAAGAATATTCAAGCTCTTCCTCAACTTTTTGCTTCACCTAAAAATAAAGATATAAAGAGAAGAACTTGCTACATTTGTCGCGAGAAGGTACATGTCTCTTCCTCATGCACCATTGGTAACTCTTCATCCAACCCTAGTGATGCTTATTCACTTCATAGGGATGAGGTTGGCAATGTGTTAGCCAAATTTGTTGGTACCCAAAGTGGAGTCAAGAAAATAACCATTTGGGTTGCCAAGCCTATAGTGACTAACTTCTTAGGACCCAACTTGGTTGGGGACCAACAAGCTAAAACTTGATCAGTAGGTGTATTTGGAGGACATTGGAGACTTGGCTACATCATGAAGAATTGAGGGATCTTCATCTAATATATTTGTTCAAGCCAAGTCATTTTGATTATCACCTTTCTATCTCATATCCAATTTTCATCCTCGCGGTAACATGCTCCTGACTCATTTACATTGAAAGTTACTTTCCCCCTTGTGCATGTGTTGGTTTTGTGCCTTGCATTCTTTTGCATATGTTGTCTTACCACTTACTTATCTTGATTTATCAAGTTTATTTGTGTATGTTTTGGTGGCACACCATATACTTGTGTTTCTTGTGTTGGAGCCTCTCTTGAATATATTTGGTATCGAATTTGGCTCTTCTGAGAGATTAATGGAATATCCAATTTTGAGGGAGTGTTATGCTTGGACATTCCACAATCCTAAAATGTGCTTACATGAGGAATACCACCTAGTATTGATATTGAAATATTGTCTAGTCTCTATGTGGTATGTAATTCTTATGAGAAATTCAAGTTCTATAATGTCCATTAATTATCTCTATTTTGGATCTTTTTGCCTTGTGTTGAGATTTATGGTTATCACATTATGCGGGATTCATATGCTTAGTGCATATTACAAGCCTAGAAAATTTGAAAATTCAAGGTTGTGTCACTTAGAATTGATATTGATAATTATATATCTCCTATGTGACATATTTGCTTAAACAAGTTCAAATTTGCTTGAATGCCTTTGTTTCTCATCTTTTGGATCTTGTTTGTGAGAGTTTTTCTTGGTATGTGTTTCCTCATATTTGGACCTCCTTATCCTCCATGGAAACCATTTGCTCCAAGTTACTCTAATCATTAATGATTGTGTAGCTATTTGGTGCTATCAAGATTCTCTATCTAAGCATAAAGCTTAATTCTTATAAGTTACCATATGTTTTGTGAATATTATCTTGGATATCTTTGCAATCTACCTCAGGAAATTATAGCTATACTGCTTGTCCTTGTAGAATTGGTAATCCATATATGGTAGATTCTATTGATCATATTTACATTGGTTTTTGTCTGTATGTGTTGAGTCCCATGTATTCCTTGCTTTGTTTGGATCACTTGAGTTTATTGGCATTCTCTTGTGTTTTTACTTAATGTAGGTAGTAGTGATGATCCCATTTGTGTGCATTTTGCATTCAAATGCAAATTCCTACATAATGCACTATTCATGGGGGAGCTCTCCTATATTATTTAGAACACTCCTTTTATGCTTCTTGCTTTGATCCATATCATGCTTTATGTGCTTGGAAGTTCGATCTTTTTGTTTTGGTACTTTGTTCCATTATGAAAAGTGTGGAGAGTTTAGTTTACTTGTTGGAACATTGCTCTTTTTGGGAGTTGGTTTGTCTCATTCCTTGTTTCATGATTTCACCTTTTAGAATGAGATAAATCCTTGAGCATTTGTTTTCTTGTCTATATTGTCTCTTTGGCTTTTTCCTAGTTCATTTGTTGAACTTGCGATCATTCATGTGTTGATTTGGTTCTTTGATATAATTTGAACAACCTTTTGTTGTATAACACTTTTGTGTGCCTCCTTGGTTTACTTGGTGTGTTTGTTAAAATTGTATCTCCTTGTTGGTTCTTGAAAGTGTCTTGTTCATTCTTATTTATTATATGGTTATACTATGGTATGCTTGCCTTTCTTGATCCAATATATAGGGGAAACTCCACCAAAATCCTAATTGGCTAAGTTGTGCATGAAATTCAATTTCATATCAATATGCACATATTTATGTGGAGTCTCTCCTATGTATTGTAGTTCACCTAACTACGTTGGACCCGATATGTTTTGGGACCATATTGTACCTAATGTTGTTTTAGGTTCATTGGAGATATATTGGATTCTTGACTCATCACTTAGGAAGAAGTGGTGTCTTACATGATAATTGGAGGCAAGCTAGGGTGATCATAAAACTCATATCTAGTACATCCTACCAATGATATCTCGGTAACAAGTATCTCTTTCTCATGCATATATGTCTTGTTTACACCTTGTATAGGTTGCTTCTTGGCATGAATTTTTGTAGTTGCAATTGTTGCGATTCTTGCCTTGGTTTTAAAGAGAACTCCTTATTGAAAATGTGAGTAAGTTGAGATGAGTGCATATTATAGGGACAATACAAAATCATGCATATGATTAACTAATCCCAAATACGTCAATCTAGTAATGTTACTGCCTAGCTTTTCTTTAACCTCTCACATGTGCAATAATGAGAATTTGCAAGTTGATTTTCCTTTGTGGTGCTTGTTTCCTTTCTCCATATATTCCAACTATCTCATTTTCCCTTGGTGATAGTTGTAATGTATGTTGTGTATTGGTGTTTAAGCTCATTAATGTGTGATAAGATTAAATTGTGCATTTTTCCATGCTTTCAAGCAAAAAATCTTATTAGTATATTCCATAACTTCATCTTCCTTCTAATGTGCTTTCTTGTTTATCTATTTTGTGTGTGCTTGTTTCTTTGTGGTCATATGTATTTGTGATATTATCCACCTAGAAACTTATACACGGAAGAGAAGATAAATCTTTAGTGCATATTGTATTTCTTGTAGACCACCTTTTATTCCATCTTGATTCTTTGGTGGCTTCCAAATTTATTTGCCAATGAGTGCTTGTCTCTTATATTTTCATCTCTGGGCACTCAGATTTTTTCTCTCGTGTCTTTTGTTGTTAAATGAGTGGGAGGAATGAGGTTTCCATGATTGTGCACTTTTATTCCAAATGCAATTACTATAATTTGTGCATAATCCTTGGGGAACTCTTCTAACTCATTTAAGAATGCTCATTTATCTTCCTGCACATTTTGTGTTTTCAATTTTTATGGGGGAGCGAGGATTCCATATTTGTTCACACTGTATTTAAATGCAATTATTATAATGCATGCACAAATCTTGGGGACCTTCTCTATTTCATTTAATCACTCATTTGATCTTATCATGATATCTTTTTGTATTCAATTTTTTTGGATCTTTTGATTGCTTGCGTCATTTATTGATGCTTCTTTCATTTTATTACTTTTTAAATCTTCGGTTCCTCAGTTTAGTTCTACTTACTCCCTAGTATTCATCATTGGATATGTGCAACTGACACCTTTAGACAAATTTTCACTATATTGGCCTTCTAGAACTTTTCACCCATTTTGGCAATCGATGCCGATGGGGGAGAAGTTTTAGAGGGTTTAACGGAAGTTGGTTTATGCTTTGAGTTTGTTATTAAATATTCGCCTTTCATGCTCTTGCATATTTGTTGTTGCTTAGCATGTGGAATATATATATGAAACTCCAACAACAGTAATGGTTGGCCATATATGCAATGAAATTCAAGTTCATCACACATGCATAGATTGTGGGGGAGTTTGCTCTATATATGGTGGTGGTACCAATATCACATAATTCGGTAGTATTAGATATTGCTGCTACCATTTTATTCGGTAAAATTCCTTATATAAACCCTCTCAAATGGATTGTCATCAATTACCAAAATGGGGGAGATTGAAAGGGCATGTCTGCCCCCATGTGTGGTTTTGGTAATTACTGACAATCTCTATGTACTAATGGTTGCATTGAGATACACTTGTAGGATTTGTCCATTGGCATCGCTTGGACCATGTGTTGGCTTCAAGGTTGAATAAATGAAGAACAATAAGAAATGTCCAAGGGCTTTGGGCCTATTGGAATCATGTTGGAGAAGAAGAAGAAGAAGAAGAAGAAGAAGAAGAAGAAAGAAAATAAGATCAAGAGTGCGTTGAACAAGGATAGAGTTCCTCATGTCTATCTTCAAGACATCATCCTAATGGAGTTAGAAGAAATAAAGTGCAAGTTCAAAATGCGCCATCTCTAGGAGATCACATGCTTGAAGCTTCCATCCTCGGTGATCATGGATTAATGAAGACACGTTCAAAGAGGGGGTTTCCCCATAGTGTATGGGGGAGCAATGAGCAAGTCTTCTTTAAGCAAGATTGAGCAAGAGCAATCATGAAAGAAGTTCCATCTTAAGGAGGATAAGATTGTGTACATCAAGCTCAGGTGGAATTCTCAAGTCAAAGGTATGATCTTCATAGTTTTTCCCTTTTGTCGGTCTCATGTTGTTAGTTGGGAGATCGGTTTAAAGGATAGATAACCGTATTATCAAGAGGAGCTCTCGAGTGAGTAACTTGATCATATCTTTCTAATAGAGCTCAAACCTTTTCATACTTGGCATCATCTTTCTTGGTTCTTGTTTGTTCTTATCTACGAGAGGATTTAGATCTTGTGTTAATCTCCATGACAAGCTCAAGTTCATAGAAAATGGATTTCATATGGATTCTCTATTGCGTTTTCGATTTGGAGGTTTTTTTGGTTTATCTTTTATAGATAGGTTAATCCCTTCATCATTTTATTCTATCATACTTTGTTGGACTATGATGGTTCCCTGGATGATCTTGTATAGCTCGTTACTATCTTCGAAACAAGCCCAAGATCATCAAAATCGGAGTCCGGATGCAAAAGTTATGGTTGTTTTTGTATTGGTTTTTCTGTCAGTTTTCGGGGGGGGGGGGGGGGGGGGGGGGCGAAGACTCTGCCCAAATTCTGGCCCAGACTCCGGGGGGTGTACAGAGAGCATCTAGAGGCTTACCGGAGTCCTGGCTGGAGTCTGGACGCCGTAGACTCCGGTCCTAGGGGTCGGAGACTCTGGTCCTGAAGGACGGAGACTCCGACATAAGTGATCTGCAACGACTAGTTGATGTGGGGGGCCTATAAAAGCCCCCATTCTTCCTCCTTGGTTGGTTGCTTGCTCTCTCTCCCCTCCATTGTTTCTACCTTAAAGAGCTTGAAAATACTCTCAATCCCTCCCATATTTCTTGAATCTTGTCGGGGGATTTGAAAGGGGAGATATAGGTCTACAACTCCACCAATCCATCTCTCCTCTATGTGAGGGGAACATCTTGGGATCTAGATTTTCCGGTTTCTTTTGTGGATTTCCTCTTGTGTTCTTCCTCTCTTATTCCTCCAATATCCTTTGTAGCTTTGGTGGAATTTGAGAGTGAAGGACTTACCATTGCATTAGGTGCATCGGTTTGAGTTCTCTACAGAGGATTTGGTTGGTGAAATCAATAAGCTTGTTACTCTTGGGTTATTGGAACCCTAGACGGTGTTGTGGCCTTTGTGGTGAGTTCTTGGGGCATCCAATTAAGTTGTGGAGCTCTCCCCAAGTTAGTGGCCTTGGTGGTGATTATTGGGAGCCTCAAATTAAGTTGTGGAGATTGCCCCAATCTTCTACGGGTTTAGTGACCGCCCTCAACTGTCCCATAGGTTATCGGGTGCTTTCCATGTGGTGGTTGCTTGGGAGAATAGGGTGAGGCCTCTTGTGGTGTTAGTGGTCTTAGTACCGCCCACCCTTCCAACGATACGTACTCCCTTGTTGGGAGGAACTCGGTAAAACATCATCATCTCCATGTGCCTAGGTTATCTCTATATCCGAGCTCTTCATTTATGCAATTTACTTTGTGATAGCCTTCATGCTTGAATTCATATATCTTTCTATCACATAGTTTCTTGTATTGCTTCACATAAGTTGTTGTTGCACATAGGTGAACCATAGTATTTACAGGTTTTGTGCTTGACAAAGTAAACGCTAGTTTAATTCCGCCTTTGTTAAGCCTATCTCGTAAAAGTTTTAAACCGCCTATTCACCCTCCCCTCTAGGTGTCATCTGTGCACTTTCACATGGTCATCAACCCACTGATTGACGGCTACGAGTTCACCAAGTGCCTCGTGGATAGAGGAAGCAGCATTAACATTATGTATGTTGATACACTCAATAAGATGAACTTGCACGAGACCCATCTTAGGATGAGCAAAACCGTGTTTCATGGAGTGGTTCCTGGTCAGCAATCTTAGTCCCTTGGATGCATTACCCTTCAGGTCGCTTTACGTGATGTTAGTAATTACCGCCAAGAGAATATGACTTTTGAGGTGGTACCTTTCAAGAGCGTGTGCCCCGTCATTTTTGGCCGCGACATTTTTCACCATTTCCATGCACTACCATGTCACATATACAACAAACTCAACATGTCGGGACCTAATGGTATCATCACCGTTGTCAGAAGCTTCAAGAAGGCAAGGGAGTGCAGGCTAGGAGAAGCTGCCTATGCCAAAGCAGTACTATACGGTGAAGAATTCAAGGAGATCCAGATCCAGGTCGATGCCTCAGAGATGCCGGCTTCGAAGAAACATATATCTTATTCCAAACCCGCATTCAAGGTAGCCATCGGGACCAAGACGGTGCAACTTGTTCAAGGATATTCCTCCAAGACCACTTCCATTGGCACATTAGTGGATCCCAAATAGGAAAACACGCTCGTCGAGTTCCTCCGTGAGAATAAGGACATCTTTGCCTGGCAACCTGCCAACATGAAAGGTGTTCCTATGGAACTTGCCAAGGACAGCTTACATATCAATCCTAAAGAAAAACCAGTGAAGCAACCACTACGACGCTTTGGTGATGAAAATCGGTGCACCATTGGCAAGGACCTAGCTAGGCTACTTAAGGCTAATTTTGTCTAGGAAGTGATCCACGCCGATTGGGTGGCAAATCCTATGCTTATACCTAAGAAAGAGACCAAAGATTTAAGAATGTGTGTTGATTACACCGGCTTGAACAAAGCATGCCTGAAAGATCCATTCACTTTGCCTTGCATTGAGCAAGTCACTGACTCGGCGGCTGGCTCGAAACTTTTGTGTTTCTTAGATGCATACTTCCGATAGCACCAGATTAAGATGCGCGAGTCGGACCAACTGGCCACTTTGTTCATCACACCTTACGACACATACTGCTATGTCATGATTCCCTTTGGGCTGAAAAACGCCGGTGCCACATACCAGCAGACGATGCAACATTTCCTACAATACCAAATTGGTCGTAACATACACGCTTACATGGACGACATTACGGTGATGTCAAAGAAATCAAACGATGTCATCACTGACTTAAAGGAAACCTTTGGTAACCGCTGGAAATATAACATGATGTTCAACCCTATGAAGTGTGTCTTCGGGGTCCCTACCGACAAATTGTTAGGTTTCATCATTTTGCAAGAGTTGAAGAGAATACTCTCCTCTTCACCAATATTGGCAGCACCGAAATTAGGGGAGCCTATGTTAATCTACATGGCGACAACCAACCGGGTTATCACCATCATCGTCATGGTGGAGTGGAAGGAGCCAACACACGGGAATGGCTTCAACGACCAGTTTAGTACGTAAGCGAGGTCCTGACAGAATCTAGCAGCGCTACCCGTAGTACTAAAAAATAGCTTATGGAGTGTACCTTGCTTCACTGAAGATGAGGCATTACTTCTAGGAGCACCCCATCCCGACATCATCAACAACAGCGACACAACATGACGGGTGGGGAAGTGGGGCATTGAGCTTTTTGCCTTCGAAATCACCTACAAGAAGTGAGAAACTATCAAATCCTAGGCCTTGGCGGATTTTATCGCGGATTGGACAGAGATCCTAGATGATACTCTTGTACCAGAACCAGAGTTTTGGGTCATGCACTTTGACGAATCCAAGATGCTCAACAACTCGGGGGCTTGTGTATTGTTACAATCACCAACGAGGGATAAGCTCTAGTATGTCCTACAGATTCACTTCAACTCTACTAACAATATGGATGAGTACGAGGCTCTTATTCATGGACTTCGCGTAGCCAAGGATATTGGCATCAAGCGCATAGTTTGTTGTGGAGATTCCAACTTGGTTACCCAGCAGGTGGCTGGCACCTAGAATGCGTAGAACCCTATTATGGGAACATATCAAGATGAAGTGGATGAGATATCCAATGGATTTGATGGCTACGAAGTCAAGTATGTCAAAGGGAGGACAATGAAGTGGTAGATCTTCTATCAAAGCTTGGATCAGCGCATAAACCTGTTCCACCTGGTGTATTCCTGGAGCACCTCTGGGTACCATACGTGAAGGGAACAGGCCCCGAAAATCTGGATAGAGTTGATTCATTTGTTAACATAGTTGAAGTGATCCTTGTGTCATGGACAAAACCATTCATGTATTACCTTAAAGACGGAACTCTACCGACATATGAAGTTGAAAGCCAATAGATAATATGCAGAGCAAAGTCCTACACCATCCTTGATGACCAGTTATATAAAAGAAGCAGCACATGTATATTCCTGCGTTGCGTGTCTTAGCAGCAAGGAATCGAGATCCTTAGAGAGATCCATCTCGGTGATTGTAAACATCATGCCGCTCCCTGATCGTTGGTATCCAAGGCCTTCTGGCAAGGATTCTACTGGCTCACCGCCAAGGCGGACGCCGACAAGATTGTTGAGACGTGTCTAGGATGTCAGTAGTACACGAGGCAACCACATGTTCTGGCACAAGAATTGTGAACCCTACCAATGACATGTCCATTCGCAGTCTTGGGGCTCGACATGGTTAGACCCTTGAAGATGGCACCCTGTGGCTTTGCCCATCTTCTCATAGCAGTGGATAAGTTCACAAAATGGATTGAAGCTAAACCCATTAGAAAGTTCGATGGGGCAACTGCCCTTAAATTTGTCCGGCATCTAGTGGTGAGATTGGGTATCCCACATAGCATCATCACCGACAATGGAAGCAACTTATCACTCAGAGAAGTTGAGGTTTACTATAACCATAAAGGAATCCACCTTGACTTAGCATTTGTGGCACATCCACAATCTAATGGTCAAGTTGATCGGGCCAATGGACTGGTTTTGCAGGGAATCAAGCCACGCTTGGAGGCTCCGATACATAGAGAAGCTGGAGCCTGGGCGGAGGAATTAGCATATGTAGTGTGGAGCTTGCGAACAACTCCCAACATATCTACTGGCTACACCCCCTTCTTCATGGTATATGGAGCAGAAGTAGTCCTACCTTCCGACATATCCTCCACGATTCCCCTCGGGTTGCCGCCTACAATGAAGATGACTCTTTATGTAGCCCAATATATGGGAATCACCATTGGTCCATATCATGATATGCCATTTATTCCTATCAAGGTGAACTCACTGGTAGGAAAAGGCTTATAGCAGTCATTTTACTAGTGGCGTCTAAAGAAAAACGGGCGCCACTACTGCAACGCAAAATAGTCGTGGCATTCATGTAATGTCGAACACCGCCACTACACCTTAGTCTTGGCGTTCGGCGGTTAGTTAACACCGACACTAAGTGGGGACCACGATGCGAGCCAGGACCAATGTAACCCAGACATTGAGAAACCTTGAACGCCGCAACTAAGTTGTAGTGGTGGTGTTCTAGGATTTGCAGATGCCACCACTCTTACATCCATAATTTCGCTAACTTAACGGTCGTCGCCCGCGCCTTTCCCTCTCTCTCTCATTCCAACTTCTCATGCGTACTTGTTCCCCTCCCCAAATCGCCGCCCCGGCCTCTTGTTGTCACACCTCTTGGCCACCACCTTGCGCTACCCCGCCCCGCCCCAACCTCTCGATGTGCCGCCCCGACCTCGCACCGATGCGCCTCTCCGCCCTGAATCTCGCACAGCGCTGCCCCGACCTAGCACCGCCCTGACCTCGTGTCAGTGCCGAGCCTTTCTGACCCCGACCTCTCCGACTTCGCGCTATCGTGCCTCCCTGCCGCAGGTAGACTCCCCTGCCCCCTCTCTTAATTACTATATTTAGTTTAGCATAGAAAATCTAGATGATTTTAGGGATTTTTTAGTGTAGAAAATCCAGATGATTTTAGGGTTTTTTGTTTAGTGTAGCAAATCTACATGATTTTAGGGATTTTTATTTAGTGTAGAAAATCTAGATGATTTTAGGAATTTTTATTTAGTGTAGCAAATCTAGATGATTTTAGAGATTTTTGTTTAGTGTAGCAAATCAAGATGATTTTAGGGCTAGATGTATCAAATGTACATGATTTTAGGGGTAGAAAATCTAGATGATTTTAAGGATAGATGTAGCAAATGTACATGATTTTAGGGGTATAAAGTCTAGATGATTTTAGGGATAGATGTAGCAAATGTACATGATTTTAGGGGTAGAAAATCTAGATGATTTTAGGGATAGAAAATCCAGATGATTTTAGGGATAGATGTAGAAAATGTACATGATTTTAGGGTAGAAAATCTAGATGATTTTAGGGATAGAAAATCCAGATGATTTTAGGGATAGATGTAGAAAATGTACATGATTTTAGGGTAGAAAATCTAGATAATTTTAGGGATAGATGTAGCAAATGCACATATATATTCATTTCTTATATGTTTACTAAAACTTGTATGGCATTTTGTTATTTAACTACTTAATTAGTATCATGTTGGAGTCGGAGCTGAAGTGGCACGGTGTTCAGCGGAAACACACGAGGACCCCGACTTGGGCAGCTCAGATCATAGTGGATAACAAGAAGATTCAGCTAGGTACTTTCAGGTGCTCGTGGCAGGCAGGCCGCGCCTATGACTGTGCCGTGGTCCAGCACTTTGGAGCGAGAGCGGTCCTCAACTTCGAGGATGAGCGTCACGTGGCTCATCTGTTAGCGCCACAGGGCATGAGGATCGTCATGAGAGCCAAGGAGAGGGAGCACCGACAGGCAGAGAGGTAGTTGGCACACCACCGTCGCGAGGAGGATGACCCCTTGGTTAGAGATCTCCTACTTGATCCCCGGGTGATGGCATTCTAGTACGAGGTCCTTAGCGAGAGCCGGCAGCAACACGGGGAGGGCGAGGGGCCCATCCATAACGCACCCGCAGAGTTAGCCCGGCCCCTCCGACACGCAGCAGCAGGGTTCTTGCAACCCGTCATCCTGTTTCTGTGACCGCTCAGATGACGACGATGTCACTAACACTGGGTCTACTCGAGTTTAGGATGTTCTCATGTGACTGTCGTATATATGCTACCTATCGTACTACTTATATATTCTTATCATGTGACTGTCGTATGCTACTATTGTACTACTTATATATGCGAGCTAATCTTACTTATGTGTTATGTTGATATATTTTGCTACTTATGATGCTAATTAAGTTAAAATGGTCTATATAGCTAAGTTAGCATTATCATATATAGGCATATAATGAATGATGAACGGTGTGAGCATTGTGGTTACCAACAGTGCAAGGAGAAGAAGGTTGTCATAGTACTCCCTTATAACTGCGAAGTTAGTATAGTATGTCCATTCACAAGCAAGGAACCTATATATACCCTACAACTGAATTACGTGCTAATTGTTGCTTTCTTATGATTCTATATGCAGAACATACCCTACAAGTTTAGACTTGATTTACTGGACCATTTTGATTGGCCATTGTGGCAGTAGGAACAGTTATAGGTCAATCTACTACCTCTGAAGCAACATGCACCAACCTACATGGTCCAAGTCTCGAACGAGGCGAACCACACCTTTTTCAGTGGTCCGAGGTGGACTGAGATGGTCGACACCTATGAGATGTACGCCCAGGAGAAGTTGGTCTTCCATCTCTGTGAAGATCACATGACCTACTTCTACTATCGAGGCCCTGAAGTATCAACAGACTCTGACGTTTCTTCAGATGACAAGATTCATGCTGCTACCATTAGGTATCACACGGACGTTGCCAATAATCCTATTGAGGACTAGTAGTTTTAGTGCTATGTAGCTAGCTAGCTCAACTATATGTAGTTGACAGTAATGATGTGCTACCATTTCTATGAATATATCTTGTTGTGCTGTGAATATTCAATTGGATGCACCAGACTTTTTTTAATTTTCGAAAACTCACTTGTGGTGTTCATAATAAAAGGAACACCGCTACTAGGATATGTAATGGTGGCACTCACACGGCATGCCACCACTAGAAACCCTATAGTGGCATTCGATAGAGACGCCACCACTAGGACCTACCAGTGGCACGAGGTTAGTGGCGTGCGTTTTAAACGCCACAAAACACCTTTTCCGAATGCCGCCACTAGGCATTTTCCTACTAGTGACTCTTTCCATCTCTTGATTTCCTTTGGTAAACACTTGAATGGGATCCTACTTGAGCAAATTGTCGATTGTATAACAAGTCCCATGACCATGATGCTAAGAGGAGGAGACAAGGATGACCCTAGAACAAAGACCCCCAAGCAAGAAGCCTAGAAGAGAAGACGCAATAAGATGGTGCCTGGGGGACCGGTACTACCAATCGCTAATACCGTTACTACCGGACCCACCAAACAAGCAGCGCTCCATGCCAGACCTCCCTGGTACCTATCACTAGTACTACCGCGTGGCCCCTGGTACTACCGCCGCCATCGTGGGTACTACCACACCTAGAAAACCACATGCCCAACACTGGAGCTAACACTCGTATTGATGGTACCTCCACTGACTGGTACTACCGAACATCAACATGGTACTATCGGGACTACCAGAGCCTACGCGCTTAAGGGTTGGGCCTCAGACCATGCAACGCTCCGAACTCCCACTTTATGCCTAAACTACCCCTGTTTAAGTGGATGGCCTATATATATGCCCCATCCCCTTATGTAAAGCCTAGAGTTGAAGATGAATTAGGGAATGTGCCTACCCATGATGAGAACCCCCTCTCTATAGTAAATCTATGAGTTGTACAAGGCCTTGGATTTGGTGCCCTTCTCCAAGTTGTCAAGACCCTCCTTAAGTCTTTGGTCTCTCCTTGTAAAGGATTCTAGTAGTGCTTGGTATGTCCCCTTTGGGATTCTACTTGGTTGCTACTCTCTCCTTGATTTGAATTCTATCATCCGCTTGCTGACCTCTCCTTTCGTGATTCTACCACAAGGTCTCTCACTAAGGATTCTATTGGATTTGTTATTCGAACCAACGGGAGCAAATTGAATAGTGTGTGTTTTTGTGTGTTCGTATATTTACCTTGTATTAGAGTTGAGTTCATCGTGTTCATCGGGTTTTCCCTCACTCCCCGCCTCAAATCCTTGAAGATCGGGCCACCCCAAGGGTAAATCTACAACGAGACCCATATCAACTGGTATCGGCAGCTTTTGGTTACCACAGATTTAACTTTGTTCCTCGATTTCCACCATAAATTCAAAAATACCAAAAATATTGCCCCAAATTTCTTTTGGACCGATCTCTTGTTTTGGTGAGTTGATTGTGGTTTTGGTCCATAAGAAACTTGTCTTTGGAGTTGGTAAATCTTTTGCCTGTGATTTTCATAACCAATTTGGTCAAAGTTGCTCGGATTTGAAGATTTTTCGTGCTAATTTCTGCTCCCGTACAAGATCTGCACGAACAAGAATCCACAATAGCGGTACTACCGGACATCAGCGGTAATACTGATGTGGGTGAGCGGTACTATTGGCCCCACCAGACGAAATTTTTGACCCCTTTTCCTCTTTTCCTTTTTGACCAATCTTTTTGTCACTTGTGTTTCGTGTGCGTGTCTGACATCTAACAAGCTTCCACAACCCATCTCGTGCTCGACATCGACACCATGGAAGTCACGCCATTCCCCCACCAACGGTTGCAAGTACAACATCAAGATAAGGTATAACTTGCACCACCTTTGTAACCCCCATTCTTCCTTTGTGTGTTATCTAACCTATCGATAGTAGCTCATTTTGTGTTTGCCAAAGCATTGTGTGTTTGCTCTTGCATAGTCATAGTGTAGAGCCAATAGCAAAAAATTGACTCCATAGTATAGAAAGAAAGAGATACATCAAAAAATAGAAAGGAGAAAAGCTTCTAAGCAAAAAAAAAAAAACCAACACTGAGAATCCAAAGCTTCTAAGCTTCTAAGCAAGATTGCGAGTAAGAACAAGGCAAGCGTGCAAATCCGTTGCTTCTCAATCTTTTGGAAAATGGGCTACGATCTCTCCTAGAGTTGGCACGACACTGAGAATTAGTCTCCGTTAGGACCAATTTTGTTCGTCGCTCATTTTCCATAGTCATGCTAGCCACATTAATCTCCACCGTCTATGTATAATCATAGGTTCTCATCACCCTTGTTGACATTTTCCTTTGACTTTGTTTTTGTTAAATTTAACCCACTTTTGACAACAACCTTTTTGTTTGGTTGTTCCATTTGCTATCCACCATCCTATCTTTCCACCATAGGCCTTTGTGTGCGTGTGTATTGTGTATCGCTACTTTATTTGCTCTCGGTAAAATCAAGCCTTTCAATTTTGACTCGGTAAGGCAAGGTAGAAAATACCATTCCACCATGATACATTTGACCTTGTGAGTACCATGTATAGAGCAACCACACATACTAGAAATGTCCACAACAAGCTCCACAACCAAGAAGGCTTTGCCACACGCCTAAACCTAGGGAGACACCACCAAGAAATCTACGAGCAATTGGATCAGTTTGAGAACCATCTTGATGACAATATCCGAGAGTTTGAGGACCGTGATAAGCAACATCAAGCGGAGTGTCATGCTAACTTACAAGCTCTCCTATTGGGATATACTTTCTGGGTATACCCACTATGACTCACTGACTAGGGTGGCCCACTTCAGGTTAGAGCTACGCTCCACGGGTGGCCCAGTCAGTGAGAGAAAAGAGAGGTCCATCCAGCTATGGGAAGGCCTAGAAGACTTACTGACTTAGGCCTAGGTAGTTACTTGTAGTTCAAGATGTACTCTGTAACCAACTCTGTATGATAGCCGGATAGGTCTCTCCTATAAACCCTAGGCTAGATATCTATATAAGCCGCCCTAGGGACCAACCTTTACGGCACCCTGATAACCTACAATCTCAACTCACATAGGCGAAACCCTTGTACCCCATATTCCGGCTCTGCCATATTACTGGATTACTAGCAGGAGTAGGATCCGTCCATCGTTGGCGGATTGGAACCTGGGTAAGCTTGTGTGATCACCGTCCTGGAACACCATACGTCTCACATCCCTCTCTTCCACATGCCCCAGGGACCCCCTCATGGCGTACTTGTCCTCAATCCGATGACAGTTGGCACCCACCGTGGGGCAAGTAAGCTTCGGATCTGTGTTCCGAGCAGAATTTGCCAGAATCATAATTGGCGAGACAATCGCCATTGGCCGGGTCCTCTATGCCAGAGATGTCCCTCTTGTCCTTCTCGATGAGACTTGGATTCCGGCTAGGGAACCTGTGACCACCTACACCATCATGTCCTTTGGTGAGTGCGATGTTTACCTCGGTTTCGATGAAACTGCCTAACCCACCCTAGCGGTGATGATAGATCTACTTTGTCCGCGGAGGCGGTAGAGTTCCGGGTCTCAGAAAATCCTAAACCCACCCAACCCACACCTGAAGTGAAGATAGTGGAGAAGATCGGATCTGAAGAAGATCTCCCAAAGGAGGTCGAATCTCAGAAAGATCAAAGCAGTTATAGCTTTGAAATCCGGCTCTACTGATGTCAGAGCAGCAAAATACTCCTGAGGCACATTGTAAAGAGGATGATGAACAGTGCCATAGTCAACACAGATGCAATGCTCAAGACCATACGCTATTTCGAGGAAGCCAACGAAAAAAGTCGTAATTACCTCAGGGCGCACACGTCGCACTTCGTCGGATACATTGGATTTGGATCTGGCTCTACCGATGCTAGAGACAACACACAATTGGAACAAGCACCGGCTCACATGATTCTCTAGGGGATTCCTTGACGTCAGTATATCTCCGCGCGTATGATGAAGAATTTAGAGAAGAGATCGACTCCAAGGACAACAAGGAAGGAAAAGAGTCGGATCCTAGTCCCTACAATAGTATGGACAAGAGATACGATGAGAACTTTCCTGACTCACGTGATGACATGGATATCAGAGAAAATCCCGACGTCCAAATGTCTAAAAGTACTGATCAGAGCTTGACTCGAGGAAATGGACCCAAAGCCATATTTGCTACAGGGGCCAATAAGGCCAACAAGGCAACGAAGAATAAGAAAACTACGGCCAAAGATCCTCGAACTGAGGAGGTGATAACCAAAGAATACGAGGAGGACTCGGACGGAGCTCTGATCCCCTCGGAAACAAAGAAGACTCCAATGGATGAACACATGGTCACACTAGGTGCCCATGAAATCCTCGGAGAAGTACTCACCACGCCAATCCCAACAATTGCAGATCTAAAACTGGAGGAGTTGGAGGAAAGAGCCGTAGCTCTAGAGGCATATCGACAACAGCTCTTAGACAAGGCCACTAGCCTCGTCAAGGTGAAGCAGTGCTTGGCGACTGCAGGATAGTTCAACTCCCTACAACACCAGAATAACCGGAACGGCCCTGTGCGGGCTAAAAAAATCTGGAAGTCCACAAAACCCTTTTTGAGGGAGGATAAGATGTCATCAAACGAGAGCCTCGACTCGATAGAAAAGGAGACCTGGTGTATGGCACACTGGTGGAGAACACTGATGTGGCCCAAGATCTCCTGGCAAACAACCCAAGTCCAGACCAGGTCTGGTTGGGTGTAAAGCTACTCACCAAGGGCCTGGAGCAACAGAAGGTCACCAAGTCTAGTAGAGGAAAGCTGGTTTCAAAATCCAACCAATGCCGCACAGACATGGTCTGGCAAGACATAAGGCCCCGACGGGAGTCGAAATGATGCTACCGTTCCGACCATCAGGAAGACAATCATTCAAGAACTGGATCTTCAGGGCAACAGCATAGAGCCACACGTGATTGGAGCAATGTTTCTCTAGCCGCATAGAAAGACGTTGTTGTAGCGCTGGTCCAACAACAACACGCCGGTTGTAGTCGAATAACCGTAGGGAAAATGAAGAAGAAAGACGTCGGGAGGAAGACCGACAAAGGATGCCACCTCCTCAACAAACAAGCCATCTGGCTGAACCACGTCACAACGACAACAGAACCGGACAAAGGAACGGTGAAATCCATGCCAAGTCAAGCCGGCAGGGTGCTCATCGTAATGAAGACCCTCCCTGGAACCGAAATCTTGACGCTCCAGATGGAGGTCGACATCTAGCCGGAAAGGATCCACCAGCACCACCCTTTCCACCAAGCAGCCACCACAATAGCCCCCGAGGGAGCCATGGGGGGAGCTGAGGTGGAGGAGGAGGTAGAAGAAGCAGAAGTCCGGCTCCAAGGCACTCTAGCCACAGTGAACAACCACGACGACGTTCTCTATCACCAAGTGACACGAGTCACCGGTTCAACTCTAACATTGAAGCGCGACACTACGAGTCGGACAACATATACGTTGGTCCCAAGTATTTTGGGCCACGTGTCCGAAAAACAAATTTCCCGGAAGGATTTGTTATCTCAAGGCACGTTTAACCCTATGACGGCATGGCTCGGCCAGACACCTGGCTTCAAGATTTCTTCCAGGCCTGCTACATCACCAAAGGAGGAACTAGCTTGGTTGCAGTCCGGTATCTCCCATTTATGCTGAGGTAGACGGCTCGATCATGGCTCAATGAATTTCCGGAGAACCCCATCCATAACTGGTATGATTTGCAAAGTGCTTTCTTTCGAAATTCGGAGGGACATATCAGAGGTCCTATACGGTTGGAGATCTGCAGCGTTGCACTCAAAAACCCGGAGAAACTTGTCGGGACTACCTCAAATGATAGATCGACATGAAGAACTCCTGCGAGGGAGTAAACAACCAAACCATGATCGAAGCATTCATTGTGGGCCTGCCAATCGGTTTACTGTGTCATCGCTTGAAGTGCGACAAAGTTACCAACTTGGGGGAGATGATAGAAACAACAAGAAAATATGCAGATGCCGACGATGATTCAGAGGGACCGCTGAATGGACTAGCTGTACCACAGTCAGCAAAACAGCCGAAGCAGGAGCAGACCTAGAAGAGCAAGAACACCTCGGAGAAAAAACCCAACCTAGAAACTGCCAGTGTCAACACAACTTTCAGGTATGGAGGACGAGGAGGGCCCGGAGGCAACCGCGAACGCAGCCATGGAAATTCCAGAGTCCAAGGTATATGAGACCATCAACCTGGAAAAACCTACTCTTGGGCTGACATTGCCAACAACCCTTGTGTGCATCACTTAGACGCCAATGGGGGCTCTTCCCACAGAAATGCTGAGTGTTGTTTGAATGATGACATAAAGAAAGACGAAACCGCTTGCTACAGGGCCAAGCAACGAAAAGGGAAGAAGAATACCAAAAAAGAAATGGAGACCAAGGAATATTCTGACATGGAGGAGGCAGAAACCTCAAATATCACGTTAGACGGGAAGAAGACTTTCCCAACCAAAAAAGACACTTACATCTGCTTCCTCAGATTCAGCCAGCTAAGGTCAAAAAGGAAGTGATGCACGAGCTCAATGCTACAGTTCCAGTTGTCCCCCAATATCTGGACTGGACAGAAGTAACAATAACCTTTGACCAAAGCAACCATCTGCTTAAGACACATAGGCGCGGAAAATACGCTCTAGTCATCAATCCATTGATCGACGACTATGGGTTCTCAAAGACACTCATGGATGGTGGCAGTAGCATCAACATCATCTAGGTCGAAACACTCCACCGCATGAATATATCGGAAACACAGCTGAATCACAACACTATGGTTTTCCATGGAGTTGTCCATGGACGACAAGCAAACCTCTAGGAGAAATCACTTTGGATGTTACCTTTGGAACTCCAAAGAATTATCGGACGGAAGCACTATCTTTTGAATTAATCATGTTCAAGAGCGCATACCAAGCTATCTTTGGGCGACTAGCTTACTAGGCCTTTATGGCTTGCCCCTGCTATATTTATAACATGATGATAATTCTAGGTCCCAATGGCGTCATCATGATCCAGGGAAACCCGAAGAAGGCACGAAAATCCGAAGACGTAAATGTCGATTTTACTGAAGTTGTACTACATGCCGAGGAATACCAGGAGATCAAGAAGAACATCGACCTGTCCGAGATGCCTGCGACAAAGAAGGAGGTGACAAAGCTGACTCCGGAGTTCAAGGCATCAGAAGAGACGAAGACAACGCTATTGAAGGATGATGACCCCTCCAAGGTGACACAGATAGGCATAGGTTTAGACCTCACATGGGAAAGTGCGCTCGTCGAGTTCCTCAAATATAATAAACATATCTTTGCATGGCAGCTATCTGACATGACTAGAGTACCTAGGAACTTCTCGAGCACTCTTTAAATGTTTATCCAAATGCTAAACCTGTCAAACAGTCCTTACGACGTTTCAGCGATGAAAATCATAAATCAATAGCTAAGGAACTAGCCCGGCTCAAGTTAGCCGGATTCATAGAAGAGGTCATCCACACTGAGCGGTCGGCCAATCCTGTAATGGTCCCTAAAAAGGACACCACTGATTTAAGGATGTGTGTTGATTATATTGCCTTGAACAAGGCTTGTCCCAAAGATCCGTTCGCTCTGCCTGGAATCGATGAAGTTATCGAATCGATAGTAGGCTCAAAACTCCTATGTTTTATCAACGCATATTCCGGTTATCACCAAATTTGGATGAAGGAGTCATGCAAACTAAAGACTTTGTTCATCACCCCCTTCAGAACCTTCTGCTATGTAACGATGCCTTTTGGGCTCAAAAACATAGGAGCTATGTACCAATGCACTATGCGGCGCTGCCTCCACGATCAAATCGGACGCAACGTACATGCATACGTGGACGATATAGCTGTGATGTCCAAAAAGAAGGAAACACTAATTTCTGACTTGGAGGAAACGTTCACTAATTTACGCATATACAATATAATGCTTAATCTGAAGAAGTGTTTCTTTGGAATCCCAGCCAGAAAATTGTTGGGTTTCATATTGTCTCAAAGAGGCATAGAGGTGAACCGAGACAAGATAAAGGCTATACTCAACATTACCAGGACAACTCACCTGAAGGACATACAACGACTCACTGGCTGCATTGCTACAGTTAGTCGGTTTGTAAGCCGGCTCGGTGAAAGAGCCGCACCACTCTACAAGCTCTTGAAAAAGACCAAAAAATTCATCTAGACTGATGCAGCTGAAGCTGTGCTACAAGACCTGAAAGCAGTACTCTCGTCCGCCCCTATCCTCGCAGCACCTGAACCCCAGGAACCGATGTTGCTCTACATTGCTGCAGCAAAACAGAGTCGTCAATGTCATAACGGTTGTGGAACGCAAGGAGGAAAAATAGGAACAGTTGGTGTAGCGTCTGACTTACTACATCAGCGAGGTCCTGACTAAATCGAAGCAGCGGTATCCGCATTACCAAAAGCTAGCCTATGGTGTGTTCTACACATCCAGCAAGCTACGACATTATTTTCAAGAGCACAAGATTACCCTGGTGAGCACTGCTCCCATGAGAGACATAATCAACAACAGTGATGCCATATGATGTGTCACTAAGTGGGGAATAGAGCTAGCAGCTTTCGACATTGAGTAGAAACCTCGCGCAGAAATCAAATCCCAAATTCTCGCTGACTTTGTTGCTGATTGGGCACAGACGGCATAGAACACAAGTATCCCAGAGTCAGAATACTGGACCCTACATTTTGACGGGTCTAAAGCGCTCGGGGGCTCGGGGCTGTCGTGGTGCTCAAATCACCCCAAGGAGATAAGCTTTTCTAGTACTACAGATTTACTTCACGGCAACGAATAACATTGTCGAGTATGAAGCCCTGCTACATGGAATTCGAATTACAAAAGACATCAGCATTCGCTGACTCATGTGCTATGGAGATTCGGATCTTGTTGCTCAGCAAGTATCCGACATCTGCAACGCAAACAAACACATGGAAAAGTTGTCGTGGATGAACTAGTAAAATTGTTCGAAGGGTTTGAAGCTCAACACATTCCCTAAACATAAAATAAGGAAGTAGATGCACTGTCAAGAATAGGCTCTACACGGAAAAAGGTCCCGAATGGCGCTTTTCTCGAGCACCTTAAAGTTCCCGCTATCACAGGAGTTGATGAGGAGTACCCAGCCAAATCTGACTCATCACTCATAGCAGTTTTGGATGTAATACCCAGCTGGACAGAACCCTACCTCGATTTCTTGGTAGATTGAAAATTACCTGAAAACGAGGTTCTGAGCTGGCAAAATCGTTCGATGAGCAAAACCCTACACTATAACCAGTGGTGAGCTCTATAAGCAGAGTATGTCTGGGGTCTTTGAGTGTTGTGTTTCTCCAGAAGGAGTGGAAATCCTAAGAGAAATCCACGAAGGTGAATGCAGACATCACGCCATAGCCAAATCTTTAGTGGCAAAAGCTTTTCAGCACGGTTTTTTTCTGGCTTACAGCCAAGTCAGGTGCCGAATGGTTGGTCAACATGTGCAAAGGCTACCAAAAGTACGCCAAACAAGCCCATGTTCCGGCTGATTAGCTACGAACAATTCTGATTACATGGCCTTTTGCGGTCTGGGGGCTTGATATGATAGGACTGTTTAAATGGGCTCTAAGTGGATTTACTCACCTCCTAGTCATGGTGGATAGGTCCACAAAATGGATTAAGGCTAAACCCATCACAAGTTGTGATGGAGTAATAGCCAAAAGATTCGTCGAGGACGTTATAATCCAATACAGCTATCGGCACAGTATTATTATAGACAACGGGAGTAACTTTTTTTTGGAGAACTTGTCGAATTCCATAACGATCAAAATATCTGGCTCGATATAGCATCAGTCGCACATCCACAAGCTAATGGACAAGTCGAAAGGGTAAACAGTTTAATCCTTCAAGGCCTCAAACCTAGACTCTAAGCACCACTTCATCGTGCTACGAGGGCTTCGGCGAACGAATTACCATTCGTAATATGGAGGTTACGGACAACTCCTAACAGGTCAACTGGATACACACCTTTCTTCTTAGTCTATGGTGCAGAAGCAGTTCTTCCGAGTGATCTTATTCATAACTCTCCCCGAGTCGCTGCATATATCAAAGAGGATGCCGAAGTTTCTCGACAAGATGGCCTCGATATTCTCGAGGAAGTTCGCGTCATTGCTGAACAAGGATTTATAGCCTATCAGCAGAAGTTATGCAAGTATCATAGCCAGAGAGTCAAGAATTGATCTTTCAACAAAGGTGACCTGGTTCTCCAGCTTGTGCAACCACAAACTTTCCCCAGTATGGGAAGGGCCCTTTTTAGTTAGTCGAGTATTGCACAATGGTTCTTACTACCTAGCTGACCTGAGGCCAGACAAAGAAAGATCTGCTACCAAGAAGAGAAAGAGAGCTTGAGGCAGTAGAAACCAGATGAATTAGACCATCCCTGGAATATTGCTCACCTACATCCCTTTTATTCTTAAAATTTTTATTTCTTTGTAATCATATCTATGTAAATGTTCAATGAGAAACAAAGTATTGGTTGCCTCAATGTTTTTTCCGAGAAGTTTTATAGTACCATCTTATTTCCGAATGATCATGACATAAGTCGAAAATACCAGAATACTTGAAAGTACTTTATGCTCATTTTTGTTCTGGTTAAATTTTCCGACTCTAAAATGATACCTTAGGGTATAAGTTTAAAAATCAGTTTGTATTTTGGTTTTTGTCTGATTACTGAAAGCAGGTATTTTCGGAGTAGTGAATTGTTGGTACCAGATGTCGTCTTTGTTTCTGAGTTTAAACTGGTTTAGCAATTGAGATTCGTTGATCGGCAAAGTTTCGATGCTGAAAGTTTGGTGGCTCACGAAAGGGACGAGGCAAAAAGCCAGATAAACGATAAGTACAAACAAAATAATTGCTTACATAATTTGCAAGCACACAAAATAAAAGTAAAGTGCTAAAGAGTAAAGAATAAGTTCTTAGAACCTAGCATAGCAAAATATATTATAGCTATTACATAAGATTGTTTTTTAGAATGACACATTATTTTCTGGCTAACTATATGACACAGGTGAGATGAAGGATCTGCCAGCTCGCTGGAGACATAGCCTATATCACCCTGATATCTTTCTGAGACGAGTATATCAGACTCAGTCTATTCATTAACACCTTCTTCTCTAGGGGGAGGCGGCACTTCAACGGTGTGAAGAATGGTTTGTCATAATTGGTTAGCTCGACCACGTGATAGGCATACCCGGCACAAGCATCCCAGATTTCCTTGATGTTCTGCTCCTTGCCATCTTCATCAACACTCGAATAACCCCTGGTAACTTGCCATATTTCCATGCTTCCATGGTGGCTCATTACAATTGTCAGGGCATTCTATGCTACAGTACGCACATAATACTTCTTCCAGTCATTAACAAGCTTGGGCATATCCTTTGCCTTGTCTCGTACCTCGAAGGAAGACATTTTGTCCAAGTCAGAAAGATGGACCAATTCACTGATCTCCTCCAAAGACTGGCGGAATTCATGGATCAGGTTCCCGACAACAATGAGCTGGATGGTACGAGACACGAACAAAGAGGAATCAAGAAGGTTCAGAGGACCTAAAAGTACAACAAAAAGTCAACAACATATCCGAGTAAATGAAGTCGGAAAACAACAAACTCAGGGATAGGAAATTTACCAAAGAACGCATCATCCACTTTGGCCTTGTCCTCTCGAAGACTTCAGAGTTCATTCCGAAGAGCTTTGGTGGTATCCCTCTCTCTGTCCAACGCATCCTTCAAGTTTGAGATTGTTTTGTCTTGGATTGCTATTTTGTGATCACACTCTTCAATAGCCATGTTGGTGGATTCAAGAACGTTGTTGATGCTGCGCTCATGGTCTACCTTGAGTTTGTTTAGCTCAGCACGCAAGTCAGCATTTTCAGCTTCCAAGACTTCAAAATCTTCGGCTTGTTCAATAAGCTTACAGATTTCTTCACAAGATCTGGAGCATCAAGAAATAAAATCGAATAAATATTCGGCTACAATTCAAACATACTATGAAAATGAAGTTAGAAATGCATACCTTCAGCTTCATCTTTCAAAACTTTAAGCTGCGCATTTTCAAGTCGGGGAGCTCTGATCTCTCTCCGCTTGTTTCAGATATTCTTCAAAAGTTCCTCATTATAATCATTAATTTTCTATAAGTCAGAATGGTAACCAGAGTCAGAAGTCTACTAAGACTCGGGTTGCTATCTTAACTAAAGTTAATACCTGCACGAGCCTCGGGAGGCTATACTAGTTCATTCTTTGGCATCCTATAAAAGCATAAACTCGCCTTCCTACCCTACTTCATGCTTGGGGCTAGAGGATATGATATATACTAAAAAAGAGTCAGAATACGACTTAGATAATGCTCATGAGTCAGTTTGTTCAGGCTCATGTTGACTTTAGCTGAAACCTTCTCGGCAAGAGTTATGGGAACCACTGGTGGAGGCGGAAGCACGCCAGGCCTTAGCTTATCATGATGAACACGAACTTGGTCAAGAAGCTCAACGAGTTTGAAATCCTCGGCTTCTTAAGCCTCCTCCTCGATTGTAATATTTTGGCTCTCCAGATAATGAAGAGCCATCTTTTGGATCTCTTCTGCGCTTTTCTGAGTAAGGCCAAGTTTGGCAATGCCTAGATTCTGTAGAAGGTTCTCTGCGAAGGTCTCAGCTGAGGCTTGCTTCATTGTGCTCTAGGTAGCACTCTAGGTGAAGATGCCTATGCTCCTTGTGCTTGTTTCATCATTAAGGCGTGCAATATGGTGAAGAAGATCATTGACGTGCCTTGGTGATGGCTCATGTTGGTGATGATCTTGCTTCTTCCTATGATGGCCTCCATGATAATGAACATGTGCATATGTACTCGTCTTATGCTTATGGAGAAGTTTTGAGCTTGACTATTGAACTTTGGTGAGCAAGTTCATGGTCTTGGCAAAGTTTTCATCCATGTTGTTCTTGAGCTTGTTGAGGGCGCTTTCTAGCTTGTCCAATTGATGGTGGAACTTGATGTTCTCGCAATTGAGCCACCGTCTTGGTCAATGGGACTTGAGGAGCTTGTTGTTGTCATCCTTGAAGTAGTCCATGCTTGGGGAGTCATTGTTGTTGTAGTACTCCATACACCCAAGCATTTGGAGCCATTGTTGGTGTAGTGCTCCATCTCCTCTATGCATGAGGGCCATTGTGAATGTAGAGATCCAAGTCTTCCATGCTTGAGGATCCATAGTTGATGTCGTGCTCCATGCATGTGGAGTCATCGTAGGTGCACTACTCTCAGTCCTCAAAACATGCAGAGCCATTGTTGGTGTAGTGATTCGTCATTTTCTCTATACTTGTGGAGTCATAGTCATGGTGGCTCGTCATGGATTCTTCGTAGATATCCTCATCGGTTCTAGAGTCTCTAGACATGATTCACAAGACCACATGGTGTATATGTAAGTTGTAGTAGGTGTTAGGGAAACAACGTCAAACCTTACTTTACCTGGAATATAGTATCATGCAAGTGGCCACACTTGAGAGCAATAAAAACCAAGAAAAGTGAAGTGACAAAGAAACCTAAACCCAACTACACAACACACAGACGAATTATAGCAGATAGGTATGGAAAGTGGCATGTCAAAGGAATAACCCAAAATCAAGATATTGTAATGGGAAGTAAAGAACCACAATGATCACAAATCCAAACAAGTCAATATACAAGAAATATGAATTATGTTTAAGGAAACGCACACGGCGGGATAAATTGGACTTGTGCCACGGAGAAAGTAAGCTAAGAACCAAATGCTTACCTATCGAAGACTATAAGCTCGTGTCAGACAAGTGCAAGAAGAGACACTAGTTTGATTGCATAAAATTGGTGGGCTACAAGTTTTGCACAAAGTACCACACCTAAAAGATGTCCGTCGAGCTTGCGCTTCCTATTCTATGAGGCACTTGTTTCTTTATTTTTATTTTTCTCTTTTCCTTTTTCTATATATTTTTTATCTTTTTGTTTCACTCTTTCTTTCTTTTTATTTTCTTTTTCACTTTCCTCTTCCTTGTGCATAATGTTTTCTCGGAATTCTAACAGGTATCAAATGTGCAAATACCAAGCAATCATAGGAGGAACAAGTCTCAATAGGTGTTTGTTGGTCACAAAGTGTAGTTTACAAAGTAATACAAGTGGGGAGAAGTCGAGGAATGTTTATACCTTTCATCATCGATCCTCACCCTCTATTGTTGGATTTCTCCTTGCTCAAGGAATTTGGATGAACTAGATATCATGAACAACGTGGATGATGATAATCCTTATCCTCTTTGAAATGAGCTAAAGAGCACCAAAATCCGAGTTAGAATGCAAAATTTATGCTCAAAATGGTGCGGAAGCTGAAGCTGTTGGCCAGAAAATTAGCGAGCCGGGCCTAGCGCCAGAACGATTTTAGTGGCACCTGAATGATTTCGGCGGCGCCGGAATGGTATACTAAAGGATATTTCGGCGTGGAAATTGGCGAGTTTTGCCTAGGGTCAAAACGATTGGCGATAATTCCGGTTCGCCAGACCTAGGACCGAACTGAGTTCGTGAACTCAAATATTGCATTTATGTGGAAAAACTTGAAGGAAAACTCCAGATTTGATGGGGATATGATGGAATTGAGCTATGGGGACGCGAGGGAAGGTAGATCAAGAAGTTTAGCAAGTAACCCACAGATCAAAACCTACCAAAACGCACTCAAATCTCATATCGATCCAAAACACGAAATTGAGCTATTTTTAGTGGAATTTTCGAATTTATGGGGAAATGACCAAATCAATGAGAAATCCATGGCAACCAAAAGCTTCTGATACCTTATGTTAGGGGTTAGCCTCAAGGGTGGCCCGATCTTCACGGATCTCTTGGTTAAATCAATGGTAAAAGCAAGGGAAATGAAGAAGGTAGCGGAAGCAAACACACACCTCATGAAGAACACAATGAACACACACAAACACAAAATGATAGAAGGCCTATTGCTCCCACCGGTGGCCACCGGTCCGATAGAATCCTCGCAAGGAAATATCGGTTAACGTGCTCCTACCAATCCTAAGAGGAGAGGGAAGAACACCTTGGAGAGGGTCTTGACAACTACACTAACACACTTGCAAGATGTAGGCCTTGTACAACGATGGATGCACCATGCTTAATCCAACGAGGTTGGTGATAATTGTGGGTCCCCGCTTAAGGGGATGAGGCAAAACTAGAGAGATTCCACAAAGAGGGTTGTATTCTGGTCTATCATCTATGCCTGAGGGGTACATGAGGGGTGGGGATCTATATATCGGTCAGCCACTAATACAAGGGTAGTTTGGGGATAAAAGGGTAGGCAAGGGAATTTCCAAGGCATCAGACCCAAAGCTGTGCGTAGACAGTGGAATCCGGAAGCTAGTTCGATGGACCAGACTGGGTGCCGGTTTGGGTTCGGGGGGTGCCGATCCATTCGGTTTTACCGAACTGGTATTCACAGGGGTATTTCAGCAGGGCGCTAGATTGGACCGACTAGAGTGGGCCTGGCGCCAACTTTTTTGGCGGCTCATTTGGCGAGCCGGGTATGGCGCCGAGTGAGTAGGGTGAGTCCGGTGATGGAGTCGGTTCGCCAATCCTAGCACCAACTTCAGCTGCAGTTTCCTCTTGTGCGTACTTACCTGCTTGAGTCTCTGATCATCCTTCGTTGCCTCCGTACTTGTCGAAGTGAACCTATCATGGTCATAGGATGGAGTATGAAGTAGTATACCATTCAAAAGGGTAGGAAGTGGACATGCATAGAGGAATGGGGTCACCTTTGTAGTCCATGACGACTTGGCATAAGTTGGAGACCTTGATATGGTAAAGACCGAAGGTTGGGCCATATCACATATATTTTATGCAAATCTTACTAGTTGTCATCAAACACCAAAAAGGGGGAGATTGGAAGTGCATTGATCTCTCTGTGTGTTTTGGTATATATGATAACTCCATTTTGTGTACTAATCGTGTGCTTGAGCTATAGGTGTGTTATACCTTTGCACATGATGGTATGTGGACTCTCGGTGGGAAGTCTTTTGAAGATGGTGATTTTTGCTTGCTTCTCTCTATTTTGTTGTAGCTAGGAGTACCATACTATCAATAGGGGGTCCACTTTGGAAGGTAAAGGGAAGTCTAGTTTTCTTGCACAAACTATATTTGCACCCCCCACAACCTTCCCAGATTTTGGAGAGAGCATGCGTTCAAGGTGGCTAAGAGTTTTACTTCTCTAGCCGGTAGTACCAGTGAATTACCAGAAGTACCACTCCCACCAGGGTTCGTGGTATAGGCACCATCGATATTACCGAGCAAGTACCGGTGAAAGAGGGACATCGTTCAGATGGGTGCCCCTAATTTACCAGTATTTGACCAGAAGTAGGTCAGTTGTACCAGATGGAAGGCCTAGCCCCTCGCGGGCAGAAGTTTCGGACTATTCGACTGAACCATCTTCAACGGCTGAGAGTTGTTGGTACTGTGTTGGAGGGTACTACCACTACATCACCTGAATACCAGTCAGGGCATTCTCGACCCAGAAGTTCCGCCCTAGTTCCGGGCTAGTACCGGTGAGGGAATGTCCCACCTCAGACATGTTTCTGTATGTGAATCCTATTTTACCTGTACTTGACTAGAAGTTTCCTGATAGTACCGATCGGAAGTTCCGGCCATTACTTGGCGGAACTTCCTGGATGTACTGCCAGGTCACTTCCACAACTTTTGAGCCATTGGAACTGGGCCTGCCGGAACTTTCGATGAACTGCCAGTAGTACCGGTGGGTGTCAAGAAAGCAGAAAACGGCTCGTTTTGAAGGCCCCTTCATAAGGAGGCATTCTTCCTCCTCCCCACCTAACTCTTTTATATTATATCTCCTCCCTTAATGCAAGAGCTCCATTTCTGTAGATATCTGTCCCTAGCCACCCAAACTTTTTTATCTTTTGAGAATTGGGAGATTTTATCTAGATGTACATTTTCACCAAAGGAAATTTGATTCCCCCCACCCATCCATTATGGATCTTGTTACTCTTGGGTTCTTTGAACCCTGTACGGAGTTGGACTTTCTCTAAGCTAGTGGCATTAATTTTGAAGCTTCATGAAGTTTATGGGATCCTCCAACTTGGTTATGGAGATAGTCCCAACCTTGTTGTCAAAGTTTCGGCTGCCACCTTCAAGGTCACCGCATAGTGGAACTTGAGCCCCCCTTACTGGTGCGCTCTTGGGAGAATAGGGTGAGGCCTTCATGACGCTGGTGTACTTTGTGTCACCACACCCCTCCAACATAGGTGTACTTCCCCTCAAAAGGAAGGAACTACGAGAATTACATCTCCTTGTCTACTCTTCGGTTATTTCGCTCCCTTACTTTTACTACCTGTAATTATGTTGAGTTTGTACCTTTATTGTGCTCTCTCACATAGGATTGTCACCAAGTTGCATATCTAGACAATCTACTTTATTGTCAAGCCTAAATTTGAAAAATAAATTAAAAATATTTAGTCGCCTATTCACCCCCCCCTCTCATTGATCGATTCGGTCCTTTCAGACATTTTTCTTTTAAGTAATTAAATAAATACTAATTTTTAACCATGGCGTGTGAAAAATCATCCATGTCACTAATTAGTGGCATGCTCAATGACACATCGCTAATCTGAAATCCGAAATAATAGTGGCATGCTCAAATATATGCCTCCACCCCTGCCCCGAGGGAAATATAGGTCCCACAAATAGGTGGAATAAGTGAAAATTTCTTCATGCCACCAATACCTACTTAGTGATTGTTGGGGATATGCTAAATGGGTATCACCATTGCATGTCTCTAGTCCGAATAACCCAGGTAGCCCATAGTTGGTAGCATGGCCCATGGCCTGGTGGGCGGCCCAGTTAGACGGATCCAGAAGGGAGGCCCATGTCGGATCAAGGAAGGATATGATGCAATCACCGACCTACTCGGAGCCTTGGAGTACAAGACACGAAGACTATTTAGTATTAGTGTAGGACTCTGTAACCTGTCCGACAAGGTCCTTTCCCTATAACCCTAGGTTCTTGCGCCTTTATAAGCCGGACCCGTGGGAGCCTTTAGGGAAATAATAATAGTGCTTAGTGCAACACCTCGCATAGCGACCCAATCCCTGTAACTCGGCGTATTGCCATTACAGTGATTTATAGCAGGAGTAGAGTTCTGCCACCGTCGTGGAACTTGAACCTGGTAAGCTATGTTACCACGTACCTGTCAACTCACCGCCTTCCCCCACCTCTCTAAACACGCTCTGTGAGGACGCCTCCATGGCGTACTCGTTGGCAATACCACGATAGTGATGGTGTACTAGGTGCTAGCATGCCACTGTTAAACTAGTGTGTGGCATTATTGTGGCACGCCACTGGTGCAGTATCACCTATAAGAAAATATGCACTAATGATCCTTACTTTTTCCCCACAAAGAGTATTGTTGGTAATTTATACAAGGTCATGGGTCTATAAAAGGTACTCATTGGGGTCATCTGTAGATCATCTCTCATATCAAGAGCTCTCCCTTTCATGGTGAGGCCTATTTCTTGAGTCGATCCTTTTGGACTTTAAGTTCGAGTGTGATTCTAGTGCTGCAAACCAAACAAATATACCACCTCCGCCATCCACGTCAGTAGTTGGCAACCCCTTGGTTACTCCTGCCGACTAGGTGATGTAAAACTTGCTCCTCGTCAAGCCAATAATCGTCGCCCATATTCGGAATATTACAGAGCTTGATGAGAAGTGCGCAGAGATGCTCGCGGAGGCCAAGTGCATCGCAGAATAGGGCGCCCAGCTGGACAGGGATATGGCCAAGGCATATCAATCGATGAAGGCGACAAGAGTAATGGAGGCTAAATACGAGATGTTGTTATTGAAGCACAAGGCTAAGAAATCCCTAGCTCACGTCGTTGGTGATCCAGGCGTCCGATGCAATTTGGGTGGGCTCCATCCAAACCGGCAAAAGCTACCCCCTACATCGATTGAGAGGGGAAGTAAGTCATGCCAACCCCTGCCCTCAATTTGAACAAGAAAGGTCGCCAGAAGTGGTAGCTCAGGTCTATGATGTAACATGCCAAAACTTTAATCCAAGGTTATTAAGATCCAAATCATCAAAATTTAGAGTTAACAAAAACTTTTCCAATTAAAATTATTAAAGCATTCTTATGTGTGTGCATTTAAATAGGAGTTGTTTTGAATTACCTTGATTAAGTGATCCATTGCTTGTAAAATGATTCTTAGGTGAAATCAACATCATCTAGATCATTCCCAAACAAATCCCAAACAAAAACAAATCAAAATAAATAAAATAACCAAATGGTCATTTGTGCCATTTTAACTACCATGCCTACTTTGGCTATTCCTAGGACTCATTTCTTAGCAGAAAAAAATGTGGATCTTTGCACCCCTTGATAGTACATGTAGTGATGTACCAATGCCCACTTTGTGATCCTCCAAAAGCTTTGAAACACTAATTTTAAATGGCATTTGAAAATTGAATCTAGTGTAGGTATCAAGATCACACTTATTCAAAAACCACTCAAATGACTTCCATTTTCAAAACCCAAGCACACCTAGAAGCTCAAGCATGTGATCAACCACTCCACCAATATTCAGCCCAAAATTAAAATGTTTTTCTCTTGTGGCCATTGTGTCGAACACCTTGCATACAGAATCAAACTGCCTAACTTATACTGTTTTTGATCGATTTTTGTCAAACCATTTGAACCCTAGTAGATGCCCTTGTCTCCCCTAGACCCAACCCAGCCATCAAGAAGCTACCCCATAGTCGTTTGGAGCAGTGTCGCGCCACCAGAGCACCATGCTCGCCTGTCGAGCATGGATAGCTCGCAGCCGACCATCTCTCTCTCTCTCGCCATGTCTAGGAGTTAGACAGACCACAACACCGCCCTCTGTCCCCTCCCCGAGCAGAGCCGAGCCGTGGACCACTCGCAGAGCGCCCCGCCTAGAACGTCTGCACCATGCCGCGCACGCGCCAGAGCGCCGCGCTCGACAAGCATGCACATGCCGCGCCTCGACCGCAGCCCGTGCTCACCACGTCGACACGACCCAGGGAACCGCCTGGACATGCCCGTTCGCCGCCGCTTGACCCACAGCCCCCGTGCGCCGCATCGAATGCCACCTCTGCCACGCAGAGCACCAGCTTCCCCCGACCAAACGCCACCGCCCCTAGCTGAGCATTTAAGCCATAGGGCACCGCCAGGAGGCAGGCCACCGTCCCTACCTCCAGCCATGACGCTAGCACGATGTACAGCCCTCGCCGGAGTCGCCAGCGCATCCTGTTCGATCGCTTCATCGCCCTATAAAAGGAGGCCACCCCAGCACAAACTACTCACACCATCTCACTCCCCTCTCTCCACTGATCCTTCCACCTCATCCCCGGAGCAAGGCGGGCCGCCGTTCGCCGGAGCTTGCCGCAGCAGAGGAGGAGAGGCGTCATCGATTTTGTCCACCCCAGGAGCCACCGCGACCACGCCTGAGTTCGTCGTCGACAGCACGTTCGATCGCCCCATTGCCATGCTAGCTAGAACCCTGGTATGCCCCCATTGCACCCCCACCAAGACGCTAGGGTTAGCTCTCGCCGGCGACCTGTTCACCGGGGACGACGCTCCTCAGCCATAGATCTCCCTTTTAATCTAGCGGTCCACGTTTCCCTGTACCGCTTCGCGTTTGATGTGCCGCTGACCTACGGGACCCCCCTGTCAGTTGTCATTCGCACGACGGAGCGCCACTAGGCCAGCCCATTTCCTTTCCCGCACTAGCCCGTGAATTCAAAAATGAATTTTTCTATTTTAGTTTGAATTCACTTTTGTCTCTTGGTTTAAAAATCAATCCAAGACGATCTACTGAACCAAATTGAGTGATTCAAATTTTGTTAGAAACCAACTGAAAAGATCTATCCAAGCCCGTTGGATTTCACTCATTTAGAGTTAGAGATCTCTCCTAGTAAAAATAACAAGACAGAAGCTTTTGCACATTCAAACATTTTTATAAAATCAACCATAATAGCTTTTGAGTTGATTCAAACTCTCAAAAATCACATTTAACCATACCTATATGAATATGTAATAATATTAAGGTTTGCATGCAGTGACGTTGGACTAGTACCAAAATAATGCTATATAGGCATTTCTAGTCACTTTAAATCATTAAATTCTAAACTTAAACTTATTAAAAGGTGATCCAACCTTTAAATCACATTCCAATATGTTAGAATATGTGGTGATGACATGTGTACATATGATCCCATATTTTAATTGGTGAATATTAAATCTTAGTTTTTTTTCAATGAGTAGAAATTACTTTTCTTAAATGAAAAGAATGAAGCTAGTTAATAAAACCTTGTGATGCTTGTGATGATAATAGATCATCAAAATGTGTGCCTTAGTATGCTCAGTGGACTAGTTAAGTTTTGTTTTGTGATTGTGTACTCCGTATGTATTTATAGACGATAGTACCGACCAAGCTTTCGAGGAGGAGGAGTTCTACCTAGAGGAAGAGGAAGAAAACTTCAACAACTGCACCAACCAAGGCAAGCTAACACTTGCAAGTATAATGCTTAGCAAGCTATAATTAAGCTAGATAATCTGAGCAAGATGCACTAGGCATGCTTTGGTTATACCATTTTGGACTTATACTTATTCCAAGTTTTAATTCCAAGCTTTACTTTTCCTTACTTTATCAAAGTCCTTTACTTGTTTTGAAGGTAGCATAAAAAGTATAAAACTTGACCTATCTAGATGTCATTCTATGGCATGAGATTGATCTTAGCATCCCACCTTAGTGAACACTCTTAACTTAGTAGCTTAGAGCTAGATCAAAACTTGAGTCACTTTAGATGGGAACACTTGGTGAAAATGAATTATGAAAACCTTGGAATGATGAGTCATTCTATTGAGATGTTTTGACATGTGTTGAGAAACACAAATGGTTTATGATGATGAAAATATTAAGGCATGAGCCTTAGCCCTTTTATAAAAACTGATGGTTGGATTTAGATGCGATACCATTCCAATTTTACCGTACAACCACAATACCTGAATTGGGTAAGGCTTAGCCGGAAGTTTATATGCATTAGTATTAGTTCCCTCGTGGGAGAGGTTTGATCTGAGGCTACCTCTCAATGTTGTCCACCTATGCAGTGCCCAAGATGGCAGATGGTCATGGTTGGGAGGCCATGCTCATAGGAGAGGTGCTTATACTAGGGTGTGTAAAGGAAAGGTTATTTTTGATTATCTGCATACTAAGTATGATGATTCGGGGTTATCCCTGACAGATCTATCGAATCTTGTGGTGAAAGTGTACCACCTCTGCAGAGTGTCAAACTATTAGAATAGTCGCATCCGCGGTTATGGACAGTTGGAGTGGCCATACTGTTTTGTTGTCAGATGTTTTCAAAATGACTTATGAAATGAAGGATGAATCTTTACTTGACCACAACACGGTTATGATTATGACCCTAGCTTCCCAACTTAAGTGATTCTAGAACTTTATTTTATATTTCTTTGTTTCTGAACTCAGCTTAGGTTTCAAACTTAGCTTTATAGTTAAACTTAGAGTTAGCACTTTACATTAGAACTATACTACTTGTTAGTGGTAGTTTGTGAGTACTTAAAGAGTACTCATGGCTTTTGTCCCTAGCTATTCCTATGGCCAGACTATGAAGGAGACTACCAAGATGATGGCCAGCAGGACGGCTATGATAACTAGGACTATCTGCCTTCGTCAGCATTACATGTGCCCCTGAAGATGGACCCCACCGCTACGCTTATTATTTATTCCGCTGCTTGTTGTATTAAGACTGGATCATGAGATCCTTGTTTGTGTAATACCTTATTTTTGGTTTGTAAGGGATGATGTACTGTGATATCCAATCTGTTATGTCTCGCAAAAAAATTATAATCCTGGGATTGCGATGAATGACATAACAGGCATCTGGGATTAAAAATCCAGGTGTTGACAAGTTGGTATCAGAGCCATCCTGACCATAGGAGACCCTAGTTAGAATGGACGTCCAAACAAAAACTTAATTTCAACACCAAAGTGAGTATTTATGAAAAACTATTTCCTTTTTTACCCTTGGGAATTCATTCTTTCTCAAAAATTCATGTTCCTCAAATTCTTACATTACTACTTAAAATTTGACACACTTGATCACTTCACTAACTTCCTCGTCCTTAACTCTTGTAGATGGAGACTCAGTTCAGCAAGTTCTACCAGTTGGGCAACGGAGGCCAACTGATCTTCGAGAGGGACCTAGATTCACTGTCGAAGTTACTAGGACACCCACATCCAGAGTTTCTTGGAGCTCAACTTCCAGGACCCCCAGGAGGAGATTTAAAGTGGCTAGTCACCGCTGATCTTCAAGGAAGCATAGAAGCACCAACTTCCAGGAGAATCCAGTTCTCTGTAAGAGAGAACAACTGGCTAGATGGATTAGCTAGGGCAATGCATGAGGCTCTCGCACGTCTATGTGCCCTCAGTGTCACAAAATCCAAGATGTGCCTTACATGGGAATGCCGATGGAGATGCCCAGTCACCCGGAATTGAAGCGTCAAGTGGAGAACCTTGACTTCCTACTGTACGATCGCTAGAAGGAGTTGGACAACGCTAGGGAGTTTGCCAATCACAACTGTGCCATTGCCGACCAGAAGTCCCAGACTTTCTCACTTCTTGTCAAGGACCGTCAATCTCTTCGCCTCCAGCGCGAGAAGAAGGATCGCACCATCACCCGTCTTCGCAAGAAGGTGGCCGACCTCGAGAAGACCGTCAAGGAGCAAGAATCTCAACTTGCAGCAAAGGAGGAAGAAGAGGAGGGTGAAGACATCCAGGGAGACATGGATTC
The DNA here is from genome assembly GCA_910589775.1 of Avena eriantha. Lineage (NCBI taxonomy): Eukaryota > Viridiplantae > Streptophyta > Magnoliopsida > Poales > Poaceae > Avena > Avena eriantha. Next base: position 325,036,677 of record OU342743.1, read on the forward strand.
TTACCTCAGCAATGATGATGACTTCCTGGAGGAGGATGCCGTGGACTTCTACACTGACAATGAGGACTCCGACTTCATCGACGATGAGTAGATGCACTAGAGCACTGTCGTAGCATGAGATGTATCAGTCCCACTGTATTGTAGCTTGTAGAATGGTTCTTAAAACCATCTGTTTTCCTTGTTGTGGTGTGTGTGTTTGTATCGTGTGCCTTGCTTGACTGAATGAAATGGAGTTAGTTGCAAAACTTGAGTCAAACTCAAAGTTTTAGTTTTGAAACCAAAACCATGAACCTTAGAACTTTCCCTCTTACCCCTTTATCTACATCAATCTTCAGATGACTCGTGGAAACCCAGGAGGGAGCAGCTCATTGCAAGACCCAATGCTGAAGATTATGCAGATGTTAGTTGCAGATCGTGAAGCAAGCAAAGCAGAGCGCCAGGCCAACTTAGCAACATTGCAGCAGATAGCTCAGATGGCCCAAAACAACCAAGGGCATGGAAATCAGGATCGTCATGGATCCAAACTCAAAAACTTTCAGAATACCAATCCCCCAATCTTTAACCAGGCTGAAAACCCACTGGATGCTGACGACTGGTTACAGACAATGGAAAACAACTTAGAAGTAGCAGGAGTGGATGCCAACGAGAAAGTTCTCTTCGCCACCCACTATCTGGCAGGAGATGCAAGAGCTTGGTGGACTAGTATCCGTAACATGAACCATGGTCAAGTGATGACATGGGAAGCCTTCAAAATCAAGTTCAGCTGCACCCACGTGCCACAGGGTCTAGTCACCAGAATGAGGGATGAATTTAGAGAGTTGAAGCAAGGCAGAATGACTGTGGTGGAGTACCGTGACAGGTTCCTGTCGCTTGCAAGGTACGCCCCTGATGAGATCAACACGGAGGCCAAGAAGGAGAGATTCATGAACGCACTGCATGACGATATGCAGACTGTCCTCGTCAACATCCGCTTCAAGGATCTCGAAGAGCTAGTCAACTCTGCCATTCAGATGGAAGGGAAGATTAACCAAGCAAACGACAACCGCAAACTTCGTATGATGCAGCAATCTCTATCCAACAGTCACCAGAAGTACCGTCCCAACCCCTCACCAGGATATGCACCCAGAAACAACCGACCTCCAATGTCTCGCCCAAGCTACCCCAACCGTAGCACAGGCAATGTGAAGTCCGGAGGAAACAACAACTCCGGTAACACCAATCATTTCAATTGTGCCCCTCCCAAGAGCAACAAAAACAACACTGCTGCACCCAGAACTGGCAGTAATGTTGTGCCTATTGCAGCAAAAGACAAGTCCCAGATCACTTGTTTCGAGTGTGGAGTGAAGGGCCACTATTCCAATGAGTGTCCCAAGAAGACTGCCGCCACTGCCAATGTGAATGCCCCAGCTCAACAGCAGCGTCGTGTTCAACCAGGGAGAAGGTTTGCCCCAGGGAACCCTCACAACCGCAATGGCTGTCTCGTCCACATGAACGCCGAGGAAGCCCAAGAAGCGCCAGATGTAGTGCTGGGTATGTTTTCTATCAACTCCGTTTTAGCAAGGGTATTGTTTGATTCGAGAGCATCGCATTCATTTGTCACCGAAGAATTTGCATGCACTAGTAAGATTCACCCAACCAACTTGAAGCATGTCATGATAGTTCAAATCCCCGGTTCAACTACAAAAGCTAGAAAAATTTGCAAAGTTGTGCCTATCAGAATACATGGGATAGATTTTTATGACAACCTAATCATACTCGGAACCAAAGGACTGGAAGTAGTACTAGGTATGGACTGGATGTCAAGGCATAAAGAACTGATAGACTGTGCTAAGAAAGCCATCACCATGACCAGTAGCTCTAGAGTCACAGTAGAGCATGTAACTAAAACCTTACCTCGTAAATTCAAGTGCAACAAGAGTCTATCCCTGCCCACCATAGACCAAGTCCGAGTAGTTGGTGAATACCCCGACGTATTTCCAGATGAATTGCTAGGTCTGCCCCCGAATAGGGATATTGAGTTCATTATCGAACTAATCCCCGGAACCGGACCCATAGCCCAGCGACCCTATAGCATGAACCCCTTAGAATTAGTGGAATTGAAGAAGCAGTTGGATGCCATGTTAGCAGCAGGCTTGATTCAACCAAGCGCGTCGCCATGGAGATCACCAGTGGTATTCGTCGACAAGAAAGATGGAGGCAACCGTTTGTGCACAGATTACAGGAAGCTGAATGACATCATCATCAAGAACAAATACCCTTTGCCAAATATAGAGGATCTATTTAATCAGTTGACTGGAGCCCAGGTATTCTCAAAGAATGATCTTAGGACTGGTTATCACCAACTTAAGATTCGTGAAACAGATATTCCGAAGACCGCCTTTACTACTCGTTATGGTTTATACGAGTATACAATTATGTCTTTTGGATTAACCAATGCCCCTGCTTATTTCATGAATCTCATGAATAAGATCTTTATGAATTTCTTAGATAAGTTTTCGTTGTGTTTATCGACGATATCCTTATCTATTCCAAGTCAGAAGAAGAGCATGAGCAACATCTGAGAATCATCCTAGAAACCCTGAGAGAGCATCGGTTATATGCCAAGTTCAGCAAGTGTGAGTTTTGGCTGAAAGAAGTAGGATTCCTAGGACATATTGTGTCTGCCGGAGGAGTCTCTGTTGATCCCGCCAAGATCAAAGATGTCGAAGAATGGGAAGCCCCAACCACTCAAACCCAAGTTCGTGCATTTCTCGGATTAGCAGCATATTACCGCAAGTTTGTAGAAGGATATGTCGAGCATCGCCAGACCCATGACCCAATTGCTAAAGAAGGACAAGAAGTTTGAATGGACTAACAAATGTGAAGCTAGTTTCCAAGAGCTGAAGAAGAGATTGATTTCAGCCCCAGTATTGATCATGCCATACATCAAGAAGCCATTTGATGTGTATTGTGATGCATCCAAGATTGGTCTCGGATGTGTATTGATGCAAGAAGGCAAAGTCATCGCTTATCTGTCTCGGCAATGGAAGTAGCATGAGCAGAACTATCCAACTCATGATCTTGAATTAGCAGCCGTAGTTTTGGCATTGAAGACATGGCGTCATTATCTTATGGGTAATCGTTGTGAGATTTACTCAGATCACAAGAGCTTGAAGTATATTTTCACTCAGAAGGAGCTGAATATGAGGCAAAGGAGATGGATAGAGTTAATCAAGGATTATGACCTTGACATTCACTATCACCCCGGCAAAGCCAATGTGGTAGCAGATGCTCTTAGCAGATTGCCGTGTAGGCTAAACACCATGATCAAGGAGAAGCAGCCAAGTTTGTATGAGGAGTTGGAGCAGTTTAGAACTGAGATAGTTAGCAAAGGATTCCTAGTTAGCATTGAACTTCAACCCACTTTGATTAGTCAAATCAAGGGAGCCCAGAAGGGAAATGAAAGTATCGAAGGAATCAAACGTCATATTGGTATAGGAAAGGTACCTGGATTTACAGAAGATGAAGAAGGAGTTCTGTGGTACAAAGGCCGTATATGTGTGCCAGCAGATTCGGAGCTGAAGCAGGTTATCATGTAGGAAGCTCGATACTCTTTATTCTATCCACCCCGGAGGAACAAAGATGTATCAAGATTTGAAAGAGCAATTTTGGTGGCACAAGAAGAAGAGAGAAATCGGAAGCTACATCGCCAAGTGTGACATATGTCAAAGAGTCAAAGCAGAGCATCAGAGACCCGCATGACTGTTGCAACCACTACAGATTCTGGAATGGAAATGGGATTCCGTCGGAATGGACTTTATCACCGGTTTGCCTACTTCTAGTAGGGGAAATGACTCAGTCTGTGCCATCGTTGATAGACTGTCCAAGGTAGCCCACTTTATACCTGTCAAGACAACCTACCAGAGTTCGAAGCTAGCAGAGCTATATATTGCGAGGATTGTTAGTCTGCATGGAACCCCCAAGACCATAGTATCAGATCAAGGAACCTAGTTTACCTCGAGATTTTGGAAGAAAGTCCAGGAAGGATTAGGCACCAAGTTGAACTTCAGCACCGCTTATCACCCGCAAACTGATGGACAGACTGAAAGAGTCAACCAAATCCTAGAACATATGTTGAGAGCTTGTGTGTTAGAGTATGGATCAAAATGGGAAGACTGCCTGCCTTTTGCAGAATTCTCATATAACAACAGTTATCAAGCTAGTTTGCAGATGGCACCATTTGAGTTCCTATAGGGAAGGAAGTGCCATACCCCTTTGAATTGGTCTCAAGTAGGAGAGAGTCAGATTTTCGGACCCGACATTCTCCGAGAAGCTGAAGAGAAGGTGCACAAAGTCCGTGAGCACCTCAAGACCGCCCAGTCCAGACAGAAGAGTTATGCTGACAACAGAAGGAGAGACATGACTTTCAATGTCAGAGATTTTGTATATCTCAAGATTTCGCCATTGAAGGGAACGCAACGCTTTAGTCCGAAAGGAAAGTTAGCCCCCAGATATATTGGGCCCTTCAAGATTCTGAACCGTCGAGGAGAAGTATCGTATCAACTGGAACTGCCTGAAGAGATGTAAGCCATCCACAATGTGTTACATATCTCGTTACTGCGCAAATGCCTAGAAGTGCCGGAGAAGACTGAAGTTTTCAAGAACATCGATCACCGAGCCGTTGAGATCAACAATGACCTGACATATCGTGAAGTGCCCATCCGTATCTTAGAGGAAGCTTACAGAACCACCAGAACCAGGAGTATCAAATTTCTCAAGATTCAATGGAGCAACCATACTGAAGAATAAAGTCACCTGGGAGCGAGAAGATTACATTAGGACAGAGTTCCCAGATCTCTTTAGTTCCTAGTTTTCTTTCGTAAATCTCGGGATGAGATTATTTTTAAGGGGGGAAGGTTTGTAACATCCCAAAACTTTAATCCAAGGTTATTAAGATCCAAATCATCAAAATTTAGAGTTAACAAAAACTTTTCCAATTAAAATTATTAAAGCATTCTTATGTGTGTGCATTTAAATAGGAGTTGTTTTGAATTACCTTGATTAAGTGATCCATTGCTTGTAAAATGATTCTTAAGTGAAATCAACATCATCTAGATCATTCCCAAACAAATCCCAAACAAAAACAAATCAAAATAAATAAAATAACCAAATGGTCATTTGTGCCATTTTAACTACCATGCCTACTTTGGTTATTCCTAGGACTCATTTCTTAACAGAAACAAATGTGGATCTTTGCAGCCCTTGATAGTACATGTAGTGATGTACCAAGGCCCACTTTGTGATCCTCCAAAAGCTTTCAAACACTAATTTTAAATGGCATTTGAAAATTGAATCTAGTGTAGGTATCAAGATCACACTTATTCAAAAACCATTCAAATGACTTCCATTTTCAAAACTGAAGCGCACCTAGAATCTTAAGCATGTGATCAACCACTCCACCAATTTTCAGCCCAAAATTCAAATGTTTTTCTCTTGCGGCCATTGTGTCGAACACCTTGCATACAGAATAAAACTGGCCTAACTTATACTATTTTTGATCGATTTTTTTCAAACCATTTGAACCCTAGTAGATGCCCTTGTCTCCCCCCGACCCAACCCAGCCATCAAGAAGCTACCCCATAGTCGTTTGGAGCAGTGCCGTGCCACCAGAGCACCATGCTCGCCGGTCAAGCATGGATAGCTCGCAGCCGACCATCTCTCTCTCTCGCCATGTCTAGGAGCTAGACCAGACCACAGCATCGCCCTCTGTCCCCTCCCCGAGCAGAGCCGAGCCATGGACCACTCGTAGAGCGCCGCACCCAGAATGTCTGCACCATGCTGAGCACGCGCCAGAGCGCCACGCCCGGCAAGCGTGCACACGCCACGCCTCGACCGCAGCCCGCGCTCACCATGTCGCCACGACCCAGGGAACCGCCCGGACATGCCCGTTCGCCGCCGCTTGACCCGCAGCCCCCGTGCGTCGCGTCGAACGCCACCTCTGCCGCGCAGAGCACCAGCTTCCCCCGACCAAACGCCTCCGCCCCTAGCCACGCATTTAAGCCGTAGAGCACCGCCAGGAGGCAGGCCACCATCCCCTACCTCCAGCCACGACGCTAGCACGATGTACAGCCCTCGCCGGAGTCACCAGCCCATCCCGTTGGTTCGCTTCATCGCCCTATAAAAGGAGGCCACCCCAGCACAAACTACTCACACCATCTCACTCCCCTCTCTCCACTGATCCTTCCACCTCATCCCCGGAGCAAGGCGGTTCGCCGGAGCTTTCCGCAGCAGAGGAGGAGAGCACGTTGGCACCTTAGGAGCCACCGCGACCACTCCTGAGTTCGCCGTCGACAGCACGTTCGATCGCCCCCATCGCCACGCTAGCTAGAGCCCTGGTATGCCCCCATTGCACCCCCACCGAGCCGCTAGGGTTAGCTCTCGCCGGCGACCTGTTCGCTGGGGACGACGCTTCTCAGCCGTAGATCTCCCTTTTAATCTAGCGGTCCATGTTGCCCCGTCCCGCTTCGCGTTTGATGTGCCGCTGACCTGTGGGACCCCCCTGTCAGTTGTCATTCGCACCACGGAGCACCACTGGGCCGGCCCATTTCCTTTCCCGCGCTAGCCCGTGAATTCAAAAATGGTTTTTTCTATTTTAGTTTGAATTCACTTTTGTCCTTTAGTTTAAAAATCAATTCAAGAAGATCTACTGAACCAAATTGAGTGATTCAAATTCTGTTAGAAATCTACTGAAAAGATCTATGCAAGCTCGTTGGATTTCATTCATTTAGAGTTAGATATCTCTCCTAGTAAAAATAACAAGACAGAAGCTTTTGCACATTCAAACATTTTTATAAAATCAACCATAATAGATTTTGAGTTGATTCCAACTCTCAAAAATCACATTTAACCATACCTATCTGAATACGTAATAATATTAAGGTTTGCATGCAGTGACTTTGGACTAGTACCAAAATAATGCTATATAGGCATTTCTAGTCACATTAAATCATTAAATTCTAAACTTAAACTTATTAAAAGGTGATCCAACCTTTAAATCACATTCCCATATGTTAGAATATGTGGTGATGACATGTGTCCATATGATCCCATATTTTAATTGGTGAATATTAAATCTTAGTTTTTTTTCAATGAGTAGAAATTACTTTTCTTATATAAAAAGAATGAAGCTAGTTAATAAAACCTTGTGATGCTTGTGATGATAATAGATCATCAAAATGTGTGCCTTAGTATGCTTAGTAGACTAGTTAAGTTTTGATTGGTGATTGTGTACTCAGTATGTATGTATAGACGATAGTACCGACCAAGCTTTCGAGGAGGAGGAGTTCTACCCGGAGGAAGAGGAAGAAAACTTCAACCACTGCACCAACCAAGGCAAGCTAACACTTGCAAGTATAATGCTTAGCAAGCTAGAATTAAGCTATATAATCTGAGCAAGATGCACTAGGCATGCTTTGGTTATACCATTTTGGACTTATACCTATTCCAAGTTTTAATTCCAAGCTTTACTTTTCCTTACTTTATCATAGTCCTTTACTTGTTTTGAAGGTAGCATAAAAAGTATAAAACTTGACCTATCTAGATGTCATTCTATGGCATGAGATTGATCTTAGCATCCCACCTTAGTGAACACTCTTAACTTAGTAGCTTAGAGCTAGATCAAAACTTAAGTCACTTTAGATGGGAACACTTGGTGAAAATGAATTATGAAAACCTTGGAATGATGAGTCATTCTATTGAGATGTTTTGACATGTGTTGAGAAACACAAATGGTTTATGATGATGAAAATATTAAGGCATGAGCCTTAGCCTTTTATAAAAACTGATGGTTGGATTCGGATGCGATACCATTCCAATTTTACCGTACAACCATAATACCTGAATTGGGTAAGGCTTAGCCGGAAGTTTATATGCATTAGTATTAGTTCCCTCGCGGGAGAGGTTTGAGCTGAGGCTACCTCTCAATGTTGTCCACCTATGCAGTGCCCAAGATGATAGATGGTCATGGTTGGGAGGCCATGCTCATAGGAGAGGTGCTTATACTAGGGTGTGTCAAGGAAAGGTTATGTTTGATTATCTGCATACTAAGTATGATGATTCGGGGTTATCCCTGATAGATGTATCGAATCTTGTGGTGAAAGTGTACCACCTCTGCAGAGTGTCAAACTATTCGAATAGACATGTCCGCAGTTATAGACAGTTGGAGTGACCATACTGTTTCGTTGTCAGATGTTTTCAAAATGACATATGAAATGAAGGATGAATCTGGACTTGACCACAACAGGGTTGTGATTATGACCCTAGATTCCCAACTTAAGTGATTCTAGAACTTTATTTTATCTTTCTTTGTTTCTGAACTCAGCTTAGGTTTCAAACTTGGCTTTATAGTTAAACTTAGAGTTAGCACTTTACATTAGAACTATACTACTTGTTAGTGGTAGTTTGTGAGTACTTAAAGAGTACTCTTGGCTTTTGTTCCTGGCTATTCCTATGGCCAGACTATGAAGGAGACTACCAAGATGATGGCCAGCAGGACGGCTATGATAACTAGGACTATCTGCCTTCGTCAGCATCGCCTGTGCCCCTGAAGATGGACCCCACTGCTACGCTTATTATTTATTCTGGTGCTTGTTGTATTAAGACTGGATCATGAGATCCTTATTTGTGTAAGACATTATTTATGGTCTGTAATGGATGATGTACTGTGATATCCAATCTGTTATGTCTCACAAAAATGGTAATCCTAGGATTGCGATGAATGACATAACAGGCATCTGGGATTAAAAATCCGGGTGTTGACATATGACCTCGTAGCCAAGGCTTGCAAGCATCCGGAGAAGGCCACCTCACAAAGGCATGAGTCCAGTGTGGAGCTTTGCCAGTCAAGCATGAACAACCGCCGAAGACCAAGATCTCCTCGTGATGAAGAATCCCACATGGGCTCCATAGAATGTAGGTGGAGGGATGCGTGCAACAGGACTGATGCCATCCCAATGTCCTCCAACAACGGAGAAAAGGCTCACCCCCATTGCTCACCGCCACCCCCGCGGTCCCGGCGCCATGAGGAACCATAGTCGCGCCACCCTACAAGCATGCCACCTCCTAGGCGTCCCCAGGTCGGCATCGTTATACGCGACCAAGGGGAGCAGCCTCGGCATGACGGAGAGCACAGCGGCAACAAATGACATAGGAGAAAATCTCACAAGGAAATCCCGTGTCTGACAAGCTACTGTGACAGGCATGAGGATTCTCATGAAGGAAGTAGCAAGAACGCTAACCCACCGCCGCCACCTAGCGGCCACCATGGCGGAGGACATGGCGGTTCCCATGGCTTGCACCACAATCTCCTCCCCATGGCGGAAAGGGGAACAGGTAACAATCGGAGTCGTACGGTGCACGATCGCACCTTGATAAGATCCAAGAAGCCTGAGAAGATCCATACTTGGGCCACATTGCTTCAAACCGGTTATCCAAGCCACAACCTACCCCAAGGGCCTCCGGAATTACAAGACTATCAAGCCCTATGACGGCACTGCTAGGTCAGTCACGTGGTTGCAGGACTACCGCGAAGCGATACAAATCGATGGGGGAAACCCCAATTTAGCCGTCAAGTACCTCCCACTCATGCTCACCGGCACTGCCCAGTAGTGGATCGACGACTTGTAGGAGAAATCAATCTGCAATTGGTTGGACATGCATGAAGCATTCATGAAGAATTTCGAGGGTACGTACAAATGTCCCTGCACCGTTGGTGACCTACAATAGTGTGTGCAAGAAAAGGATGAATCTTCTCATTCCTACCTATCCCACTGGCTTGACATGAAAAACTCATGGGCGGGAGTGCATGATCAAACTGTTATGGCCACCTTCATCGATGGCATAGAAAAGGGAACACTGCTTCGACATATGTTGAAGCGCAATCAAGACAATGGCAAACTTGACCTCAACTATAATGCTCCAACATTTAGGGTTGCAGGAGAGAGTTTTTGCATCTGCATTAATACTTAAGAAAATTTGGGGTAAATTTTTCACAAACTAAAACCCTAGAGAGATCAGAGTTTCTTTCACAAGATTGAGATAGGGTTTAGCTCATTCTGCTGACTGTTATAAATTTTGACATGACCTCTAGTTAATTTCAGTATTCTAGGGTAATAATTTGAATTGACACTTGAATTTGAAACTACTTTTGAATTGATTCAAACTAAAATCAATTAGGAAATTTATTGTTTTAAAAAAATATTTTAAATAATTAATAGGAAATATTAAGTATTATATTATAGAATAAAGATACAAGTAAAATAAACTAAAAACATTATAAGTAAATGGACATATACAAAATAAGTATAAATTGTAATTCTTTTCTTTATTCCATATTACAATATATGAAAGACATGAACAAGTAAGAAGTTTATACAAATATAAAACAATTACATGAAATAAAAGTAAACTTTATTGAATAAATGAGTACATATTACATTGTTCTTACAAGAAGAAAAGTAAAAAGATTACAAAATAAATAAAAGGAAAAGCCTAAACTAATCCAAATCTAAATATCCTTGATCTTCTTTAAAACTTCTTATACCTGCAAACAAAATATTGAATAAAAGAAAGAAAAGAAATTAGTGTTAATATTATTGCTCTTGGCTAGGAACAGTGAAGTGCACTCTTCATATTACATCATTGAGAAAATCAAACATGAAAGGGGAAATTTCACCAAATGTAGTATCTTTTCTTTTAAAAATCTTAATGGCTTTAGTGCCACATCATCCATCAAAAAAGGGGCAAGTTTCACCAGGAAAAATAAAGGTGAAAGGGTCAGCAGATCAGTTTTTACTTGAATTGATCCACAAGTGACACAAGCAGGCACACAGCTCTGCCATGCATGCAAGAATGCATTGCTGTCAACACACGAGAGCAGGTAGAGACTTCATAAAAGGCACTGCCGTATGGAACAGCAAGTTCCTTTGCTGTTAGCTGAAAGCTCATCTCACAAGAACACAAGAAACCATCACTAGAGCCTGATTGATCGTCACCATATCAACCAACAAATCACCATGGAAAACCAATAGAAAACCATACAAGATGGTCATCTAAAGGAGGGGTGGTGTAGGAGGACAGCAAGGTCAGGCAACAGCTAGGAGGAGAAGGTGCTCAAGCTAACAGAGCAAGTCCTTCATCAGCAAGAACAAAACCTGACGCAAGAGTACCAACAAGCTTCACAACAGCATCACCAACATCATCTGGTTGGTGAGTCCTTCATAGATCATGTTATCTATTGATTTTTATCCATCATATGAGTAAGTTCTGTTGGATAGATTTTATCCTCAAAAATACACTCAGATGGAGTGTTTATTCATCATTGGATATCTAAAAAGGGGTCTAGTAGCATCTTTTCCATCTAGAGGAGGTCTCAGACTATGCATCATTGACTTAAACTACGGTCCGCTAGTTTAGACCTAGGTGACAGTAGATCCATTGATGAACTATAATAGGGTACATTCCAAAGAATGGAGCACCTCTCTAGAAGTTTCATTCTTTAGCCATTTCTCAAATCAGATGCAACAAATATAAGCAACTGTACAAAGATACTCAAATAATCTTCCTAAAAATTTTAGGAATCATATACTTATAATGTTTGTCACAGGATTGATATCTCAGGGTAACCTGACCAAATGAAAATAATCTCCAGCTCAAGTCTTGGTTCATAGGGCATAAGGCCGATATCATCTATCTAGTTTAAAGTCCAAAAATCTTTATGTAAATTCATCAGTACCTAAATAGCCAATAAAACATTAAGCCACAATTCATATTAGGCATCCTTTTATAATTATCACATAAGCTATGCATCACTGTCATAATAGATACAAGGGCCATAGGCACTTAACTATACCAGAGTATAATTCCAGGAAGGAATTCACCAACAACATCACAGAAGCCATAGATTATTCACAAGATGTGAAGTAACAAACCAACCGTAGCAAGTTACCAACACTAGCATAGTCACTAGCTTTATTGAGAATCATCAGCCACTAATCAATAAAGATACGACTACATGTATTGTAAATCGGGTAATAATTCTCTAAGCCAATTCAATTTAACAATTATCCATAGATAATTTAGATAGTGAGAAATTGATAGGAATACCACTCTCAATAGTGCTAATCCAACCACGGCGCTAGATTCCTCATAATTTACTTATAGGTGAAATATACTAAAGAATCAATCCCTGCCAGCAATGGGGAGTAAGATGAACCCCAGAACACGAACCCTAATTAGGGTTAACCATCACACAGAGGGGAATCCATAGAGTGATAGAGGAACAGAGAGGAGAAGGGGAGAAGCATGACTTACCCATGATCCTCGCTAGATAATAGAAGAGGAAGCAGTGGTGGCTGACGATGGTGTACATGGTGACACAGGGAGCACCCGAAGCCGTTGCGGCCCGTGCCAAAATGCAGACACAACGGCTACATGAGAAGAGCGACGCAGGCAGCACCACAGCATCGGAATAGCACCGCAGGATCGTCGGAGTACCATGTCTTAGCAAAGGGGTGAAACCCTAGGCACCAGAGGGGGAGGCGCAGCCAGCGGAGGGCACGAGCGATGAATCAATCAGGATATGAAGACACAGCGTCATCATCTACACCATCCCGAACCACACCGACAGCCGAGGAGGCTGGAACTGGACAGGATCGAGTGCGACATCGGCGGCGACACCGAGTCGCCGTAAAGAAGAGAGGAAGTATCATGCGAGTGTGAGAGAGAGGGCAAAGTGAGGAACTGGGCTGATTGGGGGCCATCCTAGTGCATGCGAGTGGGTTTGACCCAAGGTTGGGCCAGCTCAAAGGGCTAGGCCCATATTTGCATAAAACAAAACCTAAATAAATTATTAAAAGACAAAAATACTCCTAAGGAAAAATTATCTCTAGAAAAATAAATAAAAATCCTAAAAATACATGTAATATGTCTAAATGATCACAAAAATATAATCTGCCTAGGAAAAATATTAAATTGTATTTTAAGTTGATAAATTTAAATGAATAACTAAGAACCTCTATTCTTTTAGGGAATTTTCTTAAAAATTAGAATAACACCTAAAAATAAATAAAAATCATTTTTAGGATTCTAAATAACCACTTTCTGCAAGCAAAATACTACAATATATCTTAGTATAATAAAACTTAAAAATAACTATGTTAATGTAATAAATCCTTCAAGGAATTTCCTAAAAATAAATATATTACTTAAAAATAAGTAAAAATGATTTTTAGGATTATCAATGAATATTAAATGGAAGAAAAATACTAGTTTGTACTTTAACCAAAAAAATAGAATGAGTATTTGAAAACACATATTTCTTTATGAAACTTTATTAAAATAAGAGTAAGACGAAAGAATACATAAAACCCACTTTTTAAAATAAGAGTAAGACAGACGAGTAAGGTTTTAACATTTCTAAAATAATAAATCTTTAGTTGTCTATTTTATTCAAATAAGAGACTTGTTTTATCATGAAAATAACTCTTCAATATTATTTTTAAAATAAGGATAAACTATATATGATCCTATAAAATGTGGTATTTCCCAAAAAGAATCTTTGAAGTCTAAAATACTAAATCTAAAACCATAATTCTGGCCCATAATAAAACCTAAGTGTAAATTATTAATACTCCTTTAGAGTCTAAAATCCATTATAACCAATAACTTTAACCTAACCTTTAGAATCATTCACTTATATTGATGGTGAATGATCTCATATTTTTAGCCATACTTAACATAATTATAATGCCTAATAGAAGTTCAACAAATCATATAATAAGATCACCATATCCCATAGTTATATTTAACTCTATAATATACTTAGCATCAACTTGTTAAGTTTAGATTCCTAGAGTTGTACTCAATACCTATACCAAACCATCATCGATCATATTGAAGAAGACTTTTAAACTCGACCACGATATAAAATTACTTCATCCTGATCCAAGTTATCTTTTATAGTTAACTTTGGTATGTTACTTAACCCACGAGAAGTGTATTACCTTAAGATCATTAGGGCAACTCAAATAGCCATCAATTGTGTTTTGAGAACACTACAAATTGTTTAACTTAATATAATAATTACTTCCTTAAAAAGTTATTCGTTTTGCCACTTCAAACAAAAGCTTAGTAATTCTGCTAACAACCATCCACTTGAAATATGAATGATTAATAGTTCTTACCAATCAAAATCTAATAATTTTTTGGTATACCTTATTTTCATCACTTGCCAATTACTTTTACAAGCTTAGTAGGTATTCATTTGTGAAATAAACTTGATTGTAACAAAAATATTTCATAAATCACCAAACATATTGCTGGGGGATTTACTTCGGGATTTATACAAACTACATAACATTTTCTATGCATAATAACATATTGCTTCTTAAAACATTAGTCCTTACCAAACCAATGATGTTGTTTTCATATATTGGAGTTTATACCGACTAGAAGACCTTGACTACATAATCTTGCACTAAAAAAGGCAAGTTCACACTTGCTCATGTCCTTTGATTATTTTCTATGACGTATTTGCAAATCAAATGTTGTCATCACCTGCATTTCAAAAAGGTCAGAAAACACTATTTTTCATAATAATGTAAACTATTGGTTACTGATCTAGGATGATCAGCTAATCTATTAAGTCTAGCAATTGGAATACCGTTGCACAGGAATATATCACCTAGGACTTAACAACCAATGTCGCCAGTGATTCTTGCACCATATAATACGCGTCATGAGATTTGGAATGGGACGGAGAAGTCATTTGGAACTTACTCCTTTCGCATGTCAACAGATGACTAGGCCATGGCTGTAATTCTCGGAGAGGATTGTCAGCAAGGTGGGATCCCTCAATGTCCCACGACATCTGGTATCTATGAGGATTGTGTGTTTCAGGCCCTAATTGGAAACAAGATTTATCCTAGGTCTAGCATGCAATCCGACTGGCATGCGGGTCGCGGAGAAGGACATCTAATGGTTTGGATCTTAGGTTGGGCCTCAAATGAAGGAAGTTTCAACGAGGACATACTCCCGGCTATGCAACAAATCTTAAGGTCTCTTGTGGGTAAAGTAGTGCACCTCTGCAGAGTGTATAAAATTGTGACATGCTACTCCCTGCTCTAGGAAGGAGATGCGAACGCTGCATGAAAGAAACTCCACAAAGTTCTAATCACCCTGTGAAGGTTGACGGACATAGTTTTTCAAAATAAAAGCAACCTTTGAAGAAATGTTTACAAAAACCTGCATAACCTACGACCTTTGGTCTGTGGTTTTAGCTAGTGCATCAAACACTCCTTTTAGTGAACTTGCTGAGTATGCTCATACTCAACCGTAACTACTTAACCATTGCTAGATTCTAGAGCACTCAATGGCGAACTTAGGAGGTGAAATACCTTGAAGAACTAAAGATATCCAATGGAGATCAACAGGGTCAACAACTACATCCAAAAACCTGGAAGTCAAGCTGAAGCGTAGCGTATACATAATCTTATAAACCAGAACCTACTTCTGTAGAGCATTGTTGTAGCAGCAATCGCAAGCCATACTTATCTGGGAGTAGTATTTCTAGAATCGACTTTGAGTTGCTATTTCGGGTTCCCTTTTGTAAATTATAATCCTCGTTATATAAAGGAAGTTTCTAGATCTTTGTAATGTAATATATGTAATCTAAAGACATGTTTTGGACCCGTGATGTTTCTGTTGTGCCATTCTGAGGGATGTAACACTAGTGAACGGTGTTCATTAGTGTTATGTCAACGAGTATAGTATACTACATCATGAGTGGTATGTTGGGTCGCCACATCAACTCAATGATTGCCATGGCTAGCAAGTTCGCAGCTGCCGACAATGATGCTCGCTGATCGTTGCCAGTGCTGGCTATTCCCACCCAGGCCAAGAAGAACAACAATAACAAGCATAAGAATCCACCAGAATACAAGCAGATAGCCAACATGGTTGCCACGACGTTCACTGGCAGAGGCGATGGAGGACAATGTGGTCGTGACTCTACAACTACAGTGCCCCGTGTTCCCCAGACGTACGAGGAGTACCATGATATGCCATGTTTCGTCCATCTGGACGCAAACAGGAAATCCACCCACACCAACCGCCAATGCAAGTTTGTTAACGACATCAAGGAAGACCCTGAGTCCGGATACAGGCAAAGGCGGAAGAACAAACCCTGCCGAAAGGGCAAGGGGAAGAAGAAGGAGGAAGATTCCAAGGATTCAGATGATATGGATGAAGATATGGACCCAAATCCTGCCGACAAGGGCGATGGCAAGGGCAAGCCCATCTACCACACCTTCCTTGGCACTCCCACCGTCCGGGCCTGGAAAACCTCCCTGAGGATACTGATGGCTACCCTTCCCACAGTTCCCTAGTACGTCAGGTGGTCAGAGATTCCAATCACTTGGGATATAGAAGATCACCTTGAGATCATCCCAACAGAGAACCAGTATGCCATGAGTTATCAACACCCTGATTGACGGCACCGAGTTCACCAAGTGCCTTGTGGATAGTGGAAGCAGCATCAACATCATGTACCTAGATACACTCCACAAGATGAACTTTACAGAGACACAGCTAAGGCGGAGTAACACTGTGTTCCATGGTGTCATTCCTGGCCGGCAAGCTAACTCCCTTGGCTGCATCACCCTTCCGGTCGCCTTTGGTGATGTTAATAATTACCTCCAAGAGCGCATGAACTTTGAAGGGGTGCCCTTCAAGAGCGTGTACCACATCATATTTGGACACGACATCATGCAGTGGTATGCTGGGTCACCGCAGTTAGTATCAGGGAAAACGCTTTGACCTTAGGTTGGAAACCTATTAAATGGGTAGAACCTGTAGGGAGTATGTTGGCAACAATAAAGAGTTCTTTAGAAATATGATGAGTATTCAACTGAGAATTACATTGTCATGTTTCTAGTGCAATAATTATTTATTCTGAATAAATTTGGGTAATAATGGTGAGCTAAAACTCCGTAGAACTAGTTATAATATCTTATCTACAGTAAGGAAGGGCATATCGATACCCAGGCCAGAATGCAAGTGCTGAATGGGACTTTAGATGGCTATGGAGGTGATTGAACAAATCTTGTGAGTCGACTTCTATGGGATCTGGATTGCAAATCTTGACTTCTCATCATGGTTTACAGCTACTATGGCGAGTAGGTATTAGCCAAGTACTATGTAGTGCTTATGCTACCCAGAAAGATGGGGATAAGTGAATAAATGTATGGTGGCGGCATATTAGATTGTAGTAGTGGAAGCAATAATCATGATCCAAAAGCATAAAGTCAAGGAGCTGGAAGGTAGTACTCACACTACTATACCTAATTCCTTAAGTTCGGAGCGTGAGTTAGATCATTCTGCTTTTGTGTAGACTGAACTTGCTTTAGCTATCGAATACATGAATTGTTATAGGTTATTACCCAATACCATTTACAACACTCAAGAAGTTCTAGCCCAAGAATTGGATACTGTCCTTGAGGATTTCATTGATCCTGCAAAGGCACCAAAACAAACAAAGAAGTTAGATAGAGAATATAGGCACCTAAAATAGTCTTTTTAGAAGAAGGTGCAATGTAAGAAGAAGTACTAACCAATAGAAGTTGGGGGCTAGAATGATGTGTATACTCGATAATGCACATTATAGTGCCTAGGGAGGCAATTGCAATAAGTGACAGTATGTCCACATGCGCTAGTAAGAGCTTGTAATATACTAGTTTTGTAATAGCAGACGATAAGATAGAATTGTGAGGATAGTTTGTTTGTATTATTTTATAATAACCATGTGTAATACATGGTATATATATTTGGTTCTTGATTTATTGTGTGACTAGATCCGTGCTTGAAGTTTGAACTTGATGGGCATATGCATGGTGTTACATTAAGTTCTTACTTGATGTACAAGTCTAGAAGGGAGAATGGTTTTGCGTGAGGGAGAGACGAGTTACCATCGTGATGAAGCAGAGATGAAGGCTCATGGCATGATGGAGAAAATACAGACGGAGGCTATCAACACAAATCCAAGGGAAGGATCAATTCCAAAGCCACATTCGACCATCAATGAAGGATTTCTCCAGTACATTAAGGGCATGGAGCAAAGTAGGAAGATGGAAATGGAAAGTAAGAGCCGGTTCTATCAGGATATACTGAAGAACATGCATAATAAACCATTTTAAGAATCACATTCAAGGCATAAATTCGTGGAATTCTTACAAACTAAACCCTGGAGCTTTTCCATGATAGAAGAACCTATGAAGTCGGAGAATTGGTTAATGGACACATCTCGTAAGCTCAAAAGCGTGGGATGTAAGGATGAGGAGAAAGTGAGATATGCAACCTATATATTCACTGGAATTGCAGCCATATGGTGGAAAAAATCAAAGTTTACAACATCAGAAAGATGCGTTAGTACCTGGGGCAGAGTTCAAGAAGAAATTCCGTGAAGAAGTTGTTCATAGAAATAGTGGGCAAATGAAGGATAATGAATCTTTAGAGAACAAGAATCTTCCAGTTCTGAAGCACGTACGAGAGTTTAATCGTATATATCGATACATTATTGAGGAAGTAAATAAGAAGGCGGAACGTCAAAAGCAGTTAGTGAAAGGACTACAGGAAGTGATGAGGATGCAACTCGGGATTGTTCGTGCCAAAGAGTTCTAGGAGCTATTGGATATTACACATGTTCCACTGAAGGATGATAAGGTTACGTAAGCTAATGGAAATAATAAGGAATGTCGCAAAGCTCTAGTTATTTTCCACGAGTGTGGGGAACCGGAACATATTAGACCTCATTGTCCCAATTGACCACTGGTTTGTCAACCATCAACACAGAGTGGAAAAAAGAGAAGAACTTGGGGTAAATACTAGAATATATGCTATGAATGTGGCGAACCGGGGCACATGAAGATGAATTTTCTAAACCGACAATTAACTCGTAGGTCTCAGCAGGAGGAATAGAACCAATAATTGGGTTATCATCTAATCAAAATATCCAATATAATTCAATGAGAGAGAGT
This sequence comes from Avena eriantha, assembly GCA_910589775.1. Lineage (NCBI taxonomy): Eukaryota > Viridiplantae > Streptophyta > Magnoliopsida > Poales > Poaceae > Avena > Avena eriantha. Next base: position 325,055,744 of record OU342743.1, read on the forward strand.
AATGCAAGAGCATTTCTGGGAAAATGTAACAAATGTGGAATTCTATGACACAAGAAATCATGTTGTCCAGAACATCGGGAGGAATATGGAACATTAGTGGGAGGAGACACAACATCCACTGGGTTACCATTAAAGGAGGGTGTAAGTAAAGAAGGTACATTTTCGGGGAAACAGAAGTATGAAACCATGAATCAAGTCAATAACAGTGTCAACCACAATAAAGCAAGTGGTAAGTTAATACATTATTAGTCATACAACTTGCCTCATATATGCATTTAAGGAGTTGGGGAATTCACAATGGTATCCACAAATGTGTGGGTGTACCATATGTTCCTCATAAGACCTTTAGGAAAATCCAAATGGGGAGAGTGAAGAACAGGCTAGAATTCCAGATCCAACAATTATTATAGATTTTGAAGAGAAGCATTTAAATCTTTTTAAGAATATCCAAGTTTGATGTTCACTTTAGTGTTGAAGATGTTTTAGACCGCAGTTGTTTATTCATTATCGTAGCTAATAAAATATAGTTTAAGACCAATAGTATTTCCAACTACGAATAGGATTTAATAAAAATGCCTTGTTGAGGAAGATTAGGTTAATTTTGAATAAATGGATTAAATGAGTTCAATTCGCTTCCGGAAAGGACAGTGAAAGGGAATAGTTAGAATCCATTGGAATTTAAGAATCCTAAAACTCTACCATTAGTAAACCCTCATACCAGCATGATAGCTATGAATTAATTCATTGATCTTATGAAGTAGCTTTTCCAATACACTAGGAAGGAATATAAAGTTTAGATAAGTCAGAGATGTGGAATGGGTAATCCTAAGAGGCAGGGTGGAATATAAAGATCACCAAAAGAGACCAATGTATGGATAATGATTGCCAAACTTCAAAGGATAAGATTAAGAAGGAAAAGTTTCCGTACTCCGACAAGACTGATATATGTAACTTCGAGGAAGAAGTTTAGTTTAAGGGGGAGATACTGTAATGCCCCAGTATTTAGGGCTACAGAAGAGAGTTTGTGCATCTACATTAATGCATAAGAAAATCTGGGGTAATTTTTTTGCAAACTAAAACCCTGGAGAGATCAGAGTTTCTTTCACTAGATTGAGATAGGTTTTAGCTCATTCTACTGACTTTTATAAATTTTGACATGATCTGTAGGTAATTTGAGTATTCTGAGGTAATAATTTGAATTGACAGCTGAATTTGAAACTACTTTTGAATTGATTCAAACTAAAAGCACTTAGGAAATTTATTGTTTAAAGAAAGATTTTAAATAATTAATAGGAAACATTATGTACTATATTAGAATAAAGATACAAGTAAAATAAATTGAAAACATTACAAGTAAATGGTCATATACAAAATAAGTATAAATTCTTATTCTTTTCTTTATTCCATATTACAATATATGAAAGACATGAACAAGTAAGAAGTTTATACAAATATAAAACAATTAGATGAAAGAAAAGTAAACTTTATTGAATAAATGAATACATATTACATTGTCCTTACAAGAAAAACAAGAAAAATATTACAAAAGAAATAAATGGAAAAGCCTAAACTAATCCTTATATAAATATTATTGATCTTCTTTGAAACTTCTTGTACCTGCAAACAAAATAGTGAATAGAAGAAACAAAAGAAATTAGTGTTAATATTATTGCTCTCAGCCTGGAACAGTGAAGTGCACTGTTCATATTGCATCATTGAGAAAATCAAATATGAGAGGGGCAAATTTCACCAAATGTAGTATCTGTTCTTTTAAAAATCTTAATGGTTTTAGTGCCACATCATCAACCAAAGAAGGGGCAAGTTTCACCAGGACAGATAAAAGTAAAAGGGTCAACATGTCAGTTTTCACTTGAACTGATCCACAAGAGACACAAGCAGGCATACAGATCTGTAATGCATGCAAGCATGCATTGATGTCAACATAGGGGAGCAGGTAGAGACTGAATAAAAAGCACTACCGTAGGGAACAACAACTTCCTTTGCTATTAGTTGAAAGGTCATCTCATAAGAACACACGAAACCATCACTAGATCCTGATTGATCATCACCATATCAACCAACAAATCACCACAAAAAAGCAACAGAAACCATACAAGATGGTCTTCTAAAGGAGGGTATGATGTAGGAGGACAACAAGGTCAGGCAAGAGCTAGGAGGATAAGGTACTCAAGCTAACAGAGCAAGTCCTTCATCAGCAAAAAAACCTGACGCAAGAGTACCAACAAGCTTCATAGCAGCATCACCAACATCATCTGGTTGGTGAGTCCTATACAGATTATGTTATATATTGAGTAAGATCTGTTGGATAGATTGTATCCTCAGAAATACACTCAGATTGAGTGTTTATTCACCATTGGATATCTAAAAATGGGTCTAGTAGCATCTTTTCCATCTAGAGGAGGTCTCAAACCATGTATCATCGACCTAAACTACTGTCCACTAGTTTAGAACTAGGTGACAACATATCCATTGATGAACTACTACAGGGCACATTCAAAGAATGGTAGCACCTCTGTAGTGGTTTCATTCTTTATCCATTCCTCAAATCAGAGGCAACAAATATAAGCAACTATACAAAGATACTCAAATCATCTTCCTAAAATATTTAGGAATCATATAGTTAAACTATTTGTCACAGGATTGATACCTCAAGGTAACCTGACCAAATGAAAACAATCTCCATCTCAAGTCTTGGTTCATAGGGCATAATGCCAATATCATCTATCTAGCCTAAAGGCCAAAAATCATGTACGTAAATTCATCAGTTCCTAACTAGCCAATAAAACCTTAAGCCACAATTCATATTAGGCATCCTTTGATAATTATCACATAAGCTTTACATCACTATCAGAATAGATACAAGGGCCATAGGGACTTAACTATATCAGAGTATAATTCTAGGAAGGAATTCACCAACAACATCACAGAAGCCATAGATTATTCACAAAGATGTGAAGTAACAAACCAACCACAAAAAGTTACCAACACTAGCATAGTCACTAACTTTATTGAGCATCATCAACCGCTAATCAATACAGATACCAATACATGTATTGTAAATCAAGTAATTCTCTAAGCCAATTCAATCTAATAGTTATCCATAGAAAATTTAGATAGTGAGTGACATGGGTATGATTACTCGGGTCCTTATGATTGGTTACCCTAGGTACATAAAGGCTCACAGCCCACGAAGGCCAAGAAGAAGGCCTAGGAAGCATCTGATGGAAAACATAGGCTTGTTAGATATGGAAATAGAAACCGACATTGTATTAGTGTTGTAATTGTAAGATTACAACCTATTAGTACACGGCCTAGGGTCCCTGCCTATTATATATAGGCTGGGAGGACCCAACAGAGAGGTACCGAAAAATCCTTGAGCAATCTGTAATCAATTTGACTTAAGGTAATCAGACGAGTTCGACTCTCTTGTTTGTATGATCAAGTGATGAAATCCCCAACATTCTCTTTTCCATGAAACCCTAAGTCCATTACCATGGGCATTGCCGAGGTTAGCCCTCATCAATTGGTGATGTCTGTGGGAAATCTGGACGCTAGAGTCATGGATTCGGTGGCCCCCTCTCCATCAAGCAAGAAGCCAACAATAGCGGATCCACGCTCGTGCACCCATATATCGGTTCCCGCCGACTTCAATGGTGGATCCGATCTCATCGTCAGGAGCTTTCACTTTCCCATGGAAGAACCAGAAGAATCTGCCCTATCGGCCCCAATTTTTTTGGGTCTGTCGGCCCCAAGAGAAGCGCCTATAGCGGCACCCGAAACTTTTGTCCGCTCATCTGAAGAAGTTGCACCGCAACCGATAAACGATGAGGAAATCTCTGAAACCTCCATAGATCTAGGGGATCTAGCCGATCTATATGACGGTCTCTCCTTCGGGTCAGATGCCCAGGTGACGCCACCACGTGGCTCAAGTTTGGCAAATATAGAACCCGAAGAAAGTGATGAAGACATCGACTTCAGAATCAGGATGGCTGAAATTTATCTAGAGCAAAACCCACAGGATTTCATGGACAGTGTCTCATATGGGTCTAGTAAAAATAGCAGCAGCCCGTACCTCACGCACCACCAAGTGTGCATGATCATTGGAGAACCAACATCAACACTACGCGACTCCAATGGTAACACACTCCTTGACCCTAACAATATTTTATCAAGTGATGATGCATAAAATTGTGAGAACAAAGGAGACCCATGCAATAGCCGAGCAATACCGGGAAGACAAGAACCACACAAAGGTGAACGGCAAACTCTCCGCTATCCACCAAGCATGGAAAAAAGCAAGAGATGCAATATCGGGTGAAGTCCCAATGATAGCAGAAGCAACACGCGAGGATCTGATGGCCTACCAGTACTTACTCCACCACAAGAAGAGGGGTTTGCTCAGGATGCAGAGGCAACTTGACAAAAGAAAAAAGGCTAGCTGACAAATATAGTCTCCGGCGGACACAGCTAAGCTCTACCGAGGATCAGGAAGCATGACTATAGGACGTCAATAAGGGGAAGAACTTCACGGTTGTAGAACATCCCTGAAGCTGAAAGAAACAAGCTGGTTTGAGACCTCGATCTATTGTTTATGTTGGTGGATCTAGCAGGACACATAGGTCAAATCGTTGCCGCCCAAATCTACCTAATCGTTGCCGCTCAAATCTAACTAATCAGAACTCAACCCGCACCCGACGATCCCTCTGCATCCCTTCATAGGTCTGCTCTCATGAACCTTGGTATGATGGGAGCATCACTCACACAAGGAATCACACGACAAAACGACAGATCCCCACACCGTTGTAGTAGCCCTCGGCACATGGGGCACACCCGACGATCACGATCACCACATCGCATGAGGTTTCTGAACTCCGAGCCATGACATGACGCAAGAAACGACATCACACAGCATAGGATCGACATGTCTAGGGAATAACACAGCAAACGAAGATATCGTGAGGGCAAAAGCGAGGATTATCAAGAATTATGCGAGGCCATTTGCTTTACCCAGCGGGTTTGCAAAACCCTAGTACCCAAATACTTCAAACTACCTCATGATCGCCAAAAATACGACGGTCTCCAGGAATCCAAAGCTTGGTTGGAAGACTACCTAGCAACCATCAAATTGTTGGGTGGATCCAAGGCTACCGCAATGCAAAGTCTGGAGTTACACTTAAGCGCCGCCACACGATCATGGCCCAGGCAGTTAACCGAAGAATCCATTAGCAGGTGGAACGACCTCGAAGACAAGTTCATCCGAAAATTCACATCCACATTTAAGCGACCCGCATCAATGGAGCAGTTACAGGCGTGCAAGCAAAAACCTAGAGAATAGATACGAGCGTTTATCCAGTGGTAGAACATCATCAAAAATTAAGCCGAAACTATATCTGATGAAAGATCAATCGACGCATTCAACGACGGCCTCTGTTGAAGAGAGTTCATTGAGGAACTAGGACAGGTAAAGCCCAAAACAATCTCGCAACTAATGGACATGGCAAATTACTGGGCAGATGGCAAAGATGCGGTAAACAACAAGCGAGGGCGCTCACCCGAGGAAGATCGGGACAGGTGCAATAATGATAGGAGGAGACGCAGAAATGACGGGTGCGGTAGGCCGAGCTATGTTGCTGCTGGTTTTTCATGGGAGAGCAGGCGAAGAAACAACGATCGTGGCAGCGGATACTGCAGCAACAGAGAAGACACCGGCAAAAATAATTCTGCACAATGGTATCAACCAAGGGCACAAGAACTGCCAATGTTCCCACTGCAGATGTTGGAAGGACCCTGCAATCTGCACTTTTATGTCGACCGCACAGGAAGGAGGTGATCGAATCATCTAATGAAGGACCGCCACACATTCCTAGAAATTTAGAAGGTTTGTAATGCAAAAGCAGCCGAAGAAGCAAACCAAGGATACACCACAATACCGGGAACCCTAGCTCTTGGTGTGCCACAGCCACCTCCGGTACAACCACCATCAGGACAAGTGTAACTTGCAATAAACATGAACAAACAATATGAGTATCCAAGGTCCAAGGGTGCAATGTCTATGATATAGAAAGGGTGCCCATCTAACAGGGTTCAAAACCTGATCACATGACAAGTTACCATGGTAGAGATAGCACCACCACCCACACCCGAATACCTCCATTGGTCAGAGCAAGAAATTACATTCAATAGGGTTGATCAAACACTTTAGGTCCCACGACTAGGACATTCATCCCTAATCGTGGAAGCTCAAATTGGTGGATTTGACATGAGAAAAGTTTTCTTGGACGCAGGCAGCAGCATTAATCTAATCTATGCCAAAACCCTACGAGCAATGAATTGGTCATTAGCAAACCTGGCACCCACGGGCACGACCTTCCACGGAATAGTCCCAGGAAAAGCTCAAGTTCCTCTAGGCAAAGTTTATCTTGACGTAGTCTTGGGATCAAGGAACAATTTAAGGCATGAAAAACTCGAGTTCAAAGTCATGGACTGGCCATTGTAGTACCACGCGATCCTAGGACGCCCAGCTTTCGCTAGATTTATGGTAGTACCTCACTACACATATCTGGTATTAAAAATGCCAGCACCCAATGGAACCATAACCATGAGAGGAAGTTTTACTCGCTTAGACAATTGCGATCGAGAACTCAACAAAATATCAGAATCTTTCGGGATGGAGAAAGAATTCGCCCAGCTAAAAATTGTAGATACAGAGCTGCTACCCGAAGCACACGTCCCGATCGACCATACTCCGGAAAATCAAGTCCACCGTACAAACCCGAAGGCGATCTATCTGGCCTCTAACAATGGTCCCGCATAGGAAAGCTCGCTTGTCGGTTCCTCCCGTGAGAGTCGGGAGATCTTTTCAGAATCACTAACATACAAGAAATCTCGACAAGCACATATTCAAACTACATCCAGCCATTGAAGTACGGTCCGTCCAGCATGTTACGGAACCAACAAGATAGGCCATTGGACAAATGATCCATCTCCTCACCAATTCATGGCACATCATAGAGATAACAAGAGCAACATGGGTGGCCAACTCAGTATTCACCCTGAAGAAAAGCACATAACCTCGCATGTGCATTGAATTCACCACCCGAAGCAACCAAGCAAGACACACTCATTTTTCTCTGGTCCACTGTGCAGAAGTCGTGCCTCCAGTCGAAAGGCTAAGAAAACACCCTTGAATCACCACGGTCAAAGGGAACACGTAAAGACAACAAAGAACCAATTCAAGCTAAGAAGCACAGATACTAGGATTTTTACTTCTCCTGCATTTTATTCTCAATAAAGGCCAACAGCCAAGCAAGCATGCCAAAATATGTACCCCCTATGATTCGATGATATATAAAGATAATTTCACAAAACTGAGTCTCAGTCTTGTTTCTATTCGTTTTATTCATCAACCCGACACTCGGGGGCTATATCAATTGACAACTGATCAAAACCCACCCAAGACTCAGGGGCTTCGCCAATTACACCATATCAAAAAATTTGGCTCCACTACAACGCGCTTTGACCTGAATAGGTGACTCAGCCCCAGGGCATCAAGCAAACGAAAAGGTCTCATGTAATAAAATTCTCCGTATAAATTAACAACTTTTCGCTAAAAACAAAGGTGTCTTACATTTATCAACTATCGTAATACAAATCTACACAATATACATGTTTCGTCTTGTAGAAAATATTCATATGGAAAAATTTAGGAAGAAATCTTCGTCTTCCTCTAGACAACTCTGGACAATCCTGATGGCAGGCTTGTGAGCAGCCGTGTAATGAGCCTCCATATTAACCAACCCACCACCAGGAGAGGGAGGCAGTCCATGCGACACAGCATCCAAGTCTAATGTAGGGTGGTGTACGTGCACCCAGGAAAGCGCAAGTTTTGCACCCGCTACAAGCTGCAGTTTCACAAAGTGGTAAATCCTCTCGCCTTGTCAAAACTCCGCTATCAATTGGCAAGGCTCTGAGAGTATGGATCTCGAGTCAACATGGCATTATATACAATGGCCAAGGATTTGCGACAACACTCGACGAATTGTTCCACCTCGAACACACGATCTTGGAGCAAGGCTACCGAATATGCATGGTGATGATCAGTCCAGAAATCATTACCAGTGCCGTCGGAGGCGGTCACCACAGCATTCATTCAGCTCCATAGATGTTGGGTTTCCTCCCTCTCGCATACTCAAATGCCTAGAGAAAAAGAAGAAGGTCAATTTCTATGACTGAACAAGAAAAACTCGGGGGCTTGGTGAAACACTTACATAGCATCTTTTTGCTCGCTCTGGAGATTTCTTCTTAAAAGTACCACTCGCGATCTAACGCTTTGCACATTTTTGATTGCGACACATCTACCAATGCTTGCACAACTCGAAGATTACCTTCAAGTCTCTTCACATGTTCGATCTTTTCCGCATACAACGATGGATCAACAACATGAACAATGGTAGTCTCGGATGCGCGCACCCCAGAAGAAGATGGTTGCGCATCCGAAGCCTGAGCAGACCTAGAGGGTGCAGTCGACTCAAGGAATATCTGGCAAGACAAGTGAAAATACGGGAATTTCAGTAAACCAGACAACTTGCATACACAAACATACACACCATTTACATAGGCAAACTAGATGCCTCCCGACAGAAGGAGCATTTTGACAAAGAGAATCGGGTTCATTACAAGCAATTAAACAAAAAGGGAAGCTTCTATGACTACAAGCCAATATATGGGGCATATTTCTCTGTAGACAAAGTAGCACTGAGCATCAAATGAAGAGGGCACAATCGGAGCAGTACTCCCAGAAGGAGCTCTAGTCGAAGGATGAGCGGCGGATTTCTTGGGACCTCTATCTATACCTAGGTAAAGCCGTGAGTATTTCTTGGCCTTATTAATAAGGGTTTAAGATCAATTGCTTTGGCATCATCGGTGACTGGAATAGAGGAGCTAACCTTCTTCCAGTCAACCTTCTCGCCATGCTCCATCGCCAAAGCCATGGAAGTCTTGATGCTCCTTCATCGGGAAAACTTCAGCATGAAGACTTTTGAAGGTGTGGCACAAACGAATCAGAAGATTGTGCGTGCGAATACTGTTGGCCTCAGAAGTCTCAACAACATCCGACAAAGGGTCAACCTTCTTGTCCTCATCCAGCATCAGAGATTGGATGTTAAGCTCTACAAAAAAGAAGATCTCTAGTAAGGAACAACGACTAAAAGGAGAAAACACAACTACAAGATTATGAAGAAGAAACTCACGAGTCAAAGAAGTGTTGAGAATTTCCAGTCGCTTCCTGAGATTTTCATCTCGTTTGGCAAGAGCAATCACTTGCTTTTCCCTTTCTTCAGCGCCAGCCTTGGTTTTTTGCTTGGCCTCCTCCAGCGCTTTTTCCGCAACCCGCAATTTGGCCTCCAAATCCTCGACACGCTTCAATGCCTTGTCCCGGATAACCCTGAACTCTTTGGCAGTAGCTGGATATTTAGAAAATTGCACAGAAGTCAATGAAATCTAGTGACAATAATACTATCGGGTGACAGAGCGAACCTTTGGATTCTTCAGCTTCATCGCGGATCTTGATAAAACGAGAGGCCATGTCAACCATCTCGCGCATCAACGGCTGAGGCACAGAGAAAGAACTATTAGAATATTACAAACAAAGGAAAGATGCAAAGATAAAACTTTGGAAATAGCACTTACATCATGCATATTCAGCTCCGTCGGATTCTCAGATATTGCCAAGCCTTTACCCGCAAGTTTTCTTCTTTTCGGAGGCGGCGGGTTAGGCGAGGTAGAAGCATCTCTCGGGACCGGTTTTTCCGCAGGTGATTCATGCGTTTTTTGCCGGATCTTTCGATGGTTTGGGCGACTTGGATAGAGGAGGGGAAATAGAAGCACCAAGGGGAGATACAGGGGGTCTTCTTCTGCATCATCACTGTAGGAGCAAAGTAAAAAAATTGTCGCCTTAGCAAAGGTAAAGCTGCCATCAGCACACTAGTAGGGAAAACCTCATCCCGGCGCACCAAAAATGGCCTGCCGCCAGTGAGTTAGGGCTCGCCGGCGACCATCTCGCTGGCGGTAATGCCACATCACCAGCGCGTTCAATTATTCGCCGGGGTAATATTAGTTATCGCCGGTGAATAGGCTTACTCGCCGGAGGTAGTCTGGTACCACGGGCGCCCTTCACAACTCGCCAGGGGTAGTGCCCTACCATAGGCGAACACCCACTTACCAGGGGTAGTGCATTTGTTTGTCGGTGGTGTTATTAACAGGAGTAAAAAACTGCTCGAAATACACAGTATATACAGCAGAATATACACGGTAAACATAGCAATATGCACAGAAATACCAGAATTGTAGCAAAATGTACACATCTATGACACAACGTATACACGAAGTACCCAAATGTTCATAGCATGCATCAATAACACAAATAGATAACGCAAGTGTAGAAAGTCGACCATATGGTTAAAACTTCGACTCCAACAAGCAAATAGTACACAAACATATACACAAGTCTCCGGAGTCGCATGACCTAGCTAAACAACAATGACATAGTAGACTAGAGAGGCGGTGGTGGCTGCGAGCATCATCACGACAAAGGGGGTCATCGGTCTCCTCCACATCTCTCTCCTTCATCGTGCTAGAAAGTTGGCGTATCGAGTTTCCGCCTCCTCCAAAGTGGTGTAGCCCTTGTAACTGTTGCCGCTGAAATGGTGGACCTACCTCCTACAATCTTCCCAGTCTTCGTAGACTCCGGGAACCTTGCCCTTGTACACGACATACCAAGTCATCTATGCACACACACAATAAAGAAATGTTAGTTGTTAACACATTCATAATAAAGAGATAACATGTAGGTATGCAAAAAATAAAAGCATCAAATATACTAAAATAATTCTATGGTGGGTCAATGTAGTTTAGGAAATGAACACACATCCAATGACTCTATTGGTGGTTTAGGAAAATAACACACATGTAATGACTCTGGTGGAACAATGTGGTATAGGAAAGGAACACACATTCAATGACTCTCTAGTGGTGGTTTAGTAAAAGAACACACATGCAATCACTCTGGTGGTGGTTTAGGAAACGAACACACATGCAATGGCTCTGGTGGATCCATGTGGTTTAGGAAAGGAACACGCATGCAATGACTTTGGTAGTTGTTTAGGAAAAGAACACACATGCAATGACTCTGGTGGTGGTTTAGGAAAAACACACATGCAATGACTATGGTGGATCAATGTAGTTTAGGAAATGAACACACATTCAATGATTCTAGTGGTGGTTTAGGAAAGGAAGACACATGCAATGACTCTGGTGGTGGTTTAGTAAAATAACACACATGCAATGACTCTAGTGGATCAATGTGGTCTAGGAAAGGAACACACATGCAATGACTCTAGTGGTGTAAATGAACACACATGCAATGACTCTGGTGGTGGTTTAGGAAAGGAACACACATGCAATAACTCTGGTAGATCCATATGCACTAGGAAAGGAACACACATGCAATGACTCTGGTGGATCCATGTTGTTTAACACAAGAACACACATGCAATGACTCTAGTGGTGGTTTAGGAAAAGAACACACATGCAATGACTTTGGTGGTGGTTTACACATGCAATGACTCTGGTGGATCCATGTGGTTTGGGAAAAGAACACACATGAAATGAATCTAGTGGAGTTTTAGGAAAAGAAGACACATGCAATGACTCCGGTGGTGGTTTAGGACAAGAACACACATGCAATGACTCTGTTGGTGGTTTAGAAAAAAACACATGCAAGAATTATGGTGGATCAATGTGGTTTAGGAAATGAACACACATCTAATGTCTCTAGTGGTGGTTTAGGAAAGGAAGACACATGCAATGACTCTGGTGGTGGTTTGGGAAAAGAACACACATGCAATGACTCTGGTGGTGGTTTAAGAAAATAACACACATGCAATGACTCTGCTGGATCCATGTGCTTTAGAAAAGGAACACATATGCAATGAATCTAGTGGTTGTTTAGGAAAAGAAGACACATGCAATGACTAGTGGTGGTTTAGGAAAAGCACACATATGCAATGACTCTGGTGGTGGTTTAGGAAAACACACACATGCAATAACTATGGTGGATAAGTGTTGTTTAGGGAATGAACACACATGAAATGACTCTAGTGGTGGTTTAGGAAAGGAACACACATGCAATGACTCTATGGTGGTTTAGGACAAGAACACACATGCAATGACTCTGGTGGATCAATGTGGACTAGGAAAGGAACACACATGCAATGACTCTAGTGGTGGTTTAGTAAATGAACACACATGCAATAACTCTGGTGGTGGTTTAGGAAAGGAACACACATGCAATGACTCTAGTGGATCCATGTGGTCTAGGAAAGGAACACGCATGTAATGACTCTGGTGGATCCATGTGGTCTAGGAAAAGAACACACATGCAATGACTCTAGTGCATAAATGTGGTATAGGAAAGGAACTCACATGCAATGACTCTAGTGGTGGTTTAGTAAAAGAACACACACGCAATGACTGTGGTGGTGGTTTAGGAAAGGAACACACATGCAATGACTCTGGTGGATCCATGTAATGACTCTATTGGTGGTTTCCACCATTGCATGTGTGTTCCTTTCCTAGTCCACATTGATCCACCAGAGTCATTGCATGTGTGTTCTTGTCCTAAACCACCATAGAGTCATTGCATGTGTGTTCCTTTCCTAAACCACCACTAGAGTCATTTCATGTGTGTTCATTCCCTAAACAACACTGATCCACCATAGTTATTGCATGTGTGTGTTTTCCTAAACCACCACCAGAGTCATTGCATATGTGTGCTTTTCCTAAACCACCACTAGTCATTGCATGTGTCTTCTTTTCCTAAACAACCACTAGATTCATTGCATATGTGTTCCTTTTCTAAAGCACATGGATCCAGCAGAGTCATTGCATGTGTGTTATTTTCTTAAACCACCACCAGAGTCATTGCATGTGTGTTCTTTTCCCAAACCACCACCAGAGTCATTGCATGTGTCTTCCTTTCCTAAACCACCACTAGAGACATTAGATGTGTGTTCATTTCCTAAACCACATTGATCCACCATAATTCTTGCATGTGTGTTTTTTTCTAAACCACCAACAGAGTCATTGCATGTGTGTTCTTGTCCTAAACCACCACCGGAGTCATTGCATGTGTCTTCTTTTCCTAAAACTCCACTAGATTCATTTCATGTGTGTTATTTTCCCAAACCACATGGATCCACCAGAGTCATTGCATGTGTAAACCACCACCAAAGTCATTGCATGTGTGTTCTTTTCCTAAACCACCACTAGAGTCATTGCATGTGTGTTCTTGTGTTAAACAACATGGATCCACCAGAGTCATTGCATGTGTGTTCCTTTCCTAGTGCACATGGATCTACCAGAGTTATTGCATGTGTGTTCCTTTCCTAAACCACCACCAGAGTCATTGCATGTGTGTTCATTTACACCACTAGAGTCATTGCATGTGTGTTCCTTTCCTAGACCACATTGATCCACTAGAGTCATTGCATGTGTGTTATTTTACTAAACCACCACCAGAGTCATTGCATGTGTCTTCCTTTCCTAAACCACCACTAGAATCATTGAATGTGTGTTCATTTCCTAAACTACATTGATCCACCATAGTCATTGCATGTGTGTTTTTCCTAAACCAGCACCAGATAGGTTGCATGTGTGTTCTTTTCCTAAACCACCACCAGAGTCATTGCATGTGTGTTCTTTTCCTAAACAACTACCAAAGTCATTGCATGCGTGTTCCTTTCCTAAACCACATGGATCCACCAGAGCCATTGCATGTGTGTTCGTTTCCTAAACCACCACCAGAGTGATTGCATGTGTGTTCTTTTACTAAACCACCACTAGAGAGTCATTGCACGTGTGTTCCTTTCCTATACCACATTGTTCCACCAGAGTCATTACATGTGTGTTATTTTCCTAAACCACCAATAGAGTCATTGCATGTGTGTTCATTTCCTAAACTACATTGGACATACCAAGTCATCTATGCACACACACAATAAAGAAATGTTAGTTGTTAACACATTCATAATAAAGAGATAACATGTAGGTATGCAAAAAAGAAAAGCATCAAATATACTAAAATAATTCTATGACTAACATTTATTTGCAGCGAGAGATAGTGCAAAAACAAAAGCATCAAATATATTAAAGGCCTACCGTGACTAACATTTGTAGGAGATCAAGGACCACGACTCCCATCATATGAATTCGGTGCGAAGGGATGGATGCCATCGAGTGTCCTGAATGTCCTCACGTCACATCACGCTTATAAGAGGGTTGATATCTCTTCCTTAATCATTGGGTGACCGCTGTAGTTGAACAAGGCACCCCTTTTCATGACATCCCTCATAAGTATCGTGCCAATCTTCCGCTGGATGGCACGGAACTCGGCTCTGATGTTTGCATCGATGGGATTCTGCCATGTTTATGCCCCTTTTCTCGAGACCAGATGATAACAAGAGAAGCTGTTGATCCTTTACATACTCCCTCATATATAGGATGGTGAACCAGGCCTCCATCCCATTCTCACCCGACGATTGCTTGAGGCAGGGTAAATTGGTTACGTGGGAGCATACATAGCAGCCTTTAACTTTATTCTCATACTTTAGTGGGCCAACCACGCTCCGAAGCCGTTGACGGATTTATCAAGAGTAGACTTAACGTCGGTGTAGTCTTTCTGCATGTCTCTCCTGGAGTCGAGATACATGACATTGGAATAATACGGTTGAAAGACGATGAGGACGCAATACTTGTGGCTGCACAAAACAGTTGGAACAAACCATCATCCTCGGCTATTAAGGAAATTCACGAAAGAAATGTAATAGCGGGTAATTTAGCGACCGACTACTTACTCGGGAAAGTATGGCATGAGAAAGCAACTCTTATCCTTATTCACCACCAAGAAATCCTACATATACTTCACGACAAACACATGTTCCTTGTCGTTGTTGGATGCAGTCATGTAGAAGGGGTCCATGATAGAGATGTGCAGGGTCTTCTCCATGATGATATCATGCGCCATGCTAAGCGATACCAGGCGGACCAAGTTTCACTCGAGCCAGAACATGTGGAAGATCTTGAAGACGTCTTCATACCTAATGAAGAACAACTCTGCGGGGTTGGTGGTGACGAAGCCAAAGTCAGTGGGCACCCTGATCGTGAAGACCGGGTACGAGGGATTTTTATCTTTGATAAGTTCCCGCTCCAGATACAGAATAAACTCATGCAAGATCCTCATGTCCGGCGTCAGCGTCTTGACAATGTGTTTCAGCAGGATCGGTTCAACAAGGTAATGCATCTTCCTCCACGGGGTCAGCAGCATGTCGAGAACCACTTCCTTGATTGCGGTATTGTTTTTCCCCTTCCGTTTCTTCTGCTTCCTAACACCCTTCTTATTGCATTGGGGAGTGCCGATTTATTTCATCGTCTCCATGGTCACACCAAGGACTGTCCTCGGGGTAACCAGAGGTTGCGGCGGAGAAGTGAAGGTGGTAGCTTCCTGCTCGGGCATTTCTTGAGAAGGGAAGAGCATCTTCAGGGTATCACGGGCGGGTGCCTCAAAAGGAAAAATGTCGGCCTCCAAATCAGCGATGAACGAATCGATAGGAGCCATACCGATGTCCAACACGTTGTCATCCTCATGTGTCCCGGGATCGGAAGGATCATCAGCCGGTGGAGGAGTGACCCTATCTTGGCTTGCCGTAGGCACGGACGCTGGAGTGACCATGTCTTGGCTTGCCATAGGCATGAACTCTAGAGTGACCCTGGCTTGTCTCGGCGCCCCCGGCGCAACCTGAGGAGCGACCCTGCCTTGGCTTGCCTCCGACCCCCTGGCGGTGTTCAGCCAAATTAGGGCTTTGTTCCATAGAAGGATATGATTCTTGAGTTGTCCAACCTTCAGCACGCTAGCGGCATCCGCGGGTTGAGAAGGAGGATCCAAGTTTCCGCATCCCGGTAATGACCAATCCACTTGAACCCGATGCACACTATCATCCATAGGCTTGAAGTGGTACGACCGGGTGAGTGGCATGATGGTATTTCCCTTCGAAACATCCTTCAACTTGTTTCCACATTCAGGAGCAAGGTGCAAGCAGTCGTTTGCGCCTGTGAAAACATGTATGTTAGAGAGGATGAAGTAATTAATTTGCAGAGGCTTTGAGAGGCTCAACTAATTACCGTGAGGGCCTCGAGCTTGGCTCGCATCGAGGGATGGGGGCAGGGCGTGCAAGTGACTGAGGGGCTGATGGCGGCCCCCATGGCCGGCAAATCCTCCCTAGCACCTGCATTGGTGCCGGCGGGTGGAGTCACCAATATGGCCTGGGATAAGGAGCCAGAGTAGGTCGCTTCTTCGGCGAACTACAAGAAGTAACATGAACAATTTTAGAGATGGAGTTGGTGAGCAGTATCAAACTAATAAGCTGGTAAAATTGATTGCCACTGCTTTCTCAACTTTCACCACCTTCGGGTCAGTGTGACCAAGACAACACCCTCCACCACTTCCGGGCTCGTGACAAGTTTCCCATCCTTTTCTTTATGGTACTGGGACCTGACAAATGCCCTGGAGAGAGGGTCTTTACACTTGTCCCAAGGGTTCTCCATGCCCTTGTCTATGTTGTTCTGGTCCTCCTTCTGCCACTTCTCCTTCTTGCCATTGTAGCCACGACAACTGAGATGGTGGCGACCGACGTTCTTCTCCGCCAGCTCCTTCCCCCAGATCGACTGTGACTTGGTGTACTCTAGTTCCTTGTTTTGCAAGAAGAGTGTGTAGTCCTCTGGCATAATCCGTGGGAAGTGGCGCTTGATCTCTTCGAAGCTCTCGTTATCAGCAAGCATCCCCCTCAACATGGTTTTCTAACCGCTGAGGTTCTTGGTGAACCTAGAGAGGGCTAGCCTGTTCACGATGTTCTCCTTGGGAACCAGACTCATGTATCCCTTGGGTAACTGGTACCGTGCGTGTAGCCGCAGAAGGAGTTGGTCCTACAGATGCTTCTTGTTCTTCGTTTGGAGTTTCATCTCGTTGACATTGATGACGTCCCGAAGGATAGCTCCCAGCTGTAGGCCGTACCCCTTCGCGAGCCACTTTAGCTCCGTAGGAATACCGGTCTCGGGGTCCATGGCGGTGAATGTTTTCTTTGTGGTGCCGACCACGTTTGGGCGCTACTTCTTCCTTTGCCGATTGGCCTCTGTAGTACTCTCCGAGCCACCCCTGGGGACGCCACTGTCGGTGGTCTCGTCGCCCCTCTCGTCATCGCCATCAAGGCATCATCGGTGGTCTCGTCGTCTTGTTTGCCCCCTGCCATCTCCAGTTGTATCTCCTCCTCCATGAGCCTATAGTTCTCATCCAAGTTTCGCTGAGAAAACCCGGCGAGATCGTCTTCATCTTTGTTTCGCTGAGAATACGACATGGCTATACCTATCACTACACAAGCAAAAATAAAAGATTTAGGACACCTATATTCACGGGGAAAATCCGGCATGACCTTTGCTAAAAAATGGTCATGCCGGAGTACCAAAAATTCGCCAGAATGGAAGTTAATCGACATTCCCTCGAAACATTGGCAACTCATTGTACTTGCATAATATATATGCGCTACCCTTGATGAAGCACTCTTTCCTACAGTTAAGATAAACTAAGTCCAACTTAAATTGTTTCATCACAGTTTACATAGCCAACTAGCAAACGATAATAACCAAGAATAACAAGTGATGTTATAGATGGACTACACTTCACAACGTATCTTAAATTTGTGCACAAGAATGAATACATGCATAGCTGCGATGACAAAACACGCTTCACCTCACACAACAAAGGTTCACATATTCAAACAACGAAGGGAAATCGCAAGTAGCATGCACTAGCAACAGAAGTTCACAGATTCAAACAACTAAGCTCACGGTTTCAAACAACTAAGCTAGGGTTCTTGCATTTCAAACAATTAAGCTAGGGTTCTTGCTTATGAGCTCACAGATTCAAACAACTGATCCCGATTTACCACCGATGATGGAGGGGGTAGAGAGGGAGAGAGGGGAGAAGGCGATGTACCACCGAGACGAGGACGACGACGACGAGCACACGGACAACGGCAGCGGACAGACGATGACGAGGTCCTCCACAGCCTACTCCTCCATGAACCGTGGCGGACGCGGGACGGAGACGGCGAGGGGGGTGCATGATGAGGACGGTGCGTGGGGACGACGACGACGGAGCAAGGGGCGGCGGGCCGCGGCGGCGGTGTGGGTCGCTAGAGAGAGAGCTAGATAGGGTCCGTGTGTGAGGGAGTGGGAATTTGGGGTTTTTCGATGGGTGAGACACCCACTTACAGGTGGGACCCGCACTTACCCCCGGCGCCTTAGTGATATATTCGCCGGCGATAACTGTACACCCACTTACATGTGGGACCCGTACTTACCCTCGGCGCCCTACTGCTATATTCGTCGGGGATAGATGTACACCCACTTAAATGTGGGACCCGCACTTACCACCGACGCCTTAGTGCTATACAAGGAGTGTGTGAGCATGCATGTAATTGAGTACACTTAATTATACAAGGAGTGTGTGAGTGCGCATCGACTAAAATGATCGACTACATGAAATAATATAATGATGAGTTTGATCGACACACATGTGTCATTGAAGACAATTAGGATTTTAGAGTTTAGTGTTGTTTCTTCACACTCGATCTCTCTTCTTATTATTGCCCTTGTTCTTGGTCTTTGCTGACTTGACCCCACGGGTGAACAGAGGAAGAGCTGACTACCTAGGTAGTGTGGTCCTTGTTTTTCTTTTTGTGTATGTTGCATCGTATTCATTAGGTTGTTCCACCATCGGGTATACTATGAGGCCGTCGAAGTCTTTCTCATCAGTGACTCCATCCATTCCGACGAGGGCCCTTTTGCCTCTCCTTACGACAACACGGCTAGGCCTTGACGGGTCAGTAAGGAAGAAGCATTGCTCGACATGCTTAGCCAGTACCCATGGCTCATTTTGCGCGGTGGGGTTCTTGGTCTTGGATTTCTTGGGCATACGCATGGTGGTGAAATACTCATCTTATTTTGTGATGTCCGAGCCCATCTAGAAGCTTCTCCCCGATGTAGTCGAGCTCCCAGATTTCCTCGATTATTCTGTAGTATCTTTTCTTCTCTTCACCCGTGTAAGATTCCATCATCACACCCGAGTTTTGATAGTCGATTTTTTCTCTCTCTCCTCCATGTAGAATGTGTACCTGTTGATGTCATATGCTTGATAAGTCTTGAGATTGGGCGCAGGCCCGTAAGACAAGGCCACTATGATTTTGTCTGCATCGCTTGTCATTGGCAGGGGATTGGCATCAATCTGGTCTTTAAACTAGCATGTGAAAGAGGAGTTGTGCGCTCTAAATGCCACTTCTTTCGTCATCGGCCTATCAACACTGTTCTTGATCATGGTTATGTGCTGATCCACCTAAGTGGGCCCTGTTAAAGTTGGCTCTCCTACCAGATTGATCCACGTCCATTTCCCTATTGCCGGTGTTGTGGCCTAATCCCTCGAACCTGCTGAGGTGCTTGTTTGCGGGCAAACCAACCGGACATGGGCTATCTTTGTTTAGATAATTCTTGCAGAAAGAGACGCACTCCTTGGTGAGAAAGCCCTAGATGATGCTTCCATCTGGATGTTTCCTGTTACAGATGTATCCTTTGATGATCCTTTTCAATCTTTCTAACACCATCATGTTGTGAAGGAACAGAGGCCCAAGATCCTCGATATCATCCACTATATGCAGAAGCAGGTGGACCATGACATCAAAGAATGCCGGCGGGAAGTACATCTCCATCTTGCATATGATGGTGACGATCTCTTCTTGCAGCCTCCCGAGTTTCTTAATGGTTATCGACTTCTGAGTGATGACGTCAAAGAAGTTACACAGGCCAGTCAATGTTGCACGGACGTGTGGCTCCATTATCCCTCGGATTGCAACCGGAGTACCTGTGTCATCATGACATGATAGTCATGAGACTTCATCCCGCTGAAGATTCTTTTCGTCGGGTCCAGCCATCGGCGTATGAGCCCTGCATAGCCTAAGGGAAATCTGACTCCTAGAAGGCAATTGAAGATTTGTTCGAGCTCATCGGGATTTAGAGTGAAGTAGGAGGGCGTGGAGTTTCAATCTTCCTAGCCCTTTTGCCCTTAGGATCTTCCGTCTCCTCCTCAACCGGTTGCTTCCCCGCCCTCTTGCGCTTGCGATCGTCCGTCTCCTCAACCCTAGATGGAGGCGGAGGGTGAAGCTCTTCTCTGATATTCAGGGCCATCAGGTTGTGTCTTGCTTTCAGCCCATCTTTGGTCCTATCAAGCATGTTGAACAAAGTGGAAATCAAGCTCTCGCACACGTTCTTCATAATATGCATGACATCAAGGATATGGAGCGTACTAAGGATCTTCTAGTATGGCAAGTCCCAAAACACGGACCTCCTTTTCCATACCCCCATGAGCGACTCAGGTTCCTTTTTCTTCTTCTTGTCTCCTCGCTTCCGCTTTTGCTTCTTTATCTTACCCGCCGGAGAGCAGTGTTTCTAGTTTTTCAACACAAAGTATAGATATCCTCGCCGCCACTCTTAGGTGGAGGTCCTTCGAGCTCATCCTCGCCATTGAACAAATCTCCATGCTTCCTTCATGGGTCATTCTCGGGTAGCCACATTTGAGTCCTCATGTAAACGGTTTTCAAAGACCCAGGATCCTTACCCAGCTGTAGAGACGACGTCTTTTCCATGCACTACACACAAGCCTTGTGTCCTTGGCACACCTAGCACGCAATATATCCTTATCCGAGATAGTCCTGCACCTTCATGTTCACTGCGGCTTTCAGACGGAATGGTTCTTCAAGGTAGGCGTTCCATGTTTCTTCCCCTTCCTCCCACAAAATGGCCAGCTCCTCCTTCAATAGATCGAGATACAGATCGCTCCTGGCTGTGTCCGCCCTTGGATTAACATACTCATGTGTATGTACTTCTTCTTCAGGCACAACCATGGGGGGAGGTTGTACATCCACCCAAACACGGGCTAGGTGTTGTGCTTGCTGCTCTGGTTGCCGAACGGGTTCATCCCGTCGGTGCTCACAACAAGCCTGATGTTTGTTGGGTCTTTCCCAAATTCTGCATACTCATTGTCTAATGCTTTCCACTGGCTTGCATCCGAAGGGTGTGTCAGCACTGAGTTTTCAACCCATATAGGATCCTTGAGAACTGCTTCCTTCCTTTTCGTGTGCCAGCGCATGAGTTTTGCTTTCTTGTGGTCCGCGAAGTACCGCTGAAGATGGGGCCTGAGCGGGAAGTACCACACAACTTTACGAGGAGATTTTCTCGTCCCTCCCTTGTATCGAGGTTCTTCATAGACTAGGCATGTGGTCTTGTCCTTGTGCTCGTTCCGTTAAATCACGCAGTCACTAATGCGGGGGTGGTATTTTTCGTGCGATAAATCGAGAGGGCACACGACTTTCTTGGCCTCCTGTAGGCTACCGACCAACGTGTTATCTTTAGGAAAGTGCTTCTCCAAGTATCATAAGAGATCATCCACACCTACATCGGTCCATCAGTGTTTTGCCTTCATCTCCAGAAGATCGAGAGTTACTCTCAAGCGGCTCTCCTCCGGCCCGTGACCTACGTCATATAACGGAGTTCTCGAGTCTAACTCTAGTTGATCCAGCTTAGACTTCCGTGTACCGGAAAATCTAGGGTCCGTCGATGCTTTGCCGAGAAGAATTTCTTGAACATGAGGGTCATGCATGACCACGGTTAGTGGGGTACTCCTACACTAGTCCTTGTCGCCCACATGTACTTCTTCCCGGCCTTCTTCATCACCATCGTCATGTTAGATGTCCCGATCTTCCTCCTCGTCTTCATTTTCATGTTGATCGGCATCCTCTTCCTCATGTTCATCGTCATCATCACCCATCCACTGAGTGTGGCCCTCCATGAAACTATACCTGAGCAGGTGTTGATAAAATGTGCATGAGAAGGGGTCGAACAATGATGAAGATGACGCTGAAGAATCCAGACGCCTATCTGTGGACCTGCTCGAGGAAGAAAACGTCCTGGCATTGTAGAGATCCGCCATCTACCAGCAAAATCTACACAGCTACCATAGTCGCCACGTTCGATTAAAGAGGGGGATCTCGTGCTTCGCCTTAAGCATCAAAAGTCACACAAGCTATCCCCACCTTAGGAAGGACCGTTCTTCATAATCAAAGCATTACTCAATGGTTCATGTTACCTCGTCGATACTCGCGAGTTGAAAGATAGGCCAACAGAATGCAAGCGCAAGCAACGTGACCCCGATGATAACTATCTAGAGACTGATCGGCCATGGAACATAGCACAACTACATCCTTTTTTCACTTAGCATATTTTATATTATGTAATAAGTACCTTATATGATCAATGAAGGAAGTAAAGCATTTGGTTCACTCATATTTGCTGAGTCTTTTACCTCCTTTAGTGTTTATTTTTGATCATGTAAACCATTTATGCGCAAGTTTGCATTTGCACTTGTGAAAATTCCGCCTACTGGCCTTAGCTTAAGTTTTCTGGTCTACACGTTTTCTGATGTTTTTAGGTGGATTCTAGAGTAGTGACTTTTCGGCACTCAAAGCCGGCGATTTTGTTCCTAGGTTCTTGATGGTGCTATTAAGCATCATTGCTTGAGGACATGGTTCTGTACTGCGAGTCTTCCGTCTCACGAAGAACCAGAATAATGGATAAGCCAACACTTGCTTAAAAAATATACACATGCTAGATATAGATAAGTAGCAGGAGGCTTGCAACCAAGTTTTCTGCCTTACTTCTACAAGTTTTTCCGCATACATACAAAACACTATAGAGATACATTTAATACAACAAAGTTTTTTATGGCTCTGCTCTAGGGGACTTCGAGGTTGTATCATCAGCTATAGGAAAATCAGGCTTGGCGAGATCATCTAACTCAGAGGATCGGAGGCTTGAGTCTAAATCTGCTGGTTCATCATCCAGGAATTCGGCAAGCACGAAGGCGTCCGCCTTGATCATCTTGGCAACCCTGGTGTCATAGACGGTGAGGAAGTTCCAAATAGCGTCACTATCAATTCCGCGCCCTTCCTTGTCAAACTTTGGCATGCCGGTGGTCACCAGGTCGATGTCGGCCCCTTCGTAATGTGCCCTGACCAAGGACAAGGCCATCCTTGCACTAGCCCGAATGCAAGATGCTTTCCATCTCTTCACTTTCTCGGGAGCTCGACATAGGATTTCTGAATATTTGGCGGTAGAATCTGCCGCCTTGATGGTAATGTCCAGTAGCTTGGCTATCTCCTTGGCCTGGGTGATGGCAGTGTTGATGAAGTTGCTGGCAAGAATCATGCACTCCTTTGAATCTGGAGCACCTTCACCCATATTGGTTAAACCAATGGGAGCTGTGTTTTTGTAAGAGACAAGGGTCATGAGCACCACAATTATATACATTTATCTGACTTACAGAATTCACAAAGTCAGAGGAAAGTTACCGAAGATTCTGGATTCGTCTTGTTGGCAGGTTTCAGCCAAGATGCCATGCTCCTTCTGAAGCTTCTTGTACACCTCAAGGCCCCGAGAATTCTGCTCTTTGGCAACTTGGTTTTTCTTCTTGAGTTGTTCAATCTCCTTCTTCAGGCACTCCGTCTCAGTGTCGGTAGACTCTTGCATAACCTTCATCGCCTCCTCATGGCCTTTGATGGCATCAGCCATGTCTTTCTTCAGGAGCTTGTTCTCATTGTCGAGCTGCTGGATATGCTTAGATTGCTCGATGATGCTCTTTGCCTTGGCAACAGTCTCTGTAAGACAGAACAAAGACAACATTGTGAGAATTCGGATGAAGTAGTTCCATGTGATAGATTGAGGAGTTGTTGGAGGAAAACAGATGCTTGCTATTTGTGATATGTTCCTTAAAAAGGTTGTTTTACCCTTTTCAATGTCCAGCGCTTCCTACAGCTTGTCATATTTTTCCAGCCTTCCTCCGAGTATTCTCATTCTACAAAGAGAAGTGTACTTGGTTTCTCTAGAGCATTTAGTCAGAACTTCTAGTTTCAACTAAAGGCTCGGGGGCTACAGTATCAGATTTTAGTTCGTATGTGTTCTCTCTTAGAGTATCTAGCCGGGATTAATCATTCTAACTAGAAACTCAGGGGCTACACTATCAAGTTCTACACTTAGTTCTTTGGAGCACTCAGGCCAATAACTATTGATTTTCCGCCTAAGATCTCGGGGGCTACAGTGGGATATATTATAAAGTAAAATGTAAAGATCGAAGACTTACAATAGCAATAACCTTCACATTGTTGGCCAAATTGGCATATGCAGTGTGGAAGATCCAGACATTGTTATAAATAGCATATGCATGTTGAATAAGATCATCCAGGCACAATGTCGGAGGAGTCAGAGGTAGATCAGATGTGGAAGTCGGAGGCATGGATGAAGCCCTAGCCGTATCCTGCGTAATGATAGCAGTTGAAGGCGTAGTGGCTCCTGGCTTGGCCGTTGCTGTTGTTATTGCTGTTTCTGCTCCCTTTGCCGGCTACTTCCCTTTCTCGGTGGCATCCTTAGCCGGAGCTTCAGCCACTTTGGAGGAGGTAATTTCCTGCGTCGCATGGCCGCTAGGAGCAAGGTCCATGCCGAAAGAGCCTGAGACATCCGGTGTCGGATTGATATCTATCTCCATGATGGAGGTCTCAGGGATGATGGGGGACGAAATTCTAGTGGAGCTCGTTACAGGCTTGGCGGCAGGAGTCAGGGGAGCAACTGTGGGCGATGACTTGGTAAACATATCACGAATATTTTTGGAACCTCCAACATCTTTGGAGGTCTGCCTCAAACTAACACCGGATCTCTTCCTGAAACATACAAAGTATAAGTACATGGATTGAGTAGTTGCAAATAAAAGCAAAGTTGGAGAATGAATATACTTCCACCACGGCATGTGACGTGGTTAAGGGGATGCCGGTGGACTTCTTCTTCTCCGCCTCTAAGGCAGCACTGGATTTCTTGGAGACTCCACTCTCCGATTTCTTCTTCTTCTTACCCTCTCGGCAGAAATGTCAGAGGTGGAGCTCTTCCGCTTCCGTGTTGCCAGAGCTAGATGATCCTTGGAGGTATCATCGTCGGACACAACCTAAATATCCTTTAGCCTTGGATCGTAGACTTGGGAGGCCGTCAGATCCGCCGCCAAGGTCGCTAGCTGATGGGTCAGAAAGCATGTCAGATGGTTGATACACCCAAGTCGGAAACCTTAGAGTACATATGAAAGCAGTGAAGGAAACATGGTTACCTCTAGGCATTTGCCGCATTCAAACATGTCGAAGGTGATCTTGAAGCCAGGCTTCTTGTCCTTCACCTTGACGATGTCCTTAAGGCGGAACTTGATGGAGTCCGCGGAGCAGTTATCTTTGGAAATCCGCAGAGGATCCTCCCTCTCCTTGGAATATTTGTGCATCATCTCGGCACAGTGCCGCAGAGGTTGGATCCGCCTTGTGAACCAGCACATGGCAAGGTCCAGGCCGATTAACCCTCCATCTATGAGCCATTCTATCTGCCTTACGTCACAAGAGGATTCGTCATTGGACGGGAGGGGTCCTTGGGATCTCCAGGTGGGGGCCTCGGCGGCGGCTCCATCGACGAATTCGAGGTACGAGTCTTCGCGGCCGACCAGTGGTATATCTAGGCCGTAGAAGTGTGTCCTTTGCCAATTTTTGTAGGACTCGTGGCCGACAATGTCGGGGAACCGCCGTTTAGGATGGATCTTGAAGCTAATGGTTCCACAGTTCCGCAGTTCATCCTTGAACTCTCTGGAATCTCTCTTGACGGTGAAAAAATAGATAAACAGATCTAATCTAGGTTTGGTTCCTAGATATCCTTTGCACAAAGCTATGTAATTGCTAAGTACAAGGATGTTGTTGGGAGAAAGATTATGGGGAAGAACCCGAAAGTGCTGGAGGATTTCGAGGAAGAAGTCGGAGACTGGAAGGCTAATGCCACGTAGCAGCTGAGATTTGAGGTAGACCTTCTCTCTGGCTTGGGGAGAAGGGACCACTTCACCGGCCGGTGCTGGTCGCTAGACCAACCCCTTCGTCGTAGAGAGATATCCCTTAGTGATGAGTTCTTGCAGTTGTTCGGCGGAGAGATCGGAGCCCCTCCACACCCCTTTGTGGGAGTCTCCCTCCTCCTCCACGGCTTCGTGCGCCGCCCGAGTTTGGTCGTTGCCGATGGCTTCCACCATGGCGGAGACAAACACCACCACACCCTTCGGCGGGACGAACACTCCTTTGGATGGCTCGATTGAAGCCTCGGGAGCCGCCGCCGTTGATGGAATGCTGCTGCTCGCCATTGGACGGATTGCTGGAGGATGAGAATGAGAGGATTTTTGGCTAGGGTTTCTCGCTGAGGAGCTCGAACGATCACGCAGCGAGAGGAAGAATACAATGCGGGGGAGAATGTGGGTAAAAGAGATTACTCTGGCTGCAGTAAATATTTATAGCCCCTGGCATCAATATTCGTGCGTGGAAAGTCTAACGGCTACTGCGTCGACAACATGTGTGCGAACGTGTGCGGTAATTTCGCCACGTCCCCCGTTTGCTGCTTAACATTTCGGATTTTGTGCGCGGGGAAATCGCTAATGATTAATTCACTGCCATATGTGAGTTTCGAGGTAGTGTAGGCTATAGCCTATGTCATCCTACTGACCGTTGCAGTGGAGAAGTCACGTCTGAAGATTCCATTAAAGACGGACACTGTTTGACTCTAGAAGAGAAGGCTCGAAGAATCTCCGGCCTACATGATGAAGACAGAGAGGATTGCAGGGTTCTTTGGGAGACCTTTGAGATGTTGCTTGACGAATTGCCGACATCACCTAGACGGAGCATTCAAGACCAAAGGGAAAGACGACGCAAGATCTCGAAGTCCTTTAGGGGCTACTGTTGGGGATATGCTAAATGGATATCACCATTGCATGTCTCTAGTCCGGATAACCCAGGTGGCCCATAGTTGGTAGCACGGCCCATGGCCTGCTAGGAGGCCCAGTTAGACAGATCCAGAAGGGAGGCCCATGCCGGATCAAGGAAGGCTACGACGCAGTCACCAACCTACTTGGAGCCTTGGAGTACAAGACAGGAAGACTAGTTAGTATTAGTGTAGGACTCTGTAACCTGTCCGGCAAGGTCCTTTTCCTATAACCCTAGGTTCTGGCGCCTTTATAAGCCGGACTTGTGGAAGCCTTTAGGGCAACAATCATAGTGCTTAGTGCAACACCTCGCACAACGACCCGATCCCTGTAACTCGGCATATTGCCATTATAGTGATTTATAGCAAGAGTGGAGTTCCGCCACCGTCGCGGGACTTGAACCTAGGTAAGTTGTGTTACCTCGTACCTGTCAACTCACCGCCTTCCCCGCCTCTCTAAACACGCTCTGTGAGGACCCCTCCATGGCGTACTCGTCGACAATACCACGACAGTGATGGCGTACTAGGTGCTAGCATGCCACTGTTAAACTAGTGGTGTGGCACGCCACTGGTGCAGTATCACCTATAAGAAAAACTGCACTAATGATCCTTACTTTTTCCCCACCAAGAGTATTGTTGGTCA
Organism: Avena eriantha; assembly: GCA_910589775.1. Classification (NCBI taxonomy): domain Eukaryota; kingdom Viridiplantae; phylum Streptophyta; class Magnoliopsida; order Poales; family Poaceae; genus Avena; species Avena eriantha. The sequence goes on from OU342743.1 coordinate 325,083,432, forward strand.
TTTATACAAAGTCATGGGTCTATAAAAGGTACTCATTGGGTCATCCGTAGATCATCTTTCATATGAAGAGCTCTCCCTTTCATGGTGAGGCCTATTTCTTGAGGACTTTAAGTTCGAGTGTGATTCCTCGAACAGGATCTCTTCGAACTTCTAGCCCTCGAAAGTAATCATGACGAAAGTGTGGTACGCCAAGTCATACCACCGGGTTGTCCCTTCCGAACACCCGATGTTTCCTCAACAGGACTAGGCCTCTCTGCCACACGAGTCAAGGTTGAACCCGGCGGATCAAAAATATTGGGTCTCTGGATCAAAAATATTGGGTCTCTTGTGATTGTCTCCAACGCCAGCAACGTTGTCGTTTAGGACCTATACTTTACGAGCATCGTCGTTGTTTCACTGTATGTTTTTTTTCAACTAGAACAACATATAATTTACTGGCTTTTATGAAACTACAGTAATACAAAAGTACTTCAAAAAGAAAACATTCGATCCAGCACACCTTACATGGCTGGGTTTACGTGCTCACTCTACGAACCATATGAAGAGATGGAAATTACCATAAAAAAAGATAGATGGAAATTACCGTAAAAAACAGATAGAAATTACCGTAAAAAACGACAGACGCGTAATGATCGTGATAGATGGAATAATGTGTTCCTGAGATGAATAAAATTTGGTGCCTCCAGTGGCTCTCCTCTTTCAAAAAAGAAAAACGAGCAAGAACAACCCAACAGAGTCCAAGATCATCATATACACCTAATTAACCAACAAGAATACAAGATCATCAATCATATACACCGAACCAACAACAAGTATCTTGTCCAAGATCACCATTCAGGTTCAACGCCATATTCTCATATTACCAGCCAAACCGAGTAGCACCATGGGTATCTCAGATGTTCCCACGCCACTGGAGCTTAAAAGTTGGGAAGAACGTCTTTATGCAGAAACAGGGGATAAGTCCTGTAAAAAGGGGAAATGAAGAGGACGCATAAGTTAAGTAGAAGCCAATCTACTGATCAACGAAGGCTCCAGGGAGAAGCAACAAAAATAAACTGTAATAGGTGGGAGTGCAAACAGGGCATACAAAAAAGCATGCCTTTCGTTTGAGTCTGGAAACACAAGAATTACTAAAGCTTTGACTGTCCTAGTTATGAACACATGAGCATCATAAACAGAAGCTGACATTTTCTGTGATTTCCGATATCAGAGTTATGGTAATGCAACCATACCTGTCTAGTTGAGGACCTTGATGTTCTCGAAAAAGCAAACTCCAGGTTGTATCTCATGGTCTCCGTAACCATGTAGCAGATCCTCCCAGGAATTAAACTGCATGGCAATTGGAAGATATCTCAGAGAGCCTTATTTGGAACGCATGAATTACACAAGATTTTTTTTTTAGGAATTTGGAATGACCGCTCCTTTTCTATTACTCCCTCCGTCCCAAAATAAGTGACTTGGTTTTGCCTAGATTCGCATGTATCTATATACTAAAACGTGTCTAGATACATCCGAATCTAGACAAACCTAAGTCACTTATTTTGGGACGGAGGGAGTAGAAGAGAGTGGAACAGTTACAAAATTCCAGGGGTGTTCCTAAGAATCAGGAAAAATCGCAGTGCCCATCGCAGCCTCAGATCAACAAATGGAGCAGTCCTGGATGAAAAGGCAACATGGTACACTAATTAAGAGGGTAAGTTACCTTCGTAGCCGCAGCATCATTATATACGAATAGGAGCCACTTATTCTGGTCTCGAGCAATGCTGAGAACCTTCCCTTCATGATAGAAAACCTGTAAAAGGATTTAAAAATAAGCTGGATCAATGTATGCTTAGTGTTCAATTTTCAAGTAATAATTATGAATTTATGGTGATCCTATAAACATGCAAGAAACTCATGAATGACGAACAGTGCATGGCAACGAAAAGATACGCTTACATGTCCTGCAGAAAATGCATGCCGTTATATGAGACCATTTCATGAAATATACAAAAACCAGGAAGTACAACTATCGGAGCTTGCAAGTTCTAATAAAATTACCTAGTCACACAGTACTTCTCCAATGACCAGTAACTTTCAAGTCAAAAGCTTGGCAAAGTATCAAGATTACTCAATTAAGTTCAGTTCTGTTGTTGCCGTTACAGCCCATACATATGATTGTGAATTAGATGTGCATCCTAAATGTCACATATAAAACCATTTGACAGTTTGCAGCCAACTAAGATTTATAACTTGACCAAAAAAATTGTAGCCAGAAAACTTCCCAAAATATATTGTAATATGAGTCCGACTCAGGCAAGTAGCTTTAAGAACCTTGAATCCACCTCCTGTAACCTTGCTACAGACGATCTCAGAAAAACCCTCGATTCAGACTTCAGAGCAACTCCAACTTTCTGAATACAATATCTTTCTCATATATATTATATTATTCCACCATGTATTGAGGGATTTAACATATATGCAGGTGCACCTTAAACAACATAGCAACCAACACCAGTCAAGAAACAGTAATACAGCAAACTGGCAAATTTTCTGTTTAACTCTCAGACTAATTTATATCAACCAATAATACAGAATACCTCATTGTTCACCTTCATCAGAAAACCTTAACATCCTCATTTAGGGCCAAACATTAAATGGTTAGTTCCATTCACAATTTAATTCGGTAGAAGCAAAGGCCTTCTATGCACATACCATTGAGGCTAAAGTACATTTCACTGTGTCTGGAGTTGTATATTGACGATGAAATAAAACGAGGTCAGGGTCATTTGTCATGCAATTTATCACTTCCCGGAGGGTGCGCTGCTTTTCCCTCTCACCCGGCACGATGTGCAAGGCTGCAACATAATAAGCAAGAAGAGAAAAAAAATTACGACTATGATGTAAACTAGTGGAAAATGAAAAATAATGTGGCGGCTGCCTTTTGAATAAGTAGTTAAGTATGGAGGAAAAATTATTTTTTACCCAAGAATGGTGGGGTGACCAGAGAGTTTAAAATTTCAATGTATTGTTCCTGGAGAACGTATTTACCTAGTGTAGAGAACTGTGGCGTGCTAATAGAAAGCGGATCAACTTGCCTGCATTTGCCATCTGCAAATGACTTGACCTGCAATGGAAAAATAAAAACTTGACATCTACTAGTTTTTGAAAGCTACATCGACCTATACAATGTTGACTACGCAGTAAATCTACAGCGTATGTTACACACCTCAGCTATTTGAAGTGAATCTGCATCAAGTTTATCCCCACATGTAGCAGATTCTTTCATGCCAAATCTCTCACAGATTATTTCTTTATTGCACAGCACCTTTGCTGGATTGGCTGGCTGTCTCGATGTCTCCAAATTCTTTATGTCAACAGGAGAGTTGAATTCCACAAAAACTCCTGGCATTCGCACTCCGTGAAGAATGGTGGTTACAACGTGAGAAGATGTATTTACTTTAACCTGCGAAGGTATTGAAAGTAAGTCACCAGCTTTACACTTCTCCAGACATGTGACGCACATGCGGATCAGTTCAGATGGATTCCCACACAGTCAAAAGGAGCAGATAATGTCAATTGAAAATAATAAAAATGTCTGAGAGTGATTACAAACAAAAAGGACATATCTAGGTGTGTTCATTATAGTGCATATGCAGATATGCTTAGTGTATCAATGTGCATACAGAGCAAGAAACATGATTAATTCTGGTACATGAAAATTCAAACCGGAAGGATTTCGTTTCAATGTTAGGAACTTTTAATTCTTCGAAGTGAAAATATATGACTTCCATATTTTACTTAGAAAATGTCGCACTGCACCATAATTACAAGTAAGGAATGAACAAAGGCAAATAAAACCAAGGAAAATCAGGGCTGTGCAAGGATATAGGAGGTACTGTAATCATACATTTTGAAATACAGTGCTGTTATTTAAAACTTTGCATATTGTGTCCCTGAGAGAAATCAGTGAATAAGTTCTGTGGTGATCATTTTTCTGCCAACCAGAGAAGACATCGTATAACATTTGACTAATGCAGGGGCCTTCATGGCTCGGCAGGGTGCACACAGGTCGTCTCTTAAGAAATTCATCTCTGAAACCCCTCCAATTCCATAATATCTGCACATATTCATACAACATTAGAAGCAAGTGTGCGCTAAAGCACATAGCTATGTGCCAACTTTCAGCTACCTGAACGATGAAATTCAAGATAAAGCTGCCGTTGGTATCTTTGTCGAGAACTTTGATACTCTTTTGGTAAATGCAAATGCTTGTTGTTTCCTCAGAATATTGGCTACAAGACCCTGGATAAGGTTGCAAGATCAGAACAAATAACATTTTGCTGCATTATTACTGAACATATTTGAAAGATGATAGCACTGAGAAGTTTGAGTTTGTGTAGCACTGACCAGTTACCACTTGACTTGCCTATACATGCTTCATTAAGTTACAATTGATTGTAACATAGTCATCCAATTATTGTGGGTCTCCTACTCCTTTGCACCACAGTAATAACCCCATAAAGGCAGAACCTGCTTCTTAGTTTTTTTTCCATTTGCTATTTATTACAATTGATCATTGTAAATTCAGTACAGAGTTATCTAAGTAAATGACCGGTGAGTAAAGAGGATGTTCAAAGCCAGTTTTAGAGAGAACTTTCTCCTACCAATCTACATGGGCGGTCTGACCAGTATGGTTTTCTGAGGTGTGGGCCAAATTTCAGATCAATGACCCGAAAAAACAACAAAATAATAAGCCAACATTATAATGCAGAAATTGTAATTTTTTGAATTTTTGGGTTTTGGGCTGATACAAGCTCAGGCCTAGCCTTTCAAAGGGCTTTCTAGGTCCTGAAATCCAGACCGAGGAATGAGTTGGTCTAGTCCGACATGCCAGCTGAATTTATGCAAGAAGATATGTCAATAGATAGTACTCATCAAAATCTGGGACAACCAGATTTAGGCATCTAGCACCTGACTTTTTATGGATAGTAGTCAAATCCAAGATTCAATGTCCTCATATCTAATAACTCTGCGACAAAAGAACATGTGCATGGAAAAGTAATTTAACATGAGTTTTCAATAATACATTTCAGTATCTGCAAATATTGATGGAATATCAACTACCTAGTGCTACCGCTAAAAATTCTTACAAACCCGGAAATGGAGCTCCACTAAGATAGACGCATTGGTATAACTTATGAAAACTTATGATCCTTCCTTTTCTGTATAGCGAGCATATTGAATATGAACTGCATACTGCTACTACTAGAAATTCTTGATAACCCAGAAAGGGAGCCATCTATGAGTCATGCATTGGTATAACTTAAAAATTATACTTATGATCATACTTATGCTTGCTATATGGAGTACAGATTTCCTTTGGTTGTTTAAATTACAGGAGAGTACCTGATAGGTTTGAGGCGCTATTCTCATTTGCAATGCTGGGCAGATATTTCAGGACCGTTGTGCCACTTTGGACATCTGCAATGTTAGAATTTGGACGTATCTCCAATCTTCCCACATTATCTTCAGCATGAACCTCACTACAACAATAATGAAACTATTGAGCTGTGCATATGATAAATCTCATAAAACTAAATATGATAAAGGAAGAAAAAGGTGCATTTAAAAAATGATATACATAGATAAAAGGAAATCATTTCAATTAGCTAGAGTAAAGAAAACTTCCAAAATAAGACCAGTTATGCAGCTGATAAACTTTGTGTCTTTTGTGATCAAATAGTTAGTACTACTCTGTTTTGTAGCCAGACATCAATATATGATCAAGTGCCAAAATAGCCAAAGACTTTCTAGAATCGTAACAGATGGAGAAGCCTATTGCAAGTGTTCGGAATAAGTTCAACAAAAAGAATATTGAAAGTGTGAAAAAAGAAGAAGCTCTGATTAGTTTGCTTAAAGCAATTAATATTTTTTCTTGGACTAATTGCCAACAATTATTTCTTTCAATAATTCTTTTCTCGTTTATCATTGGGTTTTCCTATAGTAGATAAAAATTGATAGCACAAGACGACCATGAAAAGTTGGGAGCGCAGGAATCATGCTGAAGTGTGTAACTTTTATGCATATAAATTTGGAACATACAGGTAACCATTTCATCTACAAAGCCCTCAAATAGATATTTACAAGAACATGGTAAGTATCTTAGCAAATCAATCTGAAATCGAAACTTCATATGGAACGAATATTCCAGAATACAGTGATGTATTGACCATTTAGCCGAACATGCATGAAATAATAATGTATATTCAAGTGTTGATAACATCAGGACATAATTTTGATTTAATGAACGGCTAATGCTTTAATTAAAAAAAAAGACTAATACCATTTCATTTCACCACTAGTTATCTGCTTTGCTAGAGAAAATAGTGTCTATTGCTTGTTAGTCTACCTTATAATAAGGAACTAAACTTCGTCCTATTTAATGATTTTAAATATGCTCCTTCTCTTACTGTAAATTCAGCTCTGTACAATGAAGCTGAGAATTACTCCAACACTGCATGCTGGCATGAACAGAGGATACTACATGTTACTCTCTCCAAAATTAACCATCAGTGAGATATTAGTTTTGGAATTATTAATGGAATTTAGATCATACATAAATAACATAAGATATAAAATTTGAATGTATCTAATATTTTATGAAATACAAGAAATCTGGTCTACTTTATCATATCAGTGTTACAGATGCAGATAGGTATGTTCAACAGTAGAAACCCATCCATTAAGTTATTTAGTAGACTGAGAACCAAGCGCTGGCTCCGTGGCAAGGCTTGCGACGGGTTCGAGTCCCCATGGGAACCGAATTAAACGGGGTGTTATCCAAGCGCGTATAATCCGCTGCTGGAGAGGTCCCACCTACCTATCAACGTACAGCCCGCGAGGGATCATTCCCCGGGGGTCAACGTTTTAGTTATTTAGTAGACTCCAGAACAAAACACAATTTGATTGAGAAGCCATGCGGGTGAAATACCCCAGGTAATAAAATAGCCATGCCAAGTAAATGTGAAATAAAAAAGAAGCAATGCGGAATAAAAAGAGAAATAGCTTTTGACATACCCACGAGGAAATATAGCATCAATATCGTCATTGGAAATCTTACTGGCAGTTTTATCTTCACTCAAGCATTGTAATAACTTAGTCTGCAAAGATGGTTACAGGCTTATATGTCAGTGCACAGTAGGAAAAAACAAACATATCCAAAACATAGTTTATGAGCAAGCAGCTGCAGTTGTAAACGAACCCATATGAATGGTTTTGCAAAGATCACGATGGTAATGCGATAATCCAACATAGAGATCCTGACAAAAGCATGCCACAAGTCTTGGATTTCAGGACGAGCCTTATCAAACTGCAATACAAACAAGTTGAAGGTCAGCCTGCTAAAGACAATTGTCAGCAAGAATGCACGAGACTGAAACCTAAGAAGAAACAAGTACATACAAAAGCGAAAATTTCGATACCTCAGCGCTTAATTTTTCTTCAGGTAAGCGCTTCAACTTGACACTGATCTCATCTAGGATTTCCTTTCCTCGTTCGCATATCTTCTCTTGTACTCCAGCAATTGACATTTCTTCAGTAGGAACAGACAAGTGTGCAAATACATAATCCGTCTTATTGAAACGGAAGAAGTGGTGCCCCTCTGAATCTTGGTAGAAGGTTATCTGATCCAAATAATCATCCTGAATTACATATTGACTGAGCTTTGAATCAAAGACTGAGCGAAGCTTCTGCAGGTGCTTGCTGTTCATGTGTTCCAAGAGGGAACCTGGATTTGGAAACTTCTTGCCAGCACAAAAGGGGCAAATCCAAAACCTCCATGAATTGTGTTTGTTGACAAAGCTCAGTGCATCAGATATGGTTTGTGCAGCCCATTGGTAGTTTTCATACTTTTTATCATAGTACTCTTGCAGCTCAACGAGTCTCACTGATAGGAAGCTGTTCTGCTTCTCGCTTGTCATTGAGCACCGGAAATCATCGGCCACCAAAAAGAGCTTGTCGAGTAAGCTTACGAGCTCTTGGTCTACAGAAAGTAGTCTACGATCAAACGTGTCTCCTTGGACGGAATCAGGAGGGACGTCCTCCAACTTGGGGTCAACAGGCTCCGGAATGGCAAACGCCCGGACGCACTCAAAGTGCACAGCATCATACAAACCCAGGACGAAACAGAGCTTGGCGTGGAACATGGCGAACACGAGTGAGCAACCGAAGCTGCTTGCAATTGTTTCTTCCATGGCTGTGCGGATACGATCCAGAAAGGGCATCCTGTCCATGTCGGGGTCAAGGACGCGCACGCGCTGAATCTGCATGTGTGCGCTTAGTAACTGGGCGCGCGACGAGGAGGGATAACATTCGGCGACTGCTTTGGCCTTCTTGACTGCCTCGCGCGCCCCGTCATGGCCGTTTGTGTCGAGCTCGAGAACCTCCCTGACGAGGCGGAGGCGGTCAAATCTAAAACGCTCAATGGCGCTGATGGTCTCGAGAGCCGACTTCCTGCAACTCAACACCCTCTGGTCCCTGGTGGAGTGACGTCCACGGACGTTGTACATGACGTTGTTGTCCGCTGGGTCGACGGGGGAGGCGATATTGAAGGCTTCGCGTGCCTCTTTCTCCGCCTCGCCGTCCTTCACGGCCATGAAGAGCACCCTTGCGAGGAGATCGGAGATGCCGATGCAGTTGGGGGCGAGCTGCTTGGCCTTGGTGAGGTAACCGAGCGCGGTGCAGATGTGTTGCTTCGCAGCCTCGTTATCGACCGAGCAGAGACGGCTGGCATTGGCGTCGTGAACGAGGCCCGCGACGTGGAGCACGAGAGCTGATCCCTCGTGCCTCGCCGCGAGATCGTCGACGCGCGCGATGGCCTCCTCGTGGTGGCCGTCGTGCTCGAGCTTCAGCGCCGCCTCCGCCTTCTTGCGCAGCGCGGCTGCAGCGCGATCGCTCGGCCTGCCCATCCCGGCGCTTTCTGCGGCCGGGACGCCGCGGGGGCGCGGCTCGGAGGACGAAGCGGCGGTGGGCGCACGCGAGGTGTTTGCGGGTATGCCGCAACGGTACCGCCGGATTTTGGTTTGGTTTGTTCCGGCGGAGGAGGCCGGGCCCAGGCGGCACCCAGTAGTAGACTTTGGAAGGCGATCGAGCTAGGGCGGAGCGGAGCCAGCTGTAGCGGAAATGGATTCGGAGCCGGAGGGGCGGTTGCCGTGCGCAACGAACTCTGAAACGAGGAAGATTGCGATCAGCCCAGCCGCGATCGATTTTGGTGGGGCCCGCTCGTTAGTTCCTAATCTCTATCTAGTAGTAGATACCCGCGCGTTTGCTATGGACTGATAATTTAGAAGAGAAATTCGTACCCACCCGCGGTTCTAAATGTTTCAAAGTTACTTTAGTTTGGTCCCTAATCTTTGAAATAGAACATATAGGTTCTAAATATTTGTAAGTGTGTGCCGCACTTACAAATATTTAGAACCTATATGTTCTATTTCAAAGATTAGGGACCAAACTGACGTAAGTCGCAAACATGTAGGACCGCTGGTGTGGTTTTCTCAATTTAGAATATGTCAACATGCCATATTGTTATCGTCGTACTAGATGCAACACGGTTAGATCCATCTTTTTTATTATTGTCATGGTATGACAATAGTCTTTAAAAACCAAATTGCGATATCTAAAAATAAGAAACATAGAATTATATTAAAAAAGGTATATATCTCGCTCTTTGTGCCTAATCTCACAAGAAAACGAGCCTCGCTTGGTGCTCCCTGCCCAAGGTCATTCTTACCGCTAGGTCGACACCCTCAATCCTGGGCGAGAGGGGAAAGCTCGCCCTCTACAACATCAGCGGTGCTTGGTTGTTGAGCTTGCATGCTACAGTGATCATGTACATCTGCGGGAGTGGCTTTGCCATGTTCCGTCGTTTCTTCCTTGGTGCGTCTTCATCTAGCAGCTCCGGTCCAGTGTTGCGGTTCAACCTCTGGTGGTGGCGGTCATGGTGAAGCTCCTTGGGAATTTCTGCAGCTTCTTCGTCGATAGTCTAGCTCGCCTAGCTTTGTCGTACTCTAGGGGGAACATTTACCTCTCGACGGTACGGTGCCTTCTATCTAGGGCGAGGGATAAGGGGTCCCTTTCCGGAGGCAATGACTATGAAGTTTGGATCTAGTTCTATCCGTCTAACGCAACTGAGACATCTTCCCGGCTGCCTCCCTCAAGACATTGCTGCCTTTATGTTGATCTCGTTGTCAAGCTGTGGTCTAGGTGTCTTAAGATGTGCCTTTTTGTTTAATATCTTGTTTGATGTGTTGCCTAAGGCTTGTAAGTTGTTTGTAAGCACATTGTATCTGCCGTTTCGGTGTTATTAATTTAACACAAGGCTAAGTCATTAAGTTTTTTTTTAAAAAACAAGCCCCTCTTACTTCATACCAACCTCTCTCATTCGGCTCTCCTTTCGTATGTAAAGCACTCCAGCAATGGTGGGTCTTATTGTGGGTCCACGAAGAGCAGAAGTTTCTCCTGGGGCGATCGGGAGGCGATCGCACGTTGCTAGGGTTTTCCTCTCTCGTGTGGGTGGTTTTGATGGTGGTTCCGAATCTCGGCAGCGAGATCTACCCTGCGTGGCAGAAGGGTTTGGGTCTCCAGTCTCGACGCACCTACACTCAAAGGTTCTTCAAAGGATACAAAAGCATGATGATCACGAAATTCATATAGTTTGACACGAGAACGAGTAGAAACTCCCTCATGTGGATCACCGAGAATGTTTGATTGTTGCATCCTTGATTGGACACATGGGACCTTTCGAATGGGCACATGTTGGGAATGAGGTTCATCTTACATTTGAGCTCGGCCTTGATCAACAACTTGACCTTCACTTTGTGGTGGCACTTTCTCAATGGATTTATCTTGGATAATTTCTTGGTCTTCGATAGGAGTGGAATTATTTTGGTCTTGGTGATGATCTTGATCTTGAGGTTGGCCTTGTGTTGATGTGGATGCTAGTTCACATTGAGTATAACTCGGTTCTCTTTGAGGTTACACCACATATTATCTTGGAAGAATGTTTCCTATGGCCATCCTCTTGATTGCTTCATATGGGAGTTCTTCATCACCTATATCATTTAAATAAACTTGCCCTACAGTGGAGCTATTAGATTCATCAAAACTCACATCACAAGACTCTACAATTTCCCCGGTGAAGGGATTGCAAATTCTATATGAGTGTGAGTTTGTACCATAACCAACAAAATAGACCTCTATAGTTTTAGCTTGAAACCTAGAAATATGATCACCCTTACTGAGCATAGAACACTTACAATCGAAGACACGGAAGTAGGAGACATTTGGTTTCTTCCCAATAAGGATCTCATATGGTGTCTTCTTCAAGAAATTTCTCATGAAAACTCGGTTTGAAATGTGGCAAGCGGTGTTGATGACCTCGACCCAAAATCTATTGAGCATCTTGTACTCATCTAACGTAGTTCTTGCCATCTCAATAACTGTATGGTTCTTCCTTTCCGCCACTCCATTTTGGGTGTATGGAGTAGAAATATGATGGTTAATCCCCTCTTCTTCAACTAGATCTTTCACTTTATAGTTCTTGAACTCGGACCCATTATCCGTTCTTATCTTCAAAATATTTGAGCCAAACCTTCGTTGAATAGTGTTGACAAAGGTCTTGAAATATTTTGGCGTGTCATCCTTGAACTTCAAAAAGAACACCCAAGTGAAACGAGAATAATCATCAACAACAACAAGACCATACTTACTACCACCAACACTTTCATACTTTGGACATCCGAAGAGATCCATGTGAAGAAGTTCCAATGGTCTTGAGGTAGAAATCAATGTGATGGGAATGTGAGGTGCTCCAACTTGCATTCCAGTATTACATGAGAAGCATTCTCTATTCTTATCAAATGTAATATTTGTTACCAACTACATGATCGTCTCTTTGAAGATCATTCAACCTCCTCATACTCACATGGCTAAGCCTCTAGTGCCATAACCAACCCTTGTCGGCTTTAGCCATTAAGAAAATGTCAAGATTCGCCTTATGTTGGGATAAATCCGCTGCGTAAAGCTTATTCTCAATAGAGCCTTCGAGTATGATATAGAAGTTGTCCCTTCTAAATACAACCACATCTATATTGGAGAATGTGCAATTGTAACCCATAGTACCAAGTTGATAAACAGAAATAAGATTGTGGCTCAAGGTTTGGACAAGCATAACATTCTCCATAGAGAGATCATGAGATATAACTATTTTTTCCAACCCTAATACCACTCCGCTTTTGTCGTCACTAAATATAATGCTTTTGTTTGACATTGTGTTCTTCCAGAAATTATGGAATATGTTCTTTTCCCCAGTCATATGGTTTGAGCAACCACTATCGATCACCCATTTCTTTCCATCGGCAACATATTCCTACAAAACAAGATCAAACCTTGACCTTAGGAACCCATTGCATGATGGGTCCTTTGGTGTTAGCAACAAGAGTCTTAGGAACCCAAATATTATGATAACGCCTAACATTACGAGCACCAACAAATTTGGCGCACACACACACACTTCCATCATGGCTATTTCATAGAACATATGACGGGTTAAAGGTGCCCTTTGAATTGTCGTAGGTGGAATAGCTCCTATTAGCTTTACCACCTCCAATCCCTTGATCCACAATGCTCAAAGTATCCTCTTGGATCACTTTCTTCTTTGGTTGCTCCAAGTTGTTCTTGCGGGGTTGGTGGGGCAACCAACCTTGACATTTTTCCTGAGGCTTAGGCAAGTATCCAATACCTTGCTTGTTGATAGATACCTTTTGCTTTCTCATTAGATCATTGAGGTTTTTCTCACCTTTGAAGAAAGTGGCCAAACCTCTCTCCAATTGTGATGGGTTCATAGCATGGAAAACAAAAAATTTCTACCGCAAGAACGAACAAAACCCAGATCTAATCTAGATAAAAGCCAAGATCTAATCTATTAGACATGTGCAACGAGATAGATATGTACTAACCCTTGTAGATCCGAAAGCGTTACGAGATTGGATCTCGTGGTTGATGTAGTCGATCACTTGCCGATCTCAAGATCGAGTGGACGATCCTTCCGGCGCCGCGTTCCGGCAGCGCTTCCGCAGTCGGTCACACGTGCGGAGTCAAAGCAGACCTTCCTCTCCCCGTTCCAGCGAGCAGCGGAGGTAGTAGATCTTCTCCACGGAATCCCAGCAGCACGACGGCATGGTAGTGGTGGTGGAGTAGAGAATTCTGCATGCCTTCGCCTAAGCCTGAGTAGAAGAAAGGAGGAGGAGAGAGGCGGCTAGGGTTTGGAGTAGTGGAGGGGGCCAGGGGGTGGCGCCTCCACCCCTCTATTTAAAGGAGGGAGGCGCCATGGGGAGGTGGAGTCCTTGTAGGACTCCCCTCTCCCTTGGTCGGCGGATCAAGGAGGTGGGGGGAGAGTCCTACTCCCCCACGAATCCTTGTCTTACCCCACAAGGATTCCTTGATGCTTTCTTGGTTTTCAAGTAAACTCCAAGAAATCTTCCAGAACCTTTCGGAACATTCCGAAACCTTCTAGAATCCCCATACAAATACTCCGGAACATTTCCTAACTTAGAAAATGATCCCCAATATATGAATCTTATTCCCCGGACAATTCCGGAGCTCCTCGTGACGTCCCGAATCCAATCCGAGACTCCGAACAACATTTGGTCTCCAACGCACATTCCATATCTACTTAAAACAACTTCGAACCTTAAGTGTGCCACCCTACGGTTCGTGAATATGCAGACATGATGGAGACACCTCTCCGATCAATAACCATCAGCGGGATCTGGAGATCCATAACGGCTCCCACATACTCAACAATGACTTTGTGATTGATAGAACCATTAACATACGAAACCAATTCCCTTTGTCACGCGATACTATACTTATCCGAGGTTTGATCGTCGGTATCTTCATACCTAGTTCTACCTCGTTACTGACAAGTACTCTTTACTCGTTCCATGTTATGTCATCCCTTATGACCCAGTCACATGCTTGCAAGCTAATTAGATGACATTCCACCGAGAGGGCCCAGAGCATATCTATCCGTCATATGGATGGACAAATCCCAATCTTGGTCCATGCGCTTCAACACATACTTTCAGAATACCCAATGACACCTTTATGACCACCCAGTTACGAAGCGGTGTTTGATGTCATCAAAGTACCCATCTGGTGATGGTGATTAACATAACCTCATGGTCGAAGGATTAGGTTACTATGTATTTTAAAGCTTATAGCAAACGAACTTAATGACTTGATCTTATGCTATGCTTACTACGGGTGTCTGTCCATCACATCATTCTCCTAATGACATGATCTTGTTATTAACGACATCCAATGTCCATGATCAGGAAACCATGATCATCCATTAATCAACAAGCTAGTTTAACAAGAGACTTACCTGGGACTCTTTTATGTTTACAAAACACACAAGTATTAATGTTTCCGGTTAATACAATTATAGAATGGGATGTAAACATTTATCATAAACATAAAGATATAATAATAACCACTTTATTATTGCCTCTTGGGCATATCTCCAACAGTCTCCCACTTGCACTAGAGTCAATAATCTAGTTAAAAAACTTGTGCATTCAACACCTATGGCTTTCTGGTGTTGTATAGACACTATTGCTAGTGGTAAACATAATCTTCGGATCTGACACTTCCAGGTCCGTGTGTATTTGCATGTCCTTGCGTCTCTACGCATTACTCATTCTCCAATGAGATTGCATTGTATAAATTTGGTCCTTTGGTGAGACCTTTAGTTCCTTGGGATTAAATTATGTTGATACAATTGTCATACAATGTATCTTCATAGTATTATCCCGCTATGAACCACACCTAGTTTGATAACAAACTACTTAACACAAATGCCCTCCTTTGCTGCTACTATAGCAGTTATATACTTAGCCTTTTGTTGTAGTATCCGTCACAATATCTCAACTTTAGAACTCATCCAAATCCATCATGCAACATCCTTTCCATTATATTGTGCCACCCATAGTCTAAATTGAGATAAAATTAATTTGTATCTTGTAACAAAACTAGTATCAATGTAACACTTTACAATGAACTACCTTTAACTATTTGTCACTTATACATGATATATTCTTAGTTCTTCCAAAGCTCATAAGAATATCTTTACTATTGTCCAATGATCATCTTATGAATCATTCTGGTATATGCTCATAACATTTAGAGCATAGGACATATCTAGATGTGTACATCTCAAAGAATGATTGACCAAATATTCTTGTGATTTCACCAAGTATCAAAACACTTGAATCTCGTGTCAACACACTTGAATCTTGATTTAGTCCTTTCCGTGCGTCAAGAACCTTTCTTGTTGTTTCCATATTGAACTCATTCAACATCTTATCTATGTACATTTGGCAAAACCATATTAGCGCATCAATCTATTCATATAGACATTGATGCCTAATTCTTGAGTTATGCCTAAGTCTTTCATCGAAATGAAATTCTTAACCTATGTCAACAAAAGATACATTATTTCTAATTAACAATATGTCTTTCACATAATGTATTAGAAATATGTCTTAGCGCTCCCACTTAATTTCTTGCAAAATGCAAACATCTTCATCGTCTCTGATGAAATTAAACCTTTTAACGGTTTCATCACGGTGAAGATTCCAACTCTGCGATGCTCACTTCAACCATTGAAGTTTTGCATACTCTTTTAGCATCCTTTGAATTAACAAAACCCTTTGGATCGTGTCATGTACACGTCCTAGGTAACCATTCTATTAGAAGAACTTGTTTTGTTTGTTCAACTACCATATACCAAAATATATGTAGTGGTTACTACATTAATCCGTCCAGACTAAATATCGCTATGAAAAATCCGTCCAGACTAAATATCGCTATGTCTATTTCTTTATAGATCCAAACACGACCGATAGGCTTCACGCCTTTCTGGAGGGTCTTCTAAGTTCAGAAACTTGATTTCTCGTGTATGGATACTATCACGGATTCCTTGACTTCTAGTCATTTTATGGAGTCAGGGCCCATCATCGCCTCTTTGCATGTAGTCGGTTCATCATTGTCAAAACAATAACGACTTGCTTATCAAATCTTACTATTTGATTCTTACCGACCCACACGGTTCTATAGGAACTCTAATCTCCGAGATCACACCTTTTGTAATCACGAGAGCCATGAGCATTGTGGCCGCCACCGGGACACTTTCCGGCGCCGCGCTACTTAGCACATATAGCTAAGGTTCAACAACCTTATCAAAGATCTATTGTCCTCCCACTTAACTTTTCACGAAAAATTCCTTCTCAAGAAACTTGTCGTTCCAAGCAACAAACTCTTTTGTCCTCGGTGTTATGGAGAAATTCCCAACAAATTCTTTGGAATAACCTACAAAGACGTGCTTATCCGACTTTGGTTGTAAACATTTTACTTATGCCTAGCATACCAAAAATTTAAGAAAGGACAACCTGGGTTTTATCCCAAGCCATGACTTATATGGTGTCATTTCAACGGATCAGATGGAGCTCTTTTCAGTGTAAAAGCGGTAGTCACTAAAGCTTTAATCTTTAATATATAATGGCAGTTTTATAAATGACACCTTTGATCTTACCATGTCAAACAAGGTTCCATTACATATCTTGAACACTCCATACTCCTATGGTGTTTAAATGCAAATCCATGGAACGATTCCTCAAATCTTAGGTGTTTTGCTAAACTTGTAACTCAAACATCTTTCTTTATGATCCAATCATAAACTCTTTTATTTTCTTGTTACAATGATTTTCCACTTCATCTTGAAATTCTTTGAACATTTTTCAAATGTTTCATACTTCTTCCTTATTGAGTAAGTATGTACATATACTCACTCAAATCTTCGGAGAAAGCATATGAAGTTGAAATCCATCGCCCACAACTACACATAATGGACTATATACATCAATATGTACAAATTCCAATCAGTTAGTCGTCCGTTCCTCTTTTGGCCTATGAACGGAGTTTTAATTATCTCCAGGAAAGTATCACAAGCGTCATTTGATCCAAATCAAAGACTCCAAAAATCCATCAACATGGAGTTTCTTCATATATCCTTTCAATATAATTTAAACGGCAATGTCACTTCGCAAGTGATCTTTCAATCATTTGTCTTGCGACATTTTAGCATTAGTTTTATGGTCGTTATTTCTCCTACCAGACTTGTATATTATCCATCTATTATGGAATACGGTAATTATTTGAACAACCTTTTGTCGTCATAATACCTGATCAAAATAACAATTATTGAAACAAACCTTGAAGGCAAGCTTTGATGTTAACGAGCAACACAACAACCCTTTGTTTGTTTTCGATGAACATCATCACATTTTCTCTTGCTAGTTACTTAGGCCATTGCAGTTCATGAATTGTGTTGTCCTGTATGACACTTCATACCAACCAATTCGGTATCCAATACCTAAGAACCACATTGTTTTAACAAGCAAGGAATACAACCATAACATGTATATCTTCTATATGCCTAAGTTGGACATCTCCAACCTTTTATTTTCTGCCAAATATTTTATAGATTCTCTTTCAGCAATTCCTTTTCTTTTAAAAGAATCTATCAACATCAATAGTGGTGTCATCAACATGACACATGGTACAAAGCGTATATAGTCAACTACTAATACCTTTGGACTTGCACTTTGAGGTGGATCACCATCATCAAATGTTTGGTGTTCTTTCAAAAATCCATTCTTTAGTAATCTTTTAGTGTAGTAAACATTTTACTTACATATTCTATTCATCCTTATCATGACAACTTTCATGATCAAGCTGCTATAGCTTATAAAGGTGAATTGCGAGTATAATGTTTCTTTTTCAAAACCTTTTGGAGGATTAGGACGACTAGCGTCTCCAACCTTCACAAATTCTCATCAAATATGAGGACGTATACTCTATCATGTTGTAACCAACACATTGTTTTAGATATCGCAATACCTTTCACATATGATGGTTTCTGAAACATTGCTTTCAGCTCTTAGATAAACTTGATATTAAAAAACAATCTTTTGAGTATCAAGAATCATGGAGGCAAACATGATACATTAGATACTAACACTGGAATTGTTACTCTTGATTTAATACTATTTATTAAACTTCATGGAGTAAATAGAGTTTGCTGAAAGTTTGCAATAGGACTTATAAACTTTAAATTGACATTCAAAACAATACGATACCAGTTCGTAAAGTAAATATCCAGAATTTCTATAGTTCCACTATCTCAACTATAACTAAGCGTAAGGTGGTGAACGGATGTCAATGACTACAACAAACTATGCAAATTCACTTTGATTGTGTTTATGATAAATTGAGTTCGACTAATCCAAATTACAAATGAACTCCCACTCAAAACAACATCCCTCGAGTTGTTTTAGTGATTACACGAACCAAATCCACTACACCAAGTCCGATCATCACGTGAGATGATGTAGCTTTAAAGGCGAACAATCAACATGTTCATCATATCATCCATATGACTCATGCTTTACCTTTCGGTATTCCGTGTTCCGAGACCATGTCTGTACATGCTAGGCTCGTCAAGGTTAACCTTAGTTTCCGCATGTGCAAATATGGCTTGCACCCGTTGTATGCACACGTAGAGTCTATCACACCCGATCATCACGAGATGCTTCGAAACGACGAGTCTTAGCAACGGTGCCAACTAAGGACGAACACTTTATTACTTGATATTTAGTGAGAGGGATCATCTTATAATGCTACCGTCGCGATCTAAGCAATACAAGATGCATAAAGGATTAACATCACAGGCAATTCATAATTAGTGTGATATGATATGGCCCTTTCTTCTTGTGCCTTTGATCTCCATCTCCAAAGCACGGACATGATCTCCATCATCACCAGCATGGCGTCAAGGTCAGTGGCGCCGCTTCATGGTTGTCCATCATCACTAGCAACTATTACAACTACTTGGAACAAAGCTATTACAAGATGAATAGACACGCAGGTCTTAACAGAATTGAAGACAACCATTAGGCTCCTGTCGGTTGCCATATCACAACAAGGATCATTGCATACATCAAATATAATCACAATCACATGATGTCCATATCACATCACAAAACCCCTGCAAAAACAAGTTAGACGCCTCTAATTTTCTTTGCATGTTTTACGTGGCTTGAGGCTTTCGAATAAGAACGGATCTTACCTACGAAACTGAACCACAACGTTGATACAAGTGCTATCAAGTTGCAAAGTGTAAATTGGATCTATACTATGGTGAGAGAGACAGACACCCGCAAAGCCACTTGTGCAAAGCAAGTTACACGTCAAGCGTGGAGCAAGTCTTATGTGCGATGACATGTAAGGTTAGCCCGAGCTGCTTCATCCCACCATACCGCAAGATGCAAAGTACACAAAGCAAAAGACGGCACGAGCACCAACGCCCACAAAACCATTGTGTTCTACTCGTGCAACAGATCTACGCATAGATACGGCTCTGATACCACTGATGGGTTCGTAGCATGGAAAACAAAAAATTTCTACCGCAAGAACGAACAAAACCCAGATCTAATCTAGATAAAAGCCAAGATCTAATCTATTAGACATGTGCAACGAGATAGATATGTACTAACCCTTGTAGATCCGAAAGCGTTACGAGATTGGATCTCGTGGTTGATGTAGTCGATCACTTGCCGATCTCAAGATCGAGTGGACGATCCTTCCGGCGCCGCGTTCCGGCAGCGCTTCCGCAGTCGGTCACACGTGCGGAGTCGAAGCAGACCTTCCTCTCCCCGTTCCAGCGAGCAGCGGAGGTAGTAGATCTTCTCCACGGAATCCCAGCAGCACGACGACATGGTGGTGGTGGTGGAGTAGAGAATTCTGCAGGGCTTCGCCTAAGCCTGAGTAGAAGAAAGGAGGAGGAGAGAGGCGGCTAGGGTTTGGAGTAGTGGAGGGGGCCAGGGGGTGGCGCCTCCACCCCTCTATTCAAAGGACGGAGGCGCCATGGGGAGGTGGAGTCCTTGTAGGACTCCCCTCTCCCTTGGTCGGCGGATCAAGGAGGTGGGGGAAGAGTCCTACTCCCCCACGAATCCTTGTCTTACCCCACAAGGATTCCTTGATGCTTTCTTGGTTTTCAAGTAAACTCCAAGAAATCTTCCAGAACCTTTCGGAACATTCCGAAACCTTCTAGAATCCCCATACAAATACTCCGGAACATTTCCTAACTTAGAAAATGATCCCCAATATATGAATCTTATTCCCCGGACAATTCCGGAGCTCCTCGTGACGTCCCGAATCCAATCCGAGACTCCGAACAACATTTGGTCTCCAACGCACATTCCATATCTACTTAAAACAACTTCGAACCTTAAGTGTGCCACCCTACGGTTCGTGAATATGCAGACATGATGGAGACACCTCTCCGATCAATAACCATCAGCGGGATCTGGAGATCCATAACGGCTCCCACATACTCAACAATGACTTTGTGATTGATAGAACCATTAACATACGAAACCAATTCCCTTTGTCACGCGATACTATACTTATCCGAGGTTTGATCGTCGGTATCTTCATACCTAGTTCTACCTCGTTACTGACAAGTACTCTTTACTCGTTCCATGTTATGTCATCCCTTATGACCCAGTCACATGCTTGCAAGCTAATTAGATGACATTCCACCGAGAGGGCCCAGAGCATATCTATCCGTCATATGGATGGACAAATCCCAATCTTGGTCCATGCGCTTCAACACATACTTTCAGAATACCCAATGACACCTTTATGACCACCCAGTTACGAAGCGGTGTTTGATGTCATCAAAGTACCCATCTGGTGATGGTGATTAACATAACCTCATGGTCGAAGGATTAGGTTACTATGTATTTTAAAGCTTATAGCAAACGAACTTAATGACTTGATCTTATGCTATGCTTACTACGGGTGTCTGTCCATCACATCATTCTCCTAATGACATGATCTTGTTATTAACGACATCCAATGTCCATGATCAGGAAACCATGATCATCCATTAATCAACAAGCTAGTTTAACAAGAGACTTACCTGGGACTCTTTTATGTTTACAAAACACACAAGTATTAATGTTTCCGGTTAATACAATTATAGAATGGGATGTAAACATTTATCATAAACATAAAGATATAATAATAACCACTTTATTATTGCCTCTTGGGCATATCTCCAACAAATTGAGCTTTCAACTTGGCATTCTCCTTTCTAAGAGATGCTTCAATAAGGTTAGCTTTATAACATAAGCATACACATCAATGGGGTTAGTTGCATTATAAGTAGAAGGCGTATTAAGCAATTTAGCATGGGTATCTTTTAGTTCCTCATGAGAAGAAGTGATGAGCACAAGTTCATCTTTTATGGCCTCGGAGCTAGAATCCATGGACTCAACCTCCTTCTTAAGTCTCTCGTGAGCAACCTTGAGCTCCACGTTATCTTTCTTTAGGGCTACGATCATCTCAATCAACTTTGATGACTTTTGGGTCTCTTTGAGGAGTTTTGACTCCAACTCATCAACCTTGTTATTTTCTTCGTTAATTGCCTCATAAAGTTATTAAGCATGGCCATGTAGATCGTCAAGCTCTACACGACACTCATTGTAGTCCTTGACTAGCTTGACCACATGAGCATGATTCTTCCCTTTGAGATAACCAACAAGATATGTAATCTCTTGGACCTCCGCGTTGAGCTCATCATCACTTTCCTTTTCATCACACACAACCACACCATATGAGATAGAAGATTAAATAGATTCATCATTAGAGGGGAAGCTACCATGCTTTGTTTATCCATTAGGCAAATGTGCTTTACATCGGAGAACTTGGTGGTGAAGAGGGACGAGATTGATAAGGAAGCTTTTGTTGATGAGGTGCTTGTATTTTTTGAGCTTAACGAAGAGGTAGACTTTGTTGGTGAAGTGATTTCTTGAGATGATATTGAGGACGCAATGGCCATGCATTGACCTTCTTGATCTTCTTCTTCATTTTTGGAGGACTCGGAGCAATCAGACATTCCCAAGAAGGCTCTCTCCTTCTTATCACTCTTGAAGTAGATCTTCTTTTTCTTGTCCTTGTCACCTATCTTCTTAGGATCGGGGCACTCATGGACAAAGTGCTATTTGCTTCCATAACCATAGCAAAACCTTTTGGGGTATGGCTTTCTATAGCTCTTGGTGAACTTGCCCTTGAATCTTGGCTTGAATTTCTTATGAAAGGACATGTTGAATAGTACAATTTATTCCATCCCTTCCTTGTAGAACTTGGATGCATCATCTTGATCTTCTTCTTCCTCACTCGACTCAAGCATCATCTTTTCTCTAGCTTTGAGAGCTAGACTTGGATTTTGAGCTCTTGCTTGAGCAGTCTTGGTGAGTTGACAATGCACACAAATTTCTTGAGCAGTCTCCTTGAACTCACGATGGGTCTTGAATATTGAGAAAACTTCATAGGGAGTGAGAGTCTTGAAATTATGACTTCGATGAATTTGGAATGTCATTTCTTCATGGGTAAGCATAATCACTCTAAGGAACTTCTTGACAACTTCATGATCCTCTAACCATGAGAGTCCACTCTTCATGCTCTTCAACTTTATCACAAGATCATTCAACTGTATATACACTTGCTCGGGGGTATCATCCATCCTCATGGAGAAGGTATCAAACTTCATCCTTGCCTTCTCGAAGTTGGATCCTTTGATGCTTTTGTCTCCCTTGGGAATCTTCTTGAGGGCATCCCATATTTCTTTGGTGGTGGTGCAAAGGCTTGTGTGGATGTAGAGCTCATATGACATGTTCTTGTGGAGAATAGACTTTGTTTGCATGTTAATTTGATGTGAAACAATCTCCTGAGGAGTCATGTGTCCTTTGGTTCTACAAAACCTGAGGAAATAATTCTCCACAAGCCAAAGTTAACTCCACAAAAATGGTCTTGCATTTGACCTTTCCATATAGCATAGTTGGAGTTAGATAGAGTAGGTGCGAACCTGATGTTAGGCAGATGAACACTCTAGGAAGCTGTTGATACGTCGTAAACGTATCTATAATTTTTGATGTTCCATGCTTGTTTTATATCAACTATCTTATGTTTTGTCTACATTTTGAGATACTTTTATGCATTTTCTGGAACTAACCTATTAACAAGATGCCATAGTGTCAGTTGCCTGTTTTCTGCTGCTTTTGGTTTCAGAAAAGTTGGAAAAGAAATATTCTCGGAATTGGACGGGACAAAAGCCAAAGTTCCTATTTTACCGGAAGACTCACGGAGCGCAAAGCAGAGACGGAGGAGGGCCAGGGCCTGGCCACACCATGTGGTGGCGCGGGTACCCCCTGGCCGCGCCACCAGGTGGTGTGGGCCCTAGGTCCACCCTCTAACATCGCCCTTTCTCCTATAAAAGCCTCCCGGGAAGAAAACCCTAAATACAAGATCATATTTCCACAAAAAGTTCCACAACACCGCCGCCATCGAAGAGGATATTTGGGGGACAGAAGTCTATTCCAGCACCCTGTTGGGATGGGGAAGTGCCCTCGGAGCCATCTCCATCAACTCCACTGCCATCTCCATCGTCGTTGCTGACTCCCATGATGAGGAGGGAGTAGTTCTCTCTCGAGTCTAAGGGCTCTACCGGTAACTATGTGTTCATCTCTCTCTATGCGCGATCTTATGAGATCATGAGCTTTGTAATCTATAGATCTATTCTGCTACTCAAGTGCTTTAATGAATCTCTGCTTATCCCCACGTGTGTCAAGTTGACAGTGTGCACACCGTGTGGTACTTTGGCTAAGATTACATAAATACTTATCATGAGTATAATTTGAGTTGGATGTCTCTATGTGATTGTGGTGTTTGTTGGAACCATCTAGCGCTCAAGGTGATAGTGAGGGGTTATCTATATGGGGAATGCAAACTTTAAGGTGTGCTGTTATAGCCCTACATCGTCCAACCAGAGAGTGGTTCAGGGTAGCATCATAAAGAGAAGATATTTATATGAGAGAGTCCACTAGTGAAAGTATGATCTCTAGGCCTTGTTTCTAAGAATTGAAACACCATTTACAATCTGTTCTGTTACATGTTTGCTTGCTGCCATTCTTATTTCAGATTGCAATTACCACTTATAATCATCCATATTACTTGTATTTCACTATCTCTTCGCCAAACTAGTGCACCTACACACCTGACAAGTGTATTGGGTGTGTTGGGGACACAAGAGACTTCTTGTATCTTGATTGGAGTGTTGCTTGAGAGGGGTACCTTTGACCACTTCCTCCCTGAGTTCGATAAACCTTGGGTGATCCACTTAAGGGAAACTTGCTGTTGTTCTACAAACCTCTGCACTTGGAGGCCCAACACTATGTACAAGAATAGAAGCGTGCGTAGACATCAAGCTATTTTCTAGCACCGTTGTCAGGGAGGTAAGGTAAAAGGTACTCACATCTCCTGCTACTAAGCTATCTTCTAGTACTGTTGCTGGTGTGTGAGTGCTCGAAGTTATTTGCTTTAGATTCTGTAATTATATCCTTTTGTTTCTTGTTTTTATTTTCACTAGTTAGGCTTAATGTAAAACAACAACAAAAATAGAGAGCTTTTTAGTATATTTCCTAAGGTAGAACATGAATGGTCTGAAAAGAAAATTTAAAACCCATGGAACTTTCTTTGCATGCTAATAACAATGTTATTAGTATGATTTTTTTTTGAACACCTTTGTTACTAATGCTATGGAAAAGTCTAAGCTTAGGGAAGTTAGTTTTAATGAAAAAGATCTTTTTAGTTCCCCAGCTTTAAAGAAGAAAGTTTGCTCTGATGATACTTTATCTCCCATATGTGGTAATTCTAATGATACTTGTGATATTTTAAATCCACACACTGAAAGCATCCCTTTTAAAATACATATGGAAATTGTTTAACGTGTTATGAATAACTGTTATTTTGGAGATGGAACTGTCCATCCTGGTGATCATTTACTCTTTATACATGAATTATGCGGGTTGTTCAAGTGTGCAGGTATTTCAATGAACCAAGTTAAGAGGAAGCTATTCTCTTTATCACTTAAGGGCAAAGCAAGGGAGTGGTATAAGCTACTAGACGATCCTCATCATTTGGAGTGAAAGGAACTTGAATCTCTTTTTTACTCTAAATTTTATCCTCCTCATGAAATTCATAAACATAGGAATTACATTTATAATTTTCATCCTCATTATGGAGAAAGTATTGCCCAAGCATGGGGGAGATTGAAGTCACTAATGCTCAAATGTCCCATTCATGAGCTCCCTAGTAATATTATTATTAATAATTTTTATGCAAGGCTTTCAGGACATTACAAGGACTATCCAGATACCTGTTCAGAGGGATCCTTCACAAGTAAGGAGGTCAAAGCTAAGTGGGATCTTCTTGAAACAATTCAAAGCAATACCGAAGATTGGGATAACGACAAAGGTAAAGAACCAGGTATAAACTATGAGTATGATTGCATTAAGTCTTTCACTGAAACTGCTGATTTTCAAGAGCTTAGTGCTAAATATGG
This sequence comes from Avena eriantha, assembly GCA_910589775.1. Classification (NCBI taxonomy): domain Eukaryota; kingdom Viridiplantae; phylum Streptophyta; class Magnoliopsida; order Poales; family Poaceae; genus Avena; species Avena eriantha. The sequence continues at coordinate 325,108,999 of OU342743.1, forward strand.
TCTTGATCCTCAAATTCTTGTTGATTGTTGTAGAGCCTTTGCTTCTCATATTAATGCTCCTAAAGAAAAATGGGACATGTATCATGAACCTTTTAAAGATACTTGCATGAAAAATGAAATTGTTATTAATGATAGCAACAAGCATGCTCAAACCTCTGATAGTACTATTTCTTATAAGCATGTAAATTTTTGTGGAATACATAGACCTTGTGAGAAGAATCAAATTGAAGAAGAATATTGTATCACCCATAGGAATGAAAAAACTAGAATGTGGTATAGGGCTCTAAATGATCTTGGTAAAAAAGTTTGTGCCCTCTATCCTTTTATTTGTGAACTTTGCTTTGAAGTGGGTAATTTCAATTTTCAATGCCCAGGACATAATAATATCCCTTATAATCCAATGAGTACTGCAAGTTTGTATTGTGATGACATGATCACTCCTAAACAACATGATGAACTTACATTATTTTTGGGTGTGAAGAATTATCAAAAAAAACTTGTTTGGTAGATATGAGTGCTTTTGATATAAATAGCATCCTGCATGGTTGTCATATTTATTGTGTTGATAATTGTCACACAAATACTTACATACAAAATATTATAGAAGATGACATTTTATCAAAATATGATAGGACTAATATGTGTTTTGATCTTATTAAGAAGGAATCCTCCAAAGTTTCTTCTATTGTCTCTAATAATAATCCAGGGTATATGGAGAAGCTTTCTTTCAAGCCTCTCCCTCCTAAAGAGAAGAAGAAAAATAAGAAAAGGATGAGTAAAATGGGAGAGGAAACGGTATTTTCCCCTAAGCACATTGCTCCTATTATAGTTTTTGATGAGTTTGAACTCGATGATGTTCCTATGCCTGTTACCTATAGTAGTGATCATGATTGGGAAAAGCATACTACTTTTGATATTGAAAATCTCTTTGGTACCAATTCTGAAAATGATGATATTAATAATTTTTGTACTATTAGTGTTATCCATGTTCCTTCCAATGATGATATGTTTACAAAGGAACACACTTTGGAAGATAGTTATTCTATTTCTTATGATGATACTATACCTCCAATATATGATGATACTATACCTCCAATATATGATGATTACAATAATGAATATGATATTTTTAGTCCACCTACTATTGAGGAGAAAATCAATTATGATTACAATATGCGTCCTATATTTGATGATTATGGTGATGAGAATAATAATGATATTTTTTTGAATTTGCTCCCACTACAATTAATAAGAATGACTATGTTTATGTGGGGAGTATTAATTCTTTTATGCATGTGGCTCATGATAAGAATGTTTTATGTGATAGTTATATTGCTAATTTTATTCATGATGCTACTGAAAGTTATTATGAGAGAGGGAAATATGGTTTTATGTATCTCAACAATATTAAGTTTCCCCTCTTTATGTTGAAAATGTTGAAGTTGCACTTGTTTTGCTTTCCTATGCTTGTTGCCTTGTGCTTTGATGACTTGTTTCTTTACAAGATTATTTTTCATAGGAAGTGGGTTAGACTTAAATTTGTTCCATATTTTCTTGTTGATGCTCTCTTTTACTTCAATTCATATTTCTTATGTGAGCATCATCGAAATTATCATGCCTAGCTCAAATGCATTAAAGAAACACACTTATTGGGAGATAACCCAATTTTTGTTAGGAATATTTTGTTGAGTCTTGGAAGTTATTTCCTCAGTAATAACCTCTCCTTATCATTTTTGTGTGGTTTTTGTGCCAAGAATAACCTCTAATAAGAGAGACATAATGCTTGGGAAAGTTGTTGTCCCAAAACAGATTTTTGTGCTTCGCTGTAAAAATTCGTGAAAATCCTCTGTATGTCGGATTGAGCTATAATGTTTTGTGATTCTGCCCCAGGTTGTTATCTAACTTTCATCAGTTTAACACTTTTCTATTTGAGCAACAGAAGGTCTTCGAAAAAATCGGTTTTTACCTGCTAGTCTGTTTGGACACATTTCTGCCATTATTTGCATTTGCCTCTTAATCTCTTTCTCTTTGAGTTCTCTTTGATCACTTGAGCTTTTAAGGAATTGATACAGTATCTTGTGTTTTAATGGAAGTTTTACTTGTGTTGAAACTTAACCAAAAGACTTATTATCTTGAGTACACTAATGTTGCTAATGAAGATTGTGTGAAGTTTTGTATGAAGGAAATTTTAAAGTGTAGGGAAGAGTAATGTGATAGGATGAAGTATGGACAAAAGCTCAAGCTTGGGTATGCCACCCGTGTCACCCCAAGAAATATTCAAGAAGTACAAGCATCAAAGCTTGGGGATTCCCAAGGCATCCCCTTCTTCATCAATAAAATCTCAGGTTTTCTTCCAAAACACTTCATTTTTATTGTTTCATGCATAATTGTGTTATTCTTGGAGCGTATTTGTTTTTAGTTTTATTTTGTTTGGTTTTCTTAAATAAGTTGGTTGGATCCCAACACACTTCTTTTGGAGAGAGACACACCCTGTTATTCATTGCCTAGAACACTCTAGTTTTCACTCTTATTGTTTTGTGAGTGTTCTGCTTTAGTAGCAGTGTGTTTAGCTTTAGTTTTCTTATTCTTTTGGCTTAGAACTCTTTAGTTCTTCTTTTTATAGGATGAGACATGCTCTCTAGTCTTTATTGATTATTATCTTTGAGAGTTGTTTCAAATAAGTCGATTGGTGTTGGAAAAGAGTAGGAAGTTTCATGCTTATAGTGGTACAAAAGGAAGCTTGTTTTGACTGTGACTTAGACTTTATCATGTCATGCTAGATGTTGCTTTGACCATACGATTAGTGATTATCGTTGTAGCATGACTTGTTTCTAACAATTGAGATTTCTTAATGTGCCTTAAAAGAATCATGCGTTGGTTTAGCATACAAAAGCATAATATTGTGGTATTCTCCTTTGATGCTTTATTTGGGTTGACTTGGCACATGCTTACACCATGTTAAGACTATGAACCAGTCACCATAGCCTATATGATCATTTAGTTTTGACTTTCAATATCACTTTATGCTTTAATTAATAATGTTTTGTCGCTTTGCATGATTATGGCCATTATTGCTCTCTTAGTTGGTCGCTCCCAGTCTTTTGCTAGCCTCCGCATGTACCAAGTATGAGTTCCACTCATGCATCCAACTCCAAATAAAACCAAGTTATTCCAAAGAGTCCACCATACCTACCTATTAGCATTATTGCTATTCCAAGTATATTCATGTTTTTATCTACCTTCCGAATTAAACTTATTATGTGAAAATTAGTGATTAAAGCTCTCACGAACTTGATGGCACACTTTACTTTCTTGCACTTAATCAACTTGAACCATTGTTCCCATCTATGTTGCGTATATGCTTGCGTTTTGTAAGTTGTGAATTAGTAGAACCATGTTATCATGGGGAACGCTTTCAACATTGCACTTTATCTAGTTGATATCATGTTCTTTTGCTTATGGATCCCGGCAGTGTGAAATGAAAGGGGAGCTTGTAAGGCTCATGGAGTTCGTATATGTGTTAGAAAAACGCCTGGGCGGCTGATCTAAGCCATGCCTAATCATGGTGGAAACCTGCAGCATAACCATAGTGAGCAAACTGTGAAGCATCCTCAATAAAAAAGAAGAAAAAAAACCTATGCAAATAGGAAAGAAAAAAAGAGCCTATGCAAATAGGAAATAAAAGGATCACTGAGATGCTCATTGTCTGCTTGCCTTGTCATTTTCATATGGGGAATCTTCCGTATCATCGGGCAAGGGGTACCCCGTTGGCGGTTCTCTATGATACGCATGTACTAAATGAGATATGCCCTAGAGGCAAATAATAAATAGGTTTTTATTGTCATATCTCAATTAGTTTATAATAGTTTCATATTGTGCTATAACTGTGCCAAGTAGAAACATTAGTACAGGTGTGGTATGAAACAACCAAGTCCCTAGTAGCCTCTATTCATACTAGTTTGTTGGTCATGAGGATGATCTGGGTTTCAAGATCATGGGCATTTATGCCAATTGACAACAGGGTCATATCATCGGAGAATGATGTGATGGACATTCCTCGAAGGATTGAAACACGATCAAGTCATATAGTTCATTGTTGCAATAGCTATACCTAGAATCCTTTTCTTTAGACCGTGAGATCATATTACTCACTGTTTCCCGAGGCTGCTTAGACTGCATCAACTGTCATCTGGTAATATGGTGGCCAGAAAGGTGTGCGTTGGGTATTCCAAAGGAACAATAGATGACATGTGACTGCAAGACCGGGATTTGTTCACCCACATGACGGGTAAAGATACATACGACCGGCTTGGTGAGATTACATCCATAAATGTTGCAACATGTGACTCGGTTACGGGGATGTAATATCACGATAACAAGAAAACATAACTTGTTGTGAACGAGATTGAACAAGGTATGTGATACCAATGATTGGATCTCGGACAAGTCGTATCAAGAAACAAAAGGAATTGGATTCTACATTTACCGGTTCAAATGACATTGTCATCAGGAATGCATAGGGGTCACATGGACATCCCTGGTCCCTTTGTTGATCATTGATATAGATCATGTCTAGAGCATTCCTGAGCCGTGAGAGGATATACTTAAAGGTACGATGAGAGTGATCATTCGTAAGATGGAATAACAGTAGATAAAGAGAAAGCCGGAATTGTTCCGCGAAAAGATCTGAAGCTGTTTGGAGAAGGAATAAAGGACCGAATCATTCCGGGAATTCCAAAGTTGTTCGGACGATATAGAAAGGGGAACCGAAAGGTGTTTCGGGTTGAATCAGGTTTTGTAATATGTATTTACATATTAATTAGTGTAATTAATATTAAATATAATATTAAAATCTAATTTGAAGGGTCATTCTACTAATGGGCCAAACTTCCTAGTGAATAACGGCCCATGAGGGAAAACCGAAAGAGGGAAGGGCCAAGGGCCAAGAGGGACAAGGCCTAGCCACCACAAGGGGGCCCACCCAGCCAGCCTAGGACTATGCGTGGGGTGGGGCCCACCCCTGGCCGGCTGGCCCATGAAGCCCAAAGGGCCCATGCGCCTCCCCCACCTCTCTTGTTTAGTCCCACATGGCTTAGCCTTTGAGAAAGGCACACCCCCTTAGCCTATATAAAGGGGTGCCCATGGGTGGGATGAGACACACCAATATTTGGAGAAGTCCTTTGGTTGACTTCCTCCTTCCCTCTCTTTCTAGCCCTTGTGACCATGGCCCCAAGTTTGGGCTGTGCGAACAAGGCACACCTGCAGTACGCCGTTGCGCTGCAGGGATTCCTAGCCAGATATCAACTTTCGCACTCCCGGCGGGATCGGGAAGCCGGAGGTCTCATCATGTACCGGATGTGTATGAAGACACGAGGCGCAACACTTGGGGCGCTTGAATGTCGTGAGCCGGTGTCGCTGCACGATGAAGAAGGAGCAAGGGGTGACCTGCGAGGAGCTTTGCGACCTAGAGGTCGGCTACGAGTACGACTATATCAACCACGTTCCCCTCGGAATGTTAACCGCGTACGGTCTACAAGGGTATGTATTCTATACGCATTGGCCGTTACCGCATTACTACATAGATAGATCCTAGGCAGTTTTTGGGGTTCCAGCGTAGGAAATTTTTTGTTTTCTGCTGCGGATCCCCTTCAATGGTATTAGAGCCAATCTATGCGTAGGAGTGTTGTACGGCCAGTACGCACAAGTATTGTGCGAGCATTGATCCCTTAGTTGTTACCCTCTAACGTGTACTTGTTTATATCACGGTATTGTTTGATGAAGCGGCCCAGACTGACCTTATGTGTATTCGTACGCGAGACTGGTTCCACGCTCAACATACGGCTTGTACCGTATAAGTGGCTAGCGGGTGTCTGTCTCTCATTCGATAATTGATATAGCATTTGCAACGGAGGGCTCCGAAAGGGGTGTAATAGAGACAACTATTGGATCCATGTTGTGGTTGGAAATTTCGTAGAGTAGAAGCGATTCTATTGCGAAAGCCCTAACAACCACGTAAAACTTGCAATAGATAAAGTAGAGGCGTCTAACTTTATTTTTTAGGAGGGCATGTGATTATGATATGGCATTGGTCGTTGCGAAGGTAAAAGTAGTTTACTTTTCTGTTACTAAGTAGTATAGTAATACTCATCGTTCCGATGGTCGACCTAGTGGAGGCGTCGTGGACTTGGCGTCAAACCAAGGGCAAGATGGAGATCATGCCAGAGCGCTCGATGGAGATCAAGGCGCAAGAGGACCATATCATATCACAATATACATATGATGTTTATTTCTGTTTTACATCTTATTATGTGCTAGTATTTAGATACTCAACGGTAGAAAATAAGATAATCCCTATTGAATTCCAATGTTTCGTGTTCCCCTTGTGTGTGCACCACCAAGAAAGTTCTTCGGTATGAGGCGCCCTGCTGTGAGTAGGGGTCAGACATATCTACATTCGTATACAGTGGGTGTAAGCCATGTTGCACAGCGAATACACACAAGTTAGATTTGGCAAGCCTAGCATGTGTAGACATGGCCTCAGAACACAAGAGATCGAAAGATCGAGCATGTGTCACATGGATGATGTGATTAACATTAGGGAATGTCTACCTTTGATGTTTCACTGATGGCTGTGACGATCGGGGGAGGTGCAGAGTATAGGGATCATGTGATCACTAAAATTGTCCAGGGGATGACAATTTTAGTGGATACCAATTATAAATTGATCTCTTATTATGAACTTAGTCTAAGATGTCTGTTTGCAAATATCTTAGTAGATCATGGCCTATCCCATTGAGGTCATTTGCGACCATGGGAATATATTTCTTAATTTGGAACTTAGCAAAAGGGTCAAACTTCATAGATTAATACCCACGCCTAAGGGATATCATCGTAAAAGGTGATCCTCTCTTCTTGATACAATAACCATTAGGAGATAATTCGATGACTCCGGAATGTTTGTGTTTTCTCCATAATCATCCAATAAGCCATTCTCCATTCGATGGAGAGTTGGGCTACATTTTGTATTCTACAGAATAAGGCACATAGAGTATGAGCCGTTGGATGGATTTTCCTCCATCATGGATGAAAAGAGATTGTTTGGAAAAACACTTAGCGATCTTGCATTAGAGTTGAGAACTCTTGGAAGGGCTTGATTGCAGTGGAGGTCATGGATGAAAAGGTATATGTAAGATATACAAATTATAAATGTGGTTCTTGCAAAACTCGTTGCAGTTTGCAAAGTATTTGATACTTGTCCTGTTTTGTGAAAAGATGAGGGTCTGCTTGAGAATTGCTGGTTTTGAGGCAACGTGACTTGATGACTGCAAGCAAAACAGTTGATGGCCGACATTACCTCTTCCCTCAAAGTTTATCATTTGGATTAGTGGACTTGAATATAAATTTGTAATCCCTGTTTGTGTGTCTTGCTTTTGGCGAGACAATTATTCATATGAACAAGTTACAAGCCAGTTTGTACTATTCTTATGAACAATACCTTATGGTCACATTACGATTATAAATAAGTTATTCTCATCACTATGTTAATGATAATAGTTTAAGCATTTATAAAAGGATTAGAATGCTAAAAGATATCCAAAATTTAATAATGAGATGACACTATAGTTTAAGTCATTTTGGTTATTGCATGTTCTTTATGAAGATCGAGGTCCTAGATGCTTAATCTAGAGACTTTGCAAAACCATGCCTCTTGGGCAGAATGACTAAAACTCCGCATTCTGGTAAAACGGTGACATGCAAAGAAATGTTGAATCTTATACATAGTGATGTATTGTATTTTCAACAAGTAGTGCAAACCATTTGTTAGTTGTGGACTTAAGTGAATAAGCGTATTTACTTAATGAAACATAAAGTTATGAAATGATTTGAATTGTTCAAATGAGTTCACAACAAAGGAGGATATTGAATTGACAAGTCTCTTTGATTTGATCGACATGACTAAAATATTCAAGTTAAGTTTAGCATAAAAGGAACTTGTGAAAGATGTTTCACAAATTATGATAATTGGACGAATTCAAACTGTGTTGAAATGTCTAAACATCATAACATTATGTATTAGATACATATGGTATAATATTATCTCTTATCGGGGTTATAGTTGTCATTTAGAGTTAGAGATCAAAATAAGCAAACACTCATTTGAAATACAAAGGAACATCTAAAAGATTCGTGGAAACAACATCATAAGTGTTATGGGAAGTTCGAGTTTCTGGAGGTTTCGATAAGTCGAAATCATGGCAAATAAACAAGACTTTGTAGAGCATTCTTAGGAAGATATGAATGCATCTTCCACAAAAGGGGCAAACCTATTGTTGTCCAAAGTTGACGTGTCTTGATGAATATACAGGTGGAAGAAAGTAAAAGATCAAAACAAGATATTTGACCTTACCTCTGGATTGTTGAGTGGCGCGGCAGAATTTGTTTCGTGAATCCAAACTCTACATATAGAGGATAAACCAATGATAATGATCATAAAGTTTCAGTGAATACTTTTACTAAAGAAAGTAGGATTCAACTATATATTCTACAAGTTTGTGGAATTATATTATTGATTCACTTGTCATGTTTTGAACAAGACATACCTACAAATTACAAAGAAGCGTGATGGACCTGAGTGCGAGAAATGACTAGGATTTATAAAATCCTATATTAAGTTACATTTAAGATTGCAAAGTAACATGTTAGTTGATCTTATTAAAGTAAAGAAGTTTACTTGATATTTCTGAATGACTGCAAAGTCATAAGAAGGAAATGAAACTTAATGAATGACAAAAAGCTCGATTTGTGACAAGTTTGGACAAAGGAGTTGACTACAACAATAGTGATGCTTCAGTCTTTTGGATTTACACTAGAAATATATGGATATTGAAGTCTCGTAATTGGAATTCTCAAATTGATGATGATCAAAGAATTTTGGAATGTCCAAGAGTATCGAGACGACCTGGTTTTGAGTGGGAGCAAATCAGCTTGGCTAAATCATAATATGTAGCTAACATATTTTGAGTGGGAGCTAAGTGAAATCCCTAGATCTCAAACATGAATGTCATATTTGAGTGGGAGTGTGAAATCATTCTGGGATATGTGGACGACATATGTGAATTATGTGATTGGTGTTAATAATATTTAAGTTAGATAAATAAGGATGAAGTTGAAGTTATTAAACAATAAGATCTATCAAGATAGATTGGTGAGTTTAATAAACACTGAATGTCGAATGCTTCCTAGACTTGATTCTGAAAGATGTTCAGAATGTCCTAAGCAAGATTCTGAAGAAGCTCAGAATGGAACAAGGTAAGAAAGAAGTTCTTACTATATGAAGCATTGAGTTAGTATTGCAACTATGGTTGAAATAAAGAGATGTGTTGCATCTCCTATGCCTCAGTCATAGGTTCTTCCATATAACCATGTTGTATATTCGACGTAATGTGACCCGAAGTTCTGGTTGGTAGGACAAAGTCTTAACTGTAAGAACATGTCTTTAAGTGATTCCTGAGTTGATCATAGAACCAGAATTAAGTTTGTACTTAAATGGCAAGAAGCAATGTAAGTGGCATAGATGCATTTCATGCACTAGGATCTACATAGATATAGAAGTATAAAGGCTCCACCTGATGTGATGTATAATGTTATGGCGGGGCTAGTTCGCTTTTAACATAGAATGATGTGTCCCAGGGCCCAGTGCGCATGATAAAGCCCTCGAGGTTGATCTAAAGTCACTGTAAGCTCCTGGAATCCGGCCCCGTTCTGCTGCCATGACTACAATATATACACAAAGGATAGCAAAGTGTGTTTCGAAGTTTAGATGACAACAGTGAAAACGACCATCATTGTAAACACTAGAAACAAAGTCTCACTTTGTTGCCAAACAAATGCTTCGACCCATTATATGATAATGGTGTGAATGTCATAATTAGGAAGACATTAACGATTTGCAAAAGACATAATGATCTGGTCAAACAGAACATGGACATGACGTTTCCCATGAGCATGCATGATCTGTAAACACATATGATATATGGTTTATATGAGTAAAATGCGAGATAGATTATTTGTACTCTAGTGCAAGTGGGAGACTGAAGGAGATATGCCCTAGAGGTAAATAATAAATAGGTTTTTATTGTCATATCTCAATTAGTTTATAATAGTTTCGTATTGTGCTATAACTGTGCCAAGTAGAAACATTGGTACATGTGTGGTATGAAACATCCAAGTCCCTAGTAGCCTCTATTCATACTAGTTTGTTGGTCATGAGGATGATCTGGGTTTCAAGATCATGGGCATTTATGCCAATTGACAACAGGGTCATATCATCGGAGAATGATGTGATGGACATTCCTCGAAGGATTGAAACACGATCAAGTCATATAGTTCATTGTTGCAATAGCTATACCTAGAATCCTAAAAAATTATTCTTTTTTATCACTTACCTACTCCAGGACGAGCTGGAGTTAAGCTTGGGGATGTTGATACGTCGTAAACGTATCTATAATTTTTGATGTTCCATGCTTGTTTTATATCAACTATCTTATGTTTTGTCTACATTTTGGGATACTTTTATGCATTTTCTGGAACTAACCTATTAACAAGATGCCACAGTGCTAGTTGCTTGTTTTCTGCTATTTTTGGTTTCAGAAAAGCTGGAAAAGAAATATTCTCGGAATTAGACGGGACAAAAGCCAAAGTTCCTATTTTATCGGAAGACTCACGAAGCCCAAAGCAGAGACGGAGGAGGGCTAGGGCCTGGCCACACCATGTGGTGGTGTGGGTTCCTTGGATGCGCCACTAGGTGGTGTGGCCCCCAGGTCCACCCTTTGACATTGCCCTTTCGCCCATAAAAGCCTCTCGGGACAAAAACCCTAAAACAAGATCAGATTTCCACAAAAAGTTCCGCAGCGCCACCGCCATCGAAGAGGAGATTCGGGGGATAGAAGTATCTGTTTCGGCACCCTGCCAGGACGGGGAAGTGCCCTCGGAGCCATCTCCATCGACTCCCCTGCCATCTCCATCGCCGTTGCTGACTCCCATGATGAGGAGGGAGTAGTTCTCTCTCGAGGCTAAGGGCTCTCGGTAGGTATGTGTTCATCTCTCTCTATGTGTGATCTTATGAGATCATGAGCTTTATAATCTATAGATCTATTCTGCTACTCAAGTGCTTTAATGAATCTCTGCTTATCCCCACGTGTGTGAGGTTGACAGTGTGCACACCGTGTGGCACTTTGGCTAAGATTACATAAATACTTATCATGAGTATAATTTGAGTTGGATGTCTCTATGAGATTGTGGTGTTTGTTGGAACCATCTAGCGCTCAAGGTGATAGTGAGGGGTTATCTAGATGGGGAATGCGAACTTTAAGGTGTGCTGTTATAGCCCTACATTATCCAACCGGAGAGTAGTTCAGGGTAGCATCATAAAGAGAAGATATTTATATGAGAGTGTCCACTAGTGATAATATGATCCCTAGGCCTTGTTTCTAAGCATTGAAACACCGTTTACAATCTGTTTTGTTACATGTTTGCTTGCTGCCATTCTTATTTCAGATTGATATTACCACTTATAATCATCCATATTACTTGTATTTCACTATCTCTTTGCCGAACTAGTGCACCTATACACCTGACAAGTGTATTGGGTGTGTTGGGGACACAAGAGACTTCTTGTATCTTGATTGTAGGGTTGCTTGAGAGGGATACCTTTGACCACTTCCTCCTTGAGTTCAATAAACCTTGGGTGATCCACTTAAGGGAAACTTGCTGCTGTTCTACAAACCTCTACACTTGGAGGCCCAACACTGTCTACAAGAATAGAAGCATGCATAGACATCAGCCGTCTCATAGCTATAGTTCGCATTTTTGTAGTCTATAAGACTCTACTTAGGATTGGACTTAGCTAAAGAGTCATCCTTCTCCCCAAGAGGAATCTCTGAACTAACAACATTTGGAGCAAGAGATAAGTTATCTTTCGCGTCCACGAGATCGCTAGTGAATGACTCCACCTTATGGCAAGTTTCTTAATTTTCTCCTCCATCTCCTCTAGGGTCATCTTTGTTCTCTAGGTGGTGAAGCCTAATCAAGAGAGAACCTCTCTATGATACCAATTGAAGGATCGAAGATGGCGCCTAGAGGGGGTGAATAGGTGACTAAATTTTTTAACCAAGTTTGTTGTTTTTGAGAATGTTTGCGGATAAATAAAGTGAACCTAAAACAACTAGATGAATAATACTATATGATGTGAGACAATAATATACATACTAGATACAAAAAGTAAATATAAGGATAGAAATAACCGAAAGTAGAGGAGGCAAAGACACGATGATGTATCCCAAAGTTCAAGTCACTAGGGACTCTACTCTCCATTGGAGAGACCGTGGCAAGTGAAGCCCACACGATCCCTCAACTAGATCAAGCCTTCTTCTCCATGACCTCTCTAAACCAAGTGAGAACCCTTGAGTTCCCCACATTTAGCAGGAGCACTTTTGTAACTACCTCGGTGAATTACGCTCTTAGTTACATGCCTGGATGAGCGAAAGTGGTTAAAATAGTACGGTGGGGCCCGGGGCCACTCACGGTAGACCTTTCGGCCGTCCTAACCACTTTTAGAACATCAGGACAAGAACGAGCGGCGTAATCGGCAGGCGAAGGGATCAACTACATACACAAGTGAGTATGTATGCAAGCCACATACAACAGTCCTCAGAGCCATTCCATCTAAAAGAAATAGAAATATTGCAACGCCATACGGCAAGATTCAAATATCCTAGATAGATATAATAGTTTAGGATAGCTCCTCATACATCAAACATCAGAGTATCAGACGGAAGCGGAAGACAAGATCCGAGTATGGATAAGAACCAAATCGGCATAAGATGCCACATAAATAAACACATCCCGCCCACAGATCTCACGGATCCCCGTTCCCGAAATCTCTACACCGAGTGATCGTTGCCAACATCATCCGTCTCCTCCACCCAGTATCCTTCTTGCGAGTACACCTTCTCATCTGAACCAAACAATTTATCGTGTGAGACCCTAGGGGTACTCAACAAGTCTTTATGCCGCTAAAGGGGACACAACCTAGGGTGACGCAATTGCAGCAAAAGATAATAACTAACAAGTCTATAGATACTCGCTAACCATCCGCCTAACCAATGATAGACGGATGTCCGTGAATTAAGAACAACAGTTGTAATAGAATAATTAACCGATCCATCCTCCTCCTCGCTTACCAACGAGGAAGTGGACGAACAACCCCCCATCCGTAGGCAGTTTTATTAACCATTCCATGAGTAACGCACTATTTACTAATCAGGTACTTAGTCAGCTTAAAGCGACACTTTAGTTATACTTGTCTATGATCGAGAAACTGTGCTCCAAGTCGTCCATAACCGCGGACACGGCTTTCAGAAATATTTACCCTGCAGGGGTGCACAAATAGCAACACACACTCGATCAACCTCGGAAAAACCAACTCAAAACCCAACGACGCATTCACGACAAAGCGATCACATGATTCAGTAATATTTCAGGGGGCCACCCCATTAAGCTACCCGCAACAAAGTTGGCCGGCTCCGAGACGGACCCAAGGTTTGTGTCAATGGCTGTAAACGACTGGGAACCCGAAAATGTGACTGGGCTTGTCGATACCGTGAAAACATTCCACGATCCAAAACAGTACAGGTGCTCCACGCACAATCTTAATAAAACAGTAACATGGCATAAGTACCGGATAGTAATAAAGCCCCAAACTACTCTGTGGCCCCAAGAAATAAGAATGAATCAAGCTCAGGCTCAGGGGGGTCCATAAGGCCTCCCGGATGTGGATAGTGCGAATAGTCAAGGAACAGGAATCAAGTACTCGGGGTCCTACGGGACACAAGTGAGAATGAAAAACCAAATAGCAGATATTGCTCACCGGTGCCTCTTTCATTAGTTATCCCATTACTACACATGTTAAGTTGTTTAGGTACCTCATTATCCATCAGACACTCACATACCCTACACATGCTTTTCTACGACTCGCATGGCTCAAACAACTCCCGTAGTAATGGCTCATGGGATGGAGGAACAAGCTTCAGTGGGGTTTAAAAGTAAAGGCCATGCAGTACTTGGGATTCAATTTAATGCAATCGCGACTCAATGATGCAAGAATAAGATAGAGGCAATAGGTACTATATGTATGCAAGCATGTGGTAGTGCTTGCCTGGCAGCTCAGTTGAAGCGGGAGATGGATCTGGGTAGTACTCCTGTGATTCCTGGTAATTCTCCTGCTGGGCGTCTATTCGAAGAAGAACCAAACAAACAAGGGCCAACATAAATAAAGTGCACAAACATATGAATTAAAATGCGACAAGCAAACAAGCATGCCATGATGAATGATGCACAATTTACATGGCATTAAAGTAGCATGGCAAGGGTGAGGTGTGGTACAAGAATAAAGCATTTTATTAATTACTTAGTCAAGTTTTATTGTCATAAACAGTTCTAATTTTTAATAATGACATGATGCATGCTTCAATTCAGAACAAGGAATGCATAGGTAGAACGGGCTCGTCGCATTGATCGATTTAGACATATTATTTGTCAAATTTGGAGTTGTAGAATTAAAGTTATTAATTTATTAAGAAATGGGCATTTTATTTGTAATTTTAATCATCTCGAAATTTTAATGTGCTCAAACATTATTTTGAATAGCATATTTGGATTCCTCACATTTTTCTGATTCAAAAACATATATCATTTGTATTATTTGGAATTGTAGTTTAAAAGTTATTTAAAAACAGATTTGAATTTGATTTTAAACAATTTCTGGAAAAGTTTAATAAAACAGAAAACGGAAAAATGCTTTTTGCACTCAGCCACACCTAGCCACAGTCGCTGACGGTGGGCCAGCTGCTGACTGGGATACGCGCGCTCAGAAGGGGTTTTCTCACCGCGGCGTTACCTAGCCACAGCGATTGACAGGTGGGACTAGCGGCTACGGGTCCACGGGCCAGCGGCTGAACCCGCAGAGGCTGACAGTGGGGTTGAGCTGGAGCGCGGGTTAAGGTTACTAAAAACCGGGGTGCCTTTCTGAAAAAATCTCACAGCGGCTGGCAGGTGGGGTCACGAGTACCGCGGGTTGAGCGAGAGATAACAGAGGGGGCTATTTGCAAAAAGGGGGGGCACTGTGGATCTTCTCCACGGTCTGACGGACAGATCCACGCGCGGCAGTGGCGGTGAGGCGCGGGGGATCGAACCGAGGACCTGGGGCTCGCGCTCGGGGCGGTAACCAGTGCGGCTGAGTGAGGGATGGCGACAGGAAAGCGGACGGGCGCTAGATAGGTCGCTGCACGACGCGGCGACGTGCAGACGCGCGCGACCATGACGTACTGAGAGTGCTCGGCGAAACGACTGTCGTGGCTAGGGTTTTATGGCGAGGCAGAGGGTGTCTAGGCAGGAGAGGGACTCACCGCGGGGTGGTTGACGGCGACGGATCGGGGCGAGACGCAGCAGAACGTCGACGGAGCTGGCAAACGGCGGCGCTAGGGTTTCGGTGGATGTCGTCGTGCTGCGGCAGTTCTGGGGCTCCTCCTCCTCGCTGGCGCGTACGGGGCGACGCAGAAGAACCCCCTCGGCCTTCTTGATGACCTGCACATCGCGCACGCCAGCTGGAACAAGGAGTCTGTGGTGGTGCTGGCGGTGATCGGCAGCCAGAGTGGGAGAAGGAGGGGTACGGGGTAGCTGGGGAGGAGAGGGGAGGAAGGGCACGCGCGCTGGTAGATCTGGAACGATGCCAGGACGGAGGGGAGGATAGGGACGGGTAGGAGGGTGAGGCCGTGGGGTAGACGGTGGAAAGGTGGCTCAACCCCTTTTTCCTCCTCTCCCTCACGTGGTCGAGCTGGGCCTCGGCTAGGGCGGGGCAAGGGGCATGGCAGGTGGGCCAGGAAGAGCTTTAGGCGGGCAAGCTCGACTGGGCCAGCATGGCAGGGAGAGATAAAGGTGGAGAGAGGGGGCTCGGTTAGAGCTAGGTTAGGAGGGGGTAGTGGCTCGGGTTAGGGCTGGTGCTAGGGTTGGGGTAGGAGGGTAGCTGGGGTGGGGCCAGCATGGTAGAGAGAGAGAGAAAGAGAGAGAGGTGAGTGTTAGGGTAAGGGTTTAGATTAGAACTAGGGTTAGAGATAATAGAGAGAAAACTAGGGTTAGGGTTTAATTAGGGTGTTTAGGTTTTATAGACTCATGCTTTTAAGATCATACCAAGAGGAAGGGGTGAGGGTTTAGGTTTAACCCAAGGTGAGGTGAAGGTAACTCAAGAAATAGAGAAAGGGATGGGGTTTTTGGAAATAAAGGCCTCACTTGGTCATGCATGAAGGGAAAATGGTGTTGTTGGGAACATGGGGGTGGTGGAGAGAGATAGAAATATTCCCACAAAGCAAGATCCACTAAAACAAAGAGAAAAACCAAAGGAGCTAAAGGTGGTGGTACTCTTGCATGGCCCATGCATAATAATTAATTGCCATGTTTTATTTTGTGAAAACAATAATAAATAACATGGCATTATTCTTATGCATTCAAAAATGTGGATCTAGGCCAAGCAAAAGAAAATAGAATTGGATCCATCCCATCTCCCATGAGCTAGAGTAAATACGAAAAGAAAATAGAAGCCCATGGGTAAGTAGAATGGTGGAATTATAAGGTGGTGTCAAAGAAAGGTGGTTGAGTGGAATAAAAGACATGCCCCTACTCAACTTGGGCATCAAGCATTTATCAAGATTCAAATACAATATATCAAGAGCCAAATACAATTAATAATGCATATGAGAGGAGAACCAGATCAAAAGGGTTTTATATGATGCTCAAATGCAAGGTGGCATGATGACATGAGCATGATATAATTATGATGCAACAATTATATGTAAGAAGTAGCCATTATCTTACTAGACCAAGTAGCATTACAATTGTTAGACAATTGGGATGCTACAACTCTCCCCCACTAAACAGGAATCTCGCCCCGAGATTCTAGGAAGAAGAAGAAGACTCAAAGAGGGTAGGATACTTGGCACGGAGCTCATCTTCATGTTCCCAAGTGGCTTCATCAACGGAATGGTGCAACCACTGCACCTTGCAGAACTTGATGGACTTGTTGCGAGTCCTTCTTTCTGCGACTTCTAGAATTTTTATGGGGTGTTCTTGATAAGACAGATCTTCTTGGAGATTGATGAGTTCATGGTCAACGGTCCTACCAGGATCCTTGAAGCACTTCTTGAGTTGAGAGATGTGGAAAACATCGTGGACCTTGAGTTTTTCAGGGAGCTCAAGAGCATAAGCAACTTCTCCTCTTCTTCCACGAATTTTGAAAGGACCGATGTATCTAGGAGCCAGCTTTCCTTTGATACCAAAGCGGTGCATGCCTCTCATGGGAGTGACACGAAGGTAAACGAGATCACCAGGGACATACTCCATGTCCGTGTTCTTTCTGTCATAATTGCTCTTCTGGCGACTTTGAGCAATCTTCAGATTTTCAAGAATGATGTGAACCTTCTCCTCCGCTTGAGTTACAATATCGGGGCCAAACAATATTGTTTCACCTGCGCCCGACCAACCAATCGGAGTTCTGCATTTGCGACCATAGAGAGCCTCAAATGGTGCCATCTTTAGACTTTTCTGGAAGCTGTTGTTGTAAGAGAATTCAGCATAAGGAAGACATTCTTCCCACTTCATGCCGAAAGAGATAACGCAAGGACGGAGCATATCTTCCAGAATCTGATTGATCCTTTCAACTTGTCCTTGCGACTGAGGGTGGTAAGCTGTGCTGAAGTTCAATTTTGTTCCCAAAGCATTTTGGAAACTTCCCTAGAACCTGAAAGTGAATATGCTTCCACGGTCTGAACTGATCTCAAGAGGAACTCCATACAGAGAGACAATTATGTTGATATAGAGCCCATCCAACTGAATTGCAGAAATTGTTTCTTTGACTGGAAAGAAGTGAGCTACTTTAGAAAGCCTGTCGATGACAACAAAGATTGCACTGTTGCCCTTCTACAACCTTGGAAAACCAGTGATGAAGTCCATCTCTACTTTCTCCCATTTCCATTCCGGAGGCTTCAATGGCTGTAGAAGACCGGAAGGTTTCTGATGGACAACTTTAACTCTACGACAGACATCATACTCCGAGACATACTTGGCACAATATCGTTTCAGCCCAGGCCACCAATACTGTGTTTTCAAGTCCATGTACATCTTAGTGCTGCCAGGGTGGATAGAAAGAACAGAATCATGCGCCTCCTTGAGAACTTGCTCTCTTAAACCTGGGTAGTTCGGAACAAACATCCGGTGTTCAAAGAAAAGAGTGCCTTGGTCGTCGACGTGGAAAGACTCATACTTCGGAAGCTGAATGTTGGAGATGATCTTTTTAGTGTAAGGATCACCAAGTTGAATAGAGCGAACTTTTTCCTCCAAGAGCGGTGTTGCTAGAAGGTTCAGAAGATACCCTTGATCCACAATTTCAAGGTTGAGCTTGCGGAATTCCTCGCACAAGAGAGGTTGTTGTTCTTCCACCATGAGGTTGTTGACATAAGCTTTTCGGCTGAGAGCATCGACCATGACATTAGCTTGGCCCGGAGAGTAGTTGATGGTCAAATCGAAATCATTGATTATTTCAATCCACCTCCTCTGACGAAGGTTGAGATCCGGCTGTGTGAAGATATACTTCAGACTCTTGTGATCAGAAAAGATATCACAACGGTTGCCAAGCAAGTAATGCCTCCATACTTTCAAAGCAAAAACAACTGCTGCGAGTTCGAGGTCATGTGTAGGATAGTTGATCTCATGCGTCTTCAACTGGCGAGAGGCATAAGTAACAACTTGTTTTTCTTGCATAAGGACCACACCCAATCCTTGCAATGAGGCATCACAGAATATCTGGAAAGGCTTTGATGTATCTGGAGGAACCAAGACTGGTGTGGAAGTGAGCTTCTCTTTGAGTGTTTCAAAGCTTGCTTGACATGCTGGAGTCCAAAGGTATTTCTTTCCTTTCTTGAGGAGATCGGTAAGAGGCTTCGCAATCTTCGAGAAGTTTTGAACGAAGCGATGGCAGTAACTAGCCAAACCAAGGAAACTCCGGACTTGTTTGACATTTATGGGTGGAAGCCAGTCCATAATTGTCTTAATAGTTTCTGGGTTGACGGCGATGCCCTTGGCAGAGATGACGTGACCAAGGTAGGTGACTTGAGGCAGCCAGAATTCACACTTGGAGAACTTTGCATACAGGCGGTTCTCACAAAGCTTGTTTAGGACACACCGAAGGTGTTCTTCATGTTCTTCTTTTGACTTAGAATAGACTAGAATGTCATCCAGATAGACCACAATGAACTTATCAAGATACTCCATGAAAACCGAGTTCATAAGCCTCGAGAAGGTGGCAGGTGCGTTGGTGAGACCGAAAAACATGACCGTGTACTCGTACAAGCCATAGCGGGTGGTGAAAGCTGTTTTAGGAACATCTTCCTTGCGAATCTTGATTTGATGATAACCACTTCTCAAATCAAGCTTAGAGAATACCACAGCTCCAGCTAGCTGATCGAAGAGATCATTAATCCGTGGAAGGGGATATTTATTCTTGATGGTTTTAGCATTGAGAGCCCGATAGTCAACACAAAGTCTATCAGTCTTGTCTCGCTTCTTCACAAAAATGGTTGGGCTACCCCAAGAAGAAGTACTGTGCTGAATGAAACCCAACTTTTCTTGTTCATCAAGTTGCCGCTTGAGTTCAGCCAACTCAGCAGGACCCATTTTATAAGGCCTCTTGGAGATAGGAGCGGTACCAGGTTCAAGTTCAATCACAAACTCAACCTCACGATCTAGAGGCATACCTGGCAACTCTTCAGGAAAGACATTTGGAAACTCACAGACTACCGGAACACTCTGAATACCTTCCATAGCATCATCATTCAGAGTCGCCAAAGAGTAAAGCTGAATTGCAGGAGTCAGACTTGGAGAATAGACTATATGGCCTTCAGGAATTTTCAGAGAAACCGAACGTTCAGCACAATCAATCATAGCTGCATTTGCTGTTAACCAATCCATGCCCAAGATAACATCAATATTAGAATTGCCCAGAATAATTAAGGAAGCCGGAAACGAAGAGCCACCAATCTCAATTTGATTGCCATGGCTGATCTTGGTAGGTAACAATCTTGCCCCGGGAGAAAGAACCATTAACTTTTTATCCAGCTGGTCTATAACAAGCTCATGCTCATTTGCAAATTTGTGAGACACAAAAGAATGCGATGCACCAGAATCAAATAAAACTCGTGCAGGAACTGAGTTAACAGGAAGCATACCCATGCCAATTCCAGGTGCATGCTCAGCTTGAGCGACGTTGACACAGTTGGCACGAGCAACCGTAGACCCAGGCTTGGTGTTGATGTTGAGAGCCCGAGGTGGAGGTGCACGAACCATAGGAGAACTTGCCGCAGGTCTTGGAGGTGGTGGTGGAAGAGATTTGTTGTTCATTGGACAATTCCAGTGCTGATGCCCAGTGTTTCCACAAGTATAGCAAGCATCAGGTGGACGTGGAGCAATGTAGCCAGGGACTCCGCCAGGCGCTCCAGGGTAGTTGTGGTTGTAGCCCCTGGGAGCCGCAGTGAAGGAGTTTGGTGGCCTTGCCGCGTAGCTTGACGGTCTTGGTGGATCCGGGAGCGACGGTGGGGTGTTAGGAACCCAGACACGACGCTTAGAAGGAGCTGTCATAGCAGAAAAGCTTGCTGCATCACGGCTATGTTTCTTTGACTCCTCAAACACTTGTCTACTTGCTTCTTCCCGCAGAGCTATGTGTTGGAGTTCTAGAAAAGACGCCGGCCTTGCATGAGTGATAGCATATTTGATGGATGCATTGAGGCCTTGCCTAAACCTCTTTTGCTTTTTCTTGTCATCAGAGATCTCATCGCCACCATACCGAGAAAGGTTCATGAAGTTTCTGATGTAGGTATTGACATTGTCAGTGCCCTGCTTGAGGTTGAGAAACACTTCCTTCATCCTTTCCATGACAATTTCTGACAGATATTGCTCTTTGAAAGCAGCTGTGAATTGCTCCCAAGTAGGCTGAAAACCAGAGAGATCTGCCTTGAGGTAATTTTCCCACCACAAAGCTGCATCTCCCTTCAGAAGGTGAGTGGCACATTTGACCCATTCTTGCTCGGGAACATCCGCAGTCATCAGCAACCTTGACACTTCACGCAGCCAATCATCCGCATCAAGTGGCTGATCAGACACCTCAAATTGGCGTAGGTTGAACTTGAGAAAACTCTTGATGTCTCCTCGCTTGGGAGGTGGAGGTAGCGGGACAAACTCGTTCCTCCTGACACTTTCTTCGAATCGCTGCTGATTCTGCTGCATAGTGCCCAAGGCATTTGCAATACTTGCCAAAGCAGCCCCCAGTTTAGGTGGTATGTCCTCCTCAGAACGGCGTGGTGGTGCCATCCTGTGATTGATAAATAAAAAGACAAGTCAGTACTATGATAGAGAATAATAATAATCCAAAATAGTACCAAAATGGAATTAACTAGGATTAAAGGATACAATTCACTAAGATGATATTAAAATATCAACAAAGTTCAAGGCACCTAGAAGATATTAAGCATAACACACACGACTGAACAAGGAGTGTGGTACACAACTAACAAAGAAAAATTTTCCGCAAATTTCGGCATTAAAATACCACTATACGCGCAAAACCACTTAACGAATTAAGATTAGTAACTCTACTAGTTCAATATACAAGAGCGAATGATAAAAGTAGTGGTATGGTCGCGACTCTATCCCGCACTCAAATCATTACTCCGCACATGAATCAGTAAAACACATATCCCAACACCTTCTTCTTAAGATGAACCTAAAGATTAGTAACTACGAAAAGAACACCCCAACAAGATAACGTCGGATAACAAAGAGTAAGATAGATCGCATCGGTATACAACGAATCAGAATAGATCGCGTCGGTTTACAAAGGCCTGTCGGTATGGAATGTACCAACAGTTGATAACCAAAAGGCAGATAGTGATAACATTTGGATGCAACAGATAGACAAGGAATTCACACAGACACACACACACAACCTATGGTACTACGGAACCCAGAACACGTGAATCCTAGTTTGAATTTTTAGAAGAGGATTGAAAACGTTACACTTCCTTACCAGAAACAGGGTGGGTGGGTGGGTAAGAACAAAAATGGAAGCAGTCTTACTCCCACGTTTTGTTTTTCCCTAGTATACATAACTACCAAAAATATTTGCTAGACTGACAACGACCATTTTGGCTGAGACCCTGAAGGGCGGGATGGCTCTGATACCAATTGTAACTACCTCGGTGAATTACACTCTTAGTTACATGCCTGGACGAGCAAAAGTGGTTAAAATAGTACGGTGGGGCCCGGGGCCACTCACGGTAGACCTTTCGGCCGTCCTAACCACTTTCAGAACATCGGGACAAGAACGAGCGGCGTAATCGGCAGGCGAAGGGATCAACTACATACACAAGTGAGTATGTATGCAAGCCACATACAACAGTCCTCAGAGCCATTCCATCTAAAAGAAATAGAAATATTGGAACGCCATACGACAAGATTCAAATATCCTAGATAAATATAATAGTGTAGGATAGCTCCTCATACATCAAACATCAGAGTATCAGGCGGAAGCGGAAGACAAGATCCGAGTACGGATAAGAACCAAATCGGCATAAGATGCCACATAAATAAACACATCCCGCCCACAGATCTCACGGATCCCTGTTCCCGGAATCTCTACACCGAGTGATCGTTGCCAACATCATCCGTCTCCTCCACCCAGTATCCTTCTTGCGAGTACACCTTCTCATCTGAACCAAACAATTTATCGTGTGAGACCCTAGGGGTACTCAGCAAGTCTTTATGCCGCTAAAGGGGACACAACCTGGGGTGACGCAATTGCAGCAAAAGATAATAACTAACAAGTCTATAGATACTCGCTAACCATCCGCCTAACCAATGATAGACGGATGTCCGTGAATTAAGAACAACAGTTGTAATAGAATAATTAACCGATCCATCCTCCTCCTCGCTT
Source organism: Avena eriantha (assembly GCA_910589775.1). NCBI lineage: Eukaryota > Viridiplantae > Streptophyta > Magnoliopsida > Poales > Poaceae > Avena > Avena eriantha. Next base: position 325,132,088 of record OU342743.1, read on the forward strand.
ACCAACGAGGAAGTGGACGAACAACCCCCCATCCGTAGGCAGTTTTATTAACCATTCCATGAGTAATGCACTATTTACTAATCAGGTACTTAGTCAGATTAAAGCGACACTTTAGTTATACTTGTCTATGATCGAGAAACTGTGCTCCAAGTCGTCCATAACCGTGGACACGGCTTTCAGAAATATTTACCCTGCAGGGGTGCACAAATAGCAACACACACTCGATCAACCTCGGAAAAACCAACTCAAAACCCAACGAGGCATTCACGACAAAGCGATCACATGATTCAGTAATATTTCAGGGGGCCACCCCATTAAGCTACCCGCAACGAAGTTGGCCGGCTCCGAGACGGACCCAAGGTTTGTGTCAATGGCTGTAAACGACTGGGAACCCGAAAATGTGACTGGGCTTGTCGATACCGTGAAAACATTCCACGATCCAAAACAGTACAGGTGCTCCACGCACAATCTTAATAAAACAGTAACATGGCATAAGTACCGGATAGTAATAAAGCCCCAAACTACTTTGTGGCCCCAAGAAATAAGAATGAATCAAGCTCAGGCTCAGGGGGGTCCATAAGGCCTCCCGGATGTGGATAGTGCGAATAGTCAAGGAACAGGAATCAAGTACTCGGGGTCCTACGGGACACAAGTGAGAATGAAAAACCAAATAGCAGATATTGCTCACCGGTGCCTCTTTCATTAGTTATCCCATTACTACACATGTTAAGTTGTTTAGGTACCTCATTATCCATCAGACACTCACATACCCTACACATGCTTTTCTACGACTCGCATGGCTCAAACAACTCCCGTAGTAATGGCTCATGGGATGGAGGAACAAGCTTCGGTGGGGTTTAAAAGTAAAGGCCATGCAGTACTTGGGATTCAATTTAATGCAATCGCGACTCAATGATGCAAGAATAAGATAGAGGCAATAGGTACTATATGTATGCAAGCATGTGGTAGTGCTTGCCTGGCAGCTCAGTTGAAGCGGGAGATGGATCTGGGTAGTACTCCTGTGATTCCTGGTAATTCTCCTGCTGGGCGTCTATTCGAAGAAGAACCAAACAAACAAGGGCCAACATAAATAAAGTGCACAAACATATGAATTAAAATGCGACAAGCAAACAAGCATGCCATGATGAATGATGCACAATTTACATGGCATTAAAGTAGCATGGCAAGGGTGAGGTGTGGTACAAGAATAAAGCATTTTATTAATTACTTAGTCAAGTTTTATTGTCATAAACAGTTCTAATTTTTAATAATGACATGATGCATGCTTCAATTCAGAACAAGGAATGCATAGGTAGAACGGGCTCGTCGCATTGATCGATTTAGACATATTATTTGTCAAATTTGGAGTTGTAGAATTAAAGTTATTAATTTATTAAGAAATGGGCATTTTATTTGTAATTTTAATCATCTCGAAATTTTAATGTGCTCAAACATTATTTTGAATAGCATATTTGGATTCCTCACATTTTTCTGATTCAAAAACATATATCATTTGTATTATTTGGAATTGTAGTTTAAAAGTTATTTAAAAACAGATTTGAATTTGATTTTAAACAATTTCTGGAAAAGTTTAATAAAACAGAAAACGGAAAAATGCTTTTTGCACTCAGCCACACCTAGCCACAGTCGCTGACGGTGGGCCAGCTGCTGACTGGGATACGCGCGCTCAGAAGGGGTTTTCTCACCGCGGCGTTACCTAGCCACAGCGATTGACAGGTGGGACTAGCGGCTACGGGTCCACAGGCCAGCGGCTGAACCCGCAGAGGCTGACAGTGGGGTTGAGCTGGAGCGCGGGTTAAGGTTACTAAAAACCGGGGTGCCTTTCTGAAAAAATCTCACAGCGGCTGGCAGGTGGGGTCACGAGTACCGCGGGTTGAGCGAGAGATAACAGAGGGGGCTATTTGCAAAAAGGGGGGGCACTGTGGATCTTCTCCACGGTCTGACGGACAGATCCACGCGCGGCAGTGGCGGTGAGGCGCGGGGGATCGAACCGAGGACCTGGGGCTCGCGCTCGGGGCGGTAACCAGTGCGGCTGAGTGAGGGATGGCGACAGGAAAGCGGACGGGCGCTAGATAGGTCGCTGCACGACGCGGCGACGTGCAGACGCGCGCGACCATGACGTACTGAGAGTGCTCGGCGAAACGACTGTCGTGGCTAGGGTTTTATGGCGAGGCAGAGGGTGTCTAGGCAGGAGAGGGACTCACCGCGGGGTGGTTGACGGCGACGGATCGGGGCGAGACGCAGCAGAACGTCGACGGAGCTGGCAAACGGCGGCGCTAGGGTTTCGGTGGATGTCGTCGTGCTGCGGCAGTTCTGGGGCTCCTCCTCCTCGCTGGCGCGTACGGGGCGACGCAGAAGAACCCCCTCGGCCTTCTTGATGACCTGCACATCGCGCACGCCAGCTGGAACAAGGAGTCTGTGGTGGTGCTGGCGGTGATCGGCAGCCAGAGTGGGAGAAGGAGGGGTACGGGGTAGCTGGGGAGGAGAGGGGAGGAAGGGCACGCGCGCTGGTAGATCTGGAACGATGCCAGGACGGAGGGGAGGATAGGGACGGGTAGGAGGGTGAGGCCGTGGGGTAGACGGTGGAAAGGTGGCTCAACCCCTTTTTCCTCCTCTCCCTCACGTGGTCGAGCTGGGCCTCGGCTAGGGCGGGGCAAGGGGCATGGCAGGTGGGCCAGGAAGAGCTTTAGGCGGGCAAGCTCGACTGGGCCAGCATGGCAGGGAGAGATAAAGGTGGAGAGAGGGGGCTCGGTTAGAGCTAGGTTAGGAGGGGGTAGTGGCTCGGGTTAGGGCTGGTGCTAGGGTTGGGGTAGGAGGGTAGCTGGGGTGGGGCCAGCATGGTAGAGAGAGAGAGAAAGAGAGAGAGGTGAGTGTTAGGGTAAGGGTTTAGATTAGAACTAGGGTTAGAGATAATAGAGAGAAAACTAGGGTTAGGGTTTAATTAGGGTGTTTAGGTTTTATAGACTCATGCTTTTAAGATCATACCAAGAGGAAGGGGTGAGGGTTTAGGTTTAACCCAAGGTGAGGTGAAGGTAACTCAAGAAATAGAGAAAGGGATGGGGTTTTTGGAAATAAAGGCCTCACTTGGTCATGCATGAAGGGAAAATGGTGTTGTTGGGAACATGGGGGTGGTGGAGAGAGATAGAAATATTCCCACAAAGCAAGATCCACTAAAACAAAGAGAAAAACCAAAGGAGCTAAAGGTGGTGGTACTCTTGCATGGCCCATGCATAATAATTAATTGCCATGTTTTATTTTGTGAAAACAATAATAAATAACATGGCATTATTCTTATGCATTCAAAAATGTGGATCTAGGCCAAGCAAAAGAAAATAGAATTGGATCCATCCCATCTCCCATGAGCTAGAGTAAATACGAAAAGAAAATAGAAGCCCATGGGTAAGTAGAATGGTGGAATTATAAGGTGGTGTCAAAGAAAGGTGGTTGAGTGGAATAAAAGACATGCCCCTACTCAACTTGGGCATCAAGCATTTATCAAGATTCAAATACAATATATCAAGAGCCAAATACAATTAATAATGCATATGAGAGGAGAACCAGATCAAAAGGGTTTTATATGATGCTCAAATGCAAGGTGGCATGATGACATGAGCATGATATAATTATGATGCAACAATTATATGTAAGAAGTAGCCATTATCTTACTAGACCAAGTAGCATTACAATTGTTAGACAATTGGGATGCTACAACTCTCCCCCACTAAACAGGAATCTCGCCCCGAGATTCTAGGAAGAAGAAGAAGACTCAAAGAGGGTAGGATACTTGGCACGGAGCTCATCTTCATGTTCCCAAGTGGCTTCATCAACGGAATGGTGCAACCACTGCACCTTGCAGAACTTGATGGACTTGTTGCGAGTCCTTCTTTCTGCGACTTCTAGAATTTTTATGGGGTGTTCTTGATAAGACAGATCTTCTTGGAGATTGATGAGTTCATGGTCAACGGTCCTACCAGGATCCTTGAAGCACTTCTTGAGTTGAGAGATGTGGAAAACATCGTGGACCTTGAGTTTTTCAGGGAGCTCAAGAGCATAAGCAACTTCTCCTCTTCTTCCACGAATTTTGAAAGGACCGATGTATCTAGGAGCCAGCTTTCCTTTGATACCAAAGCGGTGCATGCCTCTCATGGGAGTGACACGAAGGTAAACGAGATCACCAGGGACATACTCCATGTCCGTGTTCTTTCTGTCATAATTGCTCTTCTGGCGACTTTGAGCAATCTTCAGATTTTCAAGAATGATGTGAACCTTCTCCTCCGCTTGAGTTACAATATCGGGGCCAAACAATATTGTTTCACCTGCGCCCGACCAACCAATCGGAGTTCTGCATTTGCGACCATAGAGAGCCTCAAATGGTGCCATCTTTAGACTTTTCTGGAAGCTGTTGTTGTAAGAGAATTCAGCATAAGGAAGACATTCTTCCCACTTCATGCCGAAAGAGATAACGCAAGGACGGAGCATATCTTCCAGAATCTGATTGATCCTTTCAACTTGTCCTTGCGACTGAGGGTGGTAAGCTGTGCTGAAGTTCAATTTTGTTCCCAAAGCATTTTGGAAACTTCCCTAGAACCTGAAAGTGAATATGCTTCCACGGTCTGAACTGATCTCAAGAGGAACTCCATACAGAGAGACAATTATGTTGATATAGAGCCCATCCAACTGAATTGCAGAAATTGTTTCTTTGACTGGAAAGAAGTGAGCTACTTTAGAAAGCCTGTCGATGACAACAAAGATTGCACTGTTGCCCTTCTACAACCTTGGAAAACCAGTGATGAAGTCCATCTCTACTTTCTCCCATTTCCATTCCGGAGGCTTCAATGGCTGTAGAAGACCGGAAGGTTTCTGATGGACAACTTTAACTCTACGACAGACATCATACTCCGAGACATACTTGGCACAATATCGTTTCAGCCCAGGCCACCAATACTGTGTTTTCAAGTCCATGTACATCTTAGTGCTGCCAGGGTGGATAGAAAGAACAGAATCATGCGCCTCCTTGAGAACTTGCTCTCTTAAACCTGGGTAGTTCGGAACAAACATCCGGTGTTCAAAGAAAAGAGTGCCTTGGTCGTCGACGTGGAAAGACTCATACTTCGGAAGCTGAATGTTGGAGATGATCTTTTTAGTGTAAGGATCACCAAGTTGAATAGAGCGAACTTTTTCCTCCAAGAGCGGTGTTGCTAGAAGGTTCAGAAGATACCCTTGATCCACAATTTCAAGGTTGAGCTTGCGGAATTCCTCGCACAAGAGAGGTTGTTGTTCTTCCACCATGAGGTTGTTGACATAAGCTTTTCGGCTGAGAGCATCGACCATGACATTAGCTTGGCCCGGAGAGTAGTTGATGGTCAAATCGAAATCATTGATTATTTCAATCCACCTCCTCTGACGAAGGTTGAGATCCGGCTGTGTGAAGATATACTTCAGACTCTTGTGATCAGAAAAGATATCACAACGGTTGCCAAGCAAGTAATGCCTCCATACTTTCAAAGCAAAAACAACTGCTGCGAGTTCGAGGTCATGTGTAGGATAGTTGATCTCATGCGTCTTCAACTGGCGAGAGGCATAAGTAACAACTTGTTTTTCTTGCATAAGGACCACACCCAATCCTTGCAATGAGGCATCACAGAATATCTGGAAAGGCTTTGATGTATCTGGAGGAACCAAGACTGGTGTGGAAGTGAGCTTCTCTTTGAGTGTTTCAAAGCTTGCTTGACATGCTGGAGTCCAAAGGTATTTCTTTCCTTTCTTGAGGAGATCGGTAAGAGGCTTCGCAATCTTCGAGAAGTTTTGAACGAAGCGATGGCAGTAACTAGCCAAACCAAGGAAACTCCGGACTTGTTTGACATTTATGGGTGGAAGCCAGTCCATAATTGTCTTAATAGTTTCTGGGTTGACGGCGATGCCCTTGGCAGAGATGACGTGACCAAGGTAGGTGACTTGAGGCAGCCAGAATTCACACTTGGAGAACTTTGCATACAGGCGGTTCTCACAAAGCTTGTTTAGGACACACCGAAGGTGTTCTTCATGTTCTTCTTTTGACTTAGAATAGACTAGAATGTCATCCAGATAGACCACAATGAACTTATCAAGATACTCCATGAAAACCGAGTTCATAAGCCTCGAGAAGGTGGCAGGTGCGTTGGTGAGACCGAAAAACATGACCGTGTACTCGTACAAGCCATAGCGGGTGGTGAAAGCTGTTTTAGGAACATCTTCCTTGCGAATCTTGATTTGATGATAACCACTTCTCAAATCAAGCTTAGAGAATACCACAGCTCCAGCTAGCTGATCGAAGAGATCATTAATCCGTGGAAGGGGATATTTATTCTTGATGGTTTTAGCATTGAGAGCCCGATAGTCAACACAAAGTCTATCAGTCTTGTCTCGCTTCTTCACAAAAATGGTTGGGCTACCCCAAGAAGAAGTACTGTGCTGAATGAAACCCAACTTTTCTTGTTCATCAAGTTGCCGCTTGAGTTCAGCCAACTCAGCAGGACCCATTTTATAAGGCCTCTTGGAGATAGGAGCGGTACCAGGTTCAAGTTCAATCACAAACTCAACCTCACGATCTAGAGGCATACCTGGCAACTCTTCAGGAAAGACATTTGGAAACTCACAGACTACCGGAACACTCTGAATACCTTCCATAGCATCATCATTCAGAGTCGCCAAAGAGTAAAGCTGAATTGCAGGAGTCAGACTTGGAGAATAGACTATATGGCCTTCAGGAATTTTCAGAGAAACCGAACGTTCAGCACAATCAATCATAGCTGCATTTGCTGTTAACCAATCCATGCCCAAGATAACATCAATATTAGAATTGCCCAGAATAATTAAGGAAGCCGGAAACGAAGAGCCACCAATCTCAATTTGATTGCCATGGCTGATCTTGGTAGGTAACAATCTTGCCCCGGGAGAAAGAACCATTAACTTTTTATCCAGCTGGTCTATAACAAGCTCATGCTCATTTGCAAATTTGTGAGACACAAAAGAATGCGATGCACCAGAATCAAATAAAACTCGTGCAGGAACTGAGTTAACAGGAAGCATACCCATGCCAATTCCAGGTGCATGCTCAGCTTGAGCGACGTTGACACAGTTGGCACGAGCAACCGTAGACCCAGGCTTGGTGTTGATGTTGAGAGCCCGAGGTGGAGGTGCACGAACCATAGGAGAACTTGCCGCAGGTCTTGGAGGTGGTGGTGGAAGAGATTTGTTGTTCATTGGACAATTCCAGTGCTGATGCCCAGTGTTTCCACAAGTATAGCAAGCATCAGGTGGACGTGGAGCAATGTAGCCAGGGACTCCGCCAGGCGCTCCAGGGTAGTTGTGGTTGTAGCCCCTGGGAGCCGCAGTGAAGGAGTTTGGTGGCCTTTCCGCGTAGCTTGACGGTCTTGGTGGATCCGGGAGCGACGGTGGGGTGTTAGGAACCCAGACACGACGCTTAGAAGGAGCTGTCATAGCAGAAAAGCTTGCTGCATCACGGCTATGTTTCTTTGACTCCTCAAACACTTGTCTACTTGCTTCTTCCCGCAGAGCTATGTGTTGGAGTTCTAGAAAAGACGCCGGCCTTGCATGAGAAGAACGAGCGGCGTAATCGGCAGGCGAAGGGATCAACTACATACACAAGTGAGTATGTATGCAAGCCACATACAACAGTCCTCAGAGCCATTCCATCTAAAAGAAATAGAAATATTGGAACGCCATACGACAAGATTCAAATATCCTAGATAAATATAATAGTGTAGGATAGCTCCTCATACATCAAACATCAGAGTATCAGGCGGAAGCGGAAGACAAGATCCGAGTACGGATAAGAACCAAATCGGCATAAGATGCCACATAAATAAACACATCCCGCCCACAGATCTCACGGATCCTTGTTCCCGGAATCTCTACACCGAGTGATCGTTGCCAACATCATCCGTCTCCTCCACCCAGTATCCTTCTTGCGAGTACACCTTCTCATCTGAACCAAACAATTTATCGTGTGAGACCCTAGGGGTACTCAGCAAGTCTTTATGCCGCTAAAGGGGACACAACCTGGGGTGACGCAATTGCAGCAAAAGATAATAACTAACAAGTCTATAGATACTCGCTAACCATCCGCCTAACCAATGATAGACGGATGTCCGTGAATTAAGAACAACAGTTGTAATAGAATAATTAACCGATCCATCCTCCTCCTCGCTTACCAACGAGGAAGTGGACGAACAACCCCCCATCCGTAGGCAGTTTTATTAACCATTCCATGAGTAATGCACTATTTACTAATCAGGTACTTAGTCAGATTAAAGCGACACTTTAGTTATACTTGTCTATGATCGAGAAACTGTGCTCCAAGTCGTCCATAACCGTGGACACGGCTTTCAGAAATATTTACCCTGCAGGGGTGCACAAATAGCAACACACACTCGATCAACCTCGGAAAAACCAACTCAAAACCCAACGAGGCATTCACGACAAAGCGATCACATGATTCAGTAATATTTCAGGGGGCCACCCCATTAAGCTACCCGCAACGAAGTTGGCCGGCTCCGAGACGGACCCAAGGTTTGTGTCAATGGCTGTAAACGACTGGGAACCCGAAAATGTGACTGGGCTTGTCGATACCGTGAAAACATTCCACGATCCAAAACAGTACAGGTGCTCCACGCACAATCTTAATAAAACAGTAACATGGCATAAGTACCGGATAGTAATAAAGCCCCAAACTACTTTGTGGCCCCAAGAAATAAGAATGAATCAAGCTCAGGCTCAGGGGGGTCCATAAGGCCTCCCGGATGTGGATAGTGCGAATAGTCAAGGAACAGGAATCAAGTACTCGGGGTCCTACGGGACACAAGTGAGAATGAAAAACCAAATAGCAGATATTGCTCACCGGTGCCTCTTTCATTAGTTATCCCATTACTACACATGTTAAGTTGTTTAGGTACCTCATTATCCATCAGACACTCACATACCCTACACATGCTTTTCTACGACTCGCATGGCTCAAACAACTCCCGTAGTAATGGCTCATGGGATGGAGGAACAAGCTTCGGTGGGGTTTAAAAGTAAAGGCCATGCAGTACTTGGGATTCAATTTAATGCAATCGCGACTCAATGATGCAAGAATAAGATAGAGGCAATAGGTACTATATGTATGCAAGCATGTGGTAGTGCTTGCCTGGCAGCTCAGTTGAAGCGGGAGATGGATCTGGGTAGTACTCCTGTGATTCCTGGTAATTCTCCTGCTGGGCGTCTATTCGAAGAAGAACCAAACAAACAAGGGCCAACATAAATAAAGTGCACAAACATATGAATTAAAATGCGACAAGCAAACAAGCATGCCATGATGAATGATGCACAATTTACATGGCATTAAAGTAGCATGGCAAGGGTGAGGTGTGGTACAAGAATAAAGCATTTTATTAATTACTTAGTCAAGTTTTATTGTCATAAACAGTTCTAATTTTTAATAATGACATGATGCATGCTTCAATTCAGAACAAGGAATGCATAGGTAGAACGGGCTCGTCGCATTGATCGATTTAGACATATTATTTGTCAAATTTGGAGTTGTAGAATTAAAGTTATTAATTTATTAAGAAATGGGCATTTTATTTGTAATTTTAATCATCTCGAAATTTTAATGTGCTCAAACATTATTTTGAATAGCATATTTGGATTCCTCACATTTTTCTGATTCAAAAACATATATCATTTGTATTATTTGGAATTGTAGTTTAAAAGTTATTTAAAAACAGATTTGAATTTGATTTTAAACAATTTCTGGAAAAGTTTAATAAAACAGAAAACGGAAAAATGCTTTTTGCACTCAGCCACACCTAGCCACAGTCGCTGACGGTGGGCCAGCTGCTGACTGGGATACGCGCGCTCAGAAGGGGTTTTCTCACCGCGGCGTTACCTAGCCACAGCGATTGACAGGTGGGACCAGCGGCTACGGGTCCACGGGCCAGCGGCTGAACCCGCAGAGGCTGACAGTGGGGTTGAGCTGGAGCGCGGGTTAAGGTTACTAAAAACCGGGGTGCCTTTCTGTAAAAATCTCACAGCGGCTGGCAGGTGGGGTCGCGAGTACCGTGGGTTGAGCGAGAGATAACAGAGGGGGCTATTTGCAAAAAGGTGGGGCACTGTGGATCTTCTCCACGGTCTGACGGCCAGATCCGCGCGCGGCTGTGGCGGTGAGGCGTGGGGGATCGAACCGAGGACCTGGGGCTCGCGCTCGGGGCGGTAACCAGTGCGGCTGAGTGAGGGATGGCGACCGGAAAGCGGACGGGCGCTAGATAGGTCGCTGCACGACGCAGCGACGTGCAGACGCGCGCGACCATGACGTACTGAGAGTGCTCGGCGAAACGACTGCCGTGGCTAGGGTTTTATGGCGAGGAAGAGGGTGTCTAGGCGGGAGAGGGACTCACCGCGGGGTGGTTGACGGCGGTGGATCGGGGCGAGACGCAGCAGAACATCGACGGAGCTGGCGAACGGCGGTGCTAGGGTTTCGGTGGACGTCGTCATGTTGCGGCAGTTGTGGGGCTCCTCGTCCTCGCTGGCACGTACGGGGCGACGCAGAAGAACCCCCTCGGCCTTCTTCACCTCCACGTCGCGCACGCCGGCTGGAACGAGGAGTCTGCGGTGGTGCTGGCGGTGATCGGCGGCCGGAGTGGGAGAAGGAGGGGTACGGGGTAGCTGGGGAGGAGAGGGGAGGAAGGGCACGCACGCTGGTAGATCCAGAACGATGCCAGGATGGAGGGGAGGATAGGGACGGGGTAGGAGGGTGAGGCCGTGGTAGGGAACCAGATCAAAAGGGTTTTATATGATGCTCAAATGCAAGGTGGCATGATGACATAAGCATGATATAATTATGATGCAACAATTATATGTAAGAAGTAGCCATTATCTTACTAGACCAAGTAGCATTACAATTGTTAGACAATTGGGATGCTACAACTCTCCCCCACTAAACAGGAATCTCGCCCCGAGATTCTAGGAAGAAGAAGAAGACTCAAAGAGGGTAGGATACTTGGCATGGAGCTCATCTTCACGTTCCCAAGTGGCTTCATCAACGGAATGGTGCGACCACTGCACCTTGCAGAACTTGATGGACTTGTTGCGAGTCCTTCTTTCTACGACTTCTAGAATTTTTATGGGGTGTTCTTGATAAGACAGATCTTCTTGGAGATTGATGAGTTCATGGTCGACGGTCCTGCCAGGATCCTTGAAGCACTTCTTGAGTTGAGAGATGTGGAAAACATCGTGGACCTTGAGTTTTTCAGGGAGCTCAAGAGCATAAGCAACTTCTCCTCTTCTTCCACGAATTTTGAAAGGACCGATGTATCTAGGAGCCAGCTTTCCTTTGATACCAAAGCGGTGCGTGCCTCTCATGGGAGTGACACGAAGGTAAACGAGATCACCAGGGACATACTCCATGTCCGTGTTCTTTCTGTCATAATTGCTCTTCTGGCGACTTTGAGCAATCTTCAGATTTTCAAGAATGATGTGAACCTTCTCAGAAGCATCTCGATGGATATATTCAATCATGTGTAAATGGTACAAATATACATCATATCTTGTCGAAAAGAATCGCCATATGAAACACCTGAACCTGAGAATATAATGCATCATCTTTGGGATATTTGTTGTGTCTTGTAATGAATCTCCATATTTTGTCAAAGGTAAGTATGCACAAATATACTTTGTGGATAAGAATCCCTGTAGAACATAAAAAATCATAATTTACAAAATCACCAAGTGCACGTGGCATATTCTAGATAGTGAAATGCACATGTACATATAAACATAAGTAACCACAAGAGAATTACGTTTGTTACAACAACCTGACATTAATTATAAAACGAAATAAAACATCAAAATATCTTCTAGTGAGCATGTATTAAATATATTTTACAACTGCATGCCTTGATTTAGAACACCAAGTTAAGTCATTGCTTTCAACAGAAAAAAGAGGTACTTTGTCAATGCAAAATAGAAGTGCAGTCACCCGTTTGCACTTAATTTTCTGACTAAATTAGAGAAAAACTATGATATAATAAAATTTAAAAAGAAATATGTGGTCGCAAGGACAAATGGTATTGATCCATAAAGGAAGAAAAATCCTAACTCATACAGTGGGATTCGGTGATTTTCATAGTATTCATACTAACGGATGCTACAATGAACGTGTCTAAGAATTGAACAAACATAAAAGGCACACACCACTAGTGGAGAACAGGCCTTTAGTCTCGACCCGTAAGGGCCTTTAGTCCCGGTTGTGGTACCGGGACAGGAGAGGTGGGACTAAAGGCCCACCCACTAGTCCCGGCCCGCTTACCAGCCGGGACCAATGGGCATCCATGTGGCCGCCCCTGCGCGCGCTAGGTCCCCCCCATTAGTCCCAGTTCCTATTACAAACTGGGACTAATGGTTCTCTGCCGCGGCAGAGTTTTGGCATCTTTCTCTGCTGCGGCAGAGGATTCATTTTGTTTCTATTTATTTCTTTTTTCATTTCAAAATAGTTTTCTATGCTACCACATACCGTATACATTCGTGCATATATAAGATAACTTGTTTTAGGATCGAGCATACAAATATATACATGATAGTTACATGGAGACATCACAGTTACCGAGACTAGAGCCCATCTATTTAATTACATGGTCAGGGGATCATCGGTAGCGCCTATTCACACTAAATTCTCCGGCGTCATCTATCATCTCGTTTATCAAGAATCCTGCCAGTTCTTCAGCAATTCTTAGTACACGTTGCTCTGGTAGGACCTGATCCCGCATTCTATCGAACTATATAAAAAAAGGAGATCAATATGAATACCAATCATGATAACAAAAAGTGACGGTAATAAAAATAATGTTGTGAATGTATTGCTTACATCGACTTTATAATTTTTGTGCTTGGTGGTAAACGTGTGAATGCACTCGTAAACGTAGAATCCACATAGATTCGTCATGGGTGGTTGCCTAGCGCACTTTATGAGAATAGAATTCAATCAAAATAATAATCTAGCATCATTATTGTATTGCAACTAGAAGTAAAGAGATGTGTGTACTACTTACTGAGATCCGCTTAAACGTCAGCTTCTCAGTAAAGTGACCCGTAACCGCACTCTTGAACTGGTTCCAAACCCTGTCAAGTAAAGAAAATGAGAGTTATTTATTACGTGATATCTTAGGAACTCAACGAAAGAGACCGATGTAGCGCGAAAATTACCTCTGTAGCGTGTCCTGCATGTCCCTAAACTATTCCATGGGTCTTTTTAATGGGTCCATGACTTCAACTCTTTTCTTATAAAGTTGAATGTTTAGCAGAATCCAGTGGAATCTGCACACGTTTATATATACATCAGTAACTCATAAATTACACTTAATATCGAGTAAGCAAAAGTGAATGTGTACACCAGAGTAATTGTGGCACCCCGCTAAAACCACTACTAGAAAATCGCTGTGTTTTTATGCATTGTATCATCATGACCGCATGCTCATGTCATCATGCCACATTGCATTTGAGCATCGTCATCATCATGCATAGTTTGTTTGAAAACTATTTTCAAAAAGTCTAGTTTTGTTTTCTAAACGCCCCGTCTTTATTTCAAATTAAAACCCGGCCTCTTCCGAATATTTTGTTTTGTCTACAAAATATTTACAAGAGTCTATTCGGACAAAATAAAAATAATTAAAGCTATTTTTTTATGGGGAGGCAGCCGGCCGGGCCAAAAGGCCCAGCTAGCCAGCCTACTACCCCATATACCCAAACCTAGCCGAACCCTAATCCCTCCACCCCACCTACCCCTCCCTTCACCCCAGCCTCCACACCACGACCTTCTGCCACCGCCACGCTCCCTGCCACACGCGCGCGCTGTACACCCACCCCGCATGCAGCTGGCCCCACCATGCCCCGACCACCCGCCACCTGGGCACGCGCCCCACCTCCTCTCCCGCTCACACGCCAGCCCACCCCCGCTCTCCCACCTACCACGATGTGGGCCCCACTCCCTCAACGCGCCTACCAATCCTGAACTCCTCTGCCTCGATCCCCATCCCCAACCTTCCTCTGACCTCGCAACCCTAGAGCTCCGCCCCAGCAACGTGACGCCGCCGTCCTCAATGCCTCTCCCCGCTGTCGTCCGCGACGCCCTCAACCTCTCCTTCAGCACCACCATCCTCTGCATGCGCGGCCGCCGCCCGAAGCTCCACCGCGTCGAGCCCCGAGCGCCGCCCTCATCCCGAGCATGCCGTTGGCACCGGCTTCCCCCGCTCCATCCTCGCGCGGCTAGCGTCGACCCCGGCCGCAGCCGCGCCTCTACGCCGCCTCCACCCGCCATCGGCCTTGTCTCGCGCAGGCCTGGCCTCGTCCTCGCCGCTCCGCATCCCCGCCTTGCAGCGTCGCCGCACGGACCCCACCACCGAGCTCGTCCCCAAGCGCCTTGGTCGCCGTCCCGTGCTGCCTCGTCGCTAGATGGAGCCGCGAGCCCGGCCGTCTGGTCCTCCGCATCCTTACAAGCTGCCTCTCCAGCCATCGTCGACCGCGCAGACATAGGACCCGCCTTCGCCTTCACCTGCGCCCGATGCCGCCACGCAGGCCGCGTCCTCCTTGGAGCCGCCACCGCCACGCTCTTCTCTCCAGCCTTCGCCCTGCACGCCCTCGGCAGCGTGGGGCCGCGTCGTGCCGGTTCCTCGATGTTCCCGACCCTGCGCTGCTCCGACTTGGCCACCCCTCTGGTGCTTTTGTTTGGCGGGGAGGTCCTCCTGCTGTAGATGCACGCCTCCACCAGTTGTGCCTACACATGCCTCATGATCTTTAGATGCCCGTGCTTCTACATGCTGCTGCGCTTGTTCCAGTTGATGAGGTAGTAATCCTGCTGTTGTTAAAGACCAAGTCAAACGTTGCCGGGAGTAGAGCTAAAGAACTAGATGAACCTGGGAAAACACCGATGCTACCCAAAGTCGATGGTGCCAAACCCGAAGAATCACCGACAAGGACCGTCCCTACACCAAGACCTCCGAACCCTCAGCACGCCAAGGTCTTCCCTCGGAACCGTCATGACCTTCGTCACGGATCCGATGGCTGAAAAACCCCGAAGTCCCAAATACAAGATCGTCGATCCCTAATGTGATTTCCTTTTCGAGACCTCTATTTTTATATATGACATCTATATTGTTGCATATTAAATTGTTCATGTCGCATACATATTTTGTGGGTTGGGGGCATTATGCCGATTCACCTAAATTAAATATGGAGCGCATATGCAGATTATTCCTGTCTATTAACGCCTCCATTTAAATTTGTGTAGAGAACCGATGCCATGTTTTGCCTTGTAAATATAACATTTAAATTGCGGGGTAGCTAAACAACCCGAACCTCCTAATTAATTATCGGGACCCCGGTTCCGCTTAATATTGCCTAGTTGCATTGTGTACTTGCCATGTCATACATCACATGCATCATGCCTGATCTTCTGTCGTAATATTAAATAGTGCATCCGGTGTTTATTTTAGTGCTTTGGTTCCTCGCGGATTAGGCTGATGAGTTGATGCGAGTATCGAAAAGTCCTTCGGATAATGAATCTTCGGCCATGTTTCCCAGGCGAGCAATCTCCCCCATTCTACCTATTTTGCATTTATAGTCTTTACTTCCTCCTATTGATCTATTGCTATCCGTATTGCGATGCTTTAGTTTCCGTGCACCATTTATATTCCATGCAGCCCTATATTGCCTTCAACACATCCTATTGCCTGTTGTTTGATAGATAGTTGGCCTTGCGAGTCGTAGTTTCTTGCTCAGGTGCTGCTTCACGTCGTTGTTGTTCCACCATTGTTGGACGGTTGGCACATGCTTAATGGTGGAGATGATCATGACTTTAAATGCAACTGTTAAAATGCTGGAAATAGATATAACTAATGCGGAGGCATCGGTGGGCAATAGATGTTATTTGGTTTTTCCACGCTCACTTGTGTCCCGTAGGACCCCGAGTACTTGATACATGTTCCTTGACTATCGCACTATCCGCATATGGGACCATGAATCCCCTTAGCCAGAGCTTGATTCATTTCTTATTTCTTGGGGCCACAAACTAGTTTGGGGCTTTATTACTATCCTATACCTATGCCATGCTTTACTGCTTTATTTACGATTGTGCGTGGAGCACCTGTACTATTTTGGATCGTGACACGTTTTCGCTGTATCGACAAGCCCAGTCACATGTTCGGGTTCCCAGTCGTTTACCGCCGTCCACACAAACCATGGGTCCATCTCGGAGCCGGCCAACTTCGTTGCGGGTAGCTTAGTGGGGTGGCCCCTTGAAATATTTTATGAATCTTGTGATTGCTTTGTCGTGAAAGCCTCGTTGGGTTTTGAGTTGGTTTTTCCGAGGTTGACCGTGTGTGTGTTGCTATTTGTGCACCCCTGCAGGGTAAATCTTTCTAAAAGCCGTGTCCGCGGTTATGGAAGACTTGGAGCACAGTATCTTGATCATAGACAAGCATAACTAAATTAGTGCTATAAATTTGACTTAATATGTGACTAGTAATCAGCTTCACTAGAACGGAATGGATAATAAAAGTGCCAACAACTGGTGGAACCAGGGTGTATCGTGACATGCTGTACCTGCCTAGTAAGTATTGCAACTCCAATAGAATGTGATAAAAGTGCCAACAATTGCTGGGTTTTGGGATTCCTCAGGACAATTATATTTGACTAGTAAATGTTCCAACTACAACGGAATGGTGATTAAAACTGCCCACTACTTATGCTTCAGGATGACTCATGCTATCCATATCTGATTAGTAAGTGTTGCAACTATAAAAGAATGAGTAAAATTGCCAACTGTGTGAGTTCCTTGGTCCGACTTCCTCGTTTGGTCTCGAGGGGGAAATACCAGGATGGGTATGTTTGGTGTTAGCTTCAGGTTGGATCTGGATAGGTCTTTCTTATCTCTCTCTAATAGCCAATAGTTTATCGAGTCTCTATAGGTTGTTTAGTGACTGCTTCGCTGCCGCTTCAGTCCACCATACCTATGTAGGCGAGAGCCGCCGAATTCTAGCCTCGCCGTGTACTGGCCTCAGTACTGACGCTCCTCTTTTTCCTTCGCCCTTTGTCGGCACCCCTTTTGTTTTAGCAGGTTTGAGATCAACATCGTTAGCAGGGTTACCCTTCCGGCTTGGCCTGGGCAGGGTTATGGACGCCATTGGTTATTCTTTAGGGCTCTTAGCCCCATTTGCATCTTGTCCGTACTCGGACGCTGTATCGTTTTCAAGGTGATTTGGATGTTTGTAGTGTATATCTGTTCTTGACTCTTGGAGTCGTGCTGTATATATATCTGTTCTATGGGTCCCATCGAGGACTGTTGTGTAATGGTATTACTTCGTTTTCCACCCGCACGAAAGTGCCTGGTGGGCGTCCTTGAATCGTTTCTATGCGGGTTTGGCGGAAAGGGCTAAAACTTGCATAGGGCCGATTCGAGGGTGTTACAGTAAGACCCTCACTTGAAATTGTAAGGAAATAGAATGTGGTCACATAAATTTTGCTCCGTTAGAAACCTTAGAAGGTTTTCCTCCGTCTCCTTGGGTTTATCCGTTAGCGTCTGATACGTCCAAAACGTATCTACTTTCCCAAACAATTTTGCTATTGTGTTTCCTCTAAACTTGTGTGATTTGGATACAACTAACACAGACTGACGCTGTTTTCAACAAAATTACTTTGGTGTCTAGTTTTTGTGTAGAAAATCAACTATCAGGAAAAATCCCGGAAAATATGCCAAAAATCCTATTTTACCAGAAGATTCACGGAGCCAGAAGACGAGACGGAGGAGGGCCACGAGGGGCCCACACCACTTGGCCGCGCGGGCCAGGCCAGGCCGCGCCTGGGGGTGGTGTGGCCGCCTCGGTCACCCCCTCGGCCTCCCTATTTGCCTATAAGTTGCCTCTTGACCTAAAAACCAAGAGGGGTTTGACGTTTTTCCATAAAGAGTTCCGCTGCGCTGCCACCACCAGATTCTGCGATTCGGAACTAGAAACTCCGTTCGGGCACCCTGCCGGGACGAGGAATTGGAGGAGATCATCGCCACCATCATCGCTTCTCCATCAACCATCCATGTTTCCCCTATCCATGAGTGAGTAATCCCCCGCTGTAGGCTATGGGGATGGTAGGGATTGGATGAGATCGTTCATGTAATGGCATCAGATTGTTAGGGCATGGTGCCTAGTATCTATTATTGGTGCTTTTTGACTTTGTTGCAACTTGTTATGCTCAATGCTTGTCACTAGGGCCCGAGTGCCATGATTTCAGATCTGAACATGTTATTGATTCATTATGATAGTATTGTTTATGGTCTAACCTGCAAGTTGTATACACATATTGTTGTCCGGAACCAAAGGCTCTGAAGTGACAGCAACCGGGATAACTGGAGGGAATGACTTTGATGTGAGGATCACATGTGTTCACGGAGTGTTAATGCTTTGCTCCGGTGCTCTATTAAAAGGAGCACCTTAATTGCCAGTAGTTCCCTTGAGGCCCCGCTGCAAACGGGCTGGCAGGACAAAAGATGTTGTGCAAGTTCTCATTACAAGCATGTATGACTATATATGGAACACATGCCTATGATTATTTAGTACTTGGATGCTTTATCTTATTTATCTGCAAATGCCCTATGTTTTGATTTCCATATGAATTGTCTTGTCCATGTAACGCCCGTCCATCCATCCCTATGCCTACCACGCTTTAATCCTACTGTTTACTGCAATTGTTACTACTGTCTTTACTTTTACTACTGCTATTACTTCACTATTGCTACTACAAAACTGTTGCTACTGATAAACTGTTGTGAGCAAGATTGTTTCCAGGTGCAGCTGAATTGACAACTCAGTTGTTAAGGCTTATAAATATTCTTTGGCTCCCCTTGTGTCGAATCAGTAAATTGGGTTTCACTTCCCTCGAAAATACTGCGATACACCCCCTATACTTGTGGGTCATCAAGACTATTTTCTAGCGCCATTGCCGGGGAGCATAGCTCTATTTATCAAGTTCACTTGGATTCTCTATTGTTCGCTGCCATCCATCCATCATGGGTAAGTCTCGTGATGCCAAGGTTCCTATTTTACCATCCACTACAAGGAGAGGTACGGTTCTGAACACCTCTGTTGCTCTTGATTCACCGTCTGTTATAAGTAAGTTCGTTACACCACCACACACACATGCTACACATACTGCTATTACTGCTGAATCTGAAACTTCTGATACTTATGATGTTGCTTCTACTTTGCTTGATAAGAGTAGTTCATTAGGTCCTTTCCTAGATGCTACGATTGCTAGAACTATAGCTGGAAATACTGAAACTCCTAATGAAGACACTACTACACCTGTCAGTTCACCTGAGTCTGGAGAGAGCTATGATATTGAAGACGGTTATATAGAGATGACCGATGAATTTATTAAAGAATGTCAAAACACCCATGATAGGAGTGCTATTAAGAGTCTCCTTGAGAGGCGTACTATACAACCCAAATTGTCTCCTAATGCTAAGTTTGCTGCATCTCCCATAAACATTAAAGATAAGGATTATGATTTCTCTCTTGATTTATCTTACATAACTATTGTTGAGAAAGAACCTTTTTGTGGGACTAAGAATGAAAGTGCGGTAGCACATATGACTGAGCTTTCTACCATGAGTGGCTTATTTTCTGATGATATTAAGATGCGCACCTACTTTGTTGCTAAAATTTTCCCTTTTTCACTAAAAGGAGAAGCTAAAACTTGGTTTAATAATTTACCTCCTGGATCTATTGATAGCCCTGATTGCTTGATTAGTAATTTTCTTCAGAAATATTTCCCTCCTAGTGCTAGACATGCTATTTTGCAGGAACTTTTTGATTTTAAACAGGGAGAAAAAGAGATATTTCCTGAATCATGGGCAAGGTTTTGTGCTTTGATTCATGCACAGGCTGGATGTCCATTACCTAAAATGAGCTTCTTGATATATATTATAATGGACGAACTGAAGAATCTAGGACATACATGGATAGTTGTGCTGATTGTGTTTTCAGGAATAGAACTCCCAAAGAAGCTGACGAATTAATGGCTAAAATAAGCAAGAATTATGAAGATTGGACTCCTCCTAAACCAACTATACCTGAGACAACTATACCTGAACAAACTATCCCAGCGCCTATACCAACATCAAAGAAGAGGGGAGTTATCGAACTAAATGATGAAGTGATGAAGGAAGCTAAGAAATGTCTTAAGGAGAAGGGAATTAAAGCTGCAGACGTCAAGAATTTACCTTATATAGAAGAATTATGTAAGCCAATATCCCACTCATCCACTATTGAGGTACACTCTCTCCAACATTTTTGATGAAGGTGATATTCCTTACTCTAAACCTCCTGATCAATGCTTAGAAGAATTTGATGTTTTTATTGTTAAGCAAGATAATTTTAATAAAAGGTTGCAAAATCATTTAATGGAAAACTCTGGAACCATTATTGAGTTAAAAAGATATTGTGGAAAGAACCTCTAATGATGTTAAAATGCTTGTTAAACATTTTCAAATGGTTCAAACTCAAATTGAGCAGCTTATTAAGGTAGAAAAAGACTTGCTAGTTAATGCTGCTAAAGAAAAATATGCTTATGAAATTAGAACTAGAAGTGGTGCTGCCACCTAGGATCCTCTATATCCTGAGGGGCATCCTAAAAGAATTGAGCGGGATTCTCAACAAGCTAAAAATAGTGGTACTACTCCTAAGAAAAGAAAAAAGAAACATAAAACTATTATAGAATCCTCTAAACCTACTAAAGATCCTAATAGTATATCTGTCTCTAATGCTGAAACTGAAAGTGGTAATGAGGAAAATGATGTTCCTGATAAAGAAAAAGTTGAAGAAGAACCTGAAAGGCACACTAAGACTACTAAATACACTAAAGAAGTTTTTGTTGCTAAGAAACATGGTAGTGAAAGAGAGCCTTGGGATCAAAAACCTATGCCTTTCCCTGATAAGAAACACAAGTCAAAGGAAGATGAACACTATAATAAGTTTTGTGAGTGGATGAAACCTTTATTCTTGCAAATTCCTTTGACTGATGCTATTAAATTGTCTACTTATTCAAAGTATATGAAGGATATTGTCTCGAATAAAAGGAAGATCCCTAATGAAGAAATTTCTACTTTGCTTGCTAATTATTCCTTTAATGGTAAGGTTCCAAAGAAACTTGGAGACCCAAGGATTCCAACTATTCCATGCTCTATTAAAAATAGTTATGTTAGAACTGCTTTGTGTGATTTGGGAGCATAAGTTAGTGTTATGCCTTTTTCTCTCTATAAGAGACTTCAATTGGAAAAACTAATACCAACTGATATATATTTGCAAATGGCTGATAAATCTACTACTATTCATGTTGGTATATGTGAGGATTTACCTATTCAAGTGGCTCATAATTGCTTGATATGAACTGATTTTGTTGTGCTTGAAATGCCTCAAGATGATAATATGTCTATTATTCTTGGGAGACCTTTTCTTAATACTGCAGGAGCTGTTATTAATTGTAATCAAGGAAAGGTGACTTTTAATGTTAATGACAAGGAGCATACTGTCTATTTCCCCAAGAAGATTGATAGGACTTATGGATTAAATTCAATTGAACATGTTGAGGGCATCCAAGTTGGAGAAATATATTGTCCCATACCACGAGAAAAATATGAAACTATTATGATTGGGACCATTTCTATTAAGGTTGAGGTAACATAATCATTAGTGGAATACAAAGTTTTGTTTCATATAAAATTGCTTTGGTAACAAGACCTGATCAACCTTGTTAACAAAGGGATTTTAATGAACAAAACATTGTTTTCACCATGATTATCTTTGCTTACTTTTATTTTATCCATTTTAGTTTTTGCTTTCGCTTAGTTTACTTTTCTATTGTTAGTTGCTTGCATATTAGAGTGTCTTAGAACTTCTGAAGTTTTAGTTTTGTTTTGCTTTTGCATCTTTCCAAAAAATCTTTCTGTCAGAAAATCATTCATCTATACCTGAAAATTGCTAAAAAATAAAGTGTCTCAAAAAATTCTAGAAAATTCATATTAAATTTTTACGTGAAAAAGGGGCAGAGAAGTGCCTGGAGAGTACCAGGGGGCCCACCAGGCAGGCACACCACCTGGTGGCACGGCCAGCTTAGGGGCGCGCCTGGCCATGGTGTGGGCTACCCCTGGCCCTCCACTCACTCTCTCACTTCCCACTTCCTTCTCTCTCCCGAGAAAACATCAGTTCATTGCTCGAAATCGCGTTCTTGCTGTTCTTGTCCATGATTTTTTGATTTCCTTGCTCAACACATCTTTGCTGCTGACATTTTGAGCATTTGTTCTCCAGTATGTGAGTCCTCCGCTTGTCCAAGTAGATTTGTGTTAAATGGTTTATATCTTGAGTATTTTGTTGCTATAGGTGACAGGTTTTGAGAGCTTGTAAGCTTGTTCAATGATTAGAGATATTTTTTTGATGCATGTTTAGGCCTCTTACATGTCCCTATGAGTAGTTCCCATCATTATGTAGTCACTTTGCAATCACTTGTATAATGGATGTTTAAATTTCAGAATAGCTTTGTTGGGTTCGCAGCATAGAAAACAAAATTTTTCCTATGATGGGAAATATACGCCAAGATCTATCTACTAGATACAAGAAACAGGTGGATATACATCCATAGAGAACTTACCCTCGAAGACAACAAAGCTTTGTTAACAAGTTGGAACTCGTGGATGATGTAGTCGTACACTTGCTGATCTCAATATCATGATGAAGTCCAGCAGGTCCAGCTCCAGCACGTCCATCAGATCCAGCTCCAGCAACTCCAGCACCACCAAGTCCAGCACCGCAAAGCAGCAGTGCATCCGTGATCGCACACACGCCTGGTACCCCCGACAACCTCCGTCCCTCGCTCCAGCAAAGCAGCGGAAGCAGCAACTCCTTTCTGGATAAAGCCACCGGGAACATGTATCTCGCTAATCCAAGACCATGGGGAATAACTAGAGGGGGAGAGAGATCCTTCACGAGGAGGTGTGTGGAAGAAGGGTGAGAGGGGTGGCCTTTTATAGGAGGAGGGGGTGCCCCTCCCCATGGCCGGAGCCCAAGGGGTGACCCCTCACCTCCTCATTCATGTGGTGGTAACTCCCTCCACATAAATTTGCCCCTTCACATTCTCTTTTAAAGTCTCCACTTTAAATGCATTAAATTTCTCCAAATTTAATGCTCTCTCATTTAATAAAACTCGTTTATTAAATTTATTCAGAATTTTGTTAATTACTTTAATTAACAAACATTCACATAAAATCCCCTACAACATTTCAATATTACATGCAGAACCAATTTCATCAATTTCACCCGCAATAGTTTTCGTGTCTATTGAAATAATTCCAGCGCTTTCTTAAATCTTTATCTGAAACATATTTGCTCCAAATGGTGTCGGTATCCCTTAAGTGTGTCACCCTACGGTTTGCGAATAATACAGACATGATCGAGACCCCTCTCGGATCAATAATCAGAAGCGGGACCTAGAGATCCATATTGACTCCTACACATTCAACGATGACTTCTGTGATCGTGAGAACCTCTAACGCTAGTAACTAAATCCATTTGTCTCGTGATATATTACATGTCCGATATTCAATCATCGGTATCTCCATACCTAGTTTGATCTCGTTACCGACATGTACTCTTTTCTCGTTCCTGTGATATAACATTCTAGTGATCAGATCACTTGCTTGCAAGCTATTTCAATGTGATATCAGCGAGAGGGCCCAGAGTATATCTATCCTTCATCGGGATGGACAAATCCCACTCTTGATCCATGAGCCTCAACATAACACCTTCATAGCACTGAACCGACCTTTATAGTCACCCTGTTACGGTGTGACATTTGATGTTATCAAGATACTCTTCCGGTGTTAGCAATTAACATGATCTTATGGTCTAAGGACTAAAATTACTTCCTATGATGTTATAGCAATATAAACATAATGACTCTGATCGTAATGCTATACTTCGGATGAATGTTCATCACATCATTCCACCAATGTTGTGACCTCGTTATTAACAACATCCAATGTCCATGATCAGGAAACCTTGATCATCTTGTTAATCAACGAGCTAGTCTATAAGAGAGGCATAACTAGGAACCTTTTATTTGTTTATTAAACACACATGTATTGACGTTTCCTATCAATATAATTATAGCATGCAAAATAAACATTTATCATAAACAAGGAATAAGATAATAACCACTTTATTATTGCCTCTCGGGCATATTCCCTTCAGTCTCCCACTTGCACTAGAGTCAATAATCTAGTTTGAAAAACTTTGCGTCACCTATGGCTTTCTGGTGTTGCATATACGCGATTGCTAGTGGTTAAAATAATCTCCAGATCTGACAGTTTTAGGTCCGTGTGTATTTGCATGTCTTTGCGTCTCTACGTATCACTCATTCTCAAATGAGATGGCATTGTATAAATTTGGTCCTTTGGTGAGACCTTTAGTTTCTTCGGGTTAAAATATGTTGATATTATTGTCATACAATATATCTTCATAGTATAAACTCACTTTGAACCACACCTAGTTTGATAACAAACTACTTAACACAAATGCCCTCCTTTGCTGCTACTATAGCAATCATATACTTAGCCTTTTGTTGTAGTATCCGTCACAATGTCTCAACTTTGAAACTCATCCAAATCCATAATGGAAAATCCTTTCCATTACATTGTGCTACCCATAGTCTAAATTGAGATAAATTTAATTTGTATCTTTAACTAGTATCAATGTAACACTTTACAATGAACTACCTTTAATTATTTGTCACGTATACATTCTATATTCTTAGTTCTTCCAAATATCATAAGAATATCTTTACTATTGTCCAATGATCATCTTATGAATCATTCTGGTATGTGCTCATAACATTTAGAGCATAGGACATATCTGGATATATACATATCACGGTATAATCGATCAAAATATTCATGTGATTTTACTCACCAAGTGTTGAAACACTTGAATCTTGATACAATCATTTCCATGCAGCAAGAACCTTTCTTGTTATTTCCATATTGAACCCTTTCAATATCTCATATATGTACGTCTGGCATAACCATATTAGCGCCTCAATCTATCCATATAGACATTGATGCCAAATATTCCGGTTTTGCCCAAGTCTTTCATCGAAATCCTATTTTAATAAAGAAAAATGGAAGCAGTCCTACTCTCACGTTTTGTTTTTCCCTAGTATACATAGCTACCAAAATATTTGCTAGACTGACAACGACCATTTGGCTCAGATCCTGAAGGGCGGGATGGCTCTGATACCAATTGTAACAACCTCGGACCCTACGCTCTAAGTTCGAGCCTGGATAATCCAAAAGTGGTTAAGGGTTTTACAGCGAGGGCCCAGGGCCACCCACGTGTAGGCCCGTCGACCATCCTAACCACTTCCAAGAACATCGGGACAAGAGCGAGCGGCGTAGGCAACAGGCAAAGAGATCAAATACATACACAAGTGAGTATGTATGCAAGCTACCTTACAACAGTTCTCAGAGCCATACCATCTCAAAGAAATATAAATATTGCAACGCCATACGGCAAGATCCAAATATCCTAGATAGATATAATAGTGTAGGATAGCTCCTCATACATCAATCAACATAGTATCAAGCGGAAGCAGGAAACAAGATCCGAGTACGGATAAGAAGCAAATCGGCATAAGATGCCACATAAATAAGCACATCCCGCCCACAGATCTCACGGATCCCCATCCCCGGAATCTCTACACCGAATGATCGTTGCCAACATCATCTGTCTCCTCCACCCAGTATCCATCTTGCAAATATACATGTTCATCTGAATCAAACAATTTATCGTGTGAGACCCTAGGGGTACTCAACAAGTCTTTATGCCTCTAAAGGGGACATATACCTGGAGTGACGCAATTGCAGCAAAAGGTAATAACTATCAAGTCTATAGATACTCGCTAACCATCCGCCTAACCAATGATACACGGATGTCCGTTAATTAGAAACAACAGTTATAACCGTATAAAGTAACAAATCCATCCTCCTTCTCGCTTACCAACGAGAAAGCGGACGAACATCCCATCTGTTGGCAGTTTTATTAATCATTCCATGAAGATTGCACTAATTACTAGTCAGATATTTAGTCAAATTAAAGACGGTACTTTCGTTATACTTTTCTATGATCGAGAAACTGTGCTCCAAGTCGTCCATAACCGTGAGCACGGCTTTCAGAAAGATTTACCCTGCAGGGGTGCACAAATATCAACACACACACGATCGACCTCGGAAAAACCAAATCAAAACCCAACGAGGCTTTCTCGACAAAGCATTCACAGGATTCATAATTCATTTCAGGGGCCACCCCAATAAGCTACCCGCAACGAAGTTGGCCGGCTCCGAGACGGACCCAGAGTTTGCGAGAACGGCTGTAAACGACTGGGAACCCGAAAGTGTGACTGGGCTTGTCGATACTGCGAAATCGTGCCGTGATCCCTAAACAGTACAGGTGCTCCACGCACAATCGTAAATAAAGCGGTAAAGCATGGCATAAGTACAGGATAGTAATAAAGCCCCAAACTACTTTGTGGCCCCAAGAAATAAAGTGCAAATCAAGCTCATACAAAGGGGGATTCATAGAGTCTCCTGTATGTGGATAGTGCGAATAGTCAAGGAACAGGTATCAAGTACTCGGGGTCCTACGGGACACAAGTGAGCATAAAAACTAAGTAACGGATATTGCCCACCAGTGCCTCTTTCATTAGTTATCCCATTACTACTCAGGTTAAGTTGTTTAGGTACCTCGTTATCCATCAGACACTCACATACCCTACACATGCAATTCTACGACTCGCAAGGCTCAAGCAACTCCTATATTAATGGCTCATAGGATGGAGGAACAAGCTTCGGTGGGGTTTAAAAGTAAAGGCCATGCAATACTTGGGATTCAGTTTAATGCAATCGTGACTCAATGATGCAAGAATAAGATAGAAGCAATAGGTACTATATGTATGCAAGCATGTGGTAGTGTTTGCCTGGCAGCTCAGTTGAAGCGAGAGATGGATCTGGGTAGTACTCCTGGGATTCCTGATAATTCCCCTGCTCGGCGTCTATTCGAAAGAAGAACCAAACAAACAAGGGCCAACATAAATAAAGTGCACAAGCATATAAATAAAATGCATCAAGCAACCAAGCATGCCATGATGAATGATGCACAATTTACATGGCAATAACATAGCATGGCATGGGTGAGGTGTGGGGTACAAGAAGAAAGCATTTTATTAAGTTTTTAGTCATGTTTTGCCCCCATATAACTTGCTGTCCACTTAATATTTATATGATGCATGCTGCAATTCATATCACGGAATGCATAGTTAGAACGGGCTCGTCACGCTGATCGATTTAGACATATTATTTGTCAAATTTGGAGTTATAGAATTAAAGTTATTAATTAATTGAGAAAAGGCATTTTTATTGCAATTGAACTTTTTCAAAAATTTAAATTAGTCAAACATTATTTTGAAGGGCATATTTGAATTCCTCAGATTTTTCTGATTCAAAATATATATTAATTGTATTATTTGGATTTACCAATTAAAAGTTATTAATTTCTGGATTTAAAATCACATTAAACATTTCTGAAATTATTTTTATTAAACATAAAAAGTACAGAGACTTTTTGTACCGCGGCAGAGCTAACTCTAGCCACTGACGGATGGACCCGAGATGCTAAGTCAGCGCGGCGGGCAGCGGACGCGTGGGATTTTCTCACGCAGGGGAAATTCACCCGCAGACACCGACGGGTGGGTCCAGCGCTACGGGGCCACCAGGTGCGCAAGCCAACGGGAGCGCGACAGATGGCCAGGAGGGACCTGCGCGTGATCCGCTGGAAAAGCTGGGGGCCTCTTCGCAAAAAAAATCGCCGGCGAGAACAGAACCGGATGACTGAACCCGATGGCGAACAGATAGCTGGCCGCGTTTTAGATCGAAGAAAACGAGAGATACGCTACGAGTTTTGCAAAACTGTAAAAACGAAAACTAAAGAGGATGACAAGGGAGACAACTTCCGTTTAGGACGTTTCTTCAGAAGTGGGCTGTAGCTATCGGAAAACGATGACGAACAGCAAGGAGAAACACCGGAGTTCAGGTTGTCAAAAGATTCAGAAAAAAGTGTTGGTCGACTTCGACGGACGATCCCGAGCGCTACATGAGATGGATTCAAGCGGGGTTTGCAGCGTTGGAAAACAGGATGTACTGGCTACGTCGGAAGTCCAACGACGACTAAGGGGGTGGACCGTGGGGGACGGGAGCTTGCGGGGAACAGAAGGACAAAGTGGTTGCGGTGCGCGTGCAGACTGATGTTGTTGCTCGTGCGCACTCGCTAGCACGACGCGGTGAGCAGCAAGGCTGGGCGCGCGCGAGCGCTGTACGGTGCGGCGACGGATGCGCACGGGCGAACGGCGAGAGCGGGATGAGGTACGGGCGGTAGCTCACCGGGGTGGAGGTCGGCAAAGGCGTGACGGTGGCGGCGCGGCGCGGTGACGACTTGGTGACCCCGGCGGCAGCGCGTGCACCGGCTCCGTTGCAACGAGATGGCGAGCTCGACCTGCTCCTCCTAGCTCCTCATAGCAGACCGGGGCTTCAGCCTCCTCCCGGGTGGCTGGTACAGCGGTCACTGAAGCGGCGAGACAGAAGGTGGAGCTAGGGCATGACGAAGGTGTGGGAAGGAAGTTGGAGAGGAGGAACTGGATCGCGATCTGGTTGGAGATGAGAGGGTAGCTAGGAGTTTGCTTTATGCCAGGGAGAAGGAAAAAGATAAGGGGGAGAGGCATGCGACGGGCATGGGGCTGGCAGGTTGGCACGTGATGGAGAGGGAGGAACAGAAACAGGGCGCGTGTTGGGGCTCTCTGCCGGCTGGGTCGAACTAGGTGAGGCAAGGAGGGGTTCGGCCGGACCACCTCAGGTACAGAGAGAGAGAAGGCAGAAATCGGCAGGGCTGGTGGCACCAGGTTGCAGGAGGGATCAGCAAGGAGGGAAAGGTTCGGTGCAACCGAGAGAAAGAGAGGGAGGCGCGCGAGTGCAGGTTCAGGCTGCTACCGAGCCAGCCAGCAGGGGTGCCGGGTTGGGGTTCGGCTGGACCAGGATGGTGGGGTGGTCCGATGGTGATTAGGTGTAGAAGAGAGAGAGAGAGAGAAAATGGCCAAGCTAGGTAAAAGAGAGGGTCTAAGCTAGAGATGAGGGAGAGAGATTAGGGTTTAGGGATTAGATGAAGAGAAACTCATCCTAGGTTGTTTGATGCATGTCCCTTTCCGTCTCGTTTAAAACAAGCCATGCAAGAAGGTTCAAATATGAAAGATTTCAAAACAACACATAAAATATCACAAGGAGGAAAGGAAGGAAGAGATGCCCTATGTTGCATGTAAGAAATAAAAAGAGACAAGATGGTCTATTAGGATCCTTTTGAATTTGGCTATTTGGTGGATTCCAAACCAAACAAGCTTTACACCAAATTCAAAAGAAACCCGAATAGAGGAGGTATGGCAAGCTTGCATGGGCCATGCATAATTAGTAAATGCCATATTTATTATTGTGAAAACAATTGTAAATGACCATGGGCATTTATTAACACACGCACTCCCAAAACTATGGAATTAAGGCCAAACAAAAAGAAAAGAGGTGTGTCCCAAGTGGAATAGATGGAATATGCTCATCTTTGAAAATAATTTGGGCATGCTAGTGTGTATGTCCCACTAGGTGCATAATAGCCTCAAAATATTCCAACATGAGCATACATTCAAAAAAATCCATATGGAAGCTTGACAAGGGGTTCCACTCACATAGCATGCAAAGGTGGCCATGTGGCTCTCCACATATCAATAATGTAAAAACAACATGATGCATATATGGGAGCATGTGGAATTATAAGTGGATCCATCCCAACCCACATGAGCTAGAGGTAACACCAAATAAATTGCAAGGCTCACATATAGTGGGATGGTGGAGTAACGGGGTGGTGACCAAGAAAGGTGGTCGAGTTAATAAAAGATATGCCCCCAACTCAACTTGGGCATCAAGCATTTATCAAATACCAAATACAATTTATTAAGAACCAAATACAATTTATTAAGAACCAAATACAATTGATAAATGCATATGAGACAAGATCCAAAAGAAAAGGGTTTTATATGATGCTCAAATGCAAGGTGGCATGATGACATGAGCATGATATAATTATGATGCAAGAATTATATGTAGGAAGTAGCATTTTATTATTAGACCATGTAGCATTACAGATGTTAGACAGATGGGATGCTACAACTCTCCCCCACTAAACAGGAATCTCGCCCTGAGATTCTAAGAAGAAGAAGACGACACGAAGAGGGTAGGATACTTGGCACAGAGCTCATCCTCGCGTTCCCAAGTGGCTTCATCAACGGAATGGTGCGACCACTGCACCTTGTAGAACTTGATAGACTTGTTGCAAGTCTTTCTTTCTGCGACTTCTAGGATTTTTGTGGGGTGTTCTTGATAAGACGGATCTTCTTGGAGATTGATGAGCTCATGGTCCACGGTCCTGCCGGGATCCTTGAAGCACTTCTTGAGTTGAGAGATATGGAAAACATCATGGACCTTGAGTTTTTCAGGGAGCTCAAGAGCATAAGCAACTTCTCCTCTTCTTCCACGAACCTTGAAAGGACCGATGTATCTAGGAGCCAGCTTTCCTTTGATACCAAACCGGTGCGTGCCTCTCATGGGAGTGACACGAAGGTAAACGAGATCACCAGGGACATACTCCATGTCCGTGTGCTTTCTGTCGTAGTTGCTCTTCTGGCGACTTTGAGCAACCTTCAGGTTTTCCAGAATGATGTGAACCTTCTCCTCTGCTTGAGTTACAATGTCGGGTCCAAAGAATGTTCTTTCACCTGCGCCCGACCAACCAATCGGAGTTCTGCATTTGCGGCCATGGAGAACCTCAAAGGGTGCCATCTGGAGACTCTTCTGATAGCTGTTGTTGTAATAGAATTCAGCATAAGGAAGACATTCTTCCCACCTCATGCCGAAAGAGATGACGCAAGCACAAAGCATATCTTACAGAATCTGATTGATCCTTTCAACTTGCCCTTGTGACTGAGGGTGGTAAGCTGTGCTGAAGTTCAACTTTGTTCCCAAAGCATTTTGGAAACTTCCCCAGAACTTGGAAGTGAAGATGCTTCCACGGTCTAAGCTGATCTCAAGAGGAACCCCATACAGAGAGACAATTCTGTTGATATATAGCTCAGCCAACTGAATTGCTGAAATTGTTTCCTTGACGGGGAAGAAGTGAGCCACTTTAGAAAGCCTGTCGATGACAACAAAGATTGCATTGTTGCCTTTCTGCGACCTTGGAAAACCAGTTATGAAGTCCATCTCTACTTTCTCCCATTTCCATTCCGGAGGCTTCAATGGCTGTAGAAGACCGGAAGGTTTCTGATGGACAACTTTAACTCTACGACAGACATCACACTCCGAGACATACTTGGCACAATATCATTTCAGCCCAGGCCACCAATACTGTGTTTTCAAGTCCATGTACATCTTAGTGCTGCCAGGGTGGATAGAAAGAACAGAATCATGCGCCTCCTTGAGAACTTGCTCTCTTAAACCTGGGTAGTTCGGAACAAACATCCGGTGTTCAAAGAAAAGAGTGCCTTGGTCGTCGACGTGGAAAGACTCATACTTCGGAAGCTGAATGTTGGAGATGATCTTTTTAGTGTAAGGATCACCAAGTTGAATAGAGCGAACTTTTTCCTCCAAGAGCGGTGTTGCTAGAAGGTTCAGAAGATACCCTTGATCCACAATTTCAAGGTTGAGCTGGCGGAATTCCTCGCACAAGAGAGGTTGTTGTTCTTCCACCATGAGGTTGTTGAAATAAGCTTTTCGGCTGAGAGCATCGGCCATCACATTAGCTTTTCCCGGAGTGTAGTTGATGGTTAGATCGAAATCATTAATTGCTTCAATACACCTCCTCTAACGAAGGTTGAGATCAGGTTGAGTGAAGATATACTTCAGGATTTTGTGGTCAGAAAAGTTCTCACAATGGTTCCCAAGCAAGTAGTGCCTCCATACTTTTAGAGCGAAGACAACCACTGCAAGTTCAAGATCATGTGTTGGATAGTTGAGCTCATGAGTTTTCAACTAAAGGGAAGCATAAGCAACGACTTGCTTTTCTTGCATGAGGACCGCACCCAATCCTTGCAAGGAGGCGTTACAGAATATCTGGAAAGGCTTTGATGTATCTGGAGGAATCAAGACTGGTGTGGAAGTGAGCTTGTCTTTGAGGGTTTCAAAGCTTGCTTGACATGCAGGAGACCAAAGGTATTTCTTGCCTTTCTTGAGGAGATCGGTAAGAGGCTTCGCAATCTTCGAGAAGTTCTAAACGAAGCGATGGCAATAACTAGCCAAACCAAGGAAACTCTAACCATATCTTGCTGGCTTGATCACCTATGCCATGCTCCACCATGCTAAATAACATTTAATTTTGGTGATTAGAAACATAACTCTAACCATATCTTAAATTTTTTGGATTCCAATTCCACTTAATTTGCTAAGTTGTATCGTATCTGCCATGCCATACATGCATATCATAAACATGCTGGATCTTCTGCCGTAGTATTAAATATTGCATCCGGTGTTTCTTCTAGTGTTTGCGTCTTCGCAGATTAGGCCGATGAGTTGATGCGAGAATCGACAAGTTCTCTGGATATGAACC
Source organism: Avena eriantha (assembly GCA_910589775.1). Classification (NCBI taxonomy): domain Eukaryota; kingdom Viridiplantae; phylum Streptophyta; class Magnoliopsida; order Poales; family Poaceae; genus Avena; species Avena eriantha. The sequence continues at coordinate 325,164,925 of OU342743.1, forward strand.
GTCGATAGTGTTTCCCAAGCGAGCATCTCTCCCCCTTCTACCTATTTTGCATTTATAGTCTTTATTTCCTCCTGTTGATCTATTGCTATCCGTGTCGCGATGCTTTAGTTTCCGTGCACCAGTTATATCCCGTGCAGCCTCTATATTGCCATGGACACCTCCTAATACCTGTTGTTTGGTAGATAGCTGGCCTTGCGAGTCGTAGTTGCTTACTCAGGTAAGATCTCGTGTTGTCGAGAACCACAGTTGTTGGAATGCTGGCAGATGTTTATGGCGAAGATGCTTTATGGTGGAGTTGATCATGACTTTAAACACAACTATTAAATTGCTAGATATAACTAATGCAGAGGCATCGGTGGGCAATATATGTTATTTGGTTCTTCTACGCTCACTTGTGTCCCGTAGGACCCGAGTACTTGATACCTGTTCCTTGATTTTTCGCACTATCCACATCCGGGAGGCCTTATGGACCCCCCTGAGCCAGTGCTTGATTCATTTCTATTTCTTGGGGCCACAAGTAGTTTGGGGCTTTATTACTATCCTGTACTTATGCCATGCTTTACTGCTTTATTTAAGATTGTGCGTGGAGCACCTGTACTGTTTTGGATCGTGCCACGTTTTCAAGGTATCGACAAGCCCTGTCACACTTTCGGGTTCCCAGTCATTTACAACCGTCGTCACAAACCCTGGGTCCGTTTCGGAGCCGGCCAACTTCGTTGCGGGTAGCTTAGTAGGGTGGCCCCCCCTGAAATATTCATGAATCCTATGATTGCTTGGTCGTGAAAGCCTCGTTGGGTTTTGAGTTGGTTTTTCCGAGGTTGATCGAGCATGTGTTGCTATTTGTGCACCCCTGCAGGGCAAAACTTTCCGAAAGCCGTGTCCGCGGTTATGGACGACTTGGAGCACAGTATCTCGATCATAGACAAGCATAACTAAAGTAGTGCTATAAATTTGACTTAATATGTGACTAGTAATCAGATTCAAATACAACGGAATGGATATTAAAAACGCCAACCACTGGTGGAGCCGGGGTTCCTTGTGTCTTGTTATACCTGCCTAGTAAGTATTGCAACTCCAATGGAATGTGATAAAAGTGCCAACAACTGCTGGGTTTTGGGATTCCTCAGGACAATTATATCTGACTAATAAATGTCCAACTACAACGGAATGTTAACTAAAACTGCCCACTACTTATGCTATCAGGATGACTCATGCTATATAACTGACTAGTAAATGCTGCAACTATAATGGAATGAATAAAACTGCCAACTGTGTGAGTTTCTCGGTTTGACTTCCTTGTTTGGTCTCGAGGGGGAATACCAGGATGGGTATGATTGGTGTTAGTATCAGGTGGTTCCGAATAGGTCTTTCTTATCCCTCTCTAATAGCCGACTGTTGAATCGAGTCTCTATAGATTTTTTAGTGCATGCTGCGTTGCCGCTTCAGTCCACCATACCTATGTAGGCGAGAGCCGCCGAATTCTAGCCTCGCCGTGTACTGGCCTCAGTACTAACGCTCCTCTTTTTCCTTTGCCCTTTGTCGGCACCCCTTTTGTTTTAGCAGGTTTAAGATCATCGTCGTTAGCAGGGTTACCCTTCCGGCTTGGCCTGGGCAGGGTTATGGATGCCATTGGTTATTCTTCAGGGCTCTTAGCCCCATTTGCATCTTGTCCATAGTCGGACGCTCTATCGTTTCAAGGTGATTTGAATCATTGTATAGTATATATGTATTCTTGAGTCATGGAGTCATTGTTGTATATATATGTTCTGTGGGTTCCATCGTGGACTAATGTGTAATGGTATTACTTCGTTTTCCACCCGCACGAAAGTGCCTGGTGGGCATCCTTGAATCGTTTCTATGCGGGTTTGGCGGGAAGTGCTCATACTTACATAGGGCCGATTCGAGGGTGTTACAAATAACTAGCCAAACCAAGGAAACTCTAGACTTCTTTGACATTTTTGGGTGGAAGCCACTCAACAATTGTTCGAACAGTTTCTAGGTTGACGGCAATGCCCTTAGCAGAGATGACGTGACCCAGATAGGTGACTTCAGGCAGCCAGAACTCACACTTGGAGAACTTTGCATACAGGCGGTTCTCACGAAGCTTGTTTAGGACACACCAAAGGTGTTCTTTATGTTCTTCCTTTGACTTAGAATAGACTAGAATGTCATCCAGATAGACCACCACAAACTTATCAAGATACTCGATGAAAACCGAGTTCATAAGCCTTGAGAAGGTGGAAGGTGCGTTGGTGAGACCGAAGGACATGACCGTGTACTCATACAGGCCACAGCGGGTGGTGAAAGCTGTTTTGGGAACATCTTCCTTGCGAATCTTGATTTGATGATATCCACTTCTCAAGTCAAGCTTAGAGAATACCACAGCTCCAGCTAGCTGATCGAAGAGATCATTAATCCATGGAAGGGGATATTTATTCTTGATGGTTTTAGCATTGAGAGCCCGATAGTCAACACGAAGTCTATCAGCGCGGTCTCGCTTCTTCATAGAGATGGTTGGGCTACCCCAAGAAGAAGTATTGTGCTGAATGAAACCCAACTTCTCTTGTTCATCAAGCTGACGTTTGAGTTCAGCCACCTCAGCAGGACCCATTTTATAAGGCCACTTGGAGATAGAAGCGATACCAGGTTCAAGCTCAATCACAAACTCGACCTCTCGGTCAGGAGGCATACCTGGTAACTCTTCAGGAAAAACATCTGGGAACTCACAGACCACCGGAACACTCTGAATAGCCTCCATAGCATCATCATTCAGAGCCACCAAAGAGAAAATCTGAATTGCAGGAGTCAGACTTGGAGAATAGACTATATGGCCTTCAGGAATTTTTAGAGAAACCGAGCGTTCAGCACAATCAATCACAGCTGCATTTGCTGTTAACCAATCCATGCCCAATATGACATCAATATCTAAATTTCCCAATTCAATGAGGGATGCATGAAAAATTTGGTTGCCAATTTCAATTTGGTTCCCATGGCTTATTTGAGAAGCTTTCATAGTTGTCCCCGGTGATTACACCCTAAGAACCTTGGACAAGGATTGAAGCGGAAGACCTTGTTGCTGAGAGAATCTTTGAGACACAAAAGAATGCGATGCACCAGTATCGAATAACACTCGTGCAGAAACTGAGTTAACATAAAGCGTACCCAGCACAACTCCATGTGCATGTTCAGCTTGAGCGACATTGACACAGTTGGCACGAGCAACAGCGGACCCAGGCTTGGTGTTGATGTTGAGAGCCCGAGGTGGAGGTGCACGACCCATAGAAGAACTTGCTGCAAGTCTTGGAGGTGGTGGAGGAAGAGCTTTATTGTTCATGGGACAACTCCAGTGTTGATGCCCAGTGTTTCCACAAGTGTAACAAGCACCAGGTGGACATGGAGTAGCGTAGCCAGGGACTCCGCCAGGCGCTCTAGGGTAGTTGTGGTTGTAGCCCCTAGGAGCAGCGGTGAAGGAGTTTGGTGGCCTTGCCGCGTATCTTGAAGGTCTTGGTGGAGCCGGGAGCGACGACGCGGTATTAGGAACCCACACGCGGCGCTTAGAAGGAGCTGTCATAGCTGAAGAGCTTGCTATGTCATGGCTGTGTTTCTTGGACTCCTCGAACACTTGTCTACTGGCTTCTTCCTGTAGAGCTGTATGTTGGAGTTCCAGAAAAGACCTCGGCCATGCATGAGTGATTGCATATTTGATAGATGCATTGAGCCCTTGCCTGAACCTCTTTTGCTTCTTCTTCTTGTCATCAGAGATCTCATCGCCACCATATCGAGAAAGATTCATGAAGTTTCTGATATAGGTATTGACATTGTCATTGCCCTGCTTGAGGTTGAGAAACACTTCCTTCATCCTTTCCATGACAATTTCTGACATATATTGCTCTTTGAAAGCCCCAGTGAACTGCTCCCAAGTAGGCTGAAAACCAGAGTGGTTTGCCTTCAGGTAATTCTCCCACCATAGAGCTGCGTCTCCCTTCAGAAGGTGAGTGACACATTTTACCCATTCTTGCTCAGGAACATCAGTAGTCATCAGCAACCTTGACATCTCACAAAGCCAATCATCAACATCCAGTGGCTGATCAGACACCTCAAAGTGGCCTGGGTTAAACTTTAGAAAGCCCTTGATGTCTCCTCGCTTGGGAGGTGGAGGTAGCGGGACAAACTCATTCCTCCTCACACTTTCTTCAAAGCGTTGCTGGTTTTGTTGCATTGTTCCCAAGGCATTTGCAATACTTGCCAACGCAGCCCCCAGTTCAGGTGGTATGTCCTCCTCAGTGCGGCGTGGTGGTGCCATCCTAGGATTGATATAAAACACAAGTCAGTACTATAATGGAGAATAATAATAATCCACAATAGTACCAAAATGGAATTAACCAAGGTTAAAGGATACAAATTACTAAGATGATATTAAAATATCAACAAAGTTCAAAGCACCTAGAAGATAGTAAGCATATCGCACACGACTGAACAAGGAGTGTGGTACACAAAGCTATCAAAGAAAAAAATTCCACAAAATTTCGGCATTAAAATACCCATATATGCGCAAAACCACTTAACGAATCAAGATTAGTAACTCTACCAATTCAATATACAAGAGCGAATGATAAAAGTAGTGGTATGGTCGCGACTCCATCCCGCACTCAAATCATTACTCCGCACATGAATAAGTAAAACACATATCCCAACCCCCTTCCTTCTTAAGATGAACCTAAAGATTAGCAACTATGGAAAACAAACACCCCAAACAAGATAGCGTCGGATAACAAAGAGTAAGACAGATCGCGTCGGTTTACAACGAATCAGATAGATCGCGTCGGTTTACAACAGCCTGTCGGTATGGAATGTACCAACAGTTGATAACCAAAAGGCAGATAGCGATAACAAGTTGGATGCAACAGGTAGACAAGGAATTACACACACACACAACCTATGGTACTACGGAACCCAGAACACGTGAATCCTAGTTTGAATTTCTAGAAGAGGATTGAAAACGTTACACTTCCTTACCAGAAAAGGGTGGGTGGGTGGGTAAGAAGAAAAATGGAAGCAGTCCTACTCTCACGTTTTGTTTTCCCCTAGTATACATAGCTACCAAAATATTTGCTAGACTGACAATGACCATTTGGCTGAGACCCTGAAGGGCGGGATGGCTCTAATACCAATTGTAACAACCTCGGATCCTACGCTCTAAGTTCGAGCCTGGATGATCCAAAAGTGGTTAAGGGTTTTACAGCGGGGGCCCAGGGCCACCCACGTGTAGGCCCTTCGACCATCCTAACCACTTCCAAGAACATCGGGACAAGAGCGAGCGACATAGGCAACAAGCGAAGAGATCAAATACATACACAAGTGAGTATGTATGCAAGCTACCTTATAACAGTTCTCAGAGCCATACCATCTAAAAGAAATAGAAATATTGCAACGCCATACGGCAAGATCCAAATATCCTAGATAAATATAATAGTGTAGGATAGCTCCTCATACATCAATCAACCGAGTATCAAGCGGAAGCGGGAAACAAGATCTGAGTACGGATAAGAAGCAAATCGGCATAAGATGCCACATAAATAAGCACATCCCGCCCATAGATCTCACGGATCCCCATCCCCGGAATCTCTACACCGAGTGATCGTTGCCAACATCATCTGTCTCCTCCACCCAGTATCCATCTTGCGAATATACCTGTTCATCTGAATCAAACAATTTATCGTGTGAGACCCTAGGGGTACTCAGCAATTCTTTATGCCTCTAAAGGGGAGATATACCTAGGGTGACGCAATTGCAGCAAAAGATAATAACTATCAAGTCTATAGATACTCGTTAACCATCCGCCTAACTAATGATAGACGGATGTCTGTTAATTAGAAACAACTTTTATAACCGTATAAAGTAACAGATCCATCCTCCTTCTCGCTTACCAACGAGAAAGCAGACGAACATCCCATCCGTTGGTAGTTTTATTAATCATTCCATGAAGATTGCTGTAACACCCTCGAATCAGCCCTATGCAAGTTTTAGCCCTTCCACATAGAAACGATTCAAGGACGCCCACCAGGCACTTTCGTGCGGGTGGAAAACGAAGTAATACCATTACACAACAATCCTTGATGGGACCCATAGAACAGATATATATACAATAGCTACTCAACGAGTCAAGAATACAGATATACAATACAAAGATCCTAATCACCTTGAAAACGTTACGGCGTCCGAGTACGGACAAGATGCAAATGGGGCTAAGAGCCCTGAAGAATAACCAATGGCGTCCATAACCCTGCCGAGGCCAAGCCGGAAGGGTAACCCTACTAACGACGTCGATCTCAAACCTGCTAAAACAAAAGGGTTGCCGACAAAGGGCAAAGGAAAAAGGGGAGCGTTAGTACTGAGGCCAGTACACGGCGAGGCTAGAATTCGGCGGCTCTCGCCTACATAGGTATGGTGGGCTGAAGCTGCAGCGCAGCGGCACTAAACAACCTATAGAGACTCGATACAACTGGCGGTTATCAGAGTGGGATAAGAAAGACCTATTCGGATCCAACCCGAAGCTAACACCAAAAAAACCCATCCTGGTATTTCCCCCTCGAGACCAAACGAGGAAGTCGGACCAAGGAACTCACACGGTTGGCAATTTTACTCATTCCGTTATAGTTAATGCAATTACTAATCAGATATAGATAGCATGAGTCATCCTGATAGCATAAGTAGTGGGCAGTTTTAATCACCATTCCATTGTAGTTGGAACATTTACTAGTCAGATACAATTGTCCTAAGGAATCCCAAAACCCAGCAGTTGTTGGAACTTTTATCACATTCCATTGGAGTTGTAATACTTACTAGGTAGGTACAGCATGTCACATAACAACCCCAGATCCACCAGTTGTTGGCCTTTTACTATCCATTCCGTGATAGTTGAATCTGATTACTAGTCATATATTAAGTCAAGTTTATAACACTACTTTAGTTATTCTTGTCTATGATCGAGATACTGTGCTCCAAGTCGTCCATAACCGCGGACACGGCTTTCAGAAAGTTTTACCCTGCAGGGGTGCACAAATAGCAACACACACACGATCAACCTCGGAAAAACCAAATCAAAACCCAACGAGGCTTTCACGACAAAGCAATCACATGATTCATAAAATATTTCAGGGGGGCCACCCCACTAAGCTACCCACAACGAAGTTGGTCGGCTCCGAGACGGACCCAGGGTTTGTGTCAATGGCTGTAAACGACTAGGAACCCGAAAGTGTGACTGGGCTTGTCGATACCACGAAAACATTCCACGTTCCAAAACAGTACATGTGCTCCACGCACAATCATAAATAAAGCAGTAAAGCATGACATACGTACAAGATAGTAATAAAGCACCAAACTACTTGTGGCCCCAAGAAATAAGAAATGAATCAAGCTCTGGCTAAGGGGGATTCATAGACTCTCCCATATGTGGATAGTGCGAATAGTCAAGGAATAGGTATCAAGTACTCGGGATCCTACGGGACACAAGTGAGCGTGGAAGAACCAAATAACATCTATTGCCCACCGATGCCTCTGCATTAGTTATATCTAGCATATTAATAGTTGTATTTAATGTCATGATCATCTCCACCATAAACATCTGCCAGCATTGCAACAACTGTGGTACTCGACAACACGAGATCGCACTTGAGCAAGCAACTACGACTCGCAAGGCCAGCTATCTACCAAACAATAGGTATTAGGAGGTGTCCATGGCAATATAGAGGCTGCAAGGGATATAATTGGGGCACGGAAAACTAAAGCATCGTGACACGGATAGCAATAGATCAACAGGAGGAAATAAAGACTATAAATGCAAAATAGGTAGAAGGGGAAGAGATGCTCGCCTAGGAAACACTGCCGAAGGTTCATATCCGGAGAACTTGTCGATACTCGCATCAACTCATCGGCCTAATCCGCGAAGAAGCAAACACTAGAAGAAACACCGGATGCAATATTTAATACTACGGCAGGAGATCCGACATGATTATGATATGATGCAGATGCGATGTAATTAGGCAATATTAAGCGGAACCGGGGTCCGGATAATTAATTAATAGGTTCAAGTTATTTAGAAACCCCACAATTTAAATGTTGTATTATCAAGGCAACACATGGCATCGGTTCTCTACACAAATATAAATGGAGGCGTTAATAGACAGGAATAATCCGCATATGCCCTCCATATTTAATTATGAGGTGAATCGGCATAATGCCCCCAAGCCACAGACAGGTATGCATGCATGAACAATTTAATATGCGACAAATGATAATGTCATATTATAAAAAAATAGGGGCTTAGGGGCACACATCTGGGTTCGGAAGATCTTGGGTTCCGGGGGTCCGGGGTCCGATCTCAGGGTTTGACGGGAACAACGAGGTTCGGGTACAAGATGGAGAACTTGTCGTGTCGTGACGAAGATCTTGGGTTCCAAGCGGTCGATCTTGTCATCGATGGCGAACTTGACTGGATCGGGTCCCGGAGGTCTTCGGGGCCGTGTAGACGGTCATGGCTTCCGGGATGAAGAACTTGGCGTTTCCGAGGAGAAGACATTGGCGTTCGGCACCCTGCGAAGTAGATCTTGGGGTTCCGTGATGATCTTGTCGATGGCCTTGGTGCTCCGGATCGGTCTCGGGCCCGAGAACGGTTCTTGGCGACTTCTGGCTCCGGGAGGAAGAGCTCGGTGTTCCACGGTCTTTGGTTTCCAGGGTCAGGGTTCGAGGCCTTGGCGAACTTGGCGTCTGTGAAGAAGACCTTCCGTTCTCGGATTCGTGATGAAGTACCTGACGATCCATGACGGAGATCTTGGGGGTACCATCTTGTCCATCGGTGGTGAACTTGGGGACCAACTCCAGGTTGTTCTAGTGGCGCCATGTACATTCTTCCAAAACAAAAGCATCAAGACGTCTTGTCGATGAGGAGAGCTTGATGCCTTGTCGGTGTGCTCTATGTTCTCCTTGTCGTCGGGGTATGCAGGCGCCCAACATTTGTCACCACTTCACAACACTAGAACATCACGGGACAGTAGGACATCGTCTTGGTCGACCAAAGGCGCACACGCTCAGGACTTGCAGGGACAAGGACAAGAATCGGAGCAGCAGGTTCAACTTGCACAAGAGGCACCCGATGAGGTGCTCGGACTAAGGACGATGAGGCACCGAACTTGGTCCACCACGAGAAGAGGCACGGTCGAGCTCGGGGAGGGGACGTGGCCGGCAACACCACGCTCTGCTGCGCTGCAGGAAGGCCGACGCGGGAAGCAGAGGCGCGAGGTCGCGCGGAGGAATCTGGGTCGAGGGCAATGTGGTGGTGGCGGTTCCTGTTGGGGAGGCGAACGGACGGAGAGAGGGCCCTGGCGGCGGCGCCATGGCCAGGCCTTGGGCGAGGTTGGGGCGAGGAGCGCCGGGGGGGGGGGGGGGGGGGGGGGGGGGGTCGACCCGAGGTGGCGGGACTCGGCTTCGGCCCTGGTGGTGGGGTCTGGGCCTTGCGGTTGCCGCGCGAGAGGAGGAGGGCAGCACCCGCGAGAAGAGGAGGTTCCGACCTCGCGGCACGGAGGAGAACGGCGAGAGGCGAGCAGGCCGCAGGAGGACGCGCCGGGGCGAGGAAGGCTGGCAGGGAGGCGGGGTTCCAGGCGGCGGGGTCGACCGACGATGCTCGAGGCTGGAAGCGGCGAGGTTGAGAGGAGAGCGACGGTCGTTGGAGCGGGGCTTGAGCGGGTGGCGGCGACCATTGCGAGCAAGGAAGAAGCGCCATGGGGAGGAAGTAGGGTGAGGACGAGGGAGACACGGGGTGGACGGCGCGGCTCGCGCGGGTTGGGGATGGGCGATGGGGATCCTGACGCATGCGGGGGCAGGGAGGATGCGAGGAAGGAGGCGGCCTCGGGTCGCGTGCGATGAAGGGTGTGGGGCCAGGTTCCTGGGCGCTGTCGGGGAGGCGTTGGCGTGCTGGCTCGGTCAGAAGGTGTGGCACGCGGGGCTGGACGGGTGGTTGGTGGTGGGGAGTTTGAGTGGTGGTGAGGTCAGGATAACGTGACAGGGTGGGTGCGTGCGGTGTATGCCGAGGACCAGAGTGTGTCGGTAGGGTAGGCCAGGCGGGTGGGTCGCCGCAGCGTGGGTTGGCACGGGAGGCGTGCAGCGGTTGCTGCGGCTTGCGGCGCAACGCGCGCGCGACTGCGTGTGGGAGGAGAGAGGGAGCCTGCGGGGTGATGTGGCGATCCGTGATTGGGTGGGGTGAGGTGGCGAGATGTGAGTGGCTCAGGTGAGGTGGAGGCTGGAAGTTTTGGCCAGGTGTGCGCGGGGTGGAGGATCAGGTGGGGGTGGTCGGCTAGGGTTTGGTTAGGATATTTTGGGGGTGGCCGGCTGCGCCGGTTCTGGCCTGGCGGGCTACCCCTAAAAATAATATAAAATTTTATTTGTTTAAAACGAGGCGTTTGAAAACCGTTTGTAGACGAAACAAAATATTTCGGACAGGGGTTTTGATTTGAAATAAAGGCGGGGATATTTAAAAAACAAAACTAGGCTTTTAGAAAAATAGTTTTAGACAAACCATGCATGATGATGACGATGCTCAAATGCAAGGTGGCATGATGACATGAGCATGCGGTCATGACGATGCAATGCACAAAAACAACGCGATTTTCTAGTAGTGGTTTTAGCGGGATGCCACAATTCGACACCACTAACAATGGATCTCACCCTAGAGATCCGCCTCATGGTACCGGAAAGAAGGTCGGCGATCTGAATCTTTTTGCTTTGTGTAGATCCTCGCGACACCACTAACAAGGGTCTTACTCCATCTTGAAATCGGCGACACCACCAACAAGAGGTCGCTGTCCATGATCATCGAGAGAACACTCCGGAAACAAAGGACGAAGGTAAAGGTATCAACAAATAAAGCCACCTCTAACTTCGATAGAAGGAGAGAGACGATGCATTCTAATCCACTGCAATGTACAAGAGCGAATAGAGTGACTTGTCAGCATGGGGGCCAATCCACCACGCACCCAACCTATTACTCCGCACAATCAGTAGAAAAGTGTGCAACCATTCTCGGAATCAGACTGAAGATCTCGACAATCGAGGTTCGAAACAAAGGAGTGATGCAGACTCTGCATCGGATCTGGCGTAGAGGATGTCGTCGCGTCGGAAAACACCAGAAGGCACAAGAAGGAACAAAGAGAAGTCCAACAGATGAACCTTCCTCAGATAGCACGAAGACCGGATGTAGAAGCACTGTTGCCAAAGGAGGAAGCGAAACCTTGAAGGTTCGACGGAAACCTAACCACGAGAATTCCTGGACTCGAAGAAAGGGGAGAGAGCAGATTCAAAACACGCAGAGGTAAGAGGAGAATAACAGAGGGGTAAGGAGTAAAACAGACCTAATCAGATCTATCCAACCGATTTTGCAAAATAGTTTTGACACTCTACTTCGGCCGTTAGCTAGGTTATCCTACAAGCTGGACTTGTGGGGTATCGCAACTGCTGGGCTCTGATACCACTCTGTAACACCCTCGAATCGGCCCTATGCAAGTTTTAGCCCTTCCCGCCAATCCGCATAGAAACGATTCAAGGACGCCCACCAGGCACTTTCGTGCGGGTGGAAAACGAAGTAATACCATTACACAACAGTCCTCGATGGGACCCACAGAACAGATATATATACAACAGCGACTCAACGAGTCAAGAATACAGATATACAATACAAAGATCCCAATCACCTTGAAAACGTTACGGTGTCCGAGTACGAACAAGATGCAAATGGGGCTAAGAGCCCTGAAGAATAATCAATGGCGTCCATAACCCTGCCCAGGCCAAGCCGGAAGGATAACCCTGCTAACGACGTCGATCTCAAACCTGCTAAAACAAAAGGGGTGCCGACAAAGGGCAAAGGAAAAAGGGGAGCATCAGTACTGAGGCCAGTACACAGCGAGGCTAGAATTCGGCGGCTCTCGCCTACATAGGTATGGTGGGCTGAAGCGGCAGCGCAGCGGCACTAAACAACCTATAAAGACTCGATAGAACTGGCGGTTATCAGAGTAGGATAAGAAAGACCTATTCGGATCCAACCTGAAGCTAACACCAAACAAAACCATCCTAGTATTTCCCCCTCGAGACCAAACGAGGAAGTCGGACCAAGGAACTCACACGGTTGGCAATTTTACTCATTCCGTTATAGTTGCAGCAATTACTAATCAGATATAGATAGCATGAGTCATCCTGATAGCATAAGTAGTGGGCAGTTTTAATCACCATTCCGTTGTAGTTGGAACATTTGCTAGTCAGATATAATTGTCCTGAGGAATCCCAAAATCCAGCAGTTGTTGGCACTTTTATCACATTCCATTGGAGTTGTAATACTTACTAGGAAGGTACAGCTTGTCACATAACAACCCCAGATTCACCAGTTGTTGGCATTTTAATATCCATTCCGTGATAGTTGAATCTGATTACTAGTCATATATTGAGTCAAGTTTATAACACTACTTTAGTTATGCTTGTCTATGATCGAGATACTGTGCTCCAAGTCGTCCATAACCGCGGACTCGGCTTTTAGAAAGTTTTACCCTGCAGGGGTGCACAAATAGCAACACACACACGATCAACCTCGGAAAAACCAAATCAAAACCCAACGAGGCTTTCACGACAAAGCAATCACAGGATTCATAAAATATTTCAGGGGCCACCCCACTAAGCTACCCCCACGAAGTTGGCCAGCTCCGAGACGGACCCAGGGTTTGTGTCAATGGCTGTAAACGACTAGGAACCCGAAAGTGTGACTGGGCTTGTCGATACCGCGAAAACATTCCACGTTCCAAAATAGTACACGTGCTCCACGCACAATCGTAAATAGAGCAGTAAAGCATGGCATAAGTACAGGATAGTAATAAATCCCCAAACTACTTGTGGCCCCAAGAAATAAGAAATGAATCAAGCTCTGGCTAAGGGGGATTCATAGACTCTCCCGTATGTGGATAGTGCGAATAGTCAAGGAATAGGTATCAAGTACTCGGGGTCCTAAGGGACACAAGTGAGCGTGGAAGAACCAAATAACATCTATTGCCCACCGATGCCTCTGCATTAGTTATATCTAGCATATTAATAGTTGTATTTAATGTCATGATCATCTCCACCATAAACATCTGCCAGCATTGCAACAACTGTGGTACTCAACAACACGAGATCGCACTTGAGCAAGCAACTACGACTCGCAAGGCCAGCTATCTACCAAACAATAGGTATTAGGAGGTGTCCATGGCAATATAGAGGCTACACGGGATATAACTGGGGCACGGAAAACTAAAGCATCGTGACACGAATAGCAATAGATCAACACGAAGAAATAAAGACTATAAATACAAAATAGGTAGAAAGGGAAGAGATGCTCGCCTGGGAAACACTGCCGAAGGTTCATATCCGAAGAACTTGTCGATACTCGCATCAACTCATCGTCCTAATCCGCGAAGAAGCAAACACTAGAAGAAACACCGGATGCAATATTTAATACTACGGCAGAAGATCCGGCATGATTATGATATGATGCAGATGCGGTGCAATTAGGCAATATTAAACGGAACCGGGGTCCCGACAATTAATTAATAGGTTCAAGTTATTTAGAAACCCCGCAATTTAAATGTTGTATTATCAAGGCAACACATGACATCGGTTCTCTACACAAATTTAAATGGAGGCGTTAATAGACAGGAATAATCCGCATATGCGCTCCATATTTAATTATGAGGTGAATCGGCATAATGCCCCCAAGCCACAGACATGTATGCATGCATGAACAATTTAATATGCGACAAATGATAATGTCATATTATAAAAATAGGGGCTTAGGGGCACACATCTAGGTTCGGAAGATCTTGGGTTCCGGGGGCCCGGGGTCCGGTCTCAGGGTTTGACTGGAACGGCGAGGTTCGGGTACAAGATGGAGAACTTGTCGTGTCGTGACGGAGATCTTGGGTTCCAAGCGGTCGATCTTGTCGTCGATGGCGAACTTGACTAGATCGGGTCCCGGGGGTCTTCGGGTCCGTGTAGACGGTCATGGTGTCCGGGATGAAGAACTTGGCGTTTCTGAGGAGAAGACCTTGGCGTTCGGCACCCCGCGAAGTAGATATTGGGGTTCCGTGATGATCTTGTCGACTCCATGTCGATGGTCTTGGTGCTTCGGATCGGTCTCGGGCCCGAGAACGGTTCTTGGCGACTTCCGGCTCCGGGAGGAAGAGCTCGGTGTTCCACGGTCTTCGGTTTCTAGGGTCGGGGTTCGAGGCCTTGGCGAACCTGGCGTCCGTGAAGTAGACCTTCGGTTCTCGGATTCGTGATGAAGTACCTGACGATCCATGATGGAGATCTTGGGGGGTACCATCTTGTCCATCGGTGGTGAACTTGGAGACCAACTCCAGGTTGTTCTAGTGGCGCCATGTACATTCTTCCAAAACAAAAGCATCAAGACGGCCTTGTCGACGAGGAGAGCTTGATGCCTTGTTGGTGTGCTCTATGTTCTCCTTGTCGTCGGGGTATGCAGGCGCCCAACATTTGTCACCACTTCACAACACTAGAACATCACGGGATAGTAGGACATCGTCTTGGTCGACCAAAGGCGCACATGCTCAGGACTTGCAGGGACAAGGACATGAATAGGAGCGGCAGGTTCAAGTTGCACAAGAGGCACCCGATGAGGTGCTCGGGCTAAGGACGATGAGGCGCCGAACTTGGTCCACCACGAGAAGAGGCACGGTCGAGCTCGGGTAGGGGACGTGGCCGGCAACACCACGCTCTGCTGCGCTGCAGGAAGGCCGACGCGGGAAGCAGAGGCGCGATGTCGCGCGGAGGAATCTGGGTCGGGGGCAACGCGGGTGGTGGCGGTTCCTGCTGGGAAGGCCAACAGACGGAGAGAGGGCCCTGGCGGCGGCGCCATGGCCAGGCCTTGGGCGAGGTTGGGGCGAGGAGCGCCGGGGCGGGGTGGACCCGAGGCGGCGGGACTCGGCTTCGGCCCTGGTGATGGGGTTTGGGCCTTGCGGTTGCCGCGCGAGCGGAGGAGGGAAGCACCCGCGAGAAGAGGAGGTTCCAACCTCGCGGCACGAAGGTGAACGGCGAGAGGCGAGCAGGCGGCGGGAGGACGCGCCGCGGCAAGGAAGGCCGGCGGGGAGGCGGGGTTCCAGGCGGCGGGGTCGACCGACGATGCTCGAGGCCGGAAGCGGCGAGGTTGAGAGGAGAGCGGCGGCCGTTGGAGCGGGGCTTGAGCGGGGTGGCGGCGACCGCTGCGAGGAAGGAAGAAGCACCACAAGGAGGAAGTAGGGTGAGGACGAGGGAGACGTGGGGTGGACGACGCGGCTCGCGCGGGTTGGGAATGGGCGATGGGGATCCTGACGCATGCGGGGGCAGGGAGGATGCGAGGAAGGAGGCGGCCTCGGGTCGCGTGCGATGAATGGTGTGGGGCAGGTTCCTGGGAGCTGTCGGGGAGGCGTTGGTGTGGTCAGAAGGTGTGGCACGCGGGGCTAGACGGGTGGTTGGCGGTGGGGAGTTTGAGTGGTGGTGAGGTTAGGATAACGTGACAGTGTGGGTGCGTGTGATGTATGCTAAGGACCAGAGTGTGTCGGTGGGGTATGCCAGGCGGGTGGGTCGCCGCAGCGTGGGTTGGCA
The DNA here is from genome assembly GCA_910589775.1 of Avena eriantha. Taxonomy (NCBI): domain Eukaryota; kingdom Viridiplantae; phylum Streptophyta; class Magnoliopsida; order Poales; family Poaceae; genus Avena; species Avena eriantha. Next base: position 325,180,594 of record OU342743.1, read on the forward strand.
CGGGAGGCGTGCAGCGGTTGCTGCGGCTTGCGGCGCAATGCGCGTGCGGCTGCGTGTGGGAGGAGAGAGGGAGCCTGCGGGGTGATGTGGCGATCCGTGATTGGGTGGGGTGAGGTGGCGAGATGTGAGTGGCTCAGGTGAGGTGGAGGCTGGAAGTTTTGGGCAGGTGTTCGCGGGGGTGGAGGATCAGGTCGGCTAGGGTTTGGTTAGGATATTTTGCGGGTGGCCGGCTGGGCCGGTTTGGGCCTGGCGGGCTGCCCCCTAAAATAATATAAAATTTTATTTGTTTAAAACGGGGCATTTGAAAACCGTTTGTAGACGAAACAAAATATTCCAAACAGCCTGGGGTTTTGATTTGAAATAAAGGCGGGGGATATTTAAAAAAACAAAACTAGGCTTTTAGAAAAATAGTTTTATACAAACCATGCATGATGATGACGATGCTCAAATGCAAGGTGGCATGATGACATGAGCATGCGGTCATGAAGATGCAATGCACAAAAACAACGCGATTTTCTAGTAGTGGTTTTAGCGGGATGCCACAATTGCACTAATTACTAGTCAGATATTTAGTCAAATTAAATACGGTACTTTAGTTATACTTGTCTATGATCGAGAAACTGTGCTCCAGGTCGTCCATAACCGCGGACACGGCTTTCAGAAAGATTTACCCTGCAGGGGTGCACAAATAGCAACACACACGATCGACCTCGGAAAAAACCAAATCAAAACCCAACGAGGCTTTCGCGATAAAGCATTCACAGGATTCATAATTCATTTCAGGGGGTCACCCCAATAAGCTACCCGCAACGAAGTTGGCCGGCTCCGAGACGGACCTAGGGTTTGCGAGAACGGCTATAAACGACTGGGAACCCGAAAGTGTGACTGGGCTTGTCGATACCGCGAAATCTTGCCGCGATCCCTAAACAGTATAGGTGCTCCACGCACAATCGTAAATAAAGCGGTAAAGCATGGCATAAGTACAGGATAGTAATAAAGCTCCAAACTACTTTGTGGCCCCAAGAAATAAAGTGCAAATCAAGCTCATGCAAAGGGGGATTCATAGAGTCTCCCGTATGTGGATAGTGCGAATAGTCAAGGAACATGTATCAAGTACTCGGGGTCCTACGGGACACAAGTGAGCATAAAAACCAAGTAACATATATTGCCCACTAGTGCCTCTTTCATTAGTTATCCCATTACTACTCAGGTTAAGTTCTTTAGGTACCTCGTTATCCATCAGACACTCACAAACCCTACACATGCAATTCTACGACTCGCAAGGCTCAATCAACTCCTGTAGTAATGGCTCATAGGATGGAGGAACAAGCTTCGGTGGGGTTTAAAAGTAAAGGCCATGCAATACTGGGGATTCAGTTTAATGCAATCGTGACTCAATGATGCAATAATAAGATAGAAGCAATAGGTACTATATGTATGCAAGCATGTGGTAGTACTTGCCTGGCAGCTCAGTTGAAGCGAGAGATGGATCTGGGTAGTACTCCTGGGATTCCTGATAATTCCCCTGCTCGGCGTCTATTCGAAAGAAGAACCAAACAAACAAGGGCCAACATAAATAAAGTGCACAAGCATATAAATAAAATGCGTCAAGCAACCAAGCATGCCATGATGAATGATGCACAATTTACATGGCAATAACATAGCATGGCATGGGTGAGGTGTGGGGTACAAGAAGAAAGCATTTTATTAAGTTTTTAGTCATGTTTTGCCCCCATATAACTTGTTATCCACTTAATATTTATATGATGCATGCTGCAATTCATATCACGGAATGCATAGTTAGAACGGGCTCGTCGCGCTGATCGATTTAGACATATTATTTGTCAAATTTGGAGTTATAGAATTAAAGTTATTAATTAATTGAGAAGAGGCATTTTTATTGCAATTAAAAATTTTCGAAAATTTAAATTAGTCAACATTATTTTGAAGGGCATATTTGAATTCCTCACATTTTTCTGATTCAAAAAAATTATATTAATTGTATTATTTGGATTTAAAATCACATTAAACATTTCTGAAATTATTTTTATTAAACAGAAAAAGTACAGAGACTTTTTATACCGCGGCAGAGCTAACTCTAGCCACTGACGGGTGGACCCGAGATGCTGAGTCAGCTTGGCGGGCAGCGGACGCGTGGGATTTTCTCACGCAGGGGAAATTCACCCGCAGACACCGACAGGTGGGTCCAGCGCTACGGGGCCACCAGGTGCGCAAGCCAACGGGAGCGCGACAGCTGGCCAGGAGGGACCTGCGCGTGATCCGCTGGAAAGGCTGGGGGCCTCTTCGCAAAAAAATCGCCGGCGAGAACAGAACCGGATGATTGAACCCGATGGCAAACAGATAGCTGGCCGCGTTTTAGATCGAAGAAAACGAGAGATATGTTACGAGTTTTGCAAAACCGTAAAAACGAAAACTAAAGAGGATGACAAGGGCTACAACTTCCGTTTAGGACGTTTCTTCAGAGGTGGCCTGTAGCTATCGGAAAACGATGACGAACAGCGAGGAGAAACACCGGAGTTCAGGTTGTCAAAAGATTCAGAAAACGCAGAGTGTTGGTCGACTTAGATGGATGATCCCGAGCGCTACAGGAGACGGCTACGTCGGAAAACAGGATGTACCGGCTACGTCGGAAGTCCAACAACGACTAAGGGGGTGGACCGTGGGGGACGGAGCTTGCGGGGAACAGAAGGACAAAGTTGTTGCGGTGCGCGTGCAGACTGATGTTGCTGCTCATGCGCACTCACTGGCGCGACGCGGTGAGGGGCAAGGCTGGGCGCGCGCGAGCGCTGTGTGGCGTGGCGACGGATGCGTAGGGGCGAACGGCGAGAGCAGGATGAGGTACGGGCGGTAGCTCACCGGGGTGGAGGTCGGCGAAGGCGTGACGGTGGCGGCACGGCGCGGCGACGACTTGGTGACCCCGGCGGCAGCGCGTGCACCGGCTCCATTGCAACGAGATGGCGAGCTCGGCCTGCTCCTCCTAGCTCCTCACAGCAAACCGGGGCTTCGGCCTCCTCCCGGGTGGCTGGTACAGCGGTCACCGAAGTGGCGAGACAGAAGGTGGAGCTAGGGCATGGCGAAGGTGTGGGAAGGAAGTTAGTGAGGAGGAACTGGATCGCGATCTAGTTGGAGATGAGAGGGTAGCTGGGAGTTTGCTTTATGCCAGGGAGAAGGAAAAAGATAAGGGGAGAGGCATGCGATGGGCATGGGGCTGGCAGGTTGGCACGTGATGGAGAGGGAGGAACAGAAACAGGGCGCGTATTGGGGCTCTCTGCCGGCTGGGTCGAACTAGGTGAGGCAAGGAGGGGTTCGGCCGGACCACCTCAGGTACAGAGAGAGAGAAGGCAGAAATCGGCAGGGCTGGTGGCACCAGGTTGCAAGGAGGGATCAGGAAGGAGGGAAAGGTTCGGTGCAACCGAGAGAAAGAGAGGGAGGGCGCACGAGTGCAGGTTCAGGCTACTGCCAAGCCAGCCAGCAGGGGTGCCGGGTTAGGGTTCGGCTAGACCAGGATGGTGGGGTGGTCTGATGGTGATTAGGTGTAGAAGAGAGAGAGAGAGAGAGAATGGCCAAGCTAGGTAAAAGAGAGGGTCTAAGCTAGAGATGAGGGAGAGAGATTAGGGTTTAGGGATTAGATGAAGAGAAACTCATCCTAGGTTATTTGATGCATCTCCCTTTCGGTCTCGTTTAAAACAAGCCATGCAAGAAGGTTCAAATATGAAAGATTTCAAAACAACACATAAAATATCACAAGGAGGAAAGGAAGGAAGAGATGCCCTATGTTGCATGTAAGAAATAAAAAGAGACAAGATGGTCTATTAGGATCCTTTTGAATTTTGCTATTTGATGGATTCCAAACCAAACAAGCTTTACACCAAATTCAAAAGAAACCCGAATAGAGGAGGTATGGCAAGCTTGCATGGGCCATGCATAATTAGTAAATGCCATATTTATTATTGTGAAAACAATTGTAAATGACCATGGGCATTTATTAACACATGCACTCCCAAAACTATGGAATTAAGGCTAAGCAAAAAGAAAAGAGTTGTGTCCCAAGTGGAATAGATGGAATATGCTCATCTTTGAAAATAATTTGGGCATGCTAGTGTGTATGTCCCACTAGGTGCATAATAGCCTCAAAATATTCCAACATGAGCATACATTCAAAACAATCCATATGGAAGCTTGACAAGGGGTTCCACTCACATAGCATGCAAAGGTGGCCATGTGGCTCTCCACATATCAATAATGTAAAAACAACATGATGCATATATGGGAGCATGTGGAATTATAAGTGGATCCATCCCAACCCACATGATCTAGAGGTAACACCAAATAAATTGCAAGGCTCACATATAGTGGGATGGTGGAGTAACGGGGTGGTGACCAAGAAAGGTGGTCGAGTTAATAAAAGATATGCCCCCAACTCAACTTGGGCATCAAGCATTTATCAAATACCAAATACAATTTTTTAAAAACCAAATACAATTTATTAATGCATATGAGACAAGATCCAAAAGAAAAGGGTTTTATATGATGCTCAAATGCAAGGTGGCATGATGACATGAGCATGATATAATTATGATGCAACAATTATATGTAGGAAGTAGCATTTTATTATTAGACCATGTAGCATTACAGATGTTAGACAGATGGGATGCTACATAAGAGTATCTATCATACATCTACTTACAACATTACCATCATGACACTAGCCCAACAACGATCTAAACTAGACGCCTCTAATTTATCCATTGCGAGTTTTACGTGGCTTAGGGCTTTCGGAGATAGAACCGGTCTTACCTACGAACATGGAACCACAACGAGGATAACCAAGTTATTAGCAACTCGTTATAAATCAGATATTGACTATATTAGGAGAGACAGACACCCGCCAGCTACTTTTGCAAAACTAGTTGCATGTCAGTCGTGGAACCGGTCTCATGTGCGATGACATGTAAGGTTGGTCCGGGCCGCTTCATCCCACTATACCACCAATATCCAAAATACATGAAAGATGCAATAACATGATCATCATCGCCCACATATAAACATATGTGTAGTACCAGTGCAAAGCACCTACGCATAGATCAGGCTTTGATACCACTGTTGGGTTCGCAGCATAGAAAACAAAAAAATTCCTACGATGGGAACTATACGACAAGATCTATCTACTAGATACAAGCAACGAGTGGATATACATCCATAGAGAACTTACCCTCGAAGACAACAAAGCTTTGTTAACGAGTTGGAACTCGTGGATGATGTAGTCGTACTAACGAGGGTTTAACTCATCAATGCCCATTGTTATGGACTTGCGTTTTGGAGAAGGAGGGAGAGCTGGAGACATCTATCGGCTAGCAAACAAGCACATAGGGGACTCGAAGATTTACCTAGGTTCAGGCCTCGTAGAGGTCCCTACTCCTGCTTGTCTGCTCGTGGAATTATTAAAGGAATCGAAGATTACAATGGTGCGCAGATGCAATCTGGTGAGGGTTGTGGAAACTAGGGTTGCGTGTGTCCTCCTCGCTGCCCCTCCTAGCCTTTATATAGATAGGCTAGGTCTCGGGTAGCAGGTCGAGTTGGTTACATGTTAGGGTTTTCCCCTTTCAACTTTCTATCTTTAGCTTCTTCTTGTTCTTCAAGCAATCGAGAGTCCGTAGGTTACTCGAGTTCTTCATTTGGGCCTTGGCGACACCGTGGGCCTCTACGTATTCGGGCCGTATATACCAAGCTCGAGTACCTGTAGGGTATACCCATGCCAGTAGCCCCTAAGTGTCCAGTGGAATCGCAGATTCGACTAGGGACTTATATGAAGCCTTTCGAGTGCATGTATGAGTATATTTTCGGTTGCTTTGTTTGTGTCATAGGGATTGTTGATGTGCGTGCCTGATTTAACCGATGTATTGGTATCAGTTAACTACCTTAGGGTAAAACAACACAATCTACTCGAACTCGAGTCCCTGGACTCGAATCCGGAAAAGTGCTGGTGTAATTCGACTCAAGCCGCGGATGTCTTACAGGAGTCGAATTCCAGTTATATGGGTGTGAGCACTCGACGCGTCCGTCAAGACATGTTCATCGTACCTGCAGGCACGGATATATTTCTGGTAGTGTGTAGTTTAATGCGTTGCCAGGCCTTATTCAGGTCTTACCTTCACGCTGCAAGCGCGACATTCGAATTTTATCATCACGGAGATGATTCGGGTGACCCAGGAGACACGGTCTCTTTGTAGGGAAAATTTATGAGGCGGTGTCACCATAAACTTCGAATGTGGATGTTATCAACACACTGTACTTTGTACAAATAATCATAGGGTGCGCGACCAGTGCTCCCTATGGGAGTAGCCCCCGAGTGCCTGGTTGAGTCGAAGACTCAGGCAGGGACTAAAGAACTTTTGCGACTGCTGTTGTCTTTTGTTTGCTTATTTCAGTCGAATTTGTTTCCGGTGCTCCCTATGGGAGTAACCCATGTCCATAGTCGAACCGTGTTTCGAGTGGTTGGGTTTGCCTTGATTGTCCATGTTCCTTCAAAAGAAGAAGAAAAATCATAGGGTGCGCGACCAGCGCTCCTTATGGGAGTAGCCCCCGAGTGCTTGGTGGAGTCGAAGACTCGAGCAAGGACTAAAGTAGTCGAAGTCTTCTGCTACGTAGTTCTGATGATGTCAGTGCTGACGATTTCATGACCTCAGTTGCCCGCGTGAGCGAGTTTGACGGGATGTGACGAGCAGTGGGTCCTACTCTCTGACTTTGATTTGACCGGGCGTGCGTAATCTTTATTTTAACTGCACCTCCTCGATTTCTGCGCGTAATGGGAGTAGTGGGGGGACGGTTCGCGTTTCAGCTCTTCCACGTGTCGAGCGTGATGAACGCCACGCATCTAGTAGGGTTTTCTGAGCCGTTGGATTCCATCTTCCAGGGGTTAAGTAGTGACGCTGCGACGGTAAAATTCACATCTGCTTTTGTTCATCCTTTGCCTTCATCGCCATTGACGCTGCTCCTCTGCTTTTCTCTGCGCTCTTGTCCTCCACGGCGCTGGACTAGCTCCGCACATTTCCTAGCTACTTCCTCCGGTCGCATCGCCGCCGCGTAATGGGGAAGAAGAAAGGAGGTGTTGCGGCCAATTCCGCGGCTACCGCTGCTGCGGTGAAGAAGAAGGGCGGCTCCGCCGCTGCGGGCACCAGCACCGCCGCTGGCGGGAAGAAGAAGGGCACGGGCACCCGCGTCACGAATGGCGCGTGGCGTCCGTCCATCATCAAGTCCTCCGATCTTCGTCTTCTTCGCCAAGACGGAGTGTTATCCGCCGCACTCGCCGACGCGCGCGTCCTCGGCGGCGAGGTAATCCCCTCTCCTCCTGCCGGTTTTCGAGTGATGTTCCTAGCATTCATCATTCGTGGCCTCTCTTTGCCCCTGCATCCTTTCTTCAGGGGCCTTCTTTGTTTTTACGGGCTCCAGCTCCATCAGTTGTCCCCCAATTCCATCCTCCATGTAGCTTGCCACATCACTCTCTACGAGTGCTGGCTCGGGATCGAGCCGCATTTCGGTCTCTTCAAGCGCCTCTTCAAATTGAAACGCCAATTGGCATCTGGTTCCGTAGTCTACGATGTAGGCGGCTGCGGAATCCATGTCGATCCATCCGCCACATACTTCGACATCAAGTTGATGATGTCCGTCCAAGGGTGGAGGGACAAGTGGTTCTACGTTCGTGACCAGAAGGCCAACGGAGACCACTTCGGACTCACGCCCTTCGACCCCTCGATGCCATGCAAGAGGAGGCGCTCCTGGAAGAATGTGGTTATGCCCGGCGAGTCCACGGAGACAGATGTGCTGTACGAGCGCGTCTGCAACCTCGAGAGTCGCATAGCCAAAGAGGAAGAAGGTTGCGCCCTCATTCGCAAGAAGATGCGACTGCCAAAGGAGTCCTCGTTAGAGTCAGGGGAGCCAACCTTTGACTTTGATAATTTTGATTGGTAAGTGTTCGAATCTTCCTTTTTTGGTTCTTCTTTGCAGTTGCCTTTTCTTGATGTTGATTTTATCTTGCAGTTAGCAGTCGTTGTCATCTTCTGGTGACGTCCAATTTTTGAAAGAATCTTGAGTCGCGACCTCTAGAGCCAAGAAAGAGGTTGAGCGTGCTCCCTCTCCTCCATTGGCGGCCTACTCCGGGCACAATTCATCAAGCTCTCCGTAGGATGGGGAGCATCGGATGGTTGCCCGGATGACTGCACACCAGTCGACTTCGGAGTCACTGGAGGATCATGTGAGTGTAGCCTTTCTTCTTCTCGTGCCGCAGTCGATTTTTCCTATGGCATATGCTGACTTTGTTGTTTTCTTTTGCGATAGCTACTTGTGAAAGAAGCCGCTCATCTGGCGGACCAGGTGCTTGTGATGGGTCACCAGCATGCAATGCTAGATACGCGATATCGCGTGGTGGAAAGTAAGTGCCCTTTTCTTCTCATTCTTCTACATCTTTGTCTTGTAGTCGACTGATAGTCAATCCCTTTTGTGTTGTTTTGCAGCTGAACATAATGCTCTTCTTCACGACGCCGCCGCCATGGAAAAGACGCTCGCTGCGGCTGTGAAGAGTCGCGATGAGGCAATCGCGGCGCGTGACGAGGCGCAAAAGCGCGAGGAGGATCTGCGTGCTTCCATCATAGCGAGGGAGAAGTTGTTCGAAGAACAACTTTTCTCAATCGCTAGGGCTCTCTCAGGTGTTCCCTTGTGTGAATTTGTGGTGCTTTCTTCTGCTTTTAGAATTTGTTATTGGTGTTGACTCTTTGAACCTCTACATGGTTGCAGATGCCAATGATTTGAGCTTTGACCCTTAGGCCCTCCGCCGTGATGATGCTTTGGCGGGTGCTGTTGCAGCAGTCGAGGATCGCAGCTCTACCGTGCGAGAGACGCTCTCCAAGGCCAAGGGTGCACTCAGTCGCCTCCGGGAGGAGCTGGCGCCCAAGGCTGAACATATCGAGAATATGGACGAGCTGGTGGAGTCCTTTGCTGGTGGCATCCCCGCAAATTTCAAGAATTCGCTCCGTGCAGCCGGTGTGTCGATGTCGCTCGCGATGGTTCAAGCCCACGGAGTCGAAGTTGATCCTGCAGTGGTCTCGAGGGCGATGCCTGTTAGCGCGGACGGCCAGCAGGTAGTCTTTGCTCCCTTCACGACTGCCTACGGCAAGTATAGGCCACAGCTGATTAACACAGTTGCGAAGTACTCTGAGGAGCTATAGCGAGCCAAGAAGGCGGCAAAGGCTGCGGCATCAGGGGCTGGCGGAAAGTCAGTGGCATCTGATACTGCCACGGACTCGATGAGTCCCCCGAAGCCGTCAAAGTCAAAGAAGCCAATCGCTCCTCAGTAGCTTTGTAATAGTTGATTAGTTTATGTCTTTTGTCAAGACCACGCCTGTGTCTAGTGTATTTGCTGATATTTTTGCCAATCTTGAATGCACTCGAGTCTTTTGTCTGTGTGTCGATTTGGTCTTCTTATTGCTTCTTGCTTGGTTTGTGGTAGGGTACATCGAGTGATCCTTTGAGGGAACCTCAGGATTTGCCGCCCCTTGATGATACTTTGGCACCACCGCGCTCTAGGGTGGATGAGCTGTCGCTGCTGTCGCGACTGCGTGATCGCATGAAGCAATTGGAGCGGGAATTGCCCGTGCTCCGCGGTAACGCGGATGTATGGAAGTCAAAAGCGGAGAAGGCCACGCCCGAGAACAGTATCTGCTGGGGGAGATGGGCGACCAATTTAAGTGTTAGTTTGCTTGCTCTTATCTTTTTCTTGTAGTCACTCGTAGTGGTGTGATGTCCTTATGCTTCCGTCGTTGCTTTGTGTAGTTGTCAGCGTGCGCCATCCGCAGGATGAGAAGGATAGGATTGCTATTCGCATGGATGATTTGACCCAAGAGTAACTTCAGGAGAGTGGATACTTCTGGGTGGATCATGATCGTGCGATTGCGTTGGCGACCCTACAGGATCGAGCATCGCGAGTGCTGCACTTTCTGAAGAAGTCGCAGTCATGCTTGAAGAACATTTATCGGAAGATGTTTCCGCTGGATGTTGCTCCATCAAGCCTGCTGGCCCTTCTTGCCAAGTTCCAAGACCTGGCTGCGGTTCACGAGTGTGTAAGGCAACAGTTGGTGGCTGGTGCCAAGGCCGCTTTATCGCTGGTGTGACTGCATAGGCCTGACGTAGACGTTGCGGCAATTGCGGCTGGGCCACCTACGTCACCAGTAGGTTCTGCTTGGAATATGGTGCCGCACTATCAGGCAATGGATCGCCCAACAGAGGAGATCGTCGATTTCTTCGAGGAGCAGACCAATGTTCTTTTGTTGCAGTAGTATCTTAGTTTGTATCCTGTACATAAGTGTACCAATGTTGTAAAGTTCGTATATACGGTGTATAACTGACTATCGATTATGTATAAAGAGCTTGTTAGCGTGTGAGTGCGTTGCACTATGCGATTCCTTTTCGTTAGCCTGGCTATGTGCTTTATCTCAGTCCCTTGTCAACCTGTCACGTGCGTTGCAACTGGGTTGATGTTGTGTCAAGGGTTTCGATTGATGTGCCAGCTACTCAGGATATCGCATTTTAGTTCATAGAATAGATGTGTATAGGGTGGCGCAGCTCCCGAGTAGATAAATTGTGGAAAAATAAAGGAGATCACAGAGTTTTGGGGCACTTAGCTATATTTATTCGTGGGACAGTACGAAGTACAATGTGTGGCTAAGTAGCCTTGGCTGAGTGGCTTATTTGTAATGTAAAAGAAAAATCGACTAAGGGTAGAAGCGTCGCAGTTGTGCGACGTTCCAGGGGTTGGAGTATGCGACTCCTGTCTCTAAATCTTGAAGGCGATAGGCGCCACCTGGGATTACTTTTGTAATCACGTATGGTCCTTCCCAGGGGGACTCGAGCTTGAGATGTCCCTGCTGCTTCAGTCATAGGACCAGGTCGCCTTCGACGAAGGATCTGGGGTGTAGCCTCCTACTGTGGTAGTTGCACAGGTTCTGCTGGTAGATCGTTGATCTTTCCGCGGCGATTTCCCTTGCCTCGTCAAGGAGGTCGACGGAGTCTTCAAGTGCGAGGGATCTGCTACCGAGGCGTAGCTGATGTTCATTCCCAGATTCTCGCAGAATTCTTGGAACTCCTTGGATGTGAAGTTTGTTCCATTGTGTGTGATGATGATGTGTGGCACTCCGAAGCGGAAGACGATGGACTCGAAGAACTTGACTGCACTGTGCCCTGATTGATTGGTCACTAGCATGGCCTCTATCCACTTGGTGAACTTGTCGACTGCCACCAGGAGGTAGACGTAACCTCCTCGTGAGGACTTGGGGAGCTTGCCGACCATGTCGAGTCCCCATTGCACGAAGGGCCAGGCCAATGGAATTGGCCGGAGCTCTGCGCCAGGTGTGTGCGGCTTGTCCGTGAATCGCTGGCAAGCATTGCAATTTTGGACGATGTCCTTGGCGTCGCGCATGGTCGTAGGCTAGTAGAATCCAGCTCATAGAGCTTTGGCCACGAGGGCGCGACTGCCGACGTGGTGCCCGCAGGTCCCCTCATGGATGTCGAGGAGAACAGCTCTTCCATCGGCCGTGGAGACGCATCGTTGGAGTACTCCTGTGATGCTGCGTTTATACAGTTCGCCGTTGATAACAGCGAATGCCTTAGATCGCCGCGAGATGTGCCGTGCATCAGTCGAATCGTCCGGTAGCCTCTTGCTGAGGAGGTACGTGATGTACGGTTGCGTCTAGGATTGCTCAATCATCATGACGCTCATTGGTCTGTCGAGTCATGTGTCCAGCTCCAAGTCATCGAGTGCCATTGGCTCATTGGGTGGCGTAGCCCCCGAGTCTGTTGCTGCGCTTGTTTTCTTCTCTGCGGCCTTTGGCTTGATGGAGCATTCGCTGATGCGCTCGAGAAATCCCCCGGGTGGTATGGGGGCGCAGGTCGAGCCTATGTTGGCGAGTGCGTCCGCCTCTTCATTGCTTTCGCGACCTACGTGTCGTAGTTCGCAACCATCGAAGTTTCCTTCGAGTGTGTCGTAGAGGTCACGGTACGCGATCATGTTGTCGTTCAGTGCGTCACACTCATGCATTGTTTGGTTGACGACCAACTTGGAGTCGTCGTATATAATGAGCATTTTGGCACCGCAAGCTTTTGCCATCCTCATCCCGTGTAGCAGGGTCTCGTATTCAGCTTCATTGTTGGAGGCGGTGAACTGCATTCGCAGGATGTACTTCAGCTTGTCCCCTTGAGGTGATGTCAGTATGACACCTGCACCTGCTCCGTCCTTCCGCTTGGATACATCGAAGTGCATTGTCCAGAGGTAGGACATATCTGGTTTGTCAGGGAGTTGGTTCTCCATCCAGTGCACGAGGAAGTCAGAAAGAACTTGCGACTTGATTGCGTCGCGCTTTTCGTATGTAATGTCCCGTGGAGACAATTTTATTCCCCAAAGCGCGACTTGTCCCGTGGCGTCGGGGTTATTGAGGATATGCCCCAACGGGGCGTTGTTGACCACCACGATTGGTTGTTCCTGGAAGTAATGGCGCAGTCGTCGGGCGGTCATGAAGACATTGTACGCCAGTTTCTGGTAGTGCGGGTACCGTTGTTTTGTTGGCGTGAGGACCTCGCTGAGGTAGTATACTGGGCGTTGTACCCCATGGACCTTGTTTTCCTCGGCTCGTTCGAAGACGAGCACTATGCTGTCGACCTGGTTGGTGGCGGAGATATACAGCAATAGTGGTTCCCTTTCTTGTGGGGTCACTAGTACCGGCGAGGTGGATAGCATGCGCTTGAGGTCTTCAAATACTTCCTGCACTTCGTTGGTCCATTCAAACCTTTCAGCTTTGCGGAGGAGTTGGTAGAAGGGTGATACATTGCAAATGTATCTATAATTTTTGATGCTCCATGCTTGGTTTTATCCACTTTCTTGTGTTTTGTCCACACTTTGGAGTACTTTTCATATGATTTCTTGGACTAACCTATTAACAAGAGCCACAGTGCCAGCTGCCTGTTTTCTGCTGTTTTTGGTTCCAGGAAAGTCAGAAAATGAATATTCTCGGAACGGGACAAAAGCCAAAGTGCCTATTTTTCCAGAAGACTCACGGAGCCAAAATAAGAGACGGAGGAGGGCCAAGGGCTAGCCACACCACCCCCAGGCGCGGGCTGGGCCTGGCCGTGCCAGGGCATGGTGTGGTGGCCCCAGGCACCCCCTCGGTCTCCCTCTTCGCCTATAAGAAGCCTTCTGACCTAAAAACTTTGGGGGGTTCGACATTTTTCCACGGAAAGTTCCGCTGCGCCGCCGTCACCGAAGGGGAGATTCGGGGGACAGAAAGTCTCTATTCCGGCACCTTGCCGGGACGGGGAAGTGCCCCCGGAGCCATCTCCATCGATCTCCACCATCATCTCCATCGACCATCCAAGTTTCCCCCATTTATGAGTGAGTAATCCCCCGTTGTAGGTTATGGGGATGGTAGGGATTGGATGAGATCATTCATGTAATGGTATCAGATTGTTAGGGCATGGTGCCTAGTATCTTTTATTAGTGCTTTATGACTTTGTTGCAATTTGTTGTGCTTAATGCTTGTCACTAGGGCCCGAGTGCCATGATTTCAGATCTGAACTTATTATTGATTCATTATGATAGTATTGTTCTTGGTCTTATCTGCAAGTTGTATACACACGTTGTTGTCCAGAACCTATGGCCCCGAAGTGACAGAAATCGGGATAACCGCAAGGGAAAGGCTTTGATGTGAGGATCACATGTGTTCAAGGAGTGTTAATGCTTTGCTCCGATGCTCTATTAAAAGGAGCACCTTAATTTCCAGTAGTTCCCTAGAGGCCCCGCTGCAAACGGGCTGGCAGGACAAAAGATGTTGTGCAAGTTCTCATTGCGAGCACATATGACTATATATGTAACACATGCCTAGGATTGTCTAGTACTTGGGTGCTTTATCTTATTTATCTACAATTGCCCTATGTTCTGATTGCTATGTGAATTGTCTTGTCCATGCAACGCCCGTCCATCCATCCCTATGCTTACCGCACTCGAATCCCACTGTTTACTACTTTTGTTACTACTGTCCTTGCTTTACTACTGATGTTACTTTACTATTCCTACTACAAAACTATTGCTACTGATAAACTGCTGTGAGCAAGATCGTTTCTAGGTGCAGCTGAATTGACAACTCAGTTGTTAAGGCTTATAAATATTCTTTGGCTCCCCTTGTGTCGAATCAATAAATTGGGTTTCACTTCCCTCGAAAATACTCCGATACACCCCCTATACTTGTGGGTCACCAAGACTATTTTCTGGCGCCATTGCCGGGGAGCGTAGCTTTATTTATCAAGTCCACTTGGATTGACTATTGTTCAAGCTAAGTTTATCTTTCTCCTTGTTTGCTTGTTTCTTTATCAAAAATACAAAAAATAGTTCCTACTCTAGTTGTTGTTTTCGTTGGTTTGTTATTGTCTTGCTTTATCATGCTTGATGTCAATGGTTGGTTTCTTCGAAACTGAATCTTATTAGCAAGGTGGGTTCATGGAAGATCAAAAGGATTATTATAAGGAACACCACTTGTCACAAAAAGGGAAACACTTATGGGGACAAATTGATAGATTGTATACCATTGCTAGAAACGTGTGCTCTACTTATAATGTTACTTATTGCTTTGATAAATCTTGTTACTGCGGGAGGTACAAACACCTCCCTTTTCAATGTGAGTATAATGATGATGTTACCATATCTTCGTATGTTAAGGGAAATTATGACTTTTATGATGTGGAACAAATTGAGCAATTTATTGCTTGGAAGGGTGCTTTTGAACTTGCTAGTTTGCTTGAAAATATTGATGATTCACCTTACAAATATGAGGTGTATGGTATACTTAAATTTTGCTTTGATAATTATAAGGATGAAAATGGCTATATTCTTGAAAATTTTAATAGATGCTTTCCACAAATGGAAGAGACTAATGCCTTGCAGGATCCTATGGAAGAAGAAATTGATGAACCTGAAATCTCATTAGATGAAAAAGAGGAGGAGAGTGATGAACAAAAGGAGGAAGAATGGATTAGCTACCCATGCCTACCTTCTAATGAGAGTAACTCTTTATCCCTTACATTATTTGATTGTCCTCCATGCTTACTAAAGGAGGATGAATGTTATGTTCCTCAGGATTCTTTTGAAAATGTTTATGATGAAGCTCTAGTGCTTGTAGATCATGAAAAGCATGCTTTATGTGATAGTTATATTGTTGAGTTTAATCATGAGGCTACTGAAAATTATTATGAGAGAGGAAAATATGGTGGTAGAAGTTTTCATGGTATTGAAATACCTCTCTATGTGCTGAAAGTTTTGAAGTTACTCTTGTTTTATCTTCCTATGCATGTCACTTTGTTATTTGCTTACACGATTCCTATGCATAGGAAGTGGGTTAGACTTAAATGTGTTTTGAATTTGTTCCTTGATGCTCTCTTTTACTTCACTTCATATTTCTTATGAGAGCATCCTCTCAAACTTTTATGCCTGAAGATGATACTATGTCTATTATTCTTGGGAGACCTTTTCTAAAATACTGCAGGAGCTGTTATTAAATGTAATCAAGGGAAGGTGACCTTCAATGAACACATTGTATATTTCGTCATGAAAATTGAAAGGATTTATGGTTTGAATTAAATCGAACATGTTGAGGGCATTCAAGTTGGAGAAATATATTGTCCCATACGAAGAGAAAAATTTGAAACTATTATGATTGGGACCATTGCTATCAAGGTTGAGGTAACATAATCATTAGTGGAGTACAAAGTTTTGTCTCATATGAAATTGTTTTGGTAGCAAGACTTAATCAACCTTGTTAACAAAAGGATTTCATTGAACAAAACAATGTTTTCACCATGATTATCTCCGCTTACTTCTATTCTATCCATTTTAGTTTTTGCTTCTTATGCCTAACTTAAAGGCGTTAAAGAAAAGTACTTGTTGGGAGATAACCCAAGAGTTTTAGATGAGTATTGGAAGTTATTACCTCTGTAATAACCGCTTCTTATCCTTTTTATTTGCCTTTTGTGCTAAGAGTAACCTCTAATGAGAGAGAAGTAATGATTAGGAAAGTTGTTGTCCCGAAACAGATTTATGTGCTTCACCGTAAAAATTCCTGAGAGAGCTCTGTACGTCGGATTGAGCTGTAATGTTTTGTGCTTCTGCCCCATGTTGTTATCTAACTTTCGTTAGTTCAACACTTTTTGATTTGAGCAACAGAAGGTCTTCAAAAAAATCCGTCTTTACCTGCTGGTCTGTTTTGACAGATTTCTGCCATTTTCTGCATTTGCTTCTTGTTAGTTCCTTCTTGAGTTCCTTTGGGGAATTGTGCTTTTTGAGGGAAGTTCTACAGTATCTAGTGTTCTAATGGAAGTTTATTTGGTGTTAGAACTGAACCTTGAGACTTATTTATCTTGAGTGCACTAATGTTGCTAATAAAGATTGTGTGAAGTTTTGTATGAAGGAAAAATTTCAGGTGTATGGAAGGAATGAGTAATGAGATGAAGGATGGACTAAAGCTCAAGCTTGGGGATGCCACCCGTGTCACCCCAAGAAATATCCAAGAAGTACAAGCGTCAAAGCTTGGGGATGCCCAAGGCATCCCCTTCTTCATCAATAAAAAATCTCAGGTTTCTTCCAACCACTTCATTTTTATTGTTTCATGCACAGTTGTGTTGTTCTTGGAGCGTCTTATTTTTCGTTTTCGTTTTGGTTTTTCGTTTGCTTTGTTTTCTTAGTTCACTGAATAAATTGGTTGGACCCCCTCTTTCATACATTGGTGTTCAAATAGTCTGGTTTGGATTGGAAAAGAGTAGGAAAGCTCATGCTTAAGTGGTAAAGAGAGCTTGTTTTTGACTGTGGCCTATGCTTTGTCATGCCATGCTTGATATTGTTTTGGCTTTATGCTTAGTATTCTTTGTTGTAGCATGACTTTTTATAAACAATTGAGATTGCTTAATGTGCCTTGGATGAATCATGCGTTGTTTTAGCATATTAAAGCATAGTATAGTGGTATTCTCCTTTGATGCTTTATTTGGGTTGACTTGGCACATGCTCACACCATGTTATGGCTATCTCAAGTCACCATAGCCTTTATGATCCTTTTGTTTTCAACTTGTAGTATCACTTTATGCTTTGATCAATGATGTTTTGTCGCTCTGCATGATTATGGCCATTATTGCTCTCTCGTTTGTCGCTCCCTTACTATTGCTAGCCTTCACCTTCACTGAGTATGTTTTACTCAAGTTTCCAACTCCCTTAAACCAAATATTGCCAAAGTGTCCACCATACCTACCTATTAGCATCATTTGCTACTTCCGTGCATATTCAATATGCCTTGTTTTCTTCTGAATAAAATGTTTGCTTGTTATGACAAAGTTAGTTAGTAAAGCTCTCACGAACTTGATGGCACACTTTATTTTCTTGCATTTAATAAACCTGAACCATTGTGAACTCTCCATGAAAGTTATATGCTTGCAAATTATAGGCTAGGGATTAGCAGAACCGTGCTGTCACGGGGAACGCTTTCAACACTTGTAAATATATACCCAGTTGATACCTTGCTCTTTTGTTTGCGGATGTCGTCGGTGTGAAATAAAAGGGGAGCTTGTAAGTCCATGGAGTTATGTATGTGTGTTAGAGAAACGCCTGGGCCGCTGGTCTAATCCATGCTGACATGGTGGAAACCTACAGCGTAACCATAATGATATCTATGAAGCATTCTTCTTATAAAAAAGAGAGAGATAACTATTGATAAAAAGAAAAAAAAAGGAGTTTTATGAAAAGAGGAAAGAGAGAAAAAGCACCATTTTCCCATGGTAAATAAGAAGATTGCTGAGATACTCATTCTCTGCTTGCATTGTCATTTTGATATGGGGATTCTTCCGTATCATCGGGCAAGGGGTACCCCGTTGGCGGTTCTCAATGATACGCACATACTTACGATGACAAGAACTTACCGGTAACTAAAGTTGAGAAGCATGAGGAGCGGCCCTCGTACTCAAGGGACTTGGGATTTCCAGTTTATAGTCTGTCAAGCATATAACTCAGATTGGACCTCACTTTCACCTTAACCACTTTAAAGATGCTTATGATAGGGGCAATGAGAGCTCAAAGCTAATGAGTACCATACTTTCAGCATTTGGAAGCCTTTCAAACTATTCAAAACCTTTTCATTTCCTTGTTGAGTCTCCACACATTCTATGAGAACTTTCTTGAGAGCATAGTGGCCATTCTTAGTTCTATGTGCATTGTCCTAAGACTAGTCGATTGATGCATAGCTTGTTATTGCTTGTTTTAAACTATTGTATCTAGTCACTCTTGTAAACTTTGAAGGTGTCCTATGCATTTATATTTGCTACTCTATGAGGGACAAGCTGATGCCACTATGCTATGTTTTCTTTATGTGAAACAAACAAACGTCTTGCAAAGCATTGTTATTCATGAATCTTTTGTTTGTGCCTTTTCATGTTGCATCATAGTTTCTTTGTCTTATAGCTAGAACTTTGTCTTTCATGTTATAATTGAAGTACTATGATCCCAGCTTTGAATGTTTTACAAATACTTTGATCAAGTTTATGATGGTGCATGTCACCTCAAAAATTATTCTTTCTTTTTATCACTTACCTACTCGAGGACGAGCAGGAGTTAAGCCTGGGGATGTTGATACATTGCAAATGTATCTATAATTTTTGATGCTCCATGCTTGGTTTTATCCACTTTCTTATGTTTTGTCCACCCTTTGGAGTACTTTTCATATGATTTCTTGGACTAACCTATTAACAAGAGCCACAGTTCCAGCTGCCTGTTTTCTGCTGTTTTTGGTTCCAGGAAGTCAGAAAATGAATATTCTCGGAACGGGACAAAAGCCAAAGTGCCTATTTTTCCAGAAGACTCTCGGAGCCAGAATACGAGACGAAGGAGGGCCAAGGGCTGGCCACACTACCCCTAGGCGCGGGCTGGGCCTGGCCGCGCCAGGGCATGGTGTGGGGGCCCCAGGCACCCCCTCGGTCTCCCTCTTCGCCTATAAGAAGCCTTCTGACCTAAAAACTTCGGGGGGTTCGATGTTTTTCCACGAAAAGTTCCGCTGCGCTACCGCCACCGAAGGGGAGATTCGGGGGACAGAAAGTCTCTGTTCTGGCACCCTGCCGGGACGGGGAAGTGCCCCCGGAGCCACCTCCATCGATCTCCACCATCATCTCCATCGACCATCCAAGTTTCCCCCATCTATGAGTGAGTAATCCCCCGCTATAGGCTATGGGGATGGTAGGGATTGGATGAGATCGTTCATGTAATGGCATCAGATTGTTAGGGCATGGTGCCCATTATATTTTATTAGTGCTTTATGACTTTGTTGCAACTTGTTGTGCTTAATGCTTGTCACTAGGGCCTGAGTGCCATGATTTCAGATCTGAACTTATTATTGATTCATTATGATAGTATTGTTCTTGGTCTTATCTGCAAGTTGTATACACACGTTGTTGTCCGGAACCTATGGCCCCGAAGTGACAGAAATCGGGATAATCGGAAGGGTAAGGCTTTGATGTGAGGATCACATGTGTTCACAGAGTGTTAATGCTTTGCTCCGGTGCTCTATTAAAAGGAGCACCTTAATTTCCAGTAGTTCCCTAGAGGCCCCGCTGCAAATGGGCTGGCAGGACAAAAGATGTTGTGCAAGTTCTCATTGCGAGCACGTATGAGTATATATGGAACACATGCCTAGGATTGTCTAGTACTTGGGTGCTTTATCTTATTTATCTGCAATTGCCCTATGTTCTGATTGCTATGTGAATTGTCTTGTCCATGCAACGCCCGTCCATCCATCCCTATGCCTACCGCACTCGAATCCCACTGTTTTCTGCTTTTGTTAGTATTGTCCTTGCTTTACTACTGCTGTTACTTTACTATTCCTACTACAAAACTGTCGCTACTGATAAACTGCTGTGAGCAAGATCGTTTCCAGGTGCAGCTGAATTGACAACTCAGTTGGTAAGGCTTGTAAATATTCTTTGGCTCCCCTTGTGTCGAATCAATAAATTGGGTTTCACTTCCCTCGAAAATACTATGATACACCCCCTATACTTGTGGGTCACCAAAGGGCAGTGCCTTTTCGCCCATCCGACTGATGAACCTACCGAGGGCCGCGATTCACCTAGCCAGCTGCTGAACGCCCCTTACATTTTTCGGCTTCTCCATGGCCAGTATGGCTTTTATTTTCTTCAGTTTACCTCGATTCCCCTCGCGGAGATGAGGTACCCGAGTAGTTGCCTACATGGGACGCCAAAGGTGCATTTGTCCGGATTGAGGTTGATCGGGTAAGCGGTCGAGGTTGGCGAAGGTTTCGCGCAAATCGTCGATTAGGAAGGCTTCCTCCTTGGTCTTGATTACTATGTCGTCGACATAGACTTGAATGTTGCGACCAAGTTGCTCTTTGAGGCAAGCCTGCATGCACCGCTGGTAGGTGGCTCCTGCATTTTTTAGCCCGAAGGGCATTGTGTTGTAGCAGAACACACCGAAGGGCGTTGTAAATGCTGTTTTTTCTTGATCTTCCTCCTTCATTCGAATCTGATTATAGCATGAGTAGGCGTCGAGGAAGCAAAGGCGCTCGCATCCTGTGGTGGAGTTGATGATCTGGTTGATTCGTGGTAGCGGGAAGTGATCCTTTGGAAAGTGCTTATTTAAAGAGGTGAAGTCCACGCACATCCGCAGGATATCCGTGTCCTTTTTTGGTACTAGCACCGTGTTGGCGAGCCAAGTGCTTTTCTTGATCTCGCGTATGAATTTAGCGTCGAGGAGTCTGTTGATCTCCATTCCGACTGCCTTTGCTCTTGGCTCGGATAATCGATGGATTGTTTGCTTGACTGGCCTTGCGTCTAGGTTGACATTGAGTGCGTGCTCGGTGAATTCCCTGGGAACTCCTGGCATGTCCACAGGACACCAGGCGAAAATTTCCTAGTGCTCACGGAGGAATTCGACGAGCGCGAGTTCCTATGCGGGACTCAAGTTGTTGGCGATGAGGGCCGTTTTTGGCGGGATCCGATGGGTGGATCTGCACTTTCTTTGTGTGCACTAATGAATCGAAAGATAGTTCAAGCGAGCTTGGCCAGCTTAGGGGAGGCAAACTGTTGTCTGTCGACTCCTTTAATCTTGCGAGGTCTTCCTGCATGCCGAAGGACTGGGAAATTCTGTTGAATTCCCTGTTGCAACTGTTGGACCTCTCGAAGCTCCCATTGACTGTGATGACGCCATTGGGACCTGGCATTTTCATCTGCAGGTAGGCGTAGTGTGGTACTGCCATGAACCTAGCGAACGTGACATGTCCGAGGATGTTGTGGTATTGTGAGGGCCAGTCGATGACCTCAAAGTCGATGCGCTCGCGCCGAAAGTTCTTCGGCGTGCTGAAGATGACGTCGAGGTTGATTTTGCCCAGGGGATATACACCTTTTCCTGGGACGATGTCATGGAATGTTGTGTCTGAGGCCTATAGGCAAGTTAGGGGGATCCTCATTGCTCGCAAGGTACTCTCGAATATAAGGTTGATGCTGCTTCCGCCATCCCTGAAGACGCAACTCATGTCGAAGCCTCCGATTTGCGCCTCGAGTACGAGGGGGCAATGGCCTGGACGGGGTACTTGAGGCGGATGATCGCGTTTGTCGAAGGTGATGCAGGACTCGCTTCTGCTGAGGTACTCAGTGGTAGATGGTGGCGAGTGTGTGGCCAAGTTGACTTGGCGAGTGATGGCCTTCTGCACCCGATTCGAGTGGCGTCCCTTTTGGATCATCATGGTACCCATCGCCCGTGGGTATGGTTCGCCTCTGTGGTGCTGGTCCGGCGCAGCTGCATTTGGGGGTGGTCCTTGTGGTGGTGGCGGAGCTCCATGAGCTACGGCACCTGGAGTCGCTCTGTAGCCTCTTTCGACTGCGTTACGATTCATCCGAACTAATCCCTCATGTAGTTTGAGGAACTCATGGCAATCCATGAGGAGGTGGCTGGACTTCTTCTTTCCGTCATGCTTGTCGATGTAGAAATGCACCGTGCATGGCCCGGATAGTTTGTCTTCAATGGATGTCGTGGGAGCCTCATCACGATTGTGGCGTTGCCACACTTGCATAGTTTTCCCGGAGTCGCGATATCCACCGCTGCGGTATCCGCTGTTGCGGTTATCATCGCGTCTGTCGGCGTAGCTAGCTGCCACCATGTTGACGTCGTCGCGATCATCGTAGATGCGCATGCGGCGTTTGCCTCGGCGGTCGCGTCTGCGCTCGAGTTTCGCCTCCTCGTCGGAGTGAACGCGATTTTTCACCGAATCTTCTCCATCAACCCACCGATTCGCAATTTCCATCAAGTGGTCGATGGTCTTAGGCTTTGAGCAGCCCAGCTCTTCCCTGAGCTCTATGCGGCGGACACCACCGTTGAATGCGTCAATCGCGCGATCCTCCGAGATGTTCTTGCGGAGTTCTTGATGATGGACCACCTTTGGATGTAGGAGCATAGTGATTCTCCCGATCTTTGTTGGCAGCATCTCGGCTCTTCGATTGATGCAGGCCGCTTGTACGTGCCCTTGAAGTTGCGCACAAAGCTGTAAACCACCTCATCCCAACTGCGAATAGATCCGCGTGGGAGGTTGTTGAGCCACGCTTGGGCGGCGCCTTGCAGCTGTAGCTGTAAGAATTGCATGGCCATGCTTCGACTGCCGCCGTGGAGCCTGACGGAGGAGATGTGATCATCCAGCCAGATCTTCGGGTCCTGTAGGCCGTCAAAATTCGGGTTCTCCGACGGGAGTTTAAACCCCTTGGGCATTCGCTTTTGCCTGATGGACCTGCTGAAGAATCTAGCGCCACAGAGCTCCACATCTTCCTCTTCCGAGTCAGTCGACCGAGCACGTCGCGCCCTTGATCTTGCGCTGCGTGAGGTCATCGCGCGCATCATAGTCGTGGTCGTGTCGCTGTGAGCGACGACATCGAGAAAGGTCGTGACTGTCATTGCTGGATGAGGGCAAGGAGTAGCGCTTTGCCCTTTTTCGGCTCTGGTGTTGGTTCCTTGTCGAGGGCAGCCTCGATTAATCCCAAGCCTGCGATCGTGCATCTGTGCATGGCGGCTAGGGGATCTCCAGCTGGCGGCTGGTTGTTGGGGAGGTACATGGTGGCTGATGTCACCGTGGCCTGCAGCGTCTTGGGGACCACGTTGCCCGTGTATCGATTGTCATAGAGCTGAAGTCAAGGACCTTTGCAGCTTCTATGCGTTCTTGCTCGGTGAGGTGGGCCATCCGAGATCGCCTCTTGTTTGCGAGGTACTCGTTGCCCTTCGAGGAGGATCCTCCGTGGGAGGAGAGCCCAGCGCGTCGAAGGCTCGACTCGTCTGCCGCCTTTTTGCACACCTCGAGTTGCGCGATTGTTTGCACTTGGCGCTTGAATTCTTCCTTCAGGAGCCAATGGTAGCCCATTAGCAGTTCTTGCGGAGATCCATAGGGTAGAGTGTTGCCTCGTAAGGCCTCGCGGCAGCGAGCCCACTCTTGTTCGTTGAGCCTGATCACGACGTGTTCGCCGGTTTGCTCGTTTATTATGGTTGGAGGTTCGATTGCTCCTCCATTGTTGATGGGGCCGCCGTTGCCGCCGTTTGGCGGTGGTCCACCATTGGGTATGCCACTGTTAGGCAGGTCGGTTTCATTGCCACGGTTGCCCGTGTTGTCACGATTGGCGGAGGTGTCGCCCGCATTGATGACGGTGCACATGAAGTGGTTGGGGAAGCTGCTGCTCCCGCAACTTTCAGATCCGGAACTGTAGGCTCCGTCTTCTGTTGCCAGATCGCTCAGATCGGAGTCGCGACTGCTGTCGTTGACTGTGTTCTTGACTGTTGTTAGGGCGTTGAGCTCACTGAGGGTGCCGATCGATGGAGGGAACCACGATGCTGGGGCAATCGATGGCACCGTCGGCTGGTCGGGCATGCGAAGCGTGCCCATCTGACCAACTTGGAAGCGGAAGCTCCCGATCGCCAGGCTGATTCCGTCGCCCACAGACTCGAAGGCCGAGCGAGTGGCTGGCGTGTGGACGGTGAAATCGAACACACCGAAGAGCTGGCGAATCTCCGTTGTTGCGGAGTTGTAGATCGTGGTTGATGGGGCCGAAGAAGCCGCAACATCAACACTCCCAATTCCCACGGATGGCGCCAATTGACGAGGGTTTAACTCATCAATGCCCATTGTTATGGACTTGGGTTTTGGAGAAGGAGGGAGCGCTGGAGACATCTATCGGCTAGCAAACAAGCACATAGGGGACTCGAAGATTTACCTAGGTTCAGGCCTCGTAGAGGTCCCTACTCCTGCTTGTCTGCTCGTGGAATTATTAAAGGAATCGAAGATTACAATGGTGCACAGATGCAATCTGGCGAGGGTTGTGGAAACTAGGGTTGCGTGTGTCCTCCTCGCCGCCCCCTCCTAGCCTTTATATAGATAGGCTATATTATCTGGGTCAATGAACCCAACACTAAAGAGTGACCTTCTTTTACATTCTTGGATCTTCCTTCTACATAATAATAGAGTACAAAAGGATATAATGAGGATAATTACATGCAATGAACTGAACAACTGAAAAACTGAACAACTTATATTTAGACAATAAATTCAATAACTTACAGACAATACCAACTCATGATAGATTTGTCGAGGGCGTCGAAATTGTATAACTGGAAGAGTTCTAGAAACTCAACATGGACCTCTTCGACTCGGAAGTAGTAGTCATGTGGTACTTTCGCCACAATCATTATTCTCTCCGCCTCTGCGACTTTCAAGTACCAGTTATGTAAACTCCGCATTTGTGTTGGCAGTTGTTGCAACCTCTCTGGGGTGACCAACGGCATACCTAGGACATATTGAGGGACTACATCAGCCTTCGGTAACTTGTCATCCTATGAACCTAGCAATTCCTCAACAGTCACATTCATAGCGGCCGCAAGCTTCGCAACTTCTTCCATATCCTGCTGGCTTATGGTGCAAGTCATATTGCGAATTTGTGTTCAGAAAATCAAGTGCATACACTTTTTGCTTCTCGGTGTATACCGGGGCAGGCTCAGGTTTCTTCTTTTGAAGCTGCGCAACACATTCGGCCTTTGCGATCGCTGCGCTTTCCTCTTTAGTACGATCGTAAGGTCTGATGGGAAGATTCTTATGAGGTACTCTTGGGAGGGGCGACATTTGTCGTTTTGGGCTGCTGCGTTGTTTAGTACTCATCGACGGAGCACACTTCCACTTATTGTCCTTAGCGGGCGGCGAATACGGCTGACCCTACGGTGGAGATCGAGATGGACTCGCGCTATGGTGGTCGTAGTCATGGGGTGGGCTTCTTGGAGGTGATGGAGGTGAAGGTGGCATGCGACGACTCGTAGGCGGTGTTGGCCTTGGCGTTGAGCCTGGAAGCTTGATGTTGTTCTTATCCCATAGAATGATACCACCCAATACTTCTCCGAGTGTCCTCTCACCTTCAGGTCCAGGAATGTCAAGCTCCATTGGGTCCCACCCTGTTGCGATTTCGTCCACCCCGACTTTAGCATAGCCAGCTGGAATCTCATGGACATGCCAGTGTGCGTCAGGTGGACAAGGTAAAGCACATCCGACTGCCACCTTGATGGATAGGTTCTTCACCTTATGATGGAGCTCACAAGATGTCTTCTCCTTGATTCCATCCACGGGGTAGCCGAGACCACCATCTACCATCCGTGCATCGTCAGACGGGACCTCCGATTCAGCCAGGCTGCTTCTCCGCTGAGATGGGACAGCGGTAATATCTAGTGCAGGATCTTGCAGGCGCGTTACTCCTCAAAGTTCATCAATCTGTTGCTGATGCCTTTGAAGTGTTCCTAGCAACTAGTTGAACTTGTCTCCCTCCTCCTCATGCTGTCCCCTCTTTGCTCTCTCTCGGCTCCTATAAGTATCTCTGTCTTTGAGAAATCCCATCTCCCTTGTATAACTAGGGCCAAGGCCTCGTACTCATCCTCCGCGTTCGTCATTCCCGAGGACCTTTGTCAGCAAGTCTTTCTCTCTATCAGGACAGAACTTTGTTGTCCCCTCTTTAATTTCCTTTGCCACTCTCTGCCATGTCTCTCGGGGTATCCTAATCCCATCACTACAAATAAGGTCCCCTCTATTTTCGTCATACTCACTCACATGACCAAGGAACCAATTTCTTGCCCTCAAATCCCATTCTTCGCGTATTGGTTCTAGAGTGATCCCTTTAGCAAGCAACTCATTCTCTTTAGCATCCCACTTTGGCATGGCAGTCGTGTAGCCCTCTGGCCCCAGATGATGGTGATATCTCTTCTTCGCGACATTTAACTTGTTTTTTCGACTTTTCCTGAGCAACTTCTGACTCCTTGTACTTTAAAAATGCATCCCAGTTAGCTTGCTGCTTCGTTAGATAGGCTTCGAATTTAGGAGGAGTCTTCTTCTTCTGATACTTTTGCCATAATGATTTCTTCCAGTTCTTGAATAGTTCGGCCATCTTCGTAAGAGTCCACTGCTTGACTTTCTTCCTCAATGCAGCTGTGTCGGCATCATCCTCAAATTCTGGCAGGGTGAAATGTGTCATGAGGTCATTCCAAAGACCCTCTTTGTACCTGCCGTCGACATACTCATCCTCTTCCGCCCCTTTTGTCCTATTCCACTCTCAAACGGCGATCGGGATGTGATCCCTAACCATAACTCTGTATTGTTGTACAAATACACGTTTAGCCTTTTCGGGTTCCAATGGTTCGCCCCGTGGTGATACCAGCGTAATTGTATAACGCGTAGATGCTTCCAACTTTTGGTCGGGCCTCGTTTGGAATATTTTTGGCTCGATATGGAGGCCTAAGAGAAGAATCATTCATCAATTTATATATATACAACTCAATTAATGCATCTACTGATCACCGGACTTCATATATATACCTCGCCGGACTTAGTTAACGGTCCATCGGAGCCGTCGGCTTCTCCATCATCGGATCCGTTGGCTTCTCCCTGATCATTTTGGTTGACCTCCTCACCCTCACCGGAGGGGTTCAGATATATCGACGGAGATTCGGGTGGATGAACATGGGGAGCGTCGTTGATCATATTCTCGATAATTTCTTCTTGTTCTAGGTCTCTGCGGATTGGACTAGATGGATCCATAGTTTTCTGCAAAATGCACACAATATAAAATAATACTAAATAATAATATGTACACCTAATTTGCTACAATAAAACTAAACAATAGCAAAATTCTAGTGTGCCCTACCACCCTAACCCTAAGTCCGGGGGTCGCGAGCACTACCACCCTAACCCTAAGTCCGGGGGCCCGCGAGCACTACCACCCTAACCCTAAGTCCGAGGGCCCGCGAGCACTACCACCCTAACCCTAAGTCCGGGGGGTCGCGATCACTACCACCCTAACCCTAAGTCCGGGGGCCCGTGAGCACTGCCACCCTAACCCTAAGTCCGAGGGGCCGCGAGCACTACCACCCTAACCCTATATCCGGGGACCCGCGAGCACCACTATATATTATATATACACTATATACTATACTAGAAAATATATTACATTATATATTATATTACACTATATATTACACTAAAAATATATACACTAAAAAATACACTATATATTACACTATACACTATATATTAATAATAACACTATATACTACATACTACACTAACATCCTGTATACTACACTAACATATTATATAATACTACACTAACATACTATATAATACTACATACTATACAATATAATACATACTATACAATATACTACTATATAATATTACACTACTATATAATATTACATACTATGATATATACAATATACTACTATATAATATTACACTACTATATACTACTAAAAATTAAAAATTAAAAATATAACTAGAAGTGGTCGGGGGCGCCGCCCCGGCCCGCACCGCCACCGGCGTGCACGTCTACCGCCCCGGCCGGCCTACTCGCCCATAGTGGCCGGCGCCGGCGCGTGCCGGCGTGCACGTATAGCTGTCGCGCCACCGGACCGGGGAAAGGGGAGGGGACGGGGTACCTGAACGGGGACGGCGCGCGCGGCGGCTGGAGGTAGCGGACGACGTGCTGGTGGCGACGGTTGGGGGTGGTGGCGGTGGAGTGGGGGGATGACGCGCTGGTGGCGGCCGTAGAGTACTCCACGCCCGTGGTCGGGCAGCCTGTCGGTGTCCTGTGCGTCGTCGTCCTCGCGCGCTTTCTTGCAGAGTGTGTTGATTTGGGTAGAAGAAGGGACACGGAAATATAAAAGGAATGGACCTTTAGTCCCGGTATGTAGCACGAACCGGGACTAAAGGGTCTTTAGTCCCGGTGTGTGCTACGAACTGGGACTAAAGGTCGGCATGCACCGGGACTAAAGGGTTTTCGGCACCGTCCAAGGAGCACGCGCCAACGGCTACGTACCGGGACTAAAGATCCTTTTTTCAAACTTTTGACCAAAATAAGTGGCGCGCTTGTTTAAAAATATTTTAATTTGCATTATATTTTTTAAACATTTGAATTATATAGTTTTTGTATATTTATGAATTTGAGAAAATTTTCAACATGAAAAGTTCTTGAATTTGAATAAGTAATCCAAATCTATTTTCTGTTTTATAAATAATTATTTTAACTAATCAAACTATTAACCATTTTGCCATTTTCAATTTAAAAATGTATTAACTATTATATTTTGCATATTTTTGAATTTCACTGAACTTTTAACATAAAGAATGCTTAAATTTAAATAAGTAATCCAAATATATTTTCTATTTTATAAAATAATTACTCTAACTAGTCAAACTATTAACCATTTTGTTATTTTCAATTTAAAAATGCATTAACTATTATATTTTGTATATTTTTTAATCTCACCAAACTTTTAACATAAAAAATGCTTGAATTTGAATAAGTAATCCAAATCCATTTTCTGTTTTATAAAATAATTATTCTAACTAGTCAAACTATTAACCATTTTGCCATTTTCAATTTAAAAATGCATTAACTATTATATTTTACTGAAATCTCTATTTCAGGTTTAGGGTTTAGGGTTAGGGTTTTGGGTTTAACTATTATATTTTGGGGGCCTTTAATCCCGATTGGAGCCAATAACCGGCACTTAAGATATTTCCCGTCCTTCTCAGAGTCATCAAGCCATGCGCCATGCTTTCCTGGCTAAATATGAGTATGACTAAAGGGGGCCTTCAGTCCCGATTGACTAGTCCCGGTTTTTTAATAATAATAAATGTCTTGAGTGTTAGTCTCGGTTTGTGACTGGACCGGCGGGACTAAAGGGGGGTGTTTAGTCTCGATTCCTTAGTCCTAGTTAGAAACCGGGACTAATGGATCGTTTCCTACTAGTGTTGGTCTCTCTACAACTTTCCCAAACTATAAAGATGTTGTTCTATTCTTGTGCCGAGGAGCTAACTAATTTCACATATTAGGTAGTACATCTATGGCCAACTTGTTGAAGATGCCGGAGGACTGGTCTCCGCCGGCATCTCCCTCAAGTTAGTCGTAGTGTTGTCCCTGCTCTCGCACACCATCTTGTAGTTCATAACTTCTCTAGCTAGATCAATATGTTACTAAGAGTAGGCCAATCATTAATGGTTATGAATAGCAATGCTTGTAGGTCAAATTCCTGTTGTTTGTGCTCATCCTACACACATACATCTGGTTTGGCCCACAACTGCGAAAGTTCATCAACTAATGGCTTTAGGTACACATCAATGTCGTTGCCAGGTTGCTTCGAGTCTTGGATGAGCACTGGCATCATAATGAACTTTCGCTTCATGCACAGCCAAGGAGGAAGGCTGTAGATACATAGTCACAGGTCAGGTGTTGTGACTGCAGTTCTGCTCCCTGGGTGGCTCGCCCTCAATATCGACAGGGTCATCTTTTCTAATCTTATACCACAATACAGTGCATACCGGGCATTTATCCATATTCTCGTACTTCTCACCGCGGTAGAGGATGCAGTCATTAGGGCAAGCATGTATCTTTTGCACGTCTAATCCTAGAGGACAGACAAGCTTCTTTGCTTCGTACGTACTGGAGGGAAATTTGTTATTTCTTGGAAGCAGCTTCTTCATTATTATCAGCAACTTTTCAAATCCCGAGTCAGTCACACCAGTTTGTGCCTTCCACTTCAGCAATTCTAGTGTGCTACCCAGCTTCTTCGGGCCATCTTCACAAGTTGGGTACAACAATTTATTGTGGTCCTGTAACATTTTCTCGAACTGCAACCTCTCCTTTTCTGTGTCGCAATCTCGCTTTGCATCATAAATGACCCGACCAAGATCATCAGTAGGCTCATCTAGTTCCCGTTCTTCTTCATTGTCTTCCATTATGGTATCACCGTATTTAGGGAATATAGATCGTAGTTGTCATCATCGTTCTCTTCTTCATCGCCATCTTCCATCATAACTCCTCTTTCTCCATGCTTGGTCCGAACATTATAGCCGGACATGAAGTCAGACCGAAGAACATGGCTCTGAATGACTCTTGAGGAAGTGTGAGCCTGCTCATTCCGACATTCAACACATGGACAACACATAAAACCATCTCGCCGCTTGTTCGCCTTGGCCACAAGGCGAAAAGAACGCGCGCCTTCTCTGTAAGCGTTAGAGCGTCGGTCACCGTACATCCATGGATGACTCATCTGCATCATACAACCATATATATCAAACGCAATCACGATGATAAAATTACTACCGCACAGTCTAAATGAGAAAATACTTGCTAACCTTTTAGGACACCTGGAAACAAAGATGAGAAAACTTAAGTGTGGCTCTGGCACCTCATATCATGTTTTGTCTTGTGTGAACTCAAGTGGCATCGCACTAATAGGCATTTCACCGAACACCTCTAGTGCATATGAAGAAAAAAGTTAGCACAAAGTTATACCCACCTCACATAGGAAAAAACAGGAGAGAGTGGAGGGCTGGGTGCATTATATATAGGGCCAGACCATTAGTCCCGGTTTGAGATACCGGGACTAATGGTTCTGCCAGGAATACGCGGGCGTGCTCAGACCCATTAGTCCCGGTTTGTATCTCAAACCGGGACTAATGGTCCCTTACGGGCCGGGACAAAGGACTTTGGCGACCTCGGACCGTCTGGTTCAGACCATTAGTCCCGGCCCCAGCCACGGCCGGGACTAGTGGCCCGACCAAAGGCCCTTTTTCTGCTAGTGCACTATTATGCAACTCCAGATGTGAAAATGCATCTCCTTTTAGTTTTAGACCATATGAGCTCCCGTATTTTCTTCTCCACATAAGCTTTGTGTCATCCTAAAACAACAAATTGCTTCATGTATCCCTTCAGTCATGAAACACTCAATACGAGGTCATTATGAAACCAAAAGATTCTCCATATATTGACTAGCCTACAAAGGTACAACAAAAAAGTAATCTGAAAGGAAAATATTTATTGTAGTCTGATCCTAGCTTTGCCAATTAGATCCATATGCACCTACTTATATAGTTGGTGGAAATATTTTCTAGGGGCACTTCACATGAGAAGCTATAACTTATGAAGAAATAGGTAGATGATAGGGGAGCCAGCTGAGCCATACTTTGTGTACTAATGAAGAGAAGAGAGCCTGGGCTGGATCGGGTGTGTCTCTATTCACCCCTGACCATGGTTACATTCCCCGCAACACAACTTACGGATAAAAATAAACCACAGAAAATATCAATAAAGGCACACATCATGGAAAATAAACAGATAATAAGGAAAAACAATACACAGAAAAGGCATAAGAGAAATAGACCAACGGACACCAGACTAAAAAATATAATGTTTTATACATAAGAAAAAATCCTTCGATGCATGTGATATCAGTAGTCTAAAATACATTTACTTTTGTAAAATAATGAAGGAGTTGACTGGAGCCAAATAACAAAAGTGGATCGAGAGTTTGTGGAGAAGATATGGTAAAATTCGAGATCCTTAAATCAAGACATAATCCATTGCAAGGAAAACTTGCAAATGCATGCATCAAATGAACTACAATGCGTTGGATATTCCGACAATATTCCAGAAAAAATAGTACACTAAACCAAATCACTAAATTGATTATTCGTAAAACCGTCCTAATCTAATGAGGGTAACATAATCTGCCAAATCCAATAGAGGAGACAATTAAGGTTCTCGAGCAATTTCTAGAATATTCCACACATAAAAGTAAAGAGCCCAAGTAAACTACTAAAATTATAATAATGAGCATTTTCCCATTTTTGGTGAGACAAAAAACAATAATTCATTTGTTATAACTTCATACTACTTCTGAGGTGCAGATGAAGAAGTATTCTTCAGTCGTTGAGAAGCTAAAATGTTTTATCCATGATATGATAGGCAATGCTCAACTAGACGCATGATTTGATCTATATCTAGTTGAAGCCAATTGAATTAGTGACATACTTTAAGGGTGGCTTATGAAATGAAATACACCATAATTTTTAGGAATTCTTTTCCGTTGAAAGGATAATATGGACTACGGCCAGAGCCATGCTGGCGTCAACTGTGACAACAAAGCTGGCTGTTTCATTTATTAATTTCAATTAATGCTGGTTTAGAAAAATAAATATAATAAAATTTGAGGGTCATAGCTTCTTAGCATCACCTCAGGAAAAAATGAGAAAAAATCTACCTAGGTGAAATAATAATGCAGCTCTATGACTATTCTGTATCAAGGAGTCCAACTACCATTGCGCTAGATCTTTTTGGTGTTCAAATAGATACATATTGGTTCAACTTGTTGATGTGTATCCTGATGGTAAGATAAGAAAAATATTTTCCTAAAAAGTAGAATCTTGAATTAAAGTTTAAACTATATCTATCTTAGTGTAAGAATGGTAAAAGGGCCCTTACATTTGTATATATAAATAATATGTTTATTACATAATAAAGATGACAATGACAAGCTTTAAGTCACAAAAAAAGAATCATGACCTGTAAAATTCAGACAGATTGGCCAACCTCTATGAATTGTGGGATAGGTAAATGCTCGGTTTCACATATGCATATGTAAGAGAAGAATCAATGGTATGTTGATGCTAAGGAATTTAGGCTCCTCTTTTCTGCATCAGCAGATTCATTGCAGTCGGTTAATTAGAAGAATATCGAATATGTTGTTACCTTCCCATTTAAGAATAAATGGGCATATTTGTTGCTATCATTACTCAGAAAGATATATATTTGATACATGGAAGTATTACTTGACTGAATAAAAAATTAAATCAGTTGCTAATCGCAATGCTCATATGAGCATAAGAAAAACCAATAAGGAGAATGCAAGGATGAGCTAGACCCAACCAGCAAATGTCATATGATTCATAAGAGAAACCAGCAAGGAGAAAGCAAAGGTCTGATAGAACTTGTTAAAGAAAACGGTGGCTCCTCATTCGGACTTCCACTCATTTAAAGTGCTTTAAATTATTTTCGTAGAATAACATACCTCTTGCAGTTTAGGATATGACTGAATATAATTGGTGAAAATTTAGAAGAAGAGAGAGATATCTAAACGTTGTGGACTCCACATCTAGTCTAGTAGCATGCCAATACATGGCCAAGGAACTGATCAAAACAAAATTTACACGGCAATGAAAAGATCAATGTCTAACAAAATTTTAAACCACTATTTCTATAGCCATCAGATTCAACATTTACTTAAATCCAGCTCAATTTCCTTTCACTCTTCAAGATAAGAAATGATGGAGAAAAAGTGCCAGTAATTGGATGTATTGTAATGAGTGTAATCTCCTCAATAAACCGAGGTTGGGCGTTCCCCTTCAGTTGTTCACAACAACAGGAATCAGTTCGAGAAAATGAGTAAATGAAACAAGAAAAAGCAGTAAGCAGCAATGATGACTTGTCGGCGTCGTGCAGGAAGACATCAAGCCCCACCTAGAGCAATCAAGCCCTAGGGATGTAATCAGAAAAAATAGAGGAAAGAAATTTCAAACCTTAGCTGATAGAACGGGGCAGAGGGACGGAGAAGAGGTAAAGGATAGTTAAGATGAGGAGGTGGTAGGGGGAGGAGAGGCCTTCTCCACAGTGAGGGAGAGTGGGAGGTCATGTACACAGAGTGGGATGTGCCCGCTTATCTTCCTCACCATCAGATACTCAACGCTCCACATTTCCGCCATATTCCCCATCTCCACAGCCACCATTTCCGCGCTTGGTGTGTAGGAGCAGGAGGTGATTTCTGAGTCTGGTAGTGCTACTGGGAGATGTGAGGTGGGAGACAAAGGCCTCTAGGGACGGATCGTTGGACACCACCGCAATCGACAACGGCGGAGAGAACGGCAAGGAGATTGGGATCAGAGGAGGAGAGACGGCTAGGTCTAGGGAAGTGAAATCCGTCCGTTAGTTTTCATTTTCACCGCGAAATCACATGGATAGTATGATGTGGGCCAGAGGCAAGGGTGGGCCTGTTGGATGGATGTAATGCCCCTGAAAATATTTTAAAACAGAAATTTCTTGTTATATTCTTGTGTGTATTATCACGACATCATGCATACTTTTGCCTCTAAAAATAATTTCACTAAAAACCAATTTTGTTTTCTACATTAGTCCCCTTATTTAATTTCAAAAAAAAACCCCATTCTTTCCGGACATTTTTTTTGTCTAAAGTTATTTAAGAAAAGTCTTTTGAAATAAAACAAATAAATAAATAAAAATTCTAGGGGAGGCTGCCACCGGCCAGTCCCAAAGGCCCAGCTAGCAGCAGCCTACCACTCCGACCTGGGAAACCCTAACCCTAGCTAACAAACTCCACACCCGCCGCCACCAACTCACCACGCGCACCTACACCGAACACACGCATGTAGGGCTTGAATTATAACTTGAAACTTGTGAGCTAATTGAGTAACTTGTGACTCAGCTCGATTTGACTCAAACTCGGCGTCTGAAGAGTCAAGCTGAGTTTTCGATTTGAACTTGTTTGTTCACCCACGTTAAATGAGATACTTGCAAGCTACTCGTTAAGCTCGTTAAACTCGTTCAAATACAGAGTTTGAAATTTTTCACGGATGAATGTCATTATATGAATGTTTCTTATTCCTATAATGGTGTAGAGCTACTATATTTTTTATTGATCTTGTCTTCATGTTATTATGAAAGTACTACTGTTGTTCTAGTTCTTAATTAGTAGAAGAATTATTAATTTTTTATATGTACTCTTATTCGTATCTTGTTCGTAACTTATTACGTACTATATGAGCTACTCGTGAGTTTACCGTGTCGAGCCGAGTTTCAAATATGAACTCGTTCTATAAACGAGCCAAGACCAGCTAGCTCGTTAATTGAACGAGCTTTAGCGAGTCGAGCCAAGCTAGCTCAGCTCGGCTCCAATTCCAACCCTACATGCACGCACTCACGTGATACACCCACATACACCACGACTCAACACGACCACCACGCACACACCCGACCCAGAACACCACATCGACACACATGCACGCATGATAGGTGGACCTAGCATCCCATCGTGACCCCTTCCCCATGTTGATCATCACCTACCACAGCGCCTCTCTCGTCGCCCCTCTCCTAGGTGCCACCGGCCTCGTCCCCTTCTAGACATGGAGTTGCCCAGAGCTTGACCTCGCCCCGGCTCGACCCTCTATCAGAGGTGCCCCGCACCGTCTCCCCATCTCCAAGCGGCCCTGCTCACCCCTCTCCTAGCATAGTGTGCCGCCGTCCAAAGGGCTCGCCGCCTCCCTGGCTTACACAAGGGGCCGCTTCCAGGGTCACCTCCATCCGCCGGCCTTCCGGTCCTCCGCCATCGCTTCGACCCAAACCTCGGTCGAAGCTCCGAACCTCCATGAGTGTCGCCACCCGCTTCTTCCGTCCCTGCACTCCTGAGCCCCTATCAAGCTCGACCCCGCTGCATTCCTCGTCCAGGAACCGGCCGACCTCTGCCTCCTTCCTCTTCGTGGGCCGGTGCTCCTCCGTCGTGAGCTACTGCTCCCTGCCGCCACTCGCCTCCGCCCCTACCAGCGTCGAGGTTGCCCTCCTCCCGAGCTCGCCCAGCCGCCGTTGGCTCCACTCCCTGGCCTGGCGTCCTCCAACACGGCCATGTGTGCACGCTCGACGACGTCTACCCCGACCGCCACGTGTCATCGTCCTCTGTCCAACGCCACCAAGGTTGTTGTCGGCCGTATCCCCGAGCTCATGTACCATGAGCACGCCGTTTGGCATCTCTAAGGTCGCGGGGCGTTACAATGGAGCGGAAGAGCTGCCGCTCATGGTAACAACAAATGTTGTTAACCAGCATTAATGGACGCTTCAGATGACTTTCATAGAATATACAATGGGTGGAAATGCGTGTGTCGGCAGTAGCTTCAGGAGGCGGGTAGATCACCAGGCTTAAGCTATAGTATATACTAGGGCAGTGTTACATGTCCCCCGGGGGATGGCCCCGGCCGTCCGATCAAACCAGATCAATGATCTAGATCTCTTCCTCCTGCCTTTCATCCTGCTTTTGCTACATTTGTTCCGCTTTTGCTACATATAGTCCCACTTTTGGTACATGTAGTAGAAAATGGTTCGACCCAGAAAATAGAACAGAAAGACTAGACCTCGTCGGAGAGTTTGCGGAGACCTCGCCGAAGGTCTCGCCGGCGACCTTGTAGCAAAAAGTTGTGCTAATATAGCATATCCGACCTCGTCGAAGACTTTTGCCGGTAGACCTCACCGGAGTCCGTGTAGCAAAAATTTACGCTGTTGTAGCAAAATTACAAAATGTATGTAGCAAAAAATAAAAATGTTAGCAAAAAACCGACTTCGCCGGAGACATCATCTGTCGCTTGGTAGCAAAAGACGTTGGGTTGTCGTAGCAAAAACGACTTTGCCAGAGATTTTCATGGAAAATGTTGTAGCAAATACTTTGTGCTATTATAGTAAAAACATAGAACATAAATAGCAAAAAATTGCTACTATTGTAGGATCCATTGGTTGGTAGCATCACAACCCTTCATTTGTAGCAACGACGACCACTTCTTGTAGCATCATTGTTCTGCCTGTGTAGCACTGTGTCGTGCTCCACTGCACAAACTGTCGACCACGCAGGAGCCATGGTGTCTGGGCTATGGCGGCGCGGCCGCGAGGGCGTGCTTGCTAGGTGAAAGTCATCGGCAGCTTCCGGTGAGCTTTAGGTGAGTGTGGCTACCTCCGGCGAGCTTTAGGGGAGGGCAGCGACATGCTTTGGCTAGCAAGAAGGGAAGACGATACTGACGGCGACTCCGGCGAGGTCTTTCTCGACGGGTTTTGCGTGGCGGCGGCAATCATTCAACCCAGTTTGGAGGGGCGCGGCGGATGCAGGAGAAGGAGGTCGAGGCCTGGTGGCCAGAGTCATCAGATCCCGGAGCGGGCGCAGCAGAGCTCAAAGCTCCTCCATGGCGTGCGAGTTCTGCGGCTCACGGTGGAGAAAGGAAGTGCACGAGGTCATCGGGGGGCCGGGCCGGCGGTGCACGATGGCGAATGGTGGCGGCAACGCGTGGATTATCTGGAATCGTGTGTTCTTCGGAGACGGTTTTGACCAGAGAGAAATAAGAAGATAAGGAGGTGGGGCCGCATCTTTTGGGGAAGCAAGGCAGGCATGCGTGCAGCGAGCCGGGGGATCATGACGCACGATCCCCGGGGAAGGGTATCATTTTCCTATATATTATTGCACTTCCCACAACCTATTTATCCCACAAAACAGAAATTTATATGAGATTTTCTGGGATGTCCCACATGTCCCACCAAAATCCCACCTAAACTGAAAGCACTGACACACACAGGTGCGGTTTGATTCCGGTGGAAATTCTTGCGTTCCGAATGGTCTAAAAACTAGGAAATTTTATAACTTTGAAATTTGACGGCATCTTTGTATTTGTAGACTTCTAAGGAAATTCTAGAGAAAAACGTTTCATCATCCCATTCTCTCATAGGAAACGAGATTAATCAGCTGTTTCCAAGATTCAAGAGGAAGGATCGGTTGGTGACGATGCCTTAATAGTACCACACATAGTCGAATTTCGACCAGATGTGGCAATCAAAGTTGTGAGACCCCGAGGTAGAAGGCGTCATCGAGCTAGTTTGGGGAGGATGCCGACGGGGAACGGCAGGAGGTGGAATCAAAGATGTATGAGGTCATGTTGGTCCACTCGACACCGTACTTGGGGTCGCCGGTGAGCTGGTTGAGGTTGTAGCACTCGGGCCAGTCGTAGTGTAGGTCGAGGATCTGCAGCGCCAGCCGTTGCTCTTCATTAGCTTGGTGAATATCCCCATGTGGAATTGCTCCGTTCACGGCGTCGGGATTGGGGTAGCATAGTCGCCTGTTGTACGAGAGCTGCCGACGTGCGGGAGATAGCCACAGCGGCCACGACAAGGAGCGGCAGAAGAAGGAGAAGGAGCGATGGCGGTGCCATTTGGTGTCTATCCGGTATTATTCGTAAGAATGCGAGCAAAGTTGCAGGTATACGTGGGTTGTCCATGGGCTTAAGTGGGTTGGTCCCATTTAGCCCGTACGAGGCTACAGGGATTTATTAGTGGGATAGGTGGGACTTTTAAGGTGGGATAGGAAGCAGGATTGTTGGGAAATCTCATGCCATTTGAAATTTAATCTAGGAGGTCTAGCATTAAAAAATTCAAGTTACAAGGACCGTGGCTACATGTAAGGGAGGAGTGGTTGTGACGTGTTGATACACAAAGGTCTTAGCAAGGCTTGCCCATGATCAAGGATCAGTACGTGAAGAAGATGTTCGATAGTTTGGTTCAGATCATCATAAGGGATGGGTCCAAGGTACTATTCTAGGAAGATAGATTGTACAATAGTTTACCTGTTAGAGACTTTGTTCCATTGGTTCACATGACAGTGAACACGTAGAAGAACTGTCAGGAAGCGATGACGAATGGCAGGTGGAATGATGACATTGGAGAGCTTTCGGCGGTTGGGATCACATAGTGCTTGTTTATGTGGTTGTTGTCTACAACCTCTTAAGGAGGATTGATTTGTTTGGCCTTGGTCATCTTTAGGACAATACACAGCAAGATGAACCTGTAGGGTCCTATGTCAGGGGGATGGTCAATATGGAGGGACCTAATTGTATCTAGAAGAGTTAGGCGCCACTTAAATGCGAGATTTTCGCATGGTTAGCACTACAATTCAGACTTTGGACATCATACATAACGTTGTGGCATCGCTTGTGGAACACTAAATCACCTGCTTCACCTGCTTGCAAGAAGAAGACATGATCGGTCATCTACTCATAGGATGTGTCTATGCAAGACAGGTACCGTGTCCCCTAAAAAGGGAGAGGTATGGTGGGGAAGCTTTGGGGGATTGGGGATCAATGTCAACATCCCTCGCATCACCGAATCGATGCAATCCAGGTGGTTCCTAGTGAGGAGGTAGTTCAGGAAGAAATATCAGAGGAGTGTCGATACACTAACAATATTAATTTGTTGGCGTCTATGAAAACACCACAATGCTCGGGATTTTCAAAATCCTAGAAAACAATATTCCGTTCATGACCTAGTGAATCAGATAGTGGCATATTAGGCTAGCAAACAATATTTTTAGTTCACAACCTAGTGAATCAGATAGTGGCAGATTGGGCGCAATGGAAAGAGTGGGTCTGGGAGGGAGCTCTTTCACGAGAGTAGTACATTAAGTATAGGTGTGTGTGGTCGGTGTTGTTGACACTTGTTGGCTGCAACGGTTGTGTCAATCCTTGTATCAAAACTTTCTGCCTTCTATAAACCTAAGGAACCTAAGGTACGCAATTTCATACTCTCGGGAAAAAGGAGTCTCGGGAAAAAGGAGTCTCGGGAAAAAGGAGTCTTGGGGATCTCCAGCTGGCGGCTGGTTGTTGGGGAGGTACATGGTGGTTGATGTCACCGCGGCCTGCGGCGTCTTGGGGACCACGTTGCCCCGTGTATCGACTGTCATAGAGCTGAAGTCAAGGACCTTTGCATCTTCTATGCGTTCTTGCTCGGTGAGGTGGGCCATCTGAGATCGCCTCTTGTTTGCGAGGTACTCGTTGCCCTTCGAGGAGGATCCTCCGTGGGAGGAGAGCCCAGCGCATCGAAGGCTCGACTCGTCTGCCGCCTTTTTGCGCGCCTCGAGTTGCGCGATTGTTTGCACTTGGCGCTTGAATTCTTCCTTCAGGAGCCAATGGTAGCCCATTAGCAGTTCTTGCGGAGATCCAAAGCGTAGAGTGTTGCCTCGTAAGGCCTCGCGGCAGCAAGCCCACTCTTGTTCGTTGAGCCTGATCACGACGCGTTTGCCGGTTTGCTCGTTTATTATGGTTGGAGGTTCGATTGCTCCTCCATTGTTGACGGGGCCGCCGCTGCCGCCGTTTGGCGGTGGTCCACCATTGGGTATGCCGCTGTTAGGCAGGCCGTTTTGGTTGCCACGGTTGCCCGTGTTGTCACGATTGGCGGAGGTGTCGCCCGCATTGATGATGGCGCACATGAAGTGGTTGGGGAAGCTGCTGCTCCCGCAACTTTCAGATCCGGAACTGTAGGCTCCGTCTTCTGTTGCCAGATCGCTCAGATCGGAGTCGCGACTAATGTCGCTGACTGTGTTCTCGACTGTCGTCGGGTCGTTGAGCTCACCGAGGGTGCCGATCGATGGAGGGAACCATGATGCTGGGGCAATCGATGGCACCGTCGGCTGGTCAGGCATGCGAAGCGTGCCCATCTGACCAACTTGGAAGCGGAAGCTCCCGATCGCCAAGCTGATTCCGTCGCCCATGGACTCGAAGGACGGGCGAGTGGCTGGCGTGTGGACGGTGAAATCGAACGCGCCGAGGAGCTGGCGAATCTCCGCTGTTGCGGAGTTGTAGATCGCGGTTGATGGGGCCGAAGAAGCTGCAACATCAGCACTCCCAATTCCCACGGACGGCGCCAATTGACGAGGGTTTAACTCATCAATTCCTATTGTTATGGACTTGGGTTTTGGAGAAGGAGGGAGCGCTGGAGATATCTATTGGCTAGCAAACAAGCACACATGGGACTCGAAGATTTACCCAGGTTTAGGCCTCGTAGAGGTCCCTACTCCTGCTTGTCTGCTCGTGGAATTATTAAAGGAATCGAAGATTACAATGGTGCACAGATGCAATCCGGCGAGGGTTGTGGAAACTAGGGTTGCGTGTGTCCTCCTCGCCGCCCCCTCCTAGCCTTTATATAGATAGGCTATATTATCTGGGTCAATGAACCCAACACTAAAGAGTGACCTTCTTTTACATTCTTGGATCTTCCTTCGACATAATAATAGAGTACAAAAGGATATAATGAGGATAATTACATGCAATGAACTGAACAACTGAAAAACTGAACAACTTATATTTAGACAATAAATTCAACAACTTATAGACAATACCAACTCATGACAGATTTGTCGAGGGCGTCGAAATTGTATAACTGGAAGAGTTCTGGAAACTCAACATGGACCTCTTCGACTCGGAAGTAGTAGTCATGTGGTACTTTTGCCACGATCATTATTCTCTCCTCCTTTGCGGCTTTCAAGTACCAGTTATGTAAACTCCGCATTTGTGTTGGCAGTTGTTGCAACCTCTCTGGGGTGACCAACGGCATACCTAGGACATATTGAGGGACTACATCAGCCTTGGGTAACTTGTCATCCTATGAACCTAGCAATTCCTCAACAGTCACATTCATAGCGGCTGCAAGCTTCGCAACTTCTTCCATATCCTGCTGGGGAACGTCATAGGATGCCACCCTGAGGAGTAGGATTGATTTTTTGGCCTGTTTCCGGAGCTGGGGGGCGTCCTTTATTTTCCTGGTTGCACTTTGACTTGATGATTTACTCCGGCTTGCACTTTTACTTGATTTTATCTTCTTCACTTCCTTTTGAAGTGTGCGTAGATAGTCATCTGGCTTATGGTGCAAGTCATATTGCGAATTTGTGTTCAGAAAATCAAGTGCATACACTTTTTTCTTCTCGGTGTATACCGGGGCGGGCTCAGGTTTCTTCTTTTGAAGCTGCGCAACACATTCGGCCTTTGCGATCGCTGCGCTTTCCTCTTTAGTACGATCGTAAGGTCTGATGGGAAGATTCTTATGAGGTACTCTTGGGAGGGGCGACATTTGTCCTTTTGGGCTGCTGCGTTGTTTAGTACTCATCGACGGAGCACACTTCCACTTATTGTCCTTAGCGGGCGGCGAATACGGCTGACCCTACGGCGGAAATCGAGATGGACTTGCGCTATGGTGGTCGTAGTCATGGGGTGGGCTTCTTCGAGGTGATGGAGGTGAAGGTGGCATGCGACGACTCGTAGGTGGTGTTGGCCTTGGCGCTGAGCCTGGAAGCTTGATGTTGTTCTTGTCCCATAGCATGATACCACCCAATACTTCTCCGAGTGTCCTCTCACCTTCAGGTCCAGGAATGTCAAGCTCCATTGGGTCCCACCCCATTGCGCTTTCGTCCACCCCGACTTTAGCAGAGCCAGCTGGAATCTCATGGCCATGCCAGTGTGCGTCAGGTGGACAAGGTAAAGCACATCCGACTGCCACCTTGATGGATAGGTTCTTCACCTTATGATGGAGCTCACAAGATGTCTTCTCCTTGATTCCATCCACGGGGTAGCCGAGACCACCATCTACCATCCGTGCATCGTCAAACGGGACCTCCAATTCAGCCAGGCTGCTTCTCCGCTGAGATGGGACAGCGGTAATATCTAGTGCAGGCGCGTTACTCCTCGAAGTTCATCAATCTGGTGCTGATGCTTTTGAAGTGTTCCTAGCAACTCGTTGAACCTGTCTCCCTCCTCCTCATGATGTCGCCTCTTTGCTCTCTCTCGGCTCCTATAAGTATCTCTGTCTTTGGGAAATCCCATCTCCCATGTATAACTAGGGCCAAGGGCTCGTACTCGTCCTCCGCGTTCGTCATTCCC
Source organism: Avena eriantha (assembly GCA_910589775.1). Classification (NCBI taxonomy): domain Eukaryota; kingdom Viridiplantae; phylum Streptophyta; class Magnoliopsida; order Poales; family Poaceae; genus Avena; species Avena eriantha. Next base: position 325,223,550 of record OU342743.1, read on the forward strand.
GAGGACCTTTGTCAGCAAGTCTTTCTCTCTATCAGGACAGAACTTTGTTGTCCCCTCTTTAATATCCTTCGCCACTCTCTGCCATGTCTCTCGGGGTATCCTAATCCCATCACTACAAATAAGGTCCCCTCTATTTTCGTCATACTCACTCACATGACCAAGGAACCAATTTCTTGCCCTCAAATCCCATTCTTCGCGTATTGGTTCTAGAGTGATCCCTTTAGCAAGCAGCTCATTCTCTTTAGCATCCCAATTTGGCATGGCAGTCGTGTAGCCCCCTGGCCCCAGGTGATGGTGATATCTCTTCTTCGCGACATTTAACTTGTTTTTTCGACTTTTCCTGAGCAACTTCTGACTCCTTGTACTTTAAAAATGCATCCCAGTTAGCTTGCTGCTTCGATAGATAGGCTTCGAATTTAGGAGGAGTCTTCTTCTTCTGATACTTTTGCCATAATGATTTCTTCCAGTTCTTGAATAGTTCGGCCATCTTCGTAAGGCTTCACATGCTTGCAAGCTAATTAGATGACATTCCACCGAGAGGGCCCAGAGCATATCTATCCGTCATATGGATGGACAAATCCCAATCTTGGTTCATGCGCTTCAACACATACTTTCAGAATACTCAACGACACCTTTATGACCACCCAGTTACGAAGCGGTGTTTGATGCCATCAAAGTACCCATCCGGTGATGGTGATTAACATAACCTCATGGTCGAAGGATTAGGTTACTATGTATTTTAAAGCTTATAGCAAACGAACTTAATGACTTGATCTTATGCTATGCTTACTACGGGTGTGTGTCCATCACACGACATCCAATGTCCATGATCAGGAAACCATGATCATCCATTAATCAACAAGCTAGATTAACAAGAGGCTTACTAGGGACTCTTTTATGTTTACAAAACACACAAGTATTAATGTTTCCGGTTAATACAATTATAGCATGGGATGTAAACATTTATCATAAACATAAAGATATAATAATAACCACTTTATTATTGCCTCTTGGGCATATCTCCAACAGTCTCCCACTTGCACTAGAGTCAATAATCTAGTTAAAAACTTGTGCATTCAACACCTATGGCTTTCTTGTGTTGTATAGACACTATTGCTAGTGGTAAACATAATCTTCGGATCTGACACTTCCAGGTCCGTGTGTATTTGCATGTCCTTGCGTCTCTACGCATTACTCATTCTCCAATGAGATGGCATTGTATAAATTTGGTCCTTTGGTGAGACCTTTAGTTCCTTGGGATTAAATTATGTTGATACAATTGTCATACAATGTATCTTCATAGTATTATCCCGCTATGAACCACACCTAGTTTGATAACAAACTACTTAACACAAATGCCCTCCTTTGTTGCTACTATAGCAGTTATATACTTAGCCTTTTGTTGTAGTATCCGTCACAATATCTCAACTTTGGAACTCATCCAAATCCATCATGGAACATCCTTTCCATTATATTGTGCCACCCATAGTCTAAATTGAGATAACTTTAATTTGTATCTTGTGACAAAACTAGTATCAATGTAACACTTTACAATGAACAACCTTTAACTATTTGTCACTTATACATGATATATTCTTAGTTCTTCCAAAGCTCATAAGAATATCTTTACTATTGTCCAATGATCATCTTATGAATCATTCTGGTATATGCTCATAACATTTAGAGCATAGGACATATCTGGATGTGTACATCTCAAAGAATGATTGATCAAAATATTCTTGTGATTTCACCAAGTGTCAAAACACTTGAATCTCGTGTCAACACACTTGAATCTTGATTTAGTCCTTTCCGTGCGTCAAGAACCTTTCTTGTTGTTTCCATATTGAACTCATTCAACATCTTATCTATGTACATTTGGCAAAACCATATTAGCGCCTCAATCTATTCATATAGACATTGATGCCTAATTCTCGAGTTATGCCTAAGTCTTTCATTGAAATGAAATTCTTAACCCGTGTCAATAAAAGATACATTATTTCTAATCAACAATATGTCTTTCACATAACGTATTAGAAATATGTCTTAGCGCTCCCACTTAATTTCTTGCAAAATACAAACATCTTCATCGTCTCTGATGAAATTAAACCTTTCAATGGTTTCATCACGGTGAAGATTCCAACTCCGCGATGCTCACTTCAACCATTGAAGTTTTGCATACTCTTTTAGCATCCTTTGAATTAACAAAACCCTTTGGATCGTGTCATGTACACGTCCTAGGTAACCATTCTTTTAGAAGAACTTGTTTTGTCTGTTCAACTACCATATACCAAAATATATGTAGTGGTTGCTACATTAATCCGTCCAGACTAAATATCGCTATGAAAGATCAAATCTTATCATAGTCAATTCCTTGAACATTGTCGTAAACTCTTTCCGACATGTCGACTATTTCATAGATTTGAAACATCCATGTCTATTTCTTTATAGATCCAAACACGACCGATAGGCTTCACGCCTTTCCGGAGGGTCTTCTAAGTTCAGAAACTTGATTTCTCGTGTATGGATACTATCACAGATTCCATGACTTCTAGTCATTTTATGGAGTCAGGGCCCATCATCGCTTCTTTGCATGTAGTCGGTTCATCATTGTCAAAACAATAACGACTTGCTTATCAAATCTTACTATTTGATTCTTACCGACCCACACGGTTCTATAGGAACTCTAATCTCCGAGATCACACCTTTTGTAATCACGAGAGCCATGAGCATTGTGGCCGCCACCGGGACACTTTCCAGCGCTGCGCTACTTAGCACATATAGCTAAGGTTCAACAACCTTATCAAAGTTCTATTGTCCTCCCACTTAACTTTTCACGAAAAATTCCTTCTCAAGAAACTTGACGTTCCAAGCGACAAACTCTTTTGTCCTTGGCGTTATGGAGAAATTCCCAACAAATTCTTTGAAATAACCTACAAAGACGTGCTTATCCGACTTTGGTTGTAAACATTTTACTTATGCACAGCATACCAAAATTTAAGAAAAGACAATTCGGGTTTTATCCCAAACAATAACTCATATGGTGTCATTTCAACGGATCACGATGGAGCTCTTTTCAGTGTAAAAGCAGTAGACACTAAAGCTTTAATCTTTAAAATATAATGGCAGTTTTATAAATGACACCTTTGATCCTACCATGTAAAACAAGGTTTCATTACATATCTCGAACACTCCATACTCCTATGGTGTTTTGGGAAATGCAAATCCATGGAACGATTCCTCAAATCTTAGGTGTTTTGCTAAACTTGTAACTCAAACATCTTTCTTTATGATCCAATCATAAACTCTTTTATTTTCTTGTTACAATGATTTTCCACTTCATCTTGAAAATCTTTGAACATTTTTCAAATGTTTCATACTTCTTCCTATTGAGTAAGTATATACATATACTCACTCAAATCTTAGGAGAAAGCATATGAAGTTGAAATCCATCGCCCACGACTACACATAATGGACTATATACATCAATATGTACAAATTCCAATCAGTTAGTCGTCCGTTCCTCTTTTGGCCTACGAACGGAGTTTTAATTATCTCCAGGAAAGTATCACAAGCGTCATTTGATCCAAATCAAAGACTCCAAAAATCCATCAACATGGAGTTTCTTCATGTATCCCTTTCAATATAATTTAAACAGTGATGTCACTTTGCAAGTGATCTTTCAATCATTTGTCTTGCGACATTTTAGCATTAGTTTTATGGTCGTTATTTCTCCTACCAGACTTGTATATTATCCATCTATTATGGAATACGGTAATTATTTGAACAACCTTTTGTCGTCATAATTCCTGATCAAAATAACAATTATTGAAACAAATCTTGAAGGCAAGCTTTGATGTTAACAAGCAACACAACAACCCTTTGTTTGTTTTCGATGAACATCATCACATTTTCTCTTGCTAGTTACTTAGGCCATTGCAGTTCATGAATTGTGGTGTCCTGTATGACACTTCATACCAACCAATTCGGTATCCAATACTGGAGAACCACATTGTTTAACAAGCAAGGAATACAACCATAACATGTATATCTTCTATATGCCTAAGTTGGACATCTCCAACCTTTTATTTTCTCCCAAATATTTTATAGATTCCCTTTCAGCAATTCCTTTTCTTTTAAAAGAATCTATCAACATCAATAGTGGTGTCATCAACATGACACATGGTACAAAGCGTATATAGTCAACCACTAATACCTTTGGACTTGCACTTTGAGGTGGATCACCATCATCAAATGTTTGGTGTTCTTTCAAAAATCCATTCTTTAGTAATCTTTTAGTGTAGTAAACATTTTACTTACATCTTCTATTCATCCTTATCATGACAACTTTCATGATCAAGCTACTATATCTTATAAAGGTGAATTGCGAGTATAATGTTTCTTTTTCAAAACCTTTGGAGGATTAGGACGACTAGCGTCTCCAACCTTCACAAATTCTCATCAAATATGAGGACGTATACTCTATCATGTTGTAACCAACACATTGTTTTAGATACCGCAATACCTTTCACATATGATGGTTTCTGAAACATTGCTTTCAGCTCTTAGATAAACTTGATATTAAAAACAATCTTTTGAGTATCAAGAATCATGGAGGCAAACATGATACATTAGATACTAACACTAGAATTGTTACTCTTGATTTAATACTACTTATTAAACTTCATGGAGCAAATAGAGTTTGCTGAAAGTTTGCAATAGGACTTATAAACTTTAAATTGACATTCAAAACAATACGATACCAGTTCATAAAGTAAATATCCAGAATTTCTATAGTTCCACTATCTCAACTATAAATAAGCGTAAGGTGGTGAACGGATGCCAATAACTACAACAAACTATGAAAATTCACTTTGATTGTGTTTATGATAAATTGAGTTCGACTAATCCAAATTACAAATGAACTCCCACTCAAAACAACATCCCTCGAGTTGTTTTAGTGATTACACGAACCAAATCCACTACACCAAGTCCGATCATCACGTGAGATGATGTAGCTTTAAAGGCGAACAATCAACATGTTCATCATATCATCCATATGACTCATGCTTTACCTTTCGGTATTCCGTGTTCCGAGACCATGTCTGTACATGCTAGGCTCATCAAGGTTAACCTTAGTTTCCGCATGTGCAAATCTGGCTTGCACCCGTTGTATGCACACGTAGAGTCTATCACACCCGATCATCACGAGATGCTTCGAAACGACGAGTCTTAGCAACAGTGCCAACTAAGGACGAACACTTTATTACTTGATATTTAGTGAGAGGGATCATCTTATAATGCTACCGTCGCGATCTAAGCAATACAAGATGCATAAAGGATTAACATCACAGGCAATTCATAATATGTGATATGATATGGCCTTTCTTCTTGTGCCTTTGATCTCCATCTCCAAAGCATGGACATGATCTCCATCATCACCAGCGTGGCGTCAAGGTCCGTGGCGCCGCTTCATGGTTGTCCATCACCAACAGCAACTATTACAACTACTTGGAATAAAGCTATTACATGATGAATAGACATGCAGGTCTTAAACAAAATTTAAAGACAACCATTAGGCTCCTGCCGGTTGCCATATTACAATAAGGATCATTGCATACATCAAATATAATCACAATCACATAATGGCCATATCACATCACAAAAACCCCTGCAAAAACGAGTTAGACGCCTCTAATCTTCTTTGCATGTTTTACGTGGCTTGGGGCTTTTGAATAAGAACGGATCTTACCTACGAATATGAACCACAACGTTGATACAAGTGCTATCAAGTGCAAAGTGTAGATTGGATCTATACTATGGTGGGAGAGACAGACACCCGCAAAGCCACTTGTGCAAAGCAAGTTACACGTCAAGCATGGAGCAAGTCTCATGTGCGATGACATGTAAGGTTAGCCCGAGCCGCTTCATCCCACCATACCGCAAGATGCAAAGTACACAAAGCAAAATACGGCACGAGCACCAACGCCCACAAAACCATTGTGTTCTACTCGTGCAACAGATCTATGCATAGACACGGCTCTGATACCACTGATGGGTTCGTAGCATGGAAAACGAAAATTTTCTACCGCAACAACGAACAAAACCCATATCTAATCTAGATAAAAGCCAAGATCTAATCTATTAGACATGTGCAACGAGATAGATCTGTACTAACCCTTGTAGACCCGAAAGCGTTACGAGATCGGATCTCGTGGTTGATGTAGTCGATCACTTGCCAATCTCAAGATCGAGTAGACGATCCTTCCGGCGCCGCGTTCCGGCAGCGCTTCCGTAGTCGGTCACATGTGCGGAGTCGAAGCAGACCTTCCTCTCCCCGTTCCAGCGAGCAGCGGAGGTAGTAGATCTTCTCCACGGAATCCCAGCAGCACGACGGCGTGGTGGTGGTGGAGTAGAGAATTCTGCAGGGCTTCGCCTAAACCTGAGCAGAAGAAAGGAGGAGGAGAGAGTCAGCTAGGGCAAGAGTGGAGGGGGCCAGGGGGTGGCGCCTCCACCCCTCTATTTAAAGGAGGGAGGCGCCATGGGAGGGGGAGTCCTAGTAGAACTCCCCTCCCTTCCTTGGCCGGCGGATTGGGAGGGGGGAGGAGTCCTCCTCCCCCACGACTCCTTGTCTTTCCCCACAAGGACTCCTTGATCCTTTCTTGGTTTTCAAGCAAACTCCAAGAAATCTTCCAGAACCTTCCGGAACATTCCGAAACCTTCTAGAATCCTCATACAAATACTCCGGAACATTTCCTAACTTAGAAAATGATCCCCAATATATGAATCTTATTCTCCGGACAATTCCGGATCTCCTCGTGATGTCCCGGATCCAATCCGAGACTCCGAACAACATTCGGTCTCCAACGCACATTCCATATCGACTTAAAACAACTTCGAACCTTAAGTGTGTCACCCTACGGTTCGTGAATATGTAGACATGATAGAGACACATCTCCTATCAATAACCATCAGCGGGACCTGGAGATCCATAATGGCTCCCACATACTCAACGATGACTTCGTGATCGATAGAACCATTTACATACGAGACCAATTCCCTTTGTCACACGATACTCTACTTATCCGGGGTTTGATCGTCGGTATCTCCATACCTAGTTCTACCTCGTTACTGATAAGTACTCTTTACTCGTTCCATGTTATGTCATCCCTTGTGACCCAGTCACGTGCTTGCAAGCTAATTAGATGACATTCCACCGAGAGGGCCCAGAGCATATCTATCTGTCATATGGATGGACAAATCCCAATCTTGGTCCATGCGCTTCAACACATACTTTCAGAATACCCAACGACACATTTATGACCACCCAGTTACGAAGCGGTGTTTGATGCCATCAAAGTACCCATCCGGTGATGGTGATTAACATAACCTCATGGTCGAAGGATTAGGTTACTATGTATTTTAAAGCTTATAGCAAACGAACTTAATGACTTGATCTTATGCTATGCTTACTATGGGTGTGTGTCCATCACATCATTCTCCTAATGATATCATCTTGTTATTAACGACATCCAATGTCCATGATCAGGAAACCATGATCATCCATTAATCAACAAGCTAGTTTACCAAGAGGCTTACTAGGGACTCTTTTATGTTTACAAAACACACAAGTATTAATGTTTCCGGTTAATACAATTATAGCATGGGATGTAAACATTTATCATAAACATAAATATATAATAATAACCACTTTATTATTGCCTCTTGGGCATATCTCCAACAGTGGCGGCCGTAGAGTACTCCACGCGCGTGGCCGGGCAGCCTGTCGGTGTCCTGTGCGTCGTCGTCCTCGCGTGCTTTCCTGCAGAGTGTGTTGATTTGGGAAGAAGAAGGGGTACGGAAATATAAAAGGAATGGACCTTTAGTCTCGGTATGTAGCACGAACCGAAACTAAAGGGTCTTTAGTCCCGGTGTGTGCTATGAACTGGGACTAAAGGTCGGCACGCACCGGGACTAAAGGGTTTCGGCACCGTCCAAGGGGCACGCTCCAACGGCTATGTACCGGGACTAAAGATCCTTTTTTCCAAACTTTTGACCAAAATAAGTGGCGCGCTTGTTTAAAAATATTTTAATTTGCATTATATTTTTTAAACATTTGAATTATACAGTTTTTGTATATTTATGAAATTGAGAAAATTTTCAACATGAAAAGTTCTTGAATTTGAATAAGTAATCCAAATCTATTTTCTGTTTTATAAATAATTATTTTAACTAATCAAACTATTAACCATTTTGCCATTTTCAATTTAAAAATGTGTTAACTATTATATTTTGCATATTTTTGAATTTCACTGAACTTTTAACATAAAAAATGCTTAAATTTAAATAAGTAATCCAAATCTATTTTCTGTTTTATAAAATAATTACTCTAACTAGTCAAACTATTAACCATTTTGTTATTTTCAATTTAAAAATGCATTAACAATTATATTTTGTATATTTTTTAATCTCACCAAACTTTTAACATAAAAATGCTTGAATTTGAATAAGTAATCCAAATCCATTTTCTGTTTTACAAAATAATTATTCTAACTAGTCAAACTATTAACCATTTTGCCATTTTCAATTTAAAAATGCATTAACTATTATATTTTACTGAAATCTCTGTTTCGGGTTTAGGGTTTAGGGTTAGGGTTTTGGGTTTAACTATTATATTTTGGGGGCCTTTAATCCCGATTGGAGCCAATAACCAGCACTTAAGATATTTCCCGTCCTTCTCAGAGTCGTCAAGCCACGCGCCATGCTTTCCTGGCTAGATATGAGTATGACTAAAGGGGGCCTTTAGTCACGATTGACTAGTCCCGGTTTTTTAATAATAATAAATGTCTTGAGTGTTAGTCCCGGTTTGTGGCTGGACCGGCGGGACTAAAGGGGGGTCTTTAGTCTCGATTCCTTAGTTTTAGTTAGAAACCGGTACTAATGGATCGTTTCCTACTAGTGTTGGTCTCTCTACAACTTTCCCAAACTATAAAGATGTCGTTCTATTCTTGTGCCGAGGAGCTAACTAATTTCACATATTAGGTAGTACATCTATGGCCAACTTGTTGAAGATGTCGGAGGACTGGTCTCCGCCGGCATCTCCCTCAAGTTAGTCGTAGTGTTGTCCCTGCTCTCGCACACCATCTTGTAGTTCATAACTTCCCTAGCTAGATCAATATGTTACTAAGAGTAGGTCAATCATTAATGGTTACGAATAGCAATGCTTGTAGGTCAAATTCCTGTTGTTTGTGCTCATCCTACACACATACATCTGGTTTGGCCCACAACTGCGAAAGTTCATCAACTAATGGCTTTAAGGTACACATCAATGTCGTTGCCGGGTTGCTTCGAGTCTTGGATGAGCACTGGCATCATAATAAACTTTCGCTTCATGCACAGCCAAGGAGGAAGGCTGTAGATACATAGTCACAGGTCAGGTGTTGTGACTGCAGTTCTGCTCCCTGGGTGGCTCGCCCTCAATATCGACAGGGTCATCTTTTCTGATCTTATACCACAATACAGTGCATACCGGGCATTTATCCATATTCTCGTACTTCTCACCGCGGTAGAGGATGCAGTCATTAGGGCAAGCATGTATCTTTTGCACGTCTAATCCTAGAGGACAGACAAGCTTCTTTTCTTCGTACGTACTGGAGGGCAATTTGTTATTTCTTGGAAGCAGCTTCTTCATTATTATCAGCAACTTTTCAAATTCCGAGTCAGTCACACCAGTCTTTGCCTTCCACTTCAGCAATTTCAGTGTGCTACCCAGCTTCTTCTGGCCATCTTCACAAGTTGGGTACAACAATTTATTGTGGTCCTGTAACATTTTCTCGAACTGCAACCTCTCCTTTTCTGTGTCGCAATCTCGCTTTGCATCAGAAATGACCCGACCAAGATCATCAGTAGGCTCATCTAGTTCCCGTTCTTCTTCATTGTCTTCCATTATGGTATCAACGTATTTAGGAAATATAGATCGGTAGTTGTCATCATCGTTCTCTTCTTCATCGCCATCTTCCATCATAACTCCTCTTTCTCCATGCTTGGTCCAAACATTATAGCCGGACATGAAGTCAGACCGAAGAACATGGCTCTGAATGACTCTTGAGGAAGTGTGAGCCTGCTCATTCCGACATTCAACACATGGACAACACATAAAACCATCTCGCCGCTTGTTCACCTTGGCCACAAGGCGAAAATAACGCGCGCCTTCTCTGTAAGCGTTAGAGCGTCGGTCACCGTACATCCATGGATGACTCATCTGCATCATACAACCATATATATCAAACACAATCACGATGATAAAATTACTACCGCACTGTCTAAATGAGAAAATACTTGCTAACCTTTTAGGACACCTGGAAACAAAGATGAGAAAACTTAAGTGTGGATTTGGCACCTCATATCATGTTTTGTCTTGTGTGAACTCAAGTGGCATCGCACTAATAGGCATTTCACCGAACACCTCTAGTGCATATGAAGAAAAAAATTAGCACAAAGTTATACCCACCTCACATAGGAAAAAAATAGGAGAGAGTGGAGGGCTGGGTGCATTATATATAGGGCCAGACCATTAGTCCCGGTTTGAGATACAAACCGGGACAAATGGTTCTGCCAGGAATACGCAGGCGTGCTCAGACCCATTAGTCCCGGTTTGTATCTTAAACCGGGACTAATGGTCCCTTACGGGCCGGGACAAAGGACTTTGGCGACCTCGAACCGTCTGGTTCAGACCATTAGTCCCGGCCCCAGCCACGGCCGGGACTAGTGGCCCGACCAAAGGCCCTTTTTCTGCTAGTGCACTATTACGCAACTCCAGATGTGAAAATGCATCTCCTTTTAGTTTTAGACCATATGAGCTCCCGTATTTTCTTCTCCACATAAGCTTTGTGTCATCCTAAAACAACAAATTGCTTCATGTATCCCTTCAGTCATGAAACACTCAATACGAGGTCATTATGAAACCAAAAGATTCTCCATATACTGACTAGCCTACAAAGGTACAACAAAAATGTAATCTGAAAGGAAAATATTTATTGTAGTCTGATCCTAGCTTTGCCAATTAGATCCATATGCACCTACTTATATAGTTGGTGGAAATATTTTCTAGGGGCACTTCACATGAGAAGCTATAACTTATGAAGAAATAGGTAGATGATAGGGGAGCCAGTTAAGCCATACTTTGTGTACTAATAAAGAGAAGAGAGCCTGGGCTGGATCAGGTGTGTCTCTATTCACCCCTCGCCATGGTTACATTCCCCGCAGCACAACTTACGGATAAAAATAAACCACAGAAAATATCAATAAAGGCACACGTCATGGAAAATAAACAGATAATAAGGAAAAACAATACACAGAAAAGGCATAAGAGAAATAGACCAATGGACACCAGACTAAAAAATATAATGTTTTATACATAAGAAAAGTCCTTCGATGCATGTGATATCAGTAGTCTAAAATACATTTACTTTTGTAAAATAATGAAGGAGTTGACTTGAGCCAAATAAAAAAAGTGGATCGAGAGTTTGTGGAGAAGATATGGTAAAATTCGAGATCCTTAAATCAAGACATAATCCATTGCAAGGAAAACTTGCAAATGCATGCATCAAATGAACTACAATGCGTTGGATATTCCGACAATATTCCAGAAAAAATAGTACACTAAACCAAATCACTAAATTGATTATTCGTAAAACCGTTCTAATCTAATGAGGGTAACATAATCTGCCAAATCCAACAGAGGAGACAATTAAGGTTCTCGAGCAATTTCTAGAATATTCCACACATAAAAGTAAAGAGCCCAAGTAAACTACTAAAATTATAATAATGAGCATTTTCCCATTTTTGGTGAGACAAAAAACAATGATTCATTTGTTATAACTTCATACTGCTTCTGAGGTGCAGATGAAGAAGTATTCTTCAGTCGTTGAGAAGCTAAAATGTTTTATCCATGATATGATAGGAAATGCTCAACTAGACGCATGATTTGATCTATATCTAGTTGAAGCCAATTGAATTAGTGACATACTTTAAGGGTGGCTTATGAAATGAAATACACCATAATTTTTAGGAATTCTTTTCCGTTGAAAGGATAATATGGACTACGGCTAGAGCCATGCTGGCGTCAACTGTGACAACAAAGCTGACTGTTTCATTTATTAATTTCAATTAATGCTGGTTCCGAAAAATAAATATAATAAAATTGGAGGGTCATAGCTTCTTAGCATCACCTCAGGAAAAAATGAGAAAAAATCTACCTAGGTGAAATAATAATGCAGCTCTGTGACTATTCTGTATCAAGGAGTCCAACTACCATTGAGCTAGATCTTTTTGGTGTTCAAATAGAGACATATTGGTTCAACTTGTTGATGTGTATCCTGATGGTAAGATAAGAAAAATATTTTCCTAAAAAGTAGAATCTTGAATTAAAGTTTAAACTATATCTATCTTAGTGTAAGAATGGTAAAAGGGCCCTTACATTTGTATATATAAATAATATTTTTATTACATAATAAAGATGACAATGACAAGCTTTAAGTCACAAAAAAAGAATCATGACCTGTAAAATTCAGACAGATTGGCCAACCTCTGTGAATTGTGGGATAGGTAAATGCTCGGTTTCACATATGCATATGTAAGAGAAGAATCAATGGTATGTTGATGCTAAGGAATTTAGGCTCCTCTTTTCTGCATCAGCAGATTCATTGCAGTCGGTTAATTAGAAGAATATCGAATATGTTGTTACCTTCCCATTTAAGAATAAATGGGCATATTTATTGCTATCATTACTCAGAAAGATATATATTTGATACATGGAAGTATTACTTGACTGAATAAAAAATTAAATCAGTTGCTAATCGCAATGCTCATATGAGCATAAGAAAAACCAATAAGGAGAATGCAAGGATGAGCTAAACCCAACCAGCAAATGTCATATGATTCATAAGAGAAACCAGCAAGGAGAAAGCAAAGGTCTGATAGAACTTGTTAAAGAAAACGGTGGCTCCTCATTCGGACTTCCACTCATTTAAAGTGCTTTAAATTATTTTCGTAGAATAACATACCTCTTGATGTTTAGGATATGACTGAATATAATTGGTGAAAATTTAGAAGAAGATAGAGATATCTAAACGTTGTGGACTCCACATCTAGTCTAGTAGCATGCCAATACATGGCCAAGGAACTGATCAAAACAAAATTTACACGGCAATGAAAAGATCAATGTCTAACAAAATTTTAAACCACTATTGCTATAGCCATCAGATTCAACATTTACTTAAATCCAGCTCAATTTCCTCTCACTCTTCAAGATAAGAAATGATGGAGAAAAAGTGCCAGTAATTGGATGTATTGTAATGAGTGTAATCTCCTCAATAAACCGAGGTTGGGCGTTCCCCTTCAGTTGTTCACAACAACAGGAATCAGTTCGAGAAAATGAGTAAATGAAACAAGAAAAAGCAGTAAGCAGCAATGATGACTTGTCGGCGTCGTGCAGGAAGACGTCAAGCCCCACCTAGAGCAATCAAGCCCTAGGGATGTAATCGGAAAAAATAGAGGAAAGAAATTTCAAACCTTAGCTGATAGAACGGGGCAGAGGGACGGAGAAGAGGTAAAGGATAGTTAAGATGAGGAGGTGGTAGGGGGAGGAGAGGCCTTCTCCACAGTGAGGGAGAGTGGGAGGTCATGTACACAGAGTGGGATGTGCCCGCTTATCTTCCTCACCATCAGATACTCAACGCTCCACATTTCCGCCATATTCCCCATCTCCACAGCCACCATTTCCGCGCTTGGTGTGTAGGAGCAGGAGGTGATTTCTGAGTCTGGTAGTGCTACTGGGAGATGTGAGGTGGGAGACAAAGGCCTCTAGGGACGGATCGTCGGACACCACCGCAATCGACAACGGCGGAGAGAACGGCAAGGAGATTGGGATCAGAGGAGGAGAGACGGCTAGGTCTAGGGAAGTGAAATCCGTCCGTTAGTTTTCATTTTCGCCGCGGAATGACATGGATAGTATGATGTGGGCCAGAGGCAAGGGTGGGCCTGTTGGATGGATGTAATGCCCCTGAAAATATTTTAAAACAGAAATTTCTTGTTATATTCTTGTGTGTATTATCACGACATCATGCATACTTTTGCCTCTAAAAATAATTTCACTAAAAACCAATTTTGTTTTCTACATTAGTCCCCTTATTTAATTTCAAAATAAAACCCCATTCTTTCCTGACATTTTGTTTGTCTAAAGTTATTTAGGAAAAGTCTTTTGAAATAAAACAAATAAATAAATAAAAATTCTAGGGGAGGCTGCCACCGGCCAGTCCCAAAGGCCCAGCTAGCAGCAGCCTACCACTCCGACCTGGGAAACCCTAACCCTAGCTAACAAACTCCACACCCGCCGCCACCAACTCACCACGCGCACCTACACCGAACACACGCATGTAGGGCTTGAATTATAACTTGAAACTTGCGAGCTAATTGAGTAACTTGTGACTCAGCTCGATTTGACTCGAACTCGGCGTCTGAAGAGTCAAGCTGAGTTTTCGATTTGAACTTGTTTGTTCACCCACGTTAAATGAGATACTTGCAAGCTACTCGTTTAGCTCGTTAAACTCGTTCAAATACAGAGTTTGAAATTTTTCACAGATGAATGTCATTATATGAATGTTTCTTATTCCTATAATGGTGTAGAGCTACTATATTTTTTATTGATCTTGTCTTCATGTTATTATGAAAGTACTACTGTTGTTCTAGTTCTTAATTAGTAGAAGAATTTTTTTTTATATGTACTCTTGTTCGTAACTTATTACGTACTATATGAGCTACTTGTGAGTTTACCGTGTCGAGCCGAGTTTCAAATATGAACTCGTTCTATAAACGAGCCAAGACCAGCTAGCTCGTTAATTGAACAAGCTTTAGCGAGTCGAGCCGAGCTAGCTCAGCTCGGCTCCAATTCCAACCCTACATGCACGCACTCACGTGATACACCCACATACACCACGACTCAACACGACCACCACGCACACACCCGACCCAGAACACCACATCGACACACATGCACGCATGATACGTGGACCTAGCATCCCATCGTGACCCCTTCCCCATCTTGATCATCACCTACCACAGCGCCTCTCTCGTCGCCCCTCTCCTAGGCGCCACCGGCCTCGTCCCCTTCTAGACATGGAGCTGCCTAGAGCTTGACCTCGCCCCGGCTCGACCCTCTATCAGAGGTGCCCCGCACCGTCTCCCCATCTCCAAGCGGCCCTGCTCACCCCTCTCCTAGCACAGCGTGCCGCCGTCCCAAGGGCTCGCCGCCTCCCTGGCTTACACAAGGGGCCGCTTCCAGGGTCACCTCCATCCGCTGGCCTTCCGGTCCTCCGCCATCGCTTCGACCCAAACCTCGGTCGAATCTCCGCACCTCCATGAGTGTCGCCACCCTCTTCTTCCGTCCCTGCACTCCTGAGCCCCTATCAAGCTCGACCCCATTGCATTCCTCGTCTAGGAACCGGCCGACCTCTGCCTCCTTCCTCTGCGTGGGCCGGTGCTCCGCCATCGTGAGCTACTGCTCCCTGCCGCCACTCGCCTCCACCCCTACCAGCGTTGAGGTTGCCCTCCTCCCTAGCTCGCCCAGCCGTCGTCGGCTCCACTCCCTGGCCCGGCGTCCTGCAACACGTCCATGTGCGCACGCTTGACGACGTCTGCCCCGACTGCCACGTGTCATCGTCCTCTGTCCAACGCCACCAAGGTTGTTGTCGGCCATATCCCCGAGCTCATGTACCATGGCCGCGCCGTTTGGCATCTACAAGGTCGCGGGGCATTACAATGGAGCGGAAGAGTTGCCGCTCATGGTAACAACAAATGTTGTTAACCAGCATTCATGGACGCTTCAGATGACTTTCATAGAATATACAATGGGTGGAAATGCGTGTGTCGGCAGTAGCTTCATGAGGCGGGTAGATCACCAGGCTTAAGCTATAGTATATACTAGGGCAGTGTTACATGTCCCCCGGGGGATGGTCCCAGCCGTCCGATCAAACCAGATCAATGATCTAGATCTCTTCCTCCTGCCTTTCATCCTACTTTTGCTACATTTGTTCCACTTTTGCTACATATAGTCCCACTTTTGCTACATGTAGTAGAAAATGGTTCGACCCAGAGAATAGAACAGAAAGACTAGACCTCGTCGGAGAGTTTGCGGAGACCTCGCCGAAGGTCTCGCCGGTGACCTTGTAGCAAAAAGTTGTGCTAATATAGCATATCAGACCTCGTCGAAGACTTTTGCCGGTAGACCTCACCGGAGTCCGTGTAGCAAAAACTTTACGCTGTTGTAGCAAAATTACAAAATGTATGTAGCAAAAAATTAAAATTGTAGCAAAAAACCGACTTGGCCGGAGACATCATCTGTCGCTTGGTAGCAAAATACGTTGGGTTGTCGTAGCAAAATCGACTTTACCAGAGATTTTCATCGAAAATGTTGTAGCAAATACTTTGTGCTATTATAGTAAAAACATAGAACATAAATAGCAAAAAATTGCTACTATTGTAGGATCCATTGGTTGGTAGCATCACAACCCTTCATTTGTAGCAACGACGACCACTTCTTGTAGCATCGTTGTTCTGCCTGTGTAGCACCGTGTCGTGCTCCACTGCACAAACTGTCGACCACGCAGGAGACATGGTGTCTGGGCTATGGCGGCGCGGCCGCAGGGGCGTGCTTGCTAGGTGAAAGTCATTGGCAGCTTCCGGTGAGCTTTAGGTGAGTGTGGCTACCTCCGGCGAGCTTTAGGGGAGGGCAGCGGCACGCTTTGGCTGGCAAGAAGGGAAGACGATACTGGCAGCGACTCCAGCGAGGTCTTTCCTGACGGGATTTGCGTGGCGGCGGTAGTCATTCAGCCCAGTTTGGAGGGGCGAGGCGGATGCAGAAGAAGGAGGTCGAGGCCTGGTGGCCAGAGTCATCGAAGCTCGGAGCGGGCGCAGCAGAGCTCAAAGCTCCTCCATGGCGTGCGAGTTCTGCGGCGCACGGTGGAGAAAGGAAGTGCACGAGGTCATCGGGGAGCCGGGCCAGCGGTGCACGATGGCGAACGGTGGCGGCAGCGCGTGGATTATCTGGAATCGTGTGTTCTTCGGAGACGGTTTTGACTAGAGAGAAATAAGAAGATAAGGAGGTGGGGCCGCATCTTAAGGGGAAGCGAGGCAGGCATGCGTGCAGTGAGTCGGGGGATCATGACGCACGATCCCCGGGGAAGGGTATCATTTTCCTATATATTATTGCGCTTCCCACAACCTATTTATCCCACAAAACATAAATTTATATGAGATTTTCTGGGATGTCCCACAAAAATCCCACCTAAACTGAAAGCACTGACACACACAGGTGCAGTTTGATTCCGGTGGAAATTCTTGTGTTCCGAATGGTCTAAAAACTAGGAAATTTTATAACTTTGAAATTTGACGGCATATTTGTATTTGTAGACTTCTAAGGAAATTCTAGAGAAAAACGTTTCATCGTCCCATTCTCTCATAGGAAACGAGATTAATCAACTGTTTCCAAGATTCAAGAGGACGGATCGGTGGGTGACGACGCCTTAATAGTACCACACATAGTCAAATTTCGACGAGATGTGGCAATCAAAGCCGTGAGACCCCGAGGTAGAAGGCGTCATCGAACTAGTTTGGGCAGGATGCCGACGGGGAACGGCAGGAGGTGGAATCGAAGATGTATGAGGTCATGTTGGTCCACTCGACACCATACTTGGGGTCGCCGGTAAGCTGGTCGAGGTTGCAGCAGTCGGGCCAGTCGTAGTGTAGGTCGAGGATCTGCAGCGCCAGCCATCGCTCTTCATCAGCTTGGTGAATATCCCCATGTGGAATTGCTCCGTTCACGGCTTCGGGATTGGGGTAGCACAGTCGCCTGCTGTACGAGAGCTGCCGACGTGCGGGAGATAGCCACGGCGGCCACGACAAGGAGCAACAGAAGAAGGAGAAGGAGCGATGGCGGTGCCATTTGGTGTCTATCCGGTATTATTCGTAAGAATGCGAGCAAAGCTGCAGGTATACGTGGGTTGTCCATGGGCTTAAGTGGGTTGGTCCATTTAGCCCGTACGAGGCTACAGGGATTTATTAGTGGGATAGGTGGGACTTTTAAGGTGGGATAGGAAGCAGGATTGTTGGGAAATCTGATGCCACTTGAAATTTTATCTAGGAGGTCTAGACATTAAAAAATTCAAGTTACAAGGACCGTGGCGACATGTAAGAGAGGAGTGGTTGTGACGTGTTGATACACAAAGGTCTTAGCAAGGCTTGCCCATGATCAAGGATCAGTACATGAAGGAGATGTTCGATAGTTTGGTTCAGATCATCATAAGGGATGGGTCCATGGTACTATTCTAGGAAGATAGATTGTACAAAGGTTTACCTGTTAGAGACTTTGTACCATTGGTTCACATGACAGTGAACACGTTGAAGAACTGCCAGGAAGCGATGACGAATGGCAGGTGGAATGATGACATTGGAGAGCTCTCGGCGGTTGGGATCACATAGTGCTTGTTTATGTGGTTGTTGTCTGCAACCTCTTAAGGCGGATTGATTTGTTTGGCCTTGGTCATCTTTAGGACAATACACAGCAAGATCAACCTGTAGGGTCCTATGTCAGGGGGACGGTCAATATGGAGGGACCTAATTGTATCTAGAAGAGTTAGGCGCCACTTAAATGCGAGATTTTCGCATGGTTAGCACTACAATTCAGACTTTGGACATCGTACATAACATTGTGGAACACTAAATCACCTGCTTCACCTGCTTGCAAGAAGAAGACATGATCGGTCATCTACTCATAGGATGTGTCTATGCAAGACAGGTATTGTGTCCCCTAAAAAGGGAGAGGTATGGTGGGGAAGCTTTTGGGGATTGGGGATCAATGTCAACATCCCTCGCATCACCGAATCGATGCAATCCTGGTGGTTCCTAGTGAGGAGGTAGTTCAGGAAGAAATATCAGAGGAGTGTCGATGCACTAACAATATTAATTTGTTGGCGTCTATGAAAACACCGCAATGCTCGGGATTTTCAAAATCCTAGAAAACAATATTCAGTTCATGACCTAGTGAATCAGATAGTATTAGGCTAGCAAACAATATTTTTAGTTCACAACCTAGTGAATCAGATAGTGGCAGATTGGGCGCAATGGAAAGAGTAGGTATGGGAGGGAGCTCTTTCACAAGAGTAGTACATTAAGTATAGGTGTGTGTGGTCGGTGTTGTTGACACCCGTTGGCTGCAACGGTTGTGTCAATCCTTGTATCAAAATGTTATGCCTTCTATAAACCTAAGGAACCTAAGGTACGCAATTTCATACTCTCGGGAAAAAGGAGTCCACGAGCACTACATAGAGGAAGCCGATGAGTGTAGGGACTAAGTGATTGTCGCCGCAAGGAGTACCACTTGCCAAAAATAGGGTGAAGAGGAAGCCAAGGAGTGCCTCTTGGCGTAAAGAAGGCTAAGGAGCTCTGTTTGCCAAAGACAAGGAAGCTAGAAACACTAAGATAGATGAAGCCAAGGAGCACCGTGTAAGGAGCACCATGTGCTGGAGAGGAGGATGGTGCATGTGCGTATAAGGAGATAGGTGACGCACATGAGTTTATAAAATGCGTCAATATTATCTTGATAAACCCCTATCCACCATAATATCCATCCCACATGTGTGGAGCCACCCTTGGCTAACGCCTTGAGCCACAATAGGACTGTTCGGAAAAAACAGCTAATTTAGACATCTCCAATGTTTTCTGCAAAGTGGCGTTTTCTACACGGTGCATGACTATATAGCTTGCAACAAAGCATGCAAGCAAACATCCCAAAGCTGCATCTTACCGAAGTAGGCAACCAGAAATCCAGAACCATAGCTGGCCATCGAGTCGTGCCTTCCTGGGCCGGCACGTGGGCGCGCGTGCTTTGGCACGTCATGGGCCGGCCCGACACTCCACTTAATGGGCCGTACTAGGTCCGCATCATGGCTGGGGCCATGCCTGGGATGCTACCCGAGCCCACGTGCTAGCACAACACTGCCCATTAAGAGATTTTTTAATTTTTTCGATTTTATACCATTATTTCTATTTTTATATTAAGTTTAATAAAAAAAACTATAAAAAAGGTCTTAACGGGCTAGCATATTAGGCTCATTTAGCTAACATGTCATGCCTAGGCCTCAAGGTGAAGCCCACCTGCCAGCACGACATGGCCCGTTAGCTTAACGTGCACATGTGGACCGTGTCATGCCAGACATAGTAATACCTTAGCGGGCCATGTGTGGCCGGCCTGTTAGCCAGGTATGTCAAGAACACACAACGAGGGTTTGTCTATATTGTCCTTAATAATTACTCTCTATGTTTTACGGTATAAGGCTTTAGCAAGCTCCCTCTATTTCCAAATTATAAGATGTTTTAGTTTTTTTCTGTAACACATGTATCTAGACGTCTTTTAGTGTGTAGGTTCGGAGCGAAATTAGTGAACCTACTCCCTCCGTCCCAAAATAAGGTGACGCACGTGAGTTTAGAAAATGCTCAATATTGTCTCGATAAACCCCTACCCACCACGATCTCCATCCCACACGTGCGGAGCCACCCTTGGCAAATGTCTTAAGCCACAACAGGACTATCCAGGAGAAACGGCTGATTTAGACATCTTCATCGTTTTCTACTAAGTGGCACTTTCTATACCGTGCATGACTATACATAGCTTGCAGCAAAGCATGCAAGCAAACATCTCAAAGGTGCAGCTTACCAGAGTAGACAATCATAGGTCCAGAACCATAGCTGGCCATCGAGTCATGCCTTCCTGGGCTAGCACGTGGGTGCATGTGCTTTGACACATCGCGGGCCGGCCCGGCACACCACTTAATGGGTCGTGCTCAGCCTGCGTCCCGATTGGGGCCGTGCCTGGGCTGCTACCCCGAGCCAATGTGCCGGCACAACACGACCCGTTAAGAGATTTTTATTTTTATTTTTAAATTTATACCATTACTTCTGTGGGGCCTCCGGATTAATCCTCCGAGAATCTCTGTTATGCATATCACCACGATCCCATGATCAGTCTGTCGTGGCACATAACTGACAAGTATCAAAGTAAACATCTATTACTTAAATAGATACAAGTCGTATCTTAATCGTCATTATGGCTACATAGATCATCATCAGCGGAACGTTATCAAAGCGTCAAGCCCGAGCCACGCCTTAACCTACATGCACCTGACTGAGAGAACGCCCTAACTCGTATAGTCATCAATGTCACCTTCTTATTCATCTTACTTCTTGAATCTGACCAAGTTAATAGCCAGAGACAAAGCCAGTGAGTTCTTTGAATATATTCGCAAACCACCTTAAGAGAACAATAATAAGAGAATATGCAATATAGCTGTGGTAGTAGGAGGATTCCATGAGAGATTCTTTTCTAAAATAGTTTCTCTTGTAGATGTAGCATCTGTATATCTTTATTGAAAACTTTTGTAAAACATTTTGAAAGTCCTTTTGAAATGTTTTGGAAAACAATAGGATTTGGGTCACCCATTTCTCATACCACAATCATTCACTAACCGCCCTTTTCTTCTTACGTGATCATTTCAAGATCACCTCACTTCCTTTGTGGTACTCTAGACCACCCTTTTTAGAAAAACTCTTTGAAAGGGAAATGGATGTCGCCTAGAGGGGGTGAATAGGCGATTTAAAATTATTACTATTTAGGCTCTAATAAATACGGAATAAAACTTAACATTAAATTTATCAAGCCAAAACCTATATTCACTAGGTTCACTAAGTGCACCAACAACCTATGCAAAGCAAGACAAGCAACCATGTGATAGCAAGATATAATACTTCAAGAATGATGGTTATCACAAAGTAAATTGCATAAGTAAAGGGCTCGGTAGAGAGATAACCGATGGGCGCGGAGACGAAGATTTTTTTCCCGGAGTTCACTTCCAAAGAAGCCACATCTCTGTTGGAGAGGTGTGGGGGCGCAATGTACTTGAACGCCACAAATGGCTCACCTCGAGGTGTGGTGGCTCGATGCCCATCCAACGCCACACAAGGGCTCACCAAGGATGCAAAGCCACACAACACACCGACGCCACAAAAGGCTCACCCTATTCTCCCATGAGCTCGCCACAAAGGCCTACTCACGTTCCACTATGGGATACTTGAGGGCGGTCATCGAACCCGTACAAGGCTTGGGGCAATCTCCGCGACTCAATTGAAGGGCTCCCAAGAAATGCCACAAAGGCTCCACAATGCCAACAAGCTTCCGTCTAGGGTTCCAAGAACCCAAGAGAAACAAGCCCAAGAGCTTGAACTCGCCGAATCTCTAAGGAGAACTCAAACCTATGCACCAAATGCAAGAGGCAAGTTCTTCACTCTCAAATTACACCAAAGCTACAAAAGCTACTGGAGGAATAAGAGAGGAAGAACACAAGAGGAGAACACAAAACTCTCTAAGATCTAGATCCCAAGGATTCCTTCACAAAGAAGGGATTTGGTTTGGTGGGGTTGTAGATCTAGATCTCCTCTCTCAAATCCCTCAAAAAGATGCAAGAATCATAGGAGGCAGAAAGAGAGAAGACAAGCTCTTCAAGGTCAACAATGGAGGATAGAGAGAGTGAAAAACTATACAAAAGAGCTAACCCCACGAAGGGGATGAGGATCCCCTTTTAAAGGGCTCCCGATCTGCCTGTTATGCAAAGAATCGCGCACGGCCGGTAGTACCGGTGGGTAGACGGTACTACCGGTCACACCCAGCCAACGGTCCAAAATAGGGACGCGGGCGAACACAAAAATGATCCTGGCCAGTACTACTGTCGTCCACCGGAACTTCCAGCGAGGACGATACTACCGCCTGAAATACCGACTAAAGTACCATCAAATAGCGCATACCAAGATAGAGATAGTACTGAACCAAAATCGAGTTTACAGGAAGTTGGGACGGAATTAACACCGGTACTACCGGCGGCAAAATGCTCTAGCGGTACTACCGGTGGCCCACCGAAACTACCAGTCAGGCAAAAACTCCAGAACCAAAACTGTCACAACTTTTGCATCCGAACTCCAAATGAGATGAAACCAATTTTGTTGGAAAGATAACAACGAGTAGAATCCAACAAAAATACCAGGCTCGAAATATTGGGTATCACCAAGGGATAAAATACCATGAATATATATGTGAGATACCTTCCAAGGCGTGGAGCCGAAAAACTGGCAAGATCAAAAACGTTATAAGATATACAAGGGAAATCCATTTTTGACGAACTAGACCTTGTTATGAAGATAACCACAGGCTCTAGATCCTCACATGGACAAGAACCAAGTAACAACCAAGAAAAGATGGTGCAAGAATGCATGCAAAGGTTTGAGCTCTCTCTGAAAGATAAGAACGAGTCACACACTCTAGAGCCCCTCTTGATAGTACGGCTATCTATCCTAAACCAGGTCTCCCAACACTACAAGAGACCGGTAAAATAGAAAACCTATCAAGACCATACCTTTGCCTTGAGCATTCCACTTGAGCTTGATGTAGACCGTCTTGTCCTTCTCAAGATGGATCGCCTTTCTTGATTGCTCTTGCTTGATGAAGACTCGAGAAATGCTCCCCCATACTCCATGGGGAAGCCTCTTCTTCGAACTTGTCTTCATCAGTCCATGATTGCCGAGGATGGCAACCTTCAAGCATGATATCTTCTAGAGATGACGCATCTTGAGCTTGCACTTAAATTCTTAATGATGTCTTGAAGAGATCCATGAGGAACTCCATATTCTTCTTCTTTAAGACATAATTAATCTTCTTCTACTACTACTTGATTCCAATAGGCACAAAGCCCTTGGAAATTGCTTCTACCTTTTCAACCTTGAGACCAACACATGGTCCAATCGATGCCAATGGACAAACCTAAAAGTGAAACTCAATTTACACATTAGTCCATAGAGATTTTCATTAATTACCAAAACCACACATGGGGCATAAATGCCCTTTCACTCTTTATTTTCGATATCCTTTTTGAAAACAAAACCAGCACCGCTTTATAGTAGTTTGTCCAATCGTCCATAACCGTGGACATGGCTATTCAAATAGATTTACACTCTGCAGAGGTTGTACACTTTACCCACAAGATTTGATACATCCGTCCTAAACAACCACGGATCATCATACAACAGTATGCGGGGTTCGGATAATCAAACAAGACCCTCGAAATGCCCACTCTAGTATAAGTGCCTACCATATGAGCTGTTCATAGTAAACACATGGATGCCTGTTGATAGTTCATTTCTTCTCCTGGTCGATGCGTCGCATGGACCCTTACTAGAGAAGACCCAACCTTCAGGGATCGTAATCCCATGTAGTAGTTACGAGGCAACCTATACTAGAGTAAGTAAACTTCGAGTCTATCCCCTTCCCATATAGGAGTAATGTGGTTGCACGAGTTAAGTTGTTATTAGCTAAAGCTGCAAAGAACCAGGTGCATTTTCGTAAATATTTTTCCTCCTTCTCCACTTCAGTATCATTTGCAAAACCAAAACCTTTTTCTTTCTCAAACTTCTCTTGGTAGACCAAGCCTCACCAAGGTTTTATCATAAAATATTTTGTAAACTTTTACGGGGTCTTCCCATCCTGTAGTTTTGCTCTAGCCAAAATAGGGTCTCCATGGGGCATGGTATTATACACCACTTACTATACTAGGGGAAAATAGGTGGAATCAAAGAGGATTGCACTTAGTAGTACAATTTGGCAATGGTTTGGAGGAGCCAAGCCAATACTAGGTGCAGATCAACATATAGTAAAACCATGCAGTTTTGCATAAACGAGTAGATAAAATATGCATAAGTAAATTATTAGGACAAGACTTATGAGCAAGTAGGTGGCTTTCCTGTGACCAATAATATGGCAATATGTCCCTGGACTTCTTCTTAGAAATCCATAATAACCAATAATAACCATCTTCTTCGGGTCTTCGATATAATCGCAACTATCATCGTCACGGATCATACATGCAAGCAAACAAGGTCACAATCAACACTAGGCATACAAGCACCAGTACAATACAGCAAACAAACATGCAACACGATACTAACTTCAGTAGGTTTTGATAGATTTAGTTCATAGCAATTGCAATTACCTTAATCGCCTTTGTGGATTTTCTTTTATGATTTATTTGCCAAATACCACTTAATGAAGTGTTTTGATCTAAGGTTTGGGTCTATATAATATAAATGTACAAAAATAATATCAACAGATGGGTATTGAAATAACTAAGACACCAAAAGTTGTTTCATGATTTTATCACTTTTATTTATTTAGTTATGATTATTCTAGTGAAAATAACCCTTATTTAGATGAATAATTCACCAGAAAAGATATGGAGCTCAAATAAATTTTTCCTCAGAGGTTTTTGTATATCTTTGAGTTTTTGATTTTCGAGAGTTGGATTCACTTCAAAATAATTACCATAATGCCCTTGGGAAAATCCCAAAGTCAGTTCTGCAAGCAATTTGTCTTTTTCACCATATTTATTTTATAGATCCAAACAGTATGAGACAAAGGGAAATAGATAGGTAATACAAATACATTCTAGTATATATTGTAATCATTATTTTTGGGGTTACTAATCTTCTGGAATGATTTATCTAGTGATAATACCACATGTAGAAGGTTTTAAATCATTACAATTCTTCAGAAGCTCAATAATTCTT
Source organism: Avena eriantha (assembly GCA_910589775.1). Taxonomy (NCBI): domain Eukaryota; kingdom Viridiplantae; phylum Streptophyta; class Magnoliopsida; order Poales; family Poaceae; genus Avena; species Avena eriantha. The sequence goes on from OU342743.1 coordinate 325,249,263, forward strand.
GAACTCTTGGGTTTTGATAGATCTTTATGTACCACATTACTAACAGTTGTAATCAACCCAAAATCTAGCGTGGATTGACCTAGAGAATTTCTATAACGCATTTTTGAATTGATTTTGTTATTTTTAGTGCAGTAGATACGATGAGTTTTGGCATGGGAATAAGGTGAACAGATAGGCATATTGAATACCTACCAGAGGAAACTTATCTCACCATATTTGGATATGTACAAGTCCATGAGTGATTAAAACATTGGAAAACACATGATTTAGGATATTAAAAGCTAGGAAATAATAAAAATTATTCTAGGCAAGAGGTTTGCTCTACATGTTCGAGATAACACTATAGATCATGATAAATTGTGTATCTGGGAGTTTATGGGCATTTTTCATTTTTATTATGATTTAATCCTAATCAGCTAGTTAGTAGCCCTGGGAAGAAGAAACAGAAAAGGAGTAGGGGATCGACGGTATCCCGTCGTCTCCTACCTCCGGCTGTGAGGAGACAGAGGGGGAAACCCTAGAGGGGTTGGGAGGCGGTGGGGGCTTACTAGAGTGGCGGAGGGGAGCCGAAGAGGGCCTGGGGCGACGCAGCACACCACCACGAGCCGAACAAGGGGCAGCATCGAGGTTCCTAGCGTTAGGAACGTGCCCACGTAATGACCACCGGGAGGAAGCTTCGGGAGCTCGTCGGAGTTGGCCTCTGGGGACATTATGGGCATGAAACAAAGCATGTGAGGTAGATTTAAGCAGGAGGGATGACAAGCAGGTCAGGAAAGGGAGTGGGGAAGGTCGAGGAGGAGTTTAAGCTTGCTTTCTCTTGGTATACCGGCAGGGGAACTTCCTTAATTTCCATGGTGTCACGAAGCATGGGCTAGATCTGGAGCTCTAGGAGATTTCAGTGGAGGGAGAGGATGCGAATGAGGGGCAAGAGAGTCCCTAGGGTGGCCTCGAGCATATTTAACCTGAAGGTTATGGTCCATGGCGCACCTTGCCCATGGAAGCATCTAGGAGAAGGGCAGGAGCAGTGGTTGGTCGAGAAGGGCGGTGGGGAGGTCATGTGAGGGTCGCAGGGATTAGAGGTGGGCAGAGGAAGTAATGGCAAGCAAGCTTGGATGCTCTCTCATGTATTCAGCTAAAAAGAAAGAAATGGAGGGAGAGTGAGGTGGGGCTCGCTTGGGCTGCTGCCAGGTGGATTAGGGGGTCTGATGGAGCTCTGGTTCAAGCAGAGGAGCAGAGAGGAGGTGGGGGTGCTACTGCAATAAACTTAAAGGAGCTAGATGAGACCTCTCTTGTGTCTCCTCTTCATCCAAACACAAAGGTACAAAAGCTAGGGTTAGCTATAGTGTTGCGACCAGGGAGGGTTCTGGTGCTGAGGAGTGCTAGACAAGATTTGAGGAAATTTGGTGGAGGTTTGCTAGGGTTTTGTAATATGTAAAGTTTTGACTAGTAGAAAGATCATGTGTCAAACTCAGAAAGTTGAACATGACTAGATGGTTCAATGGTGCTGGAAGATGGGGTTGATCAAGATACATGTCCTTGATTTAATTGACTATTTTAGACCCCTCTTATATCAATTTTACAAAAAGTGTTGAATCTGTTTTATTGATATCCTTTGAAAAAATTGCATTGGACAAGATGAGTTTTAGGTTTGAGATTGTCCCAAATATGAACTCCCACTTTGGAGAATTTTCCCAAGATTTATTGAGGCAGAAAAATATTTAAAATATTTATTTCTCCATTTCTGCCATTAGTCAAAAGCAATTACTCCCTCCGACCCATATTAGTTGACTTGGATTTGTCTAGATTCGGATGTATCTAGACATGTTTTAGTGCTAGATACATCTGAATCTAGATAAATCCAAGTCAACTAATATGGGTCGGAGGGAGTATTAAAACTCTTCAAAAATATTTATTTTTGAAGTGGGAAGATATGGTATGCCATATAGGACTCAAATGTGCCTAAAGTTGGAAAAATGTTTTGGAGAAAAACAAAGTTTCTTTTATAGAGGGAGTTTTTAGGTTTTTGTAAAAGAAAAGAATTAAATAGCTTTTGGTCCAAAATAATTATAGGTAATATTTGACAAATCTTTATATCCAAGGTAGGTGATTTCCACATGATGTATCAATCATTTTAAATCTTGTTTTGAATACCAAAATTGATTTTGGAAGAAAGCATGGGATGAAGGATCTTGGGCACTATTATTTTTATACCACCAAAACCTTGTTGGATATTGGAGTCAGAGCTCCCATTAGGTCATGGGCTAGATGGATAGATAGACCAAGTTATTTATATCACCATGGTACAGAGTTTTGAGGTTGATCATGATTGAGCTTTCCTAGGATTGATGCCAAAGTTGGCTAAAAATAAGGGTGTCATAGCAGAATATTATTTAGCTTCAAAAACCATGTGGGTATTAAAAAGCATAGAGCTCCATTTGGAACAAGTGAAAGTATGGATGGATATAACTTCATGAGTAGAGTACAACCATGCAAAGAGTTGGTCAAAATAAGCTAGGATGGAGATAGGAGCTTCCGTCAAAGTAGGCATGTTGATAAGATTTGCAGAAAACATTATTTTCTTGCCTACAAAACCATCAAGAACAAGTGGTTAAAGGATGGTCTAGCCAAGGTAAAGTGTGGGCATTGGGAGTCTTTAAGATTGTTTACAAGATGGTTCAAGTGCATTACCAAACATGTACCAGGGTTGAGAAAGAGAGAGACTCAACGATGTGATGTTGATAACGGTTTTCCAGACTAAGTCATTTTTGGCAGATTTAGGGTTTTTGGCTAGAATACAAGAGGGGATGGTTTTGAGAGGATGCAAGGTTCCAAACTCAGCATCAAGTGGATGAGGTTGAAGTGTAGATTGGGTAGAAGGGATCTAAACTTATGGAAGGTCTTTATTGACTTGGAGGTTACTAGAAGGGATAAATTCAGAAGTGATCTGGTTAAGGGTTTTAGATGATCACCTAGTGGCTAGAGATCAGATCCAGTTTGGAATCTTTCTTAGGGTTTGTAGTATTAATTTAGTTGATCCTAGAGGATGAGCTCTTAGGGTAGCTCACTCTAATTCCTAAGCAAACAAGTCAAATAGCAGATCAAGGCAATTCATCTTAATAGGAGAGCAAACTACTACTAGGGTTACCATCAAGCCTAGCTTGAGGTAAGGATGGGTATTTTGAAGGGGTGAAGTTTTGAAGATGGTAAGATTACTTGGTACTTCTACCAAGAATAGAAATTAAAAGCTTTATAAAAGGTTTTGGAAAACCTAGAGGTAAGAGTAGTTGAAAGTTCTGTCTTGAAACATAAAGAGATGATATCATATAGATCTCCATAATTTTATTAATAGACTCTAATAAATCATTCAAGGTGGCAAGGTTATCTTGGCTCAGGTTTTGAAATGTCAGAACATTTGAGAATATATAAAATGAGCCAAGACAGTTTTGTTAAATAGCTCTTGTCAACTGAGGGTGAGGTAAGGAGTATATCATCTGCTACACATTCAAATGCATAAGAATCAAACAAACAAGCAAGCAAACACTGCATCACTAAACAAGAAAAAGTTTTTGTTCCCCCTGATTTTTGCATTCTGGATAACTACTCAGGGTTGCTGAAAGTGGGATGTTATAGACCTTTTCCCCTTAAAAGAATCTCGTCCCGAGATTCGAGAGAGTAAGGTTAGGGGATTTTGAGTCGGGGTTAGTGCTATGTGTCTCGAGCATACTAACTTATGACCTTTGTCTTTGAACATGGTCACTATGTCGGTAGAGCTGAACTTCAATCTTCTTGGATGCATGAAGAGTTGAGCAGGGTCTAGTCCTGATTGTGATGGATGATCTTTCTCTTTCGGACTCGATATCTCGAGGGCTTAGGCTAGACGAGTTACCTCTAATTGGAACTTTGCAAATTACCCTTTTGAGGATAGAATCTACAACTTGATGTCCTTTCTATAAGGATCCACGACGTTTCCTTAGGGGCTTATCATATCCTAATCACCGACTTAGGGTCAAAACTCTTGAGGTTGCTTCTGGCGGATGGTTACTCTATTTTGTGGGGAAGACACAGTCTTTCCCCCTTAGGGTCGAACTAGGGTAGCTCGGAGATAACACAGTCCTTCCTTCTTGGAGTAATAGGATGAGTTTTTAAGACTATCGCCAACCTTCCGACTGGAGTTGAAATATTCCGATGATGTCCACAAACTATGTCTTACGAGGCTTATATACTACTCTTATTCATACATGGCCTATCAAAGCAGTTGAATTCGCGGATGTTCTAAACGAGTTAGAGGGGATGGAGTTAGCGATTATTCGGTCCTTTAGGTGGTTCTTCATCTCGAAGTAACAGAGGAGGGGCTTCATAATGTCTTCAGTCAATGTTGTCTCTTTAGGTTGCTTCATACTCGTTGGAGGGTAGTCTTGTCGACTTCAGGTATTCTTGTCGCCTTGATGCTGAGCTTCTTAGGTACTGGAAAGGTGGAGTAGCCATCTGACATTGTTGAGGGGGTCTATCTTTTGTTATTTTCTCGGCTGAGGACTCTCGAGTTGAAGCTTGGAGAAAGACGTTGGATTGAAAATCTTCCTGAAGTATCTTCGGTAGGCGGTCTTCTGGAATTGAGTGGAAAGCGTCTTTCCACCTTAGAGCTTTACTAAGGTTCTTCGAGCAAGGCGTAGGTCTTTTGTCTTGGAGTGCTGGCGTGTCGCTAGAGGAAGGCTGTATTCTGTAGTGCCTAGTCATCAAGGTGAAGCCCACCGGCTAGCACGGCCCGGGCTGTTAGCTTAATGTGCCCACAAGGCACGCTAATGCCTTAGTAGGCCACGCCGTGCTATAGGCCGGTCCGTTGGTCAGGTATGTCTAGAACACATAAAGATCTGCCTATAGTGCCGTAAATAAATACTCCCTATGTTTCACGATATAAGCCTTTAGCAAGCATCGGAGTACCATATACTCCCTCCGTTTCAAATTATAAGATGTTTTAGTCATTTTTTGAAACACATGTATCTAGACATTTTTAAGTGTGTATGTTCAGAGCAATTTAGTGAACCTACTCCCTCCATCCCAGAATAAGTACATGTGAACTGAGGAATTGGAATTTGATCTATCCTTCTATTTTTCAAGATAATTTGGATTTGTTGGCAAAAAAGCGAAGTACACACCAAAAGACTAAAACATCTTATATTTTGGAAACGGGGAGCAAAAAATTGAAATGAAACATCAAAGTGATAATTCTGGCATACTTCCAGAATTATAGTACCAAATAAGGAAGTGATCTAATAGAAAGTTGTATATGTATCCAATGCAGAAACAATCACAAAATATCAGTTCTGGTGTTTGCACATTCCCTTTGTACAAAATGGTAAAGGCAGATGCAAAATGTCAGTTCTTTGGGGCCATCGCAGAACTCAATATCTACAGATTCTACAAGCACATGACTGACAGGCATTACAAAATGGGATCCAACTTGGTCCCCTCTCAAGATGCCAACATCAAGTAAAATTTGAAAAATGACAATCATAGCCCGAAGTTACATCGATAGTGCTAGTTTAGTTCCCTCCTCTTACATCGAACAAAACTGGGTGCACATTGTTTGGCAGTGACGGCTGAAATCGGAAACTGACTCGAAAACTGCGTGAACAAACCTTATGTTGTACGCTTCTTTTGGATCGAAACCTATGATCGCAATTGAAGGGGGGAGGATGACTATCGTCAATTAATGATGAGGCTACAATAGATGGCTCACTACATGACATCAATAAATGATGCATAATAACCATTTGTTTGGGACATGTGTGCCACCCTGGCATTTAAGCAGGCTTGTGATTTCGATCATCCAGCCTAATCTTCAGCTGAATATATTGATGAAAGAGAGAGGACATGTTAGTTCCAATTCAAACAATGGGGTCATTGCATAATTTAATTGTAGAGATGTAGTTTATCTTTAGCCCATGAGTTTCTTTAGATAATACTACAGAATATGTTTAGACCAAGAGATTCTCAATTCACCCAATGGTGTAGGTTAAAATTAAAAATTTAGATTGCATGTCTTCAGATATAAATTAATTTCCTTCTCTAAACAGAAAGAAAAACGTTCCTCCCTAAACCAAAATATAAAGTATATACCATTAGAAGCCAGTAATATACTCCCTCCATTCCACAATATAAGATGTTTTAGCCATTTTCTGAAACACATGTATCTAACAACTTTTAGTGTGTAGGTTCACTCATTTTGCTCCGAACCTACACACCAAAATGTGTCTACATACATGCGTTTCAGAAAAAGGCTAAAACATCTTATATTTTGTAACAGAGGGAGTACATGACACAATCTACTTTGGTCGGTTAAAGGGTCATAAGATTTTTCTAGAGAGCTTTTCTATATGGTAAACATGGCATTTAACTGAAAGAATCGACCACTAAAACTGTAAGAATCTACCATAGAAAGCTGCAAGAATCTAAACAAGTCATTTCAGCCAGAACACATTATGCACAAGCATGCTAGAGCTGGACCAATTGTGATTCTAATTTCTAACTACTGCTCCACTAGTACCATGCTCTGGTAAGAGGTTCATTGATTTATGATATAGGCGAGGGATGTGCAAGTCCGGGTTGACCCCAACAAGTACAAACCGTGTATTTGACGCTATTTGACCCCTAGGGTGCAGAATAGTTATTCTACATCCACCCTCTATCTTTACAACTGTACATGATTTTGACATCACGTAAATTTTGTCTTCATCTCGGAAGTTGAGAAGAACATAGGAAAATTTAGGCATGTCGTAAACATTTCTGTTTATATGCCACATAAAAATACAACGTGAAATGCGTATTTTTTATGTTTTTTACACTATAATGACTCATAAACTGCATCTTATGTCGATTTTTTTTGCGTCTTGGATGAATATGAACATAATTATATGTATGCAAGACATAAATTTCTGACTGTGACAACATAAAAATATGTGGGGTGCAAAATAAATATTCTGCACCCTTGCTGTTGAATAGGGTATATACTATATAGCTAATTCATTTAGTGGCAGATGTGCATAGGACTTTTCAAAACCGTATTGATTGATTTTTCCAGATCTTACTTGAACATCCCTAATATAGGCTGGTCAGTACTAACTCTAAACATAGATGAGGTACTCTCAGATAGCGGAATTGGTTTAAAGGACTTCCATAGGAATTTTGGTGAACTGTAATCCATAGACTAATTCAATGGGCTCATTTGCATTAGTTTTCAGGACAACTTTCATTGACTCGTACGTCTTGGGAAAAATCCTACTCCCTCCATCCCAAAATAAGTGACGTGGGTTTGTCTAGACTCGAATGTATCTAGACACATTTTAGTACATAGGTTCATGCGAATCTAGACAAACTCACGTCACTTATTTTGGGATGGAGGGAGTACTATTTTCCTATGGTGCAAGCTATCCTACATTTTTTGGAATCCTAAATCAAAAAGGCCTACCCCCACTCCTAGTTCAACAAACTTCATGTCCTCCTCTCTAATTTTCATAGGCTTGTGCCAAACAGTAAAAAACGAGTTTTGGAATCAGTAGTGAAATAATATGAAATGCACTAATTTCTAGGGTCGAAAGTTTACCATATTTACATATTTCAGCTGCTTTAAAACTTCATTTGTATCCAGTTCCTACAGAAAACAATAATATTTCAGGAAGTTAAAGGCATGGCTTAGAGGTAACATTTGTCTACTATCTAGTCTACAGCATAAGGCTGTGTGCATCGTTCCCATACAGCATTACAATTTACAATATTCTGATATACCATTACACGAAATACAACGGAACAACAGAGGTATAATTTTCTGCGTGGAAGTAATTTGCATGAATTAAATAATGTAATTAGAAATATCACAAACCTAAGAACACATATATACACTTACAAACTGCTAACTCAAAGTTGTTCTTCTGAAGATACTTCCAATTTTTCAACTACCCATTATATACTACTCCCTCCGTCCTAAAATAAGTGACGCAGCTTTGTCTAGATATGCATGTATCTAAACACGTCTGGATACATGCGTATCTAGACAAGGCAGCGTCACTTATTTTGGAACAGAGGGAGTACAAGATTATGCTTTCTTGGAACCCTGCATGTAAAATAAGTGCATATCTAACTCTGGATAACACTATACAGATCTAGAATCAGTGATGAATGACTGGGTTAGGTACAGAAATCAAGAGTTATATTCATGTGTACATATGTTCTTACTTTCTCATATGTCCTACCAACTAAAACAGCACTGTGCAGTAACCACTTTGAAATATTGTGAAAATATTACGGCATTATAATTAATGGTGGCACGCTAGAACTAGGTGCAGGACTTGTCATAGGGTCTTCTGCCACCAGTACTCGTAGCTGCCAATAAGCACTAAGTGTGCTAAGATGCTTTATAGTACATTGAGAAATCGAGAAATAATTACCTGTGGAACAGCACAATCAGCATGGGCTGGATCCCAAGGAAGACAACAAGAACAATCCCACTTATCTGACTGAACAACATATAGGGGAGCCCTATAGGAGATCCCATGGAAAGAAATCTGTATGAGATACCTCCGAAGATACATGAGATATGAACAAGGGACAGAGAAACTTGTTGGAATTTCTATGGAATATATGTATAGGGTTACAGTTGGACTTAGTACTAGCAGAGGGTTAGGTGTTAAGTCAAACACTTGTAACTCAGGCCAAATATATGAAGGCACCATGCAGTAACAAAAATAGACTAGAGGAAACACATAGGTTTAGAGTTAAGACACAAGATCATGAGACGGGTGGTCTGGGCAGCCGTGCCCAGGAGAGGCTAGACCGGCCATGGTGGGTGGTCGGAACCTCGGTGAAATCCATAATTGTGTGTTATGTCATACAACAGGGAGGAGCACCCAGGCAAGGGCTCCCAGAGATGTAGGGTGTGTTTGGTTCTTGAGCAACAGCCACCCTAGGCTTGCCTAGCGAGGCTTGCTGTTTGGTTGGGTGATAAAAGTTTGCTTTTGGGGGCAATTTTGCTGGTAACTACTGTCAAATTCTTGCCCTGGCCGGCTTGCCGAATTGGCTCGCCCTCGACGGCAAGCGAATGAACGCGCAAAGGAATTATTCGGTAACTGCTAGTACGTGCGTTAACTCCTCACCCAGACGATGCAACCAAACAAATATCCTTGCTCGCGTTAGCTCTAGCCCAAACGAGCTAGCTCAATCTAGCCTAGCAAGGCTAGTCTAGCAAAGGATCCAAACGCGCCCGTAGGCTTCTGCCGAGATCGGGCGCATCATCAAACATTGTCTCGCCATAGCCAAATTTCTGCAATATTCTCAGAAGATCCAACGTCTATTTCTAACAAATGTTATGTAGGCTAAGACAGTTTCCAAATCATGAGTTTAAATGTCACTTTCTGTGCTGCATCAGGCCAAAATCAAGTGGCACTAGTTCATAATTCAGACAAGCTCCTATACCTAGCCTCAGTGGGGATCAATACCAACCACCTTGAAGTAGGATGGAAAAGATAGTTGTAGCTTCTAGACTCCAAAACTGCTTATAGGACATTGTCTTAGACAAGAGAGGCTGACATCGGAATTTTGAATTTCATAACTAGACTAACATACACTGACTCGGACAAGAGAGGCTGACATGGGAATTTTGGATTTCAATATTTTCACTAATTGAGTTGTTATAGAATTAAAGTTCTTAGAAATACCTACTGAAATAAAACTGAAAAGTTATAAAAATGAAAGTTGTTTACCTTCTCCACTTGCCACAGATTACTGGCTTGTTAGAATCTCTTGTGCTCAAGATCTCACGGCATTGTATCCAATTACCAATTGAACTTGAAGATCTGCTGTGATTATTCGTTGAACGCCACTATGCAAGCAAGAAACTACCTTAAGAAACTTCATGGAGGAAGTACTAATAACTCAGAAGTACAAATCTTACATTCAACTTTGTGACTTCAGAAGGATAAATTTCAGAGGGCGCTTCGAAATAACCATCAGTACTACACGAAACAAAGCAGAAGAAACATGAGAATATCAGAATAGTAAGCAAAACTAAGCTAGGGGCAGTCGTACAACAAGATAACACACTATGAGTTCTCAACACAATTTATTCATTGGACTACGCCAACACAAAACATTGAATAGAGCAGATACTAGTTCAGACTAGGGTGGACGGTACCATATGTTTGGCAACCCAGAAGCCATCTGATTGCACTATATTCCTAACTAACCTGCCATGACTGCAGGCAACTGTGTTCTCAAATGCTTTAGTTTAGCTTTGGATTTTTACAATTTACTATGTTGCCCACACGTATAGATCTTCCATATCTTCTGTGAAAATCTTAATTTTTAAATTAGTCGATAGATAACAATCAAGCATAAGCGTTACTTGTAACTATTCTGAAATCATCAAACTTTGCAATGACCAAAGAAATAATCAGCAATCAAGCTTAATTAAAAGCACAAAAAATTCTTATCCAATGTAAGTAAAGTAGCAGCTTAGTACCACTACCACTCAATTAGAATATATGAAAATAAAGACTTGGGCACATGCACAATTTAAAAGGTTAATTAATATCTGAGTGATGATTTAGCTATGAAATTGATCCAAGCATTACGAAAAACATATCATACAAAGATTATAATAACTGTAAAAAAGATGATAGTCACTTCTATTTTCACGTAAATTAGCTATCTTCAGAAATTTAAGTTTACCCTACCAAAATTTACATGTTACTATTCCTAACTAATGCGAATGTTAGGACTACTAGCAACTTTGGCAGCACACCTGAAAGTGGGACCAGACCATTCTGGCACTTCTGCTTGGAGGTCTCTATCAATTCGAACCCCAGAAACATATGATTTAGCATCTTTGAACATGTACTCTATATGACTCATGCCATGAGGCCTTTGGTCCATATCCCCAGAAGACTTGACCTTGCCCTCTAATAGTTTACCATAAAGACTCTTAGGTTTCTTCCTGAAGCATGGGGGACAATACCATTCATCAGCTGGTACCTCCTTAATACAAGGGATGCAACAACACAAATGGAATGCTGCTTCACAAGAATCACATATAAGCATCTTTAATGGATCATCCAAGCTCCCACAAGTATTGCATGCCAGCAAACGGTTGGCATTACAATCAGTTGATTCCTCTGAAGTGATTCTGGTTCGAGACTCAGTTAGAAGTCCATCTTTTCTCAGTATGGCAATGCAAAGATCCCTTGCTGATGTGATCTCTGTTATCGGTTCTGTAGGGCTCATATATGATGAGGAACATTCAGCAGCAGCATTATTGTCCAGCATCCCAGAAGATGGTGGCACACTTGACACTGAAGATCTCTCGTTCATACCAGAATTTGGCTCCAAAGAAACTCCAGCAGGCTCTTCAATCTGTAGGACAGCATCTATCTTACCTGCCATCAAATGTGAGAATTTTGGATCAGCAGCAGTGCAACTTTTAGTTGCCATTTCTTTAACTTCTTCATCTGCTACAAGGGCATTTGAATCTTTATCCATCTTTCTCCTTTTATAAACATTGGCATCCTTATTTTCTGCAGATAAAAGCCGATAAACCAACATAACTAGTGGACGAAGAGGGTGCCTCTCTTAAGGGTGAAGTGCACTCACCTTTTTCATGCAAAGATAGTTTTCTGTAACCCTTTGAAGGGCACTCACTCCATTTTGGAGTCATCTGTTAACCAAATATAACCAGAAGCCACATGTATTCAGATGCCAAAGATATCTACAATGGAATTAAGAAGATTCATACTTAAGTAGTCGTATATATATAAGAAGTCATGAGATTATACCGGTCTATTGCGAGTATGCTTAATAAGCTGACCCTCAAACTTAATGTAGTAATCCCATCCTACGATTCCAGCGAATATGTTCCTCCTTTTGCTAGGCACTGAATAAGTTCGATAAATAATTCAAATAAGAGCTGGTGAGGTCACAACTAATTGTAGTGAGGTCTAGAAAGCACCACAACTAATAAGATCAGACTTTACTAGCAAACATGTGGATTACACAGACACGTAGCAAGTACAATATACGCAACGGCTTTTTTATGATTCTTGCAATAACACCTACTTTTCTGAAAGTGTAAAGAAACACAATGATGTTTGTATTCTCGGGCTTTAGCAGCTTTGCTAGCACAAGCTACACATTACCACAGGCAAATCAAGGAACCGAAAAATAATGGGACCTATTCCAGCAATAAATTTTAACCAATAAAGATTACTTTGAGTGGCCCCATCAAATCATACAAACCAGATACATTTCATGGCAGGGTACATGCAGATTACCACCATCCTGATTCCTCCTCCCAATTAAAATCCACACAAGCAAATAGTGGTACATATTAATGACTTGACCAGCTATTGTTACTGGTTTTAGGATGGTATAAGTCAATATACAAATTTGGCATGGATACCAACACCAGACAATAGATTGGCAGCATAAGCAAGCGAGGCTCAGGAAGTCAGGCTAAGCAGGGGCTTTTACATAGGAGTGCAAAGTCAACTAATTGTGCTCAACTACTAAGTTTATGGGGGTCACAAATGGCCAAATGTGCCATCCTGATGTAATTTAGATTGATTTCACCGTTCATATAGCCATGCACCTCTGACGAACGTAAATCAGACACCCACACACACGAGGCATAGATAAAGCAAACCCGGAGGGGGTTCCTACCCCACAAACACGTAAGCATAAAACGTGTTAATGCAAATCATGCGTTTATGTTTTGCAGCGGAAACTTACCTCATACCCGGTAGGACACAAAAACCAACAAAGCCGTCAATAAATCATTAAAACAAAATCACCAAAGTAGACAACTTTAGCAAAATAGATTTATATAGAAATAGAAACTTCAAAAACATTGAAATTATTGGAGGAAAAGCAACAGCTTCAATGGATTAACATATTTTACTTGCTACCATTGAAGCATTGCAAAATCGAAACAATAATAAAGTTGAGACACAATTAATGATTCTGCTTTTTTTGGTCAACAGTTTCTTGAGCTAAAAGTTCCAGCAATATGAAAAGCATATCCAATTGATTTTGGTGTAAAAATTGAAAGAATTAATTGTCCAAAATAACAACGTGGTATATTGTCCACTTATCTTCAATTAGACAAACATAATTAGGATGCCGCTAGTGATTGCATGCAATTTCCTTGATTGAAATAATCAGGACCAAGTAAACAAGTCGCCTGCCCATAAACATAGTTATATGTAACTTCTAAGCTATTTAATTTTAATTTCCTAAGTACGTTCTCTCATTTCGTCTTCATATTCTCTGAGAAGACACCGCTACTACGAAGTTATCAACAATCCCAGATTCCAGGTATTATTCCCTTTATTAGGCCACTTCATCCTCCAATGGATATATTATAATGGACTGTTATCCTAGCATTTTCTCGAATTTAATCGCCTATAACACAATCCAAAGTTGCTACGATGCTAAACAACTTCTCTTAGGTAATAATGAATAACAATAAGAACCCATAAATTCTTGCTGAAAGAGCCTTAGACATAAAAGGGGCCCGAGCAGGTGCTACCACCTCTAATTACTAGTGAAGCATATTACAAGATCATACGTTGAGCCCCCATCCTCCCCTCCACAGCCTGCTGCCAGTAGCTGCCACTCACCCTATCCTGTCACACCCGCCCAACAACATTTCATTGGCGTTGTCATCGTTGCTGCCTACTGTCCCTCCATCTACATAGGTTAACGCCATGAACCTGTTATCCGTTAGAGGACGGCATCCACGTTCTAACAACCAACAATGAAACGAAAGTGTAGTGATGCACAATAACTTATCAACAAAGAAATATCGCGAACTCTCTTGCCGCAAAACCATCTAACACTATGGCGCCGCAACATTCCTCTTCTCCGCTATTTTCTAATAGCGGAGAACAACAGTTGAACTGCCATGAAATGGCTCATATCTGCAATCCGTGCCACTACTAAACTATTAACTAATCGAGATATAGAGGAAAACATTCTTGGTTTCATTGCTTGCAATAAATTAAAGGTTTCCATAATGCCAGAACGGAACAGCCTAACGATTCGTCGAAGCAAGTTAGGGTTCCTTACCAGCAAAACAAACGAACCCCAAGTATTGATGGATCTCCGCTCCACGCCGGCCCAGTACCAGTAGAGCCGTAGAGCGGAGCAGGAGAACCACGACGACGACGAGCAACCAGTTCCTTCGAGGTGGAAGGAGGCTGGAGGCGCGTTCGGCGGCGCGTGCACGGGCAAAAAGGGCGGCGTGAGGATGGCTTCCGCGCCAGGAAGGAGGGGAAGGATGGCAGGAGTTGGTGGTTTCGGCAGAGGGCGATATGGGCGGGCAGAGACCAGTGCGTTGGCGGAGGACGGCGGGGATGAACGGCGGGCTTCGCCGCGGCGGCGGACGGAGGATGCGGGGTTTGCTTTCTAGCAGTTCGAACAGGCGTGCGCTCTCGTTGGGTTGGGTCGGGGAATCGCTGGACGGAGTATGTTGCGAATTGCGATCTTCAAAAATAAAGTACCAAGTAATATTATTTTGATTTTCCTCTCTCCCGTTTCCAATAAAGTTTACCGTATCCCCTTTCTCTAGAAAAAAAGAAATGAGTATGTCACCCTAAAGTCGAGTTCTTTTGGCGGCTTCTCCAAGAAGCTGCCCTACCCTCATCTTTCTAGGAAAACTGGTTCAAATAAAATTACGAGATTTTCAAAATAGTTAAGACTAAACTAATTTGAAAGTCTCATAAAATTCTGGAACCGGCTTTCCCAGGGAAGCTGGGTAGGGCAGCTTCTCGGAGAAACCGCCAAAAGAACTGGGCCTTAGGTGTAGAAAATCTCAGGAAATAATCGCGTGTGAGAGAGAAAAATACGCATAACACAATGTTTAGTGACAAAATTGCACGGAACATAAAATCAGAATAACTTCTGCAACTGATCCTAATTTTTGGGGAAAATCTTGTAGCTAGCCCAAATAGATTTTTTTAAAATGTCATATAATTATGGTATAACATTTTTATATTATCATATAATAGTGATATACGATATATAAATCCAGCTCCACTTACCATGTACACAAATGTTAAAGGCCATAAGATATCTATTTCAGGTAGCAGCAACATATTATCCTAAAAGTTGGGGTCAGCTGCGAAGAGGTTTTAAGTTGGTTATGTGCAACTTTGTCACAAAAGATTGGTGCTATGTACAATTTTCTCTAAAAAAAAGATACATTTTGTATAATTTATAGCAAACTCAGTGGTTGAAAAATAAAAATAACTCATAGTAGAAAGAATATTCAAATATTGCAAGTTATATTTAAATAATTCTTACATATGCCAACATATTTTAGGTAGACAATAAATCGTGATTAAGTTGATGATTCCGATCCATATTCTAATTAACAATCGCGGACAGTTGATATGACCTTCAAAAATACGAGCATGAAATGATGACATATTTGCAATGATCTATGGTAATTCCTGCAACCCTCACACGCGTGTGCATACATGTATGCAAAATAGGAAGGTCACTTTTTGCGGTAAATACTCCCGATCTCTACGAACCTACACACTAAATGACATTTAGATACATTCGATTCACAAAGCTAAAACGCTTATATTTCTGAACGAAGAGAGTATTCATCAACGGTTAAGGCAGTACAAAGAACACCAGAAATTACATCATGAAGACTACTTAGTGACGATTACAATTTACAATCACTAGAGAGGGAGCCGAAGTTGTTGTCATATTCAGATCAGTTTTGCATCGCATATTTCATATTAAAAAAAACCTTAAATAAAAGTTGACCTCAAAAGGGATGGGGTTCGATTTGCCTTATTATTAGGGATATTAAAACTTAGTCAAGGAGCTCATGACACCTTCATTTTTAGCCATCGGATCAGGCATCCAGCCGCTTCCTAGCCGTCTGATGCACATTTGCCCCACATGGGCTGCTACTGGGCCGGATGTCCCTAGGAACCGCTACTCTGCAAAACAAACTGCAAGCCTCCCGTTCGATCCCAAACCTATGAGCGTGATTTGGCCGCGTGTGCATCAGCTCCCAGAACTGTTCGCTGGAAAAATCTTGGTGTGTCGCCGCTGCTGCCGCCGGGAGTGAGAGATGCAGAAGGGAGATCCTGCTGAGAGCGAATCACTGTGTACGGTGGCTGAACGCAAACTCGAGTGGCGCCGCCTGCCAGAGCTCCGTCTCCCCTTGCCGCCGTTGCCTTCGCCTACTGTCTATCTCTGGGCAAACCCCAATTTTGTCGTCGAGGCGAGATTACCCAGCCAGAGGCTCCATCCGTGTCATCAACCCTCGACTCAGGTGATCAGAGCCCTAGCAGGAGCTAGGTTTTCTTGTCATCTGCTGCCCCTCGTCCCTCTTTTTTAATGAATCTATCTCCGTACTTGCAATTTGATATATTTCGGTACACAGGTAAGGACTTAAAAATAAGTAAGCATTATTTTCAGGAATTTAGTTTGCATTGTCGCCTTAAGAATGCTACGGTGGTGAGGTCTTCAAATTAGAAGAGTAAGACCCAGTAATGGATTTCACGGCCCTTCGGCCGACTCCGTCCGCTGATCACCACCTCTGAATCCATGTTCCTCCTCCGCCGGCTTTCCCAAGGCACGCTTCGCGCGGCTATCCTCTGTGACCCTCTACGAGCACGACGGGTGCAAGTTTTCTCTGCGTCCCACATTTCAGCTAAGGTGCGTTTCTCGATCGATTATTATCGAAGGCACTTATTTTCTACAAGTGGATGTTGATTAATATGCCAATAAGTATATTGTATAATTTGAGATAGAATTATTCGGTGCTGGTTGATAAAGAATTTTACAAATCACCACAGTCAACTCTAGTACAGTTTGAAATAGTTGCTCAGTTAGTAAGAAGTGACAACTCAATAGTATCAAAATTCGAGAAAGAATTATTCAGTACAGTTCAGAAAGTATTTGACAAATTATGAATTAT
The DNA here is from genome assembly GCA_910589775.1 of Avena eriantha. Lineage (NCBI taxonomy): Eukaryota > Viridiplantae > Streptophyta > Magnoliopsida > Poales > Poaceae > Avena > Avena eriantha. Next base: position 325,266,250 of record OU342743.1, read on the forward strand.
TTGTATAGCCTGGACAGGTACATTTGTTCACAATTTTATTGTGTGTGTGCATGAAAAACAATTAGGGAATGACGGCAAAACAAAATCCCTCGGAACAGATCCCCTTTTGCTAATATCAGCTATTGTGTACCACAATCCATACAGAACTGGTTCTCTAGCCCTGCATGTATTGTTGTCTTCTTATCCGCCTCGCTTCCCTCTGATGCTCTGCCTCTAATCACATAGAATGCAGTTTTTTAGCTCCATTTTCGGATTACTTCAGGCTAGCAATCTTTAGGAAATTTGCGCGAGGAGTGTATGGTGGTTGCGATGTAGCTGTTTAGGTCAAAGTTTACCTTCTTCTGCATGGCTTACTCTAGCTATTTAGTGCAGCCATCTAATGGCATGATTTATTTTTAATAGATGTATTTATTCTTGATGGGAGCCAATCAAGGAGACAAGGAGAGGATATATACATCATTCATATTCTCTGTAGCTAAATTGTTGCGGATGGTACACAAGTCGGTTTCCCCTTTTTACAAAATTCGAGGAATAGTGAGTGTACGATTTTTGTTATATCTGGATATTTTCCATTGAATTCCTTATAGGGTACCTATCTTTGGCCGCTGACAAGTACACGGATGTCACTTCACTCCATGACTTGGCTCAGATAAGTGTAATGCCATAAAGATCCAACACAAGGTAATATTTACATTGCAATGTGCTTACTTACTTATTTAGAGATTAGTGCAGACTTGGTTCAGATAAGTGTAATGCCATAAAGAGCCAACACAAGGAAATATTTACAGTACAATGTGCTTACTTACCTATTTAGAGATTTTATTGTTTTGATGCAGGGTAGGAAGATATGTAGTTCATCCCTAATTAAATGTTCATGTGAAAACTGGAGAATTTATTTGATTCTACTTATTCAGGAAAGCAATATCACTTAATTCCGAATTTGTTTTGTCTGTGCAGGATTGTGTGAGTGTTATCTTAATTTATCTTTATGTATATGATTTCAACAAGCTTAGAAATCCTATAATGAATGTTAAGAGTAAGTTTGGCGTTGCGGTTAGACTGTTAGTGTATTTACATCTAAACATTTTGTATTATATTGGTCGTATTAAATAACCTTTATCTCCTCTTTTGCTATATTATAGGGTTCAAAGCTTCCCAAAACAGTTATCAGCGTAATGAAACTATTGGTTGCTTATGAGAAAGGCGAGGCTGATGAAATCAAGTGTTCTTCTCAATTAAGTTCCATCAATCACCTCAACCATGTGGTATGTCTTTGATGTCGTTAATTAAAAGGACATCGATCGCTAAACTATGTCTCATACTACAGTGATATATTATTATATGGATCTCATTATTATAAGAGAAGATGACCTATGATGTGACATGCTTAGACGGTGTGAAGTGAGTCACATCAAATGTAGATGAAAGTGAATACTTCGGAGCGCTCTTTGATTAAAAATATGTTTCCAACAATTCTCAACTATCTAATCTACCCTCCTAATAGAGGGGCGAGGGAACACGCGCCTACATGATCTAGTATATTGTTGGGATGATCCCAGGTAAGGTCAAGCCAAGGTATAAAGGCAATGTTATCCGAGGTATGACAAGGTCAAAGCGGGAGATGAACTCCAATTACCTAAAGGCCAGCCGAGTTACGTCCGACTCAACCGAGGTTGTCTTCATCCAACAAGACCTCGGCCGACATAAAACGTATGTTGACACAATCTCAACGTTATTTGTTTGCAGGTACCCTCAGGACCGAGTTAACCAGGCAGTAGCCGGGTTACTACTTGGCTTACAGAAGAAGGAAGGTATCTTCCATGGTCAGCGCTTTTCTCTCTCTACTGTAGAGAGAGCGCAGAAGACAGAGAGAAGGACCAACAGCACGGGCCGACAAAGGTGACGTCGCCTGACCATTGCTGGTCGGGTGACACAACACCATAGAGGCTTACGCCTGGGGTTCAGAGAGGCTTACGCCATGAGCTCTAGGCGGCTTATGAAGGGGAAAAGGGGAGCACCACTTTGCCATTTTGGGAGGAGCATATTCCTAGAATATGCCCTCCATGTATGCCCTAAGTGTAACATGGACACCCCTTTATAAGGTGCGCCTGAACCTCCTAGAGGGGGGTGGATCATTTTACTAAGGGTAGAACCCTAGCGAGAGGGGTGAGCAGTGAAGAACTGCATCTTCCTCCTCACCACGAACAGCTCAAGGAGCATCTGTAAACACCATAGATCTTGAGAATACCAATCATCCGTGTGTGAAATCACCACACTATCCCTCCCTGGATACCTCTCGCACACTTTGGCCTCATCTTTACCCTATCCATGGCATTTGTTGTTACACCACCATGACAGTTGGCGCCCACCGTGGGGCCAGCAGCGGTGCTAGCTAGAGTCAAGATCCAGACGGGAAACTTCATCGTCTTCGGGCTCGTTCAGCACTTCGGAGCGCTAGACTACGTCAGCGACAACACGTGTAGCTTCGGTAACCGCCCTCCACCGCGCAACGGCCTCTTCATCAGCTTCGGCGCCCACAAGATCTAAGTCGGCATAGACGAGTCCTGCGTTCACCCGCTGCATGTCGTCGAAGGAGGAGAGCCACCCCTTAGCGCGGCTCGCGGTCCATGTATTGCTCGCCCCGCCAGCTACGCTGAGGTAATGATGAATGCGCCTGACGCAGGAGCAAGCAAAGACCTGGCAGAAGACCCAGAGGCAACACCGAAGGTACCTAGGACTAGGGGTCTACCACTAGAGAGTCCAGAGAATTTGTTGCAGCACGCAATACAGATTTTAGCCACTCCCATAGTACCTATAGCAGACCCGACTCAAGCGCAAGCCGAGCTAGAGGAGACCCGGCTGAAAATGTTAGTGGGGGCTAAGAAGGTAGTAGCGCTTTAGTAGTCATTGAACATCACGCTGCATGAATATGCAAAGGCAAACATGATTAGTCCCACCCGAATGGACGGTGTGAAGATTAGGGGTATAAACCTTATCAGTGAAAAAGACAAGGAATATGTACCTAGGCCGGAGTATTCAGCTACCCTTGTGACAGCAAGGCTGCCGAGGTATAGTACCCCGGCAAAGAATCTCAGGGTTGTGGATGCGGCAGCATCCGAGTTAGAGGATCCGACCGACGAAGCCCGGAGAGGCAACAAGAAAGAGTTAATCACCTAGTAAAAATTGCTAATAAGCAGAATGAGGAATTGCTCAAAGCAAACCCTGCGGGAGTAGGAGGTTCCCGTGTCGTTCATTCGGAAGGGGGTGCTCTGGCAAAATCTGTTGGGCGGCATCGTCCCCTCATATGGGCCCAAGAAGAGAAGAGGTGGCGACCTCGGCAAGAAAAAATAAGTAGATGGTCCCATATGACCCGGCAAGGGCAGGGAAAGGAATAGCTGTGCAGGGTGATGAGGATCATCACAGCGCCAGCCGAGGTGAAGGTGGACAAGGTAACCACGGCCAAGGCCATGCACGACAGAGAAACGCTAGGCATAGCAATGCCGGACAGTGTAACTCGGCAGAAGCTGGACAAAATCCACCTCGACAGCATTGGCAATAGTACATACCTCGGCAAGAGCAAAGTGTCGACCCAGCTATGCAACATCAATATGTTCGTCTGGGTCAAGATAGGTACAATGATGGTTATTTGGCAATGGCCGATGTCGGGTTCCCCATGCCGAATCATTATGTGATAGGATCGAGGCTGGGAAACAGGAACTTGCAGCCAGACGATGCAAGGTTGAAACTAGACCGGATTTATAGGCTAGAAATGATTGAGGGACAGGGTCCTCGGGGTCCAGCGGGCTTTGGACCTCGAATTATGAGAGAACCTCCTGTGCGAAACTTTTAGTTGGCCAGAGGGACAAAGACATACGACGGAAGTACTAAGCCGGAAGATTGGTTGATTGACTATGCAACCGTAGTAAACATTGTCGAGGGAAATTTGAGATGGGCCATGAGATATGTACCTCAGATGCTGGAAGGACCATCGAGGATATGGCTTAATAATCTGCCGGCAGGAAGCATCAACTGCTGGATAGATTTCGAAGAGATGTTTATCAGCAATTTCACAAGTACATACAAGAGGCCGAACATGCCACAACAGCTGGCAATGTGTAAGCAGAGGTCGAATGAGACAGACCGGAAATTTGTAACTCACTGGTGCAACGTGCGCAATTCATGCGAGGGGGTGATCGAGTCACATGATATTGCTTGGTTTGCACAAGGATGCAGATATGTGAGTATGCTATGGCAAAGGTTGCAAAGAGATATGCCAACTATGTTGGCTGAAACAATCAGAATTGCTGACTCATATGTATTGGGTGATCCAACTCAACCTCGGCTTATGGCAAGCGAGCCAAATGAGGAATATTACCCTTGGGACAGAGCCGGGTCATCCCAGCAAAACGATTTTCGAGGTAAGAGGAGAGATGAACGGCCGGATTACAAAATATGGTTCGTTACAAGTTGCAGTAGTAGAGCCAAATCAACCCGGAGTTGGAAATAGGCAGCGACAGAAGAGCGGAGGCCAACAGTGGACCCTAGAAAATGATGGCAAGAAGCCTTAGACCAGTGAACAGAAAAATAGTGGCAAGAGAGGAAAGATAGACCGAGGTACACGTATGAGGCTATGCTGGTTCAACCATGCAAGTTTCACACGCCTAACCCGAGTAACCCAGCGAACCACACTACTTGGCAATGTGAGTGGATGAGGAAGATAGAACAAAGTAGCAGGGGGAATGCTCAGGCACCTCGGCACGATGCACCTCGGCAGCAGCAGCTCATGGGAGCAAATGGGCAGCAACAGATGTTGCCACCACCCCTGCCGAGGTATGAGAACCACGAGAGAAGGGATGCAGTGCGTCATGTGAATGACCAGAACCAACCAAACCACAGGAACCCCGGCAATGACGGGAGAAAGGAGTACAAAGAGCATCATCAAGCTTATTGTGTGTTTACCACGGAGGAAAATGATAGGCAGAGCGTGATACGGTGACATATGGAAGTCAATGTAGTTATACCGGCTGTGCCGAGGTACATGTCGTGGTCTGATCAGGAAATTACATGGAGCATAAAGGATCACCCCAGGCTCATGCCGAATCCTGGATCATACGCGCTGGTGCTTGATCGAACCTTCATCGGGCCAAACATCAACGTGAAGTTTTCCAAGATGTTGATTGACAATGGTAGCAACATTAATATACTATATAAAGACACCATGCACAAATTGGGAGTATCAAAGAATATGCAAGCAACAAAGACCACTTTTCATGGCATTGTGCCGGGTTTATCCTGTGAGACTATAGGCAAGGTCTGAATTGATGTATTATTCGGCACGAGGGATAACTACCGAACCGAGAACTTGGAGTTCAAGGTAGTGGATTTGGAAAGCGATTATCATGCGTTACTAGGCAAACCAGCTTTATCAAAGTTTATGGCAAGTGACCACATCGGTTACCTAAAGTTGAAGATGCTAGGGCCAAATGGGGTCATCACCATTTCTGGGGACTTTAGGCGCTCGATGGAGTGTGCCTCGGCCGGGTAAAACCTGGCCGAGTCATTGGTTATCGCTCAAGAGAAGAGAAGGATCCAAGAGGTTGCAGCACTGGCTCAGTCCGCCCAGCTGAATATGTTGGCTCTGAGTAACCCGCATGGAAGTGTGTCATTACAGCCGACAAAAGATACCAAGAAAGTGCCAATTGATGATCAATTCCCACAGCGCACCGTAACTATTGGTGCGGGCCTTGGCGATAAATAGGAAAGTGAGCTCGTCAGCTTCCTCTGTGAGAAGCCTTGTTCCGAGGGAGTTGGCCGAGCACTCTTTGCATGTTAGACCCGGCATAAAGCCGGTGAAGCACCTCTCCGCCGCTTCGCCGAAGATAGGAGAAAAGTCATTGGTGATGAGATAGCTCGGCTCCTTGCATGCAGGTTTATCATGGAAGTGCTTTACTCGGATTGGTCGTCTAATCCGGTGCTGGTGGAAAAGAACAAAGATGATCTGAACGTAGCATTGGTGTGGCATATGTGTATCGATTACACGAACCTGAATAAGGCGTGTCCGAAAGATCCATTCCGACTGCCGAGGATAGATCAGGTCATTGACTCGACTGCTGGGTGTGAACTATTGTCATTTGTAGATGTGTATTCGGGTTTCCACCAGATACCACTTAACCCAGATGGTCAAATAAAAACTGTCTTCATTACCCCGTATGGGGCTTATTGCTATCCCACTATGCCATTTGGCTTACGTAATGCATGGGCAATGTATTAAAGGTGTATGCAAAAATGTTTACATGATCAAATTGGCAAAAATGTCCAAGTGTATGTTGATTATGTGGTGATAAAAACAAAGGAAAGTAAAACACTCCTAGATGATATTCGGCAAACATTTGCGAACCTAGAGGTTCTGAATGAAGCTTAACCCAAAAAAATGCACCTTCGGTGTCCCGGCTGGAAAGTTACTCGGTTTCCTCGTCTCCAGCCGAGGTATCGAGGCTAACCCAACCAAAATCCGAGCTATTCAGCGAATGGAGCTGCCAAAGTGTCTTAATGATGTTCAGAAGTTCACTAGTTGCGTGTCATCGCTAAGTCGGTTTGTATGTTGGCTGGGAGAAAAGACATTGCCTCTCTATCAGCTCATGAAAAAATCAGATAAATTCATATGGACACCACAAGCTGATAGCGTGTTTCGTGAACTAAAAAAGATGTTAGCCTCTGCACCAGTGTTAGCCTCACCACTATCCAAAGAGCCAATGTTGCTCTACATAGCAGTGACCAACCGAGTTGTGGGTGCCGTGGTAGTGGTGGAGCGTGACGAGAAAAGTAAGTCGGTGTAGAGGCTAGTATATTACCTAAGCGAGGTATTGTCCACTTCAAATCAGAACTATCCTCATTATCAAAAGATGACATATGGCGTCTATATGGCGGCCAAGAAGCTCAAGCACTATTTTGAGGATCATCCCATTAAGGTGATATGTGAAGCACCAATATCTGAGATAATGAGTAACAAAGATGCAAGTGGCCGGATCGCAAAATGGGCAATTGAGTTTTCCCCTTACGCTCCACAATATGATAGAAGAGACGCGATCAAGTCTCAGGCAGTAGCAAAAAATTTCGTGGATTGGGTTGAAATGCACTACGAGCCACCTTTGCCGGACTCAAACTACTAGAGAATGCACTTTGATGGATCAAAATTGAAGGACAGACTAGGGGCCGGGGTAGTCCTTACCTCACCCAAGAAAGATCAGTTGCGATATGTGCTTCAGATCCATTTTTGAGCATCAAACAATGTGGCCGAGTATGATTGGGATACATCAGATACAATGCTTCGATGATTCGGATCTTGTGGAGTAGCAAGTGTCTGGCCATTGGGACGCCTTAGATGCAAACATGGCTCTTTATAGATTGCATGTCCAAAAAATATGTGGGTACTTTGAGGGATGTGAGTTCCATCATGTACCCTGAGTTGAAAATGAAGCAACCGACGTACTGTCTAAGCTAGGCTCATCTCGACAGGCTATCCCGCCAGGAGTTACTTTGGAGCATATGAGAAAACCATCTATTACCCCTTCACCAGAATTCGAGTCAATTTATATCCCGGCAAACCCCAGATCAGGAGCTGCCCCAATGGACATTGACTGGAGGAACACCTCGGTAAACCCGAGGACTACCTCGGCAAACCCAGGGACTGCCCCGGCAAACCCAGAGACTGGTTAGCTTGATCCGGCAGAGGTTATTTCGGTTGATCCAATGGAAATTGATGAAGTACTTTTCCCAGCTCGCACTGTACCAACATGAGCACAGACAATATTTGAGTTCTTTTAAGATGGAACTTTGCCAAGTGGCGAGATACTCTCAAGGCAAGTGTAGAGGAGAGCAAAGGCATATACTATAATCAACGCCGAGCTATACAAGAGAAGTGTCACAAGTGTCTTGCAGCTATCTGTTGACCCAGAAGAAGGGCTAGACATCCTCCGAGATATCCATCAGGGGAATGTGGACACCATGCCTCGTCTATATCCCTAGTGGCAAAAGATTTTCGGCATGGATTTTACTAGCCAAGTGCCTTGTAGCAAGCTGAAGAACTTGTGAGGAAATGTAATGGGTGTCAGAGGTACGTTAGTAAAACACATTTGCCAATGTCTGAACTCAAAACTATACCTATCACTTGGCCATTTGTTGTATGGTGCTTGGATATGGTTGGACCATTTAAGACGGCCAAGAGAAACATGACCCACATCTTGGTCATGGTGAACAAATTTACTAAGTGGATTGAAGTGAAGCCAATAAGAAAGTGTGACGGAGATACTGCAGTGACATTTATCAAAGATATCATCCTGAGATATGGCTATCCACACAGTATCATAACAGATAATGGCACAAGTTTCGCCGAAGGAGCATTTGCCCGGTTTTGCCGAGATAAGAAAATCCGGCTAGATGTTGCATTAGTGTCCCACCCCGCATCGAGCAGGCAAGTGGAAAGATCCAACGGACTAGTACTATCTAGGATAAAACCCTGGCTCATTGAGCCACTGCAAAGATCAGCAGGGTGCTGGATTAAGGAACTTCCAGCGGTATTATGGAGCTTAAGAACAACTCTGACTCGATCAACAGGCTATACGCCATTCTTTCTAGTTATGGGGACAAAGCTGTATTACCAGCCGACATAGAGCATGACTCGCCTAGGGTCACCCAATACACAGAAGCCGAAGTGCAAGAAGCCCGGCAACATGATGTTGATCTGCTGGAAGAAGAGAGAGAATTGGCATTGTCTAGGTCCGCCATATATCAGCAAAATCTTCGATGCTATCATAGCCGGAAAGTGAACCCCCGAGTCTTCCGGGAAGGAGATCTGGTACTTCGGCTGGTACAGCACACTAACGGCATGCATAAGATGTCCCCCAATGGGAAGGGCCATTCATTGTAAGCAAAGCACTGCCCAATGATGCGTATTACCTCATTGATGCATAACCACAGGAGAAGAACAAGGCGAATAGGGCAGGAGAAGAATCAAAGAGGCCATGGAACGTAGCACTACTTCGTCCATTTTACACTTAGCTAAAAGTTTATGTATCTCGAACTCTCATATGTCGGCCTGTATGTCGGCAATGAGCTTATCAATAAAACTTCGGCACCTTGAGCAGAAACTCGGGGACTGACTTCATAATAATTGTTGTTTTATGTATTTACATTTTATACGTCGGCTGGCTTAAATTACTTACACCTTAGCCGAGTTAGTAATGTGTTGGCACCAAAAGCTAACTCTTCAACATGGTGCTGTCCAACAAGAATTGGCTTCATGGAAAGAAAGAGAACAAGCTCGAAAATGCAGGGCACATGAAAAACGACTAAGGAAAGGAATGTAATCGAGCCGACGTTTGTTTTTTGGACTAACCCCTGTATTTACTTTGTTTTTGTTATGCTAAATTATTTTGAGCTAATCCTAAAAGTTTCATGTATTGTTAGATCAATTTTTTGAACCTCGGACTCGTAAGTCAAACGTCGAATCAAGGCAGACGCGAGCCGAATCACTAAATCGAGAGAACAAGAAAATAAAACTCAGGGACTTCGCCCAAGTTAACCCGACATAATAACCTAAGTTGTAGCAAAATAACACATTGTTTAATAATCTGCACCCGGCATACCGGGGATTTAATGAATTTTAAAAGTTTTGTTGCTTAAGGAGCCGCAACGGTCGAACCATCCGCAGCAGGAGGAGGCAAGTTGTCCTTGGTGTTGGGAGCCTCGGTTTCAGCTTCATCATCTGGTTTGCCACAACATCCTTGGCATCCTCAGCATAATCCGAACTTTCTTGGTCATCATCTGCGTTGCCTTCAACGTACTCATTGTCAATGGCCTCGAGGAAACTCGGCCCCTTGTTCTATTCATGATAATGAGCATATTGGATAAGATCATAGGCGTGAGCTTGACGCTGGGCAATGCTGGTCGGATCATTGGTCCACCTAGATCTGGTGCACAGACGACCAAGTACATTTAGGTCAACACCTTCATACCAAGACATCACAAAGGATAGGGTCGTATCAGCTCTAGCACAAGCACTGGATTCTCACCACAAACTGAGTTGAGTGCTACTATCTCGGAACCTCTCTATCAGCACATAAACTTCCTTGGGATCAGGCTCACCCGGCCACAAAGTATGGAAAGTGTTGATGGCAGCGGCGAGGAGACCCACCCCAAAGACCTTCATGGACCCGAGGCAAGCCGCAAGACCAGCCAAGGATTCGTTAATCGTGACGTCTTCCGAGATAGGGCCAACTTTAGTTCTTTTTGCCGGGAGCTTGCGGATGGCAACGTCGGCACGTGCCTTGGACTGCGAGAAATCCTCTGAAAATAAAAACGAAAAGCAACCCAGAAACTGCAAAGAAAAGAGTAACCTCGGCAGTAAAAAGTAAACTCGTAACAAGGAAACTTACTAGCTATAAGGCCATCGATCCGAGTTAATTCGGCTAGATAGCTCTTCTATTTCCTCTGAAGATCAGCAAGGGCGGTGTTCGCTAACTCAAGTTTGGCCTCGGCCTCTTGAAGAAGTCCTTTGTTTTTATCAAATCCTTTGCCTTTATTTATTCTATTATTTTGATATAGATCAGCTGAAAACAAAACCATAATACTACTACGTTGGGACAATGACCCACCTTTCTCTACTCAACCTGTCATCTTCTCTCCTCGCCCCTGCTAGCCCTCGAGCTAGACCTTGGCATCGGAGAAGTCTTGATCTAATTTCTCAAGCTCACTTTTCTGGAGCTATTGTAGTTTGTCATTCTCGGCATGAAGCCAGAGAATCTCATCGTCCTTCTCCTTCAGCTGGGCCTAATGTTGTTCTACTTGTTCGAGAAAATGGAGCATCATGTCAGGCAGGGGCACGCTATCTTGAAGAGACACTGCAATAATTTTTTGATTCGGCAGAGCCGAGGTACAATTACCTGTCGATGAAAAAGGACAAAGGGTAGGACGCGAAGGAAAAATACCTTTCAGCTTGGCAAACTCTTTCTTCAGCGCCTCGTTCTTGGCCTCCACAGTGGATGCAAAATCCGAGTCACAAGTTAATTCGGCAAGCCAAGATAAAGAGAAGAAAAATTAAGAATATCAAGGAGAAAATTTTACCTTTGGGCAGCAAGGCCTTATGGTTTGAAGAAAGATCTTTGTGTACGTCCAGAAGCCGCTGAAACTCGACGGTGCGACGGTTGGTGGTGATCTGAAAAGGAAAGTGTTAGTTCCTGAGTAATAAGGAATATTTGAAGTTACTCAAGACTCGGGCCAAGTGGAACTTAACTCGGTTCTAGGTGGGTGAATATTTGAAGTTACTCAAGACCGGTCCAAGAACTCCACCCGGCTCTAGGTGAGTGGATATTTGAAGTTAATCAAGATCCGGGCCAAGTGGAACTTAACCCGACTCTAGGTGAGTTAATATTTAAAGTTAATCAATACCCGGGCCAAGTGGAACTTAACCCGGCTCTAGGTGAGTGAATATTGAAGTTAAAAGACCTGGGCCAAGTGGAACTTAACCCGACTCTAGCTGAGTGAATATTTGAAGTTACTTAAGAACCGGGCCAAGTGGAACTTAACCCAACTCTAGGTGAGTGAATATTTGATGTTAGTCAGATCCGAGTCAAGTGGGACTGATGGGGATATGCCAGATGGGGTATGCCCAGCAGGACGTTTTGACTAGACCAAGGGCCTTGCGAGTGGGCCTACGGGACGGTGAGTAGAAGGCGACTGAAAGGGAGCCTGGCGACTAGAAGCTGGAGGCCCAGAAGCGTAGTTGAAGCCTAGTCAGATTAGGCCAGATCCTCTGAGTCCTTGACTGATTCGGTTGTATATCTGTAAATCCTAGCGAGGTACCCCCTATATAAGCCTCCCTAGGGTTCTCTTTGTACTCACATTCCATCATACACCCATTCCGAGCGACTTGCTACCTAGCCGCTGAGCTCGCCACCCTTGTAACTCACTCGCCGATAATACAATCTAGCAGGAGTAGGTATTTACCCTACGGGGGGGGCAAACCTAGGTAAACCCATGTGTCTCAGCCCTCATCTCGCTCCGTAGATGGCCACCCACTCTTGCCCTCAATCCTTTCAATCGCTACCCCTGGTAGCGACTGCCGTGGTCATTCCCATGATAGTGGCGCCCACCATGGGACATGGCCAGTTTGGCCTGAGTTCTGAGGCGAGACCCTATTTGCTAATCGATCGGTCGATCGCCACTGGCCGCATGATCGCTCGTGGCGAGATCCTCCAGATCCTGCCCAGCAGCTGGATCCCGGCATCGCGCCCGATCATGCACAACGCGGTGATGCCGGTCGGCACCATCAACTTGTTCGTCGGCTTCACCGACGCAGTCGACCCGGTGGGAATGGTGATCATCGGTGTATCACCGCCGCGCCGCGATCTACTCTCGGAGGACCAGATCTGCCCCATCAGCCACCTCGCCACCGAGTATGACTCGGCCGCCAGCAACGCGGCCAAGACTGATGCCACCACGGATGACGTGGCCCTCCACGATGACGCTGATTCGGCGACCCCTGCCTCAGTCGCTGGATCCATCACCGCCGCATCACGCGAGGACTCCATCACACGAGTGTCCAACCCTGAGGAATTCGAGGACCTCTCCATCCTTGGGATCTTCGACTCCAACTCCGGATCGGAGTCCCTCGAAGACTTCCGCACCAGATCCAATCGCTTCAACGCGATCTACATGGCGGGCAGCACGAGCGCCCCGCCAGACCACTTCTCCACGCCGATCCCGCCAACCGCGACGGCAATGGAGGTCGAAGAAGCTCGCCTGTGACTGGAGGAGGCATTGTGCAGGGAGCATGCCGAACGCGAGAAATTCTGCCTCGAGCGGGAAACTGATGGGTTCGTAGCATGGAAAACAAAAAAATTCTACCGCAAGAACAAACAAAACCCAGATCTAATCTAGATAAAAGCCAAGATCTAATCTATTAGACATGTGCAACGAGATAGATAGGAGCTAACCCTCGTAGATCCGAAAGCGTTAACGAGATTAGATCTCGTGGTTGATGTAGTCGATCACTTGCCGATCTCAAGATCGTGTGGACGATCCTTCCGGCGTTGCGTTCCAGCATCGCTTCCGCAGTCGGTCAAGTGGACGATCCTTTCGGCGCCGCATTTCGGCAGCACTTCCGCAGTCGGTCACACGTGCGGAGTCGAAGCAGACCTTCCTCTCCTCGTTCCAGCGAGCAGCGGAGGTAGTAGATCTTCTCCACGGAATCCCAGCAGCACGACGGCGTGGTGGTGGTGGTGGAGTAGAGAATTCTGCAGGGCTTCGCCTATGCCTGTGCAGAAGAAAGGAGGAGGAGAGAGGCGGCGGAGATTGGGTGTTGTGGAGGAGAGGGGCAAGGGGTGGCGCCTCCCCCTTCTATTTAAAGGAGGGAGGGCGCCTAGGGAGGGGGAGTCCTAGTAGGACTCCCCACCTCCTTGGGCCGGCGGATTGGGGAGGGGGGGAGGAGTCCTCCTCCCCCACGACTCCTTGTCTTGACCCACCAGGACTCCTTGATCCCTATCTTGATTTTCAAGCAAACTCCAAGAAATCTTCTAGAACCTTCCGGAACATTCCGAAACCTTCTAGAATCCTCATACAAATACTCCGGAACATTTCCTAACTCAGAAAATGATCCCCAATATATGAATCTTATTCTCCGGACAATTCCGGATCTCCTCGTGATGTCCCGGATCCAATCTGAGACTCCGAACAACATTCGGTCTCCAACGCACATTCCATATCTACTTAAATCAACTTCGAACCTTAAGTGTGTCACCCTACGGTTCGTGAATATGTAGACATGACAGAGACACATCTCCTATCAATAACCATCAGCGGGACCTGGAGATCCATAATGGCTCCCACATACTCAACGATGACTTCGTGATCGATTGAACCATTTACATACGAAACCAATTCCCTTTGTCACGTGATACTATACTTATCCGAGGTTTGATCGTCAGCATCTCCATACCTAGTTCTACCTTGTTACCGATAAGTACTCTTTACTCGTTCCGTGATATGTCATCCCTTGTGACCCAGTCACATGCTTGCAAGCTAACTAGATGACATTCCACCGAGAGGGCCCAGAGCATATCTATCCGTCATATGGATGGACAAATCCCAATCTTGGTCCATGCGCTTCAACACATACTTTTAGAATACCCAATGACACCTTTATGACCACCCAGTTACGAAGTGGTGTTTGATGTCATCAAAGTACCCATCCGGTGACGGTGATTAACACAACCTCATGGTCGAAGGATTAGGTTACTATGCATTTAAAAGCTTACAGCAATACGAACTTAATGACTTGATCTTATGCTACGCTTACTATGGGTGTGTGTCCATCACATCATTCTTCTAATGATATAACCTTGTTATTAATCACATCCTAATGTCCATGATCAGGAAACCATGATCATCAATTAATCAACAAGCTAGTTCAACAAGAGGCTTACTAGGGACTCTCTTATGTTTACAAAACACACATGTATTAGTGTTTCCTAATAATACAATTATAGCATGGGATGTAAACATTCATCATAAACACAAAGATATAATAATAACCACTTTTATTATTGCCTCTTGGGCATATCTCCAACAGAAACGGCGCAGGAGCTATCGCTCTACCATCAATGCCGCATCAGGACCCACCTACACTCCAACGTCCAGGGCCGCATCCTGAACTTCAACGACGAGAGCGACTCCACACGCGGCTGAGCGCAAATACTGCAAGAACGCGTCGCCCGGTGGTAGCAACCGCCCACCACCTGGTGCACCTGCGACTGGAGCTCCACCGCCACTCATAGGTCGCACGCCCCCACCGGACCAGCTGCGAATCATCATCTCGCCACAAGCCCGCGACGCCAACGGGCTCCTGCTGTACTCCACTCCAATGGACAATGTCATCGCGGTAGATGCCGTAGTCGCCCACCTCGACATCCAAGGAGAGGGTGCGCTGCAGATCCAGTACGCCAAGTCCCTACTCGCTAGGGCCATCAAGCAGCAAGCCGCGGGAGTCGACTCGCGGGGGTGGATGTACTCCCGGTCATCGGGAAGCAGGACAGCCTCAAGCGGCCCTCCGACCATCGCCAACACCTTCAACTGCCCACCGCCCGAGCTCCTGCCGCAACAACCACGAGCTGCCAACCCCGCGCTCTCCACCAACGAGCCGCGACCTGCAAACAACACGGTCACCACCAACAGCCAACCGATCGACGCACGTACGCACATCGTCAACAATCAGGCATGGTGGGCACGCCAGCCCAATGATTTGAGGCACACCCTCACCTACCGCAGCGACCTCGAGCCAAGGGGCTCGCTCAGCCGAGTCGTCCCCTAGTGCTTCGGACCAATGATCCGAGGCGAGAAGTACCCCGCCAACTTCAAGGCACCCAAGGAGATCGAAAAGTACGATCCAACATACGACCCAGCGGTGTGGCTGGACACACACCTCATGGTGATGGGAATCGGCGGCCACATCGACATGCTCGCCGCTCGCTACCTTCCCCTGATGATGGAGGGAGCGACCAGGAAATGGATCAACACCCTCCCTGCTGACAGCATCGACTCGTGAGAGGAGATGCGGGACGCCTTCGTCAGGCACTTTGAGGGCTCCTACACCCACGCCACCACCATCGAAGACCTGGAGCGCTGCATCCAGGGACAAAGGGAGTCGACCCGCCAATAGATCCAAAGGTGGCAGGAGCTGTGGATCAACACTTCCGGCATCCACCCGGACACGACGATCCACTGTTTCAAGAACGTGTGCCGGTACGAGCCCTTGGTTGCCAAGATCAAGAGGGTCTACCGGACGCTTGACAACATCCCCGACCTCCTCGAGATTGCCAAACGCTATGCGGAGGAGGACCCCAACCAAGATTCTGATGACGAGTCGGGGGAAGATGCCGCGCTAGCGGCCACGACAACGGGCGACATCGCGACATGCACTACAGTAACACTCGCCTCACCGGCAAGCAACGCGGTGACGGGTGAGTCGACTTTGTCGCCAACACCGGCTATGGGAAACGCGACCCGAAAAACTTCCGTCGCGACAGAGGAAACTACCGCGACAGTGGAAATTACTGCACCAACAACACGGTGAGGCCGAAATTTGACCCCGCCGCCCTCCTCAACCAGCCATGCGTCTACCATAGCAGGGAGGGGAAGCCTGCCACCCACACCACCGTGAACTGCCATTCTCTGAAGGAGATCGAGAAGGCAAGGCGAGCAAGGGAGGACCCTAACAACCCGCCAAGGGACAACGGCAATGCTGCCGGATTCGGCAATGTCGTCGGCTCGCTGCATACCTTCACTGGGCTCAGCACCAAACAAAATAAAAAGGTGCTCGCCCGTGCAGTCGCTGTCAATGCGGTGACACAGGTCGACATTCCCCGCTTCCTCAACTGGTCTGAGCAAAGCATCACCTGGAGTCGCCAAGACCACGCGCCTAGGATCGAATACCCGGGGTGAGTCGCTCTGGTGGTTGATACATCCATTTTGCATCACTATTCTATGTCTTAATTCACTATTATTCATTGATATATTTCGTATTGAGAGGTGATACTTATTTTATTTCATCTGTTTTTGCATGGTTGATGAATTTTGGAGCATGGACCGCTGCAGTCAGGATTCTGATGGAAAAGGTGCTGTTTGGAGGCAAAATTCGCGAAGATCAGAAAATCCGGGAAAATATACAGAAAATTCTATTTTTCTAGAAGACTCAGGATGCCAGAAGATGGAGTGGAGGTGGGCCACAGGGGGCCCACACCACCTCGTGGCGCGGGCAGGCCTAGGACGCGCCTGGGAGTGGTGTGGCCGCCCTGGCCCACTCCAGCCTCTCTCCTCTGGCGTATATCATCCCCACGAAACCCTAAGACTCGGGGAGCGACCACAGCAAGATTTCGCTGCCTCTGCGGGGCGAAAAACACCGAGAGAGAAAGATCTCTCCGGCAGACAGATTTCTGCCGGGGGAATTCCCTCCCGGAGAGGGGAGATCGTCGCCATCAACACCACCATCAAGTTGGACTTCATTGGGATCATCATCATCATCATCACCACCATCATCACCATCAGCACCCTCATCACCATCTCCATATTGCTGTAACAATTGGTTGAATCTTGCTATAGTTCACAGGGGAAACTTTCCCGGTGTTGATTACTCTTTGTAGTTGATGCTATTGAGTGAACCATTGAATTATTGTTTATGTTCAGATTATTATACATCATTATTCCATCTCTGATCATGATCCATATGATGTCTTGTGAGTAGTTCGTTTTGTTCTTGAGGACATGGGAGAAGTCTTGTTGTTAGTAGTGGAGTTGCGTTGAGAAAGATTCAATAGATTGTTATTTAAGTTGTGGTGTACTTCTTCTAGTGGTGTCATGTGAATGTCGACTACATGACACTTCACCTATATGGGCCTAGGGGAATGCCTTGTGTATTTGGCTACTAATCGTAGGGGTTGTCGGAGTGACAGAAACCTGAACCCCCGTTAGGAAACCATTGCACAAGGGACGTAAGGGTCTTAGAGTTTAAAGCTGTGGTTAGGTTTCTTCCTTAATTACTTTCTTGTACTTACGGATGTTTGCAAGGGGGTTTAATCACAAGTATGTATTTAGTCTTGGATGGGGCGGTACATTAGCACAGGTTCACCCACACAACACTTAGCAAGCTAAAGAAGATTAATCAACTATATGAAGCGAAAGCACTTGACAGTCTTCCCATGTGTCCTCGAGAACGGTTGGTCATCTATAGAAATACAACCGGCTTGTCCTTTGCTGCATAAAGGATTGGGCCACTTCCTGCATTCATTCTTACTGTCTTTTATTTACTCGTACTTTGTTTACTTGCTTTATCGAAAACCCCTAAAAATTCGTTTGCTAAGTATTTGCAGAGAATTCCTGATCCATACCACTAGCCAGCACCTTCTGCTCCTCGTTGGATTCGACACTCTTACTTATCGAAAATACTACGATACACCCCCTATACTTGTGGGTCATCAGTGGTCAAGCCCAAAGTGGCCGACTACTGGCTACCCAAGACGCTGATGGACGCCGAAAGCTCCATCAACATCATGTACATGGACACAGTCAAGAGGCTACACCTCCTGGAGTCGGCAATCGAGTCGACGCTCACCACCTTCCACAGCATCGTCCCCAGTTGGAAGGCGTACCCGATCAGCAAAGTGACGCTGACAATCACCTTCGACACACCAGCGAACTTCCGCACCGAGCGGATCATCTTCGAGCTGGTGAACTTCAGCAACCCCTACTACTGCGTCCTGGGGCGCCAAGTGTTCGCCAAATTCATGGTGACCCCGCACTACGCCTACAACATGATGAAACTCCCTAGACCAAGCGGCATCATTACCATCCACGGCGACCCCAACATGGCCATGGAATGCGAGGACAAAGGCGCTAAGCTCGCCGATGCCGTCATCGCCACGGAAACCAACCACGCGGATGAGCTTGCGAAATACGCGAGCAACGTCGACAAGGATGACCCCACCATCCCGAAGAAGCCCACCTCTAGGGAAGAACTTTCGAGGCGACCACGCACACTCGCATCGTTGAGCTCATCCCAGGTGACTCCAGCCAGATGGTCACCATTGGGACAGGCATGATTCCCGCATAGGAAAGTGCCCTCATCAGGTTCCTGCATGAGAATCGTGACATCTTCGCATGGAAACCATCCGACATGCCTGGTGTCCCGAGGGAACTCGCTGAGCACAAACTGAACGCCGACCCAAAAGTGCGACCAGTAAAATAGTCGCTGCAGCCCTTCAATGAAGAGCGCCATCGAGCAATCGCCGAAGAAGTACATCGTCTACTTGCTGCAGGCTTCATCCTGCCCATCAAGTACTCCAAGTGGTTAGCAAACCCAGTCCTAGTTCTGAAAAAAGAATAACACCTGGAGAAAGTGTATCGACTACACCAACCTTAACAGTGCTTGCCCGAAGGAGGAGTTTGTCCTGCCGCGCATCGATCAGATCATCGACTCGACCGCGGGATCGGAGTCGATGTGCTTCCTCGAAGCGTACTCTGGTTACAACCAGATCAAAATGGTGGTCGAGGACGAGGAGAAGACGGTGTTCATCAAGCCATTCTGCGCCTTCTGCTACACCGCCATGACGTTCGGCCTCAAGAACGCAGGTGTGACTTATCAAAGGTGCATGCAAGAGTGCCTTGCGAGTCAAATTGGTCGCAACATCCACGTCTACATCGATGACGTGGTGGTAAAATCCACCCGCCAGAGTGACCTGCTCGCCGACCTGGCTAAAACCTTCGCGAATCTGCGGAGGTACAAGATCAATCTCAATCCAGGAAAGTGCACCTTCGGCGTGCCCACTGGATATTCCTGGGGTACATGGTCTCCAAATAAGGCATCAAGGCAAACCCCACCAAGATCGATACCATTGCGTCGCTCGAGAAACCCGAGTGCCTGCGCGACGTCCAGAAGCTGGTTGGCAAGTCGCGGCTCTCAATCGCTTCATCCCCCGGCTCGGTGAGAAGGCGATGCCTCTCTACTGTCTGATGCACAAGAACCCCATGCTCCAATGGGATGAAGAAGCGGATAACATGCTCAAGGCACTCAAGGAAGTGCTGCTCGCGGCACCGCTCCTCGCCGCCCTGATCGACAAAGAGCCAATGCTCGTCTACGTCGCGGCCTCCACTCGGGTCGTTAGCACTGTGATGGTCGTTGAGAGACCGGAGGAGGGAAAGGAATGCCCCGTACAACGCCCCATCTACTACATCAGCGAGGTCCTAATGGACTCAAGACAACGCTACCCACAGTACCTGATACATTGCAAATGTATCTATAATTTTTGATGCTCCATGCTTGGTTTTATCCACTTTCTTGTGTTTTCTCCACACTTTGGAGTACTTTTCATATGATTTCTTGGACTAACCTATTAACAAGAGTCACAGTGCCAGCTGCCTGTTTTCTGTTGTTTTTGGTTCCAGGAAAGTCAGAAAATGAATATTCTCGGAATTGGACGGACAAAAGCCAAAGTTCCTATTTTTCCAAGAGACTCACGGAGCCAGAATACGAGACGGAGGAGGGCCAGGGCCTGGCCACACCACCACCAGGCGCGGGCTGGGCCTGGCCGCGCCGGGGCATGGTGTGGTGGCCCCAGGCACCCCCTCGGTCTCCCTCTTCGCCTATAAGAAGCCTTTTGACCTAAAAACTTCAGGGGGTTTGACGTTTTTCCACAAAAAGTTCTGTTGCGCCGCCACCACTGAAGGGGAGATTCGGGGGACAGAAAGTCTCTGTTCCGGCACCCTTCCAGGACAGGGAAGTGCCCCCGGAGCAATCTCCATCAATCTCCACCATCATCTTCATCGACCATCTATGTTTCCCCCATCTATGAGTGAGTAATCCCCCGATGTAGGCTATGGGGATGGTAGGGATTGGATGAGATCATTCATGTAATGGCATCAGATTGTTAGGGCATGGTGCCTAGTATCTTTTATTAGTGCTTTATGACTTTGTTGCAACTTGTTGTGCTTAATGCTTGTCAGTAGGGCCCGAGTGCCATGATTTCAGATCTGAACATATTATTGATTCATTATGATAGTATTGTTTCTGGTCTTATCTACAAGTTGTATACACACGTTATTGTCCGGAACCTATGGCCCCGAAGTGACAGAAATCGGGATAACCGGAAGGGAAAGGCTTTGATGTGAGGATCACATGTGTTCACAGAGTGTTAATGCTTTGCTCTGGTGCTCTATTAAAAGGAGAACCTTAATTGCCAGTAGTTCCCTAGAGGCCCCGCTGCAAACGGGCTGGCAGGACAAAAGATGTTGTGCAAGTTCTGCGAGCACGTATGACTATTTATGGAACACATGCCTAGGATTGTCTAGTACTTGGGTGCTTTATCTTATTTATCTGCAATTGCCCTATGTTCTGATTGCTATGTGAATTGTCTTGTCCATGCAACGCCCGTCCATCCATCCCTATGCCTACCGCACTCGAATCCCACTGTTTACCGCTTTTGTTACTACTGTCTTTGCTTTACTACTGCTGTTACTTTACTATTCCTACTACAAAACTGTTGCTACTGATAAACTGCTGTGAGCAAGATTATTTCTAGATGCAGCCGAATTGACAACTCAGTTGTTAAGGCTGATAAATATTCTTTGGCTCCCCTTGTGTCGAATCAATAAATTGGGTTTCACTTTCCTCGAAAATACTACGATACACCCCTTATACTTGTGGGTCATCAAGACTATTTTCTGGCGCCGTTGCCGGGGAGCATAGCTTTATTTATCAAGTTCACTTGGATACACTATTGTTCAAGCTAAGTTTATCTTTCTCTTTGTTTGCTAATTTCTTTATCAAAAAAATACAAAAAAAATTAGTTCCTACTCTAGTTGTTATTTTCGTTGGTCTGTTATTGTCTTGCTTTATCATGCTTGTTGGCAATGGTTGGTTTCTTTGAAACTGAAGCTTATTGGCAAGGTGGGTTCACAGAAGATCAAAAATATTATTATAAGGAACACCGCTTGTCACAAAAAGGGAAACACTTATGGGAACAAATTGATAGATTGTATACCATTGCTAGGAACGTGTGCTCTACTTATAATGTTACTTATTGCTGTGATGAGTCTTGTTGCAGAAAGAGGTATAAACACCTCCCTTTTCAATGTGAGTATAGTGATAATGATACCATATCTTCCTATGCTAAAGGAATTTATGACTTTTATGATGCGAAACAAATTGAATAATTTATTGCTTGGAAGGGTGCTTTTGAACTTGCTAGTTTTCTTTAAAATATTGATGATTCACCTTACAAATATGAGGTGTATGGTATACTTAAATTTTGCTTTGATAATTACAAGGATGAAAATGGCTATATTCTTGAATATTTTAATAGATGCTTTCCACAAATGGAAGATACTAATGCCTTGCAGGATCCTATGGAAGAAGAAATTGATGAACCTGAAATCTCATTAGATGAAAAAGAGGAGGAGAGTGATGAACAAAAGGAGGAGGAATGGATTAGCTACCCATGCCTACCTTCTAATGAGAGTAACTCTTTATCCCTTACATTATTTGATTGTCCCCCTTGCTTACTAAAGGAGAATGAATGTTATGTTCCTGAGGTTTCTCTTGAAAATGTTTATAATAAAGCTCTAGTGCTTGTAGATCATGAAGATCATGCTTTATGTGATAGTTATATTGTTGAGTTTCTTCATGAGGCTACTGAAAATTATTATGAGAGAGGAAAATATGGTTGTGGAAGTTTTCATGGTATTGAAACACCTCTCTATGTGCTGAAAGTTTTGAAGTTACTCTTGTTTTATCTTCCTATGCCTGTCACTTTGTTATTTGCTTACACGATTCCTATGCATAGGAAGTGGGTTAGACTTAAATGTGTTTTGAATTTGCTCCTTGATGCTCTATTTTACTTCAACTCATATTCCTTATGAGAGCATCCTCTCAAACTTTTATGCCTGAAGATGATAATATGTCTATTATTCTTGGGAGACCTTTTCTTAATACTGCAGGAGCCGTTATTAATTGTAATCACGGAAAGGTGACCTTCAATGTTAATGACAAGGAACATACTATCTATTTCCCTAAAAATATTGAAAGGACTTATGGTTTAAATTCAATTGAACATGTTGAAGGCATTCAAGTTGGAGAAATATATTGTCCCATACCAAGAGAAAAATTTGAAACTATTATGATTGGGACCATTGCTATCAAGATTGAGGTAACATAATCATTAGTGGAGTACAAAGTTTTGTATCATATGCAATTGTTTTGGTAGCAAGAATTGATCAACCTTGTTAACAAAAGGATTCCATTGAAGAAAACAATGTTTTCACTATGATTATTTCTGTTTACTTCTATTCTATCCATTCTAGTTTTTGCTTATGCCTAACTTAAAGGCATTAAAGAAAAGTACTTATTAGGAGATAACCCAAAAGTTTTAGATGAGTCTTGGAAGTTATTACCTCAGTAATAACCGCTCCTTATCCTTTTTATTTGCTTTTTGTGTCAAGAGTAACCTCTAATGAGAGAGAAGTAATGATTGGGAAAGTTGCTGTCCTGAAACAGATTTCTGTGCTTCACTGTAAAAATACGTGTAAAATCTCTGAACGTCTTTTTGAGGCGTGAATTTTTGTGCTTCTGCCCCAGGTTGTTATATAACTTTCGTTAGTTCAAAACTTTTTGATTTGAGCAACATAAGGTCTTCGAAAAAATTCTTATTTACCTGCTGGTCTGTTTTGACAGATTTCTGCCATTTTCTGCATTTGCTTCTTATTGGTTCCTTTTTGAGTTCTTTTGGGGAATTGAGCTTTTTGAGGGAAGTGCTACAGTAGCTAGTGTTCTAATGGAAGTTTATTTGGTGTTAGAACTGAACCTTAAGACCTATTATCTTGAGTGCACTAATGTTGCTAATAAAGATTGTGTGAAATTTTATATGAAGGAAAATTTTCAGGTGTATGGAAGGAATGAGTAATGAGATGAAGGATGGACTAAAGCTCAAGCTTGGAGATGCCACGCGTGTCACCCCAAGAAATATCCAAGAAGTACAAGCATCAAAGCTTGGGGATGCCCAAGGCATCCCCTTCTTCATCAATTAAAATCTCAGGTTTCTTCCAACCACTTCATTTTTATTTGTTTCATGCACAGTTGTGTTGTTCTTGGAGCGTCTTCTTTTTCGTTTTTGTTTTGGTTTTTAGTTTGCATGGTTGTCTTATTTTGCTGAATAAATTGGTTGGACCTCCTCTTTCATGCATTGGTTTTCAAATGGTTTGGTTTGAATTGGAAACGAGTAGGAAAAGCTCATGCTTCAGTGGTAAAGAGAGTTTGTTCTTGAATGTAGCCAATGCTCTGTCATGCCATGATTGATATTGTTTTGGCTTTATGCTTAGTATTCTTTGCTATAGCATGACTTGTTATAAACAATTGAGATTGCTTAATGTTCCTTGGATGAATCATGCGTTGTTTTAGCATATTAAAGCATAGTATAGTGGTATTCTCCTTTGATGCTTTATTTGGGTTGACTTGGCATATGCTCACACCATGTTATGACTATCTCAAGTCACCATAAGCCTTTATGATCCTTTAGTTTTCAACTTGTAGTATCACTTTATGCTTTGATCAATGATGTTTTGTCGCTCTGCATGATTATGGCCATTATTGCTCTCTCGTTTGTCGCTCCCTTGCTATTGCTAGCCTTCACTTACACTGAGTGTTTTACTCATGTTTCCAACTCCCTAAAACCAAATATTGCCAAAGTGTCCACCATACCTACCTATTAGCATTATTTGCTACTTTTGTGCATATTCAATATGCCTTGTTTTCTTCTGAATAAAATGTTTGCTTGTTATGAGAAAGTTAGTTAGTAAAGCTCTCACAAACTTGATGGCACACTTTATTTCCTGCACTTAATAAACCTGAACCATTGTGAACTCTCCAAGAAAGTTATATGCTTGCAAATTATAGGCTGGGGATTAGCAGAACCGTGCTGTCACAGGGAACGCTTTCAACACTTGTAAATATATACCCAGTTGATACCTTGTTCTTTTGTTTGCGGATGTCATCAGTGTGAAATAAAAGGGGAGCTTGTAAGTCCATGGAGTTATGTATGTGTGTTAGAGAAATGCCTGGGCCGCTGGTCTAATCCATGCTGACATGGTGGAAACCTGCAGCGTAACCACAATGATATCTATGAAGCATTCTTCTTATAAAAAAGAGAGATAGCTATTGAGAAAAAGAAAAAAAAGATTTATGAAAAGAGGAAAGAGAGAAAAAAAACACCATTTTCCCATGGTAAATAAGAAGATTGCTGAGATACTCATTGTCTGCTTGCCTTGTCATTTTGATATGGGGATTCTTCCGTATCATCGGGCAAGGGGTACCCCATTGGCGGTTCTCAATGATACGCACATACTTACGATAACAAGAACTTACCGGTAACTAAAGTCGAGTAGCATGAGGAGCGACCCTCGTACTTGGGATTTTCAGTTTATAGTCTGTTAAGCATATAACTCAGATTGGACCTCACTTTCACCTTAACCACATTAAAGATGCTTATGATAGGGGCAATGAGAGCTCAAAGCTAATGAGTACCATACTTTCAGCATTTGGAAGCCTTTCAAACTATTCAAAACCTTTTCATTTCCTTGTTGAGTCTCCACACATTCTTTGAGCACTTTCTTGAGAGCATAGTGGCCATTCTTAGTTCTATGTGCATTGTCCCAAGACTTGTTGATTGATGCATACCTTGATATTGCTTGTTTTAAACTATTTGTATCTAGTCACTCTTGTGAACTTTGAAGGTGTCCTATGCATTTATGTTTGCTACTCTTTGAGGGACAAGCTGAATGCCACTATGCTATGTTTTGTTTATGTGAAACAAACAAACGTCTTGCAAAGCATTGTTATTCATGAATCTTTTGTTTGTGCCTTTTCATGTTGCATCATAGTTTCTTTGTCTTATTGCTAGAACTTTGTCTTTCATGTTATGATTGAAGTACTATGATCCCAGCTTTGAATGTTTTACAAATACTTTGATCAAGTCTTTGATGGTGCATGTCACCTAAAAAATTATTCTTTCTTTTTATCACTTACCCACTCAAGGACGAGCAGGAGTTAAGCTTGGGGATGTTGATACATTGCAAATGTATCTATAATTTTTGATGCTCCATGCTTGGTTTTATCCACTTTCTTGTGTTTTATCCACACTTTGGAGTACTTTTCATATGATTTCTTGGACTAACCTATTAACAAGAGCCACAGTGCCAGCTGCCTGTTTTCTGCTGTTTTTGGTTCTAGGAAAGTCAGAAAATGAATATTCTCGGAATTGGACGGGACAAAAGCCAAAGTTCCTATTTTTCCAGGAGACTCACAGAGCCAGAATACGAGACGGAGGAGGGCCAGGGCCTGGCCCCACCACCCCCAGGTGCGGGCTGGGCCTAGCCGTGCCAGGGCATGGTGTGGTGGCCCCAGGCTCCCCCTCGGTCTCCCTCTTCGCCTATAAGAAGCCTTTTGACCTAAAAACTTCAGGGGGTTCGACGTTTTTCCACAAAAAGTTCCGCTGCGCCGCCACCACCAAAGGGGAGATTCGGGGGACAGAAAATCTCTGTTCCGGCACCCTGCCGGGACGGGGAAGTGCCCCCGGAGCCATCTCCATCGATCTCCACCATCATCTTCATCGACCATCCATGTTTCCCCCATCTATGAGTGAGTAATACCCCGCTTTAGGCTATGGGGATGGTAGGGATTGGATGAGATCATTCATGTAATGGCATAAGATTGGTAGGGCATGGTGCCTAGTATCTTTTATTAGTGCTTTATGACTTTGTTGCAACTTGTTGTGCTTAATGCTTGTCACTAGGGCCCGAGTGCCATGATTTCAGATCTGAACATGTTATTGATTCATTATGATAGTATTGTTTCTGATCTTATCTACAAGTTGTATACACACGTTATTGTCCAGAACCTATGGCCCCGAAGTGAGAGAAATCGGGATAACCGGAAGGGAAAGGCTTTGATGTGAGGATCACATGTGTTCACGGAGTGTTAATGCTTTGCTCCGGTGCTCTATTAAAAGGAGCACCTTAATTGCCAGTAGTTCCCTAGAGGCCCCACTGCAAACGGGCTGGCAGGACAAAAGATGTTGTGCAAGTTCTCATTGCGAGCACGTATGACTATTTATGGAACACATGCCTAGGATTGTCTAGTACTTGGGTGCTTTATCTTATTTATCTGCAATTGCCCTATGTTCTGATTGCTATGTGAATTGTTTTGTCCATGCAACGCCCGTCCATCCATCCCTATGCCTACCACACTCGAATCCCACTGTTTACCGCTTTTGTTACTACTATCTTTGCTTTACTACTGCTGTTACTTTACTATTCCTACTACAAAACTATTGCTACTGATAAACTGCTATGAGCAAGATTGTTTCCAGGTGCAGCTGAATTGACAACTGAGTTGTTAAGGCTGATAAATATTCTTTGGCTCCCCTTGTGTCGAATCAATAAATTGGGTTTCATTTCCCTCGAAAATACTGCGATACACCCCCTATACTTGTGGGTCATCAGTACCATAAACTGGTGTACGCGGTATTCAGAGCCCAGCGGCGACTCCCACATTACTTCCAGGAGCAGCCCATCACGGTCGTCTCCTCCGCGCCGCTGCAAGACATCATCCGCAATCATGAGGTGACTGGGCAAGTTGCTAAGTTGGTTGTCGAAATCGGGATCCACAACATCAAGTACGAGCCATGCAAAGCGATCAAATCGCGGGCCTTGGCTGATTTCCTCATCGATTGGGAAGAAGCACAGCAGCCGGAGAAGCTACCCTATCTCCATTACTGGTCGCTCCACTTAGACGGGTCCAAAAACGCGGATGGCACGGGGGCTGGGATCGTACTCTCCTCCCCAAAGGCGACAAACTCCACTACGTGCTCCACCTTGACTTCATGCCCTGCACCAACAACATGGCCAAGTACGAGTCCCTCCTTCACGGCATGCAGGCCGCGAAGGAGATGAACGTCAATCGCCTATGATGCTACGGCGACTCCAACCTAGTCACTGGCCAAGTCGGTGGAACCTGCGACGTTGTCTCCCCCACCATGATAGCGTACCACCAAGCGGTGGATCCGCTTGGAGGCCACTTCACCAGCTACTCTGTCGAATGGATCGACAGGCGAAAGAACAAGGAAGCCGACGCTCTCTCCCGCATCGGATGGACCCGCCAAACGCCAGCCGCGGGTGTCTTCCTCGACATCATCCAAAAGCCTACGGTCTCCCCGCCCAAGGAGATCGACATCGGGATACCTCTACAGCCCGAGCCCGCCCTACTTGCCATGATCATGGAGCCCAGCGACTGGACCACACCATATGTCGCCTTCCTCGAGCACAAGGTCCTGCCCACCGATGAGACAGATGCGCGAATGATCGTGCGCCGCTGCAAATCCTTCGTCATCATCAACGGCGAACTCCAGAAACGCGACATGACTGGCGTATTCCAGCACAACGTACATCTAGAAGAAGGTCGCAAGATACTCCAAGACATCCACACTGGCAACTGCGGCCATCACGCTGGCGCCAAATCGCTAGTCGCCAAGGCCATGCGACATGGCTTTTATTGGCTCACCGCGCACGCCGATGCCATTGACATCGTCCAACGATGCGTCAGGTGCCAGAAGTATGCCAACCAGACGCATATCCCTGGTTCGGCACTCAAGACCATCCCCATCACTTGGCCATTCGCCGTATGGGGCATGGACATGGTCGACCCGTTCAAGAAGGCCCCATCTGGCTTCACCCACCTCATGGTCGCAGTCGACAAATTTGCCAAGTGGGTCGAGGCCAAGCTGATCAAGAAGTGCGACGACAAGACCGCCACCAAGTTTCTCCGTGAGCTCATCTACCGGTACGGCTATCCGCATAGCATCATAACGGAATACGGCACCAACTTCGCCAAAGGTGCCATGGCGGATTTCTGCGTGGAGCATGACATACGGCTCGGCCTCTCCTCAGTCGCCCACCCAGAGTAGAATGGCCAAGAAGAGTGCATCAACCAAAGCATCCTCACGGCCTCAAGCCGCGACTTCAGGTGCCCCTCGAGCGAAATCCTAGATGCTAGGTAGAAGAGCTCCCCTTTGTGATATGGGGCATCCGCATCTCTGTTTACCGCTCCACAGGGTTCACACCCTTCTTCATGGTGTACGGTGCTGAAGCCGTCATGCCAACTGACCTGGAACACGACTTGCCTCGAGTCGTCAATTATGTGGAGGCGGAAAACGAGATCGCCCACCAAGACGCGATCGACCAGCTCGACGAAGCACGTGACCTAGCTCGCTCCTGCACCGCCATCTACCAGCAGGGACTCCGCCGCTACCACAGCCGCCATGTCCGGACTTGCACCTTCCAGGAAGGCGACCTGGTCCTACGGCTGATCTAGGACAAGAAGGGCATGCACAAGCTCTCTCCTCCATGGGAGGGGCCATTCGCCATAGGGAGAGTCCTCGGTAACGACGCCTACTACCTCATAGATGTAAGAGGCAATGTCCAGCTCGAAGTTGGGAGGCCGTAGAATGTAAACCTCCTTCGAAAGTTCTACACATAGAACTAAAACTTGTACCCAGCTACTATATAATGAAATCAATTCGGCTCGCACAAATTGTGACTAGTCGCCATACTCTTGTGCCAATGGCACTCGTACATCTAGCAATACGCTACCAACGAAGTCAACCCTTGGTTGAGCAACTGGCACAGCTAAGTAGTGCGGCCCAAGGGCACCAAAGACACTCTTGCCTTGTGTCGTCCGCGGACATGCCACCTCGGAGCCACCATCGGAGTCGCCTCGCTCAACTGGCCCGCCGAGCCAAGACAACCGATAATGCTTCTCATAATGACCTGGCCTCCCCATCCTCGTGCAAAGTGACTCGAACGGTTAAGTACCACACACGGGGACTTGTCTACAACAACCCCCATGCGGCTCAGGAACACACCAAGTAAGAGAGCCTGCCTTGGACTCGCCCCGCGATTGACTTTCCAAGCCAGGGGAGAGACGTGTTATGAACAATGCACAAGGTCCTCACCTACCTTGGACATGCGACTAGAACGGCTAAGTACCACACTCGGGGACTCGTCAAAACTGACCCTGCTCGCGCTCGGGAAAATAGCCAAGTACAGAGCCCCCTTGGGATCGCCAAGCGACTAGCTCCACGAGCCATGACGAGTCGACACAAGCCAAATTTAAAAACTTTATACAACCAAACTTACATACATACGAGGTAAACTCAAATAAAGGGCGGACGCTCTCGGGGACTCGTACAAACAAATACTCAACACAAGTTAGAAATCACCATGCATTGCGAGTCGATTGACCCCTTTTCATTCCAGCAACAAAATACATTGTTTACATTACAAAAGCGACCAGTCGCTATATTTTATAAAAAGCCCCTCAGGGTAGTCACTCATTTTGCAGGTTCTAACGAAGAGGCACCGCCATCACCCTTGACCCGGACGAATGGGTCCCAAGTGTTCGCCGGATATGTCATCAATTGCTTTGCCAGCGACGACCGAAAGGGCTGCTCCGACTTCAAATCATGGAGCTTCGGCTCAGGGTCGCCCGGCGCCACCACCGTCTCCTAGTACGGCAGCAAATCCCCCATCGTCAATATACGCTTCGCGAACGGAGCATCCTTGGCGGTCAACTTGAGCACTTATAGATGTGAGATTCGACACATTTTTTATGGCTTTTATTGATGGTTTTCTCCCAGATTTGATCGTTTTCTAGCTTTACCTAACACTAATACTTCGGTAGCGAAGAAAACTTGGTTTTTAATGTGTGTTTCAGGTTTTGAATGTCAACAAAAGGTTTTAACTAGAGAAACACAATATTCTAGAGAAAACAAGCAAGTCTCTCTTTGGAAACACTCGAGGGGAGCTCACAGAAGCTTTAATGAGCAACTATACGGCAGGAATATTTTTTCGACCGTATAGTTCCCCCCGTATAGTTGCCGCCGCCTCTGTCTTGTCAAAAGGGACAACTTCCATGAAGGGACGGGGGAAGAAAACACAACGCAGCAGCTGCCACACCATCCATAAGGGAGAAAGAAGAGATCTGGAGAAGAAGGGGAAGGCGTTCTTCATCTCGCTCCACGATCTTCAACCTCCTAGCCAATACACCTCCATAGCCACCACTTATACTTGAAAGAGAGAGAGAGAGAGGGATCTCCACCTTGCAAGACTAGGTTTTGAGATTGTTTATTCCCATCTTGAATTGTGTTGGATATTTTTCTATTCTTATTGTGGATCTCCACGGTAATACAAAGACGAATTCCCTTTATTTGACTATATTGATGATCCATTCTTGTCTCATGTGTGAGTAATTCCATTGGGCATGGGAGATATAGGGGATTGGTGAGATATGATGTGCCTTCATATATTTTCCATTAATTTGTGATTGATTCTAATTACTATATTATGTGTGCTTGACTATCTGTGGGACGCCTTGTTGTCCAATTAAGGGCCCACACAAAAATGCTTTGTTTTACATATATAAGATCTTGTTCGCTAGTGGACTGGCAACCCCCGGGTGACACAGGGATATCAATGGAAAACTAGTAGACTCGAGGATAACGAGGAACCACTGTGCTTATTCCATTAGTCCGATCCAAGGAGCTTAATCGCTAAGCGACGAAGGGTCTGAATTGTCTAGTGTCTGACCATGGTTTTGGTAATAGGCTAGTAGGATTATTGAAGTTGGGATGAAATCTACCAAGAGGAGTTCCGGCTAATTATGGGTTGCTTGCCTGCACATATATTTATAAGATTATAATTGTTACACTTATCATTCATCCACCCAGCATAGTCACTATCACTATGAACTGAATCTCCCCGCACCTTCTTTTGCCATCTACACGAAACAACAAACAACCAAGTCGTTCTTTAATTTTATGCTTTATATTTCTGAAGTTTACGTTTTAGTTCTATTTAAATACATCTCAATTAATGAAAACCCGTTCTTATTTCAACACTTGCAGTCAATTCACTCGAAGGCATGTGACAACTTCGGGTGTGACAGAGACTTCACCCATAAACACTTACCTTTGGGATCCTTGTGGGATCGATATCTATACTTCGAAACTAGCTACAAACAATCTGTGCACTTGCAGACATCAAGCTAATTTCTAGCGCCGTTGTCGGGGAGCTAAGCACTAAGTGTTTGTCTTTTGATATTTTAGGTGTTGCTACTAGAAAATGTTCTCCCTAGGAGACAAAGGGTCTACACGCTCTGGTAGGACCTATCTACCGAATTATATTGAGCGTGTGCATGCTCAAAGGCGCGAAGAAATTATTGAAAAACTTTTAAGATCAAATAAAGTTGAAGTTGAAAACCTGAGTGATATTATGGAAATCATGTCTATTTATAGGACAACTCCTATGAAACCTGAGAAAACTCTCAGGGAATATAGTGCTCCAAGTTCTGAATTTCTTAAACAACCAATAGAGTTCCCTAGCCCTGGAGTCAGAGAATCTCGATTTGATGGTGGAATTATTAAAATTTTGTAGGAAAAAGCTTTCAGTGGAAGAGAAGATGAATACCTAGGAAGACACGTTAGAGAGTTCGACGATGTGATAACATTGCTTGGACCAAAAGGTTTGCCAAGATACTTTTCTTGTCTAATATTATTTCGCTGGTCTCTTAAAGGTAAGGCTCTAGACTGGTTATGTTCTCTCCCTCGCCATTACATTAAATGTTGGGAAAACTGCATTGTTAAATTCATAAACAGGTTTAATCCTTTTAAAAAGGTAACTGAACTAAGAAAGAATACAGGCAACTTTAGTCAGAACGTGAGAGAAAACTACCCACAAGCCAGGGAAAGATTCTTTGGAATGATCAATAGTATTCCTAATCATGGCTATTCTGAATCAACCATTTTCCATTTATTTTACCACGGTCTTAATACTCAATGTAGAGAATTGCTTGACCTCTCAGCAGGAGGTCTATAAATAATCTAACTATTAAGAAATGTTTGGAATTGTTGTCTACTAGGACTAAGAATGATTCTTTATATAATCCTGATTTTGGCACTAAGCTCGAAAGAGGGATACTTCAAATAACTCCTGATCTTATGCCCGAGGTACGCAAAACAATGAAACAAAAAGGTATAGCTTCTGAACTTGCTAAGGAAAACAAAGTAGATTTGTTACAAGTTTTAAATGAAGAAGATGAAACTAGAAAAGTTTTTCAAGAATTAAAACATCGACAAGTAAAATCTCATAATAACTTGCATAAGCATTTCCAAAAACACAAAAAGATTTTGGCTGAACTCACTGAAAATTATGATGAGATTGGCCAAGAAATAAAACTATTTCACAAGTATCTTTGTATGATTGGAATGTAGGGATTCCACACATAAAAACAATAAATTTTACTCTACGCCCCTGAACCCCTGAAGCTGCCAGGACCTATCTATTAGTAATACAGTAACGGGAGGGGCTTTTCGCGAACTTACCCTTGAAGACCGAAAAGCGTTGGCAATGCTCAAGAGAGCGTGGTTGATGTAGACGAGCCGAAGCCGACCTTAAGGTCGTGATGAAGTCCTTGCGCTCCTTCTGGCTCCAACGACTTGAGTGCCTCAAGTGCGACACCTCGCGGGAAGTTACACACGTCCGGTGCCTGACGATGACTCCCGCTTCCCCGATCCAGCAGCAGTTGCGGAAATAGAGCTCCCGGATCCGAATCCCGCAGCGCGATGGCGTTCCGCGGTGAAGATGTCTCTCGCTCGCGCAGTCCAGACTTGGGACCACGGTCACGAGAGAGAGAGGGGGAGAGAGAAAATATCAATTGGAGTTCCTCCCAAAAGTGGGGAGACCTTTATTGATTATTGGTGTATTTATCTTGGCCAAATACCCCACTATATATAGGGGGAGGAGGGGGTACACCCTCCCTCAAAGTCCCGGGGTGGGACTAAAGGAGAGGAGGGGTGGGGGAGGTGCCGCCGGCCACCCCCTCATGGGCCTCACGTGGGGGATGGCCTAATAGGGCCACCGGCCACCCCCTTGGCCCCTTCCCCTCTTGCCTTTCCCTAATGGGCCCTCCCCCCTCCGGGAATTGGCCCATTAAGCCTTTGACCATTACATTGATTTTTCTCTTTATTAAATAATTATTAATAAATGATTAAATCAACATTTAACATTCATTCACATATTATTCAATCTTTGTGGCCATGGAACACCTTCCACCTCCACTCCGGACATCCTCCGGACTTACAGAAACCCTTCCGGTTTTCTCTCTTCTTTTCTTCGGCGATTCTACCGATCCTATAAACACTCTCTAAGCATCATCAAGCCCTTAAGCGTGATACCCCACGGTTCGGGAACACTCCAGACATGGTCGGGACACTCCCGCACCAATGATCGATATAGGGACCTGGATGGCCATGTGACCCCTATGCGTTCCACGAAGATCTTTCATCGTTTGAACCGGGACAATCGTGTCTTATTCCCTTTGTCATTCGATACTTGCATCGCCCGAGATCTGATCATTGACATCACCATGTCATGTTCAATCTCGTTACCGAACAATGCTACTTGACTCGTTCCGAAAAGTGATATCCTCGTGATCTAATCACACGCTGCGCAGCTATTGGATATAACTTCTCCGAGTGGGCCCTTGAGTATCTTTCCGTCACATGGACAGACAAATCCCGCTCTTGACATATATTTCCTCTACGGTTCCCTCTGAGTACCTGAACACA
The DNA here is from genome assembly GCA_910589775.1 of Avena eriantha. Classification (NCBI taxonomy): domain Eukaryota; kingdom Viridiplantae; phylum Streptophyta; class Magnoliopsida; order Poales; family Poaceae; genus Avena; species Avena eriantha. The sequence continues at coordinate 325,300,521 of OU342743.1, forward strand.
CATTTATAACCACCGTTTTACCAGATGGCATTTGATGCTATCTAAGCACTCTCGGGAGATAGTGATTGATATAGCCTCACGGTCTAAGGAATAGTCTACGAGGATCCATTTCTAATCATCGTGACTTGAACTTCGTGACATGATCGGGTCACGATGTTTAGGTTGGGTATTGGTTCATCATCTCATTCTCTGAATGAGATGACCTCATTTCCAACTGGCATAAATGCCACATGATCAGGAAACATGATCATCCGTTGACCAATGAACCAATGACTAGAGTTTCACTGGGAACCCCTGGTTGTTTGTATATCACACGTGTATTGATGTTTCCACTCAATACAGTTATAGCATGATATAAAACTTAATCATAAACTATATGAAATATGATAACAGTCCTCACTACTATTTGTCTCTAGGGCATATTTCCAACATGGAACCCAGTGTGAACAAATAGCATCTGGTTATCAAATTTTTCTTCGCGATGATAAAGATATTCCTATTTCTACTAATGTTTTCACAAGAAGGGGTGCAGTTGTTACAGGACCCTTAGGACCATCAAAATATTAAGCTGATAAAGAGCGAAAGGTAAAAGCCTTGCTCATAGCAATCCAAGAAGATAATACATTGGTGGATCCTCAAGGTGAAACTGAAACACAAGATCAAACCTAGGAGGACTGGAATGATGCACAAGATAACCATTATGACTCTAATGCAGAGATGGTTGATCCAAGAGAAGATAAAGAAATAAGTAAGGAATATGATGTTGTTGTAGTAGAAAAGAAGAAAAGCAATAAGCTACAACAAAAGAAGGCAACGAAAGAACCTGACCCCCCACAAAAGGTAAAAGACAAGAGTAAGTCAGGTGAGAAAAAACTTCCTTATCCAGATCGAAAAAAGAAAGCACCGGATCAGGTAATTTATAATTCTTTTATAAAGGCACTTAGTGACCTTCGTCTAGAAATTCCATTTGCGGATGCAATCAAAGTTCTTACTTACACCAAATTCCTCCGTGATATTCTTAGTATAAAGAAAGAAATAACTGAAACTGTTGCCATGGTAACTAGTTATCCTGCTAATGGGAAGTTGTTGTATAAGTCTAGAGATCCTAGAATACCAACTATTTCATGCTCAATAGGTAAAACTAATATTCACAATGCCTTTTGTGATCTAGGAGCAGGAGTTAGTGTAATGCCATACTCCCTCTATAAAAGGTTAGGATTAGGGGAGTATTCTCCTACTACTATCACTTTACAGATGGGTGATAAGTCCACTAAACAACCCGTTGGTATGATTGAGGATGTTTTACTTAGAATAGATGGGCATGTTATTCCCACTGATTTTATTATTCTTGAAATGCTAGAAGATAAAAAATTATCCATAATACTTGGAAGACCTTTCCTTAGCACTGCAGGGGCATCAGTAGATTGTGCTGAAGGAAAGATAATCTTCAATGTTTATGATGCTGAAATCATCTGGTATTTTCCAAAGAAGCTAGAAGCAGGAGAAAGATATATTCCACCGGCAAAACGAGTTCATGAGGTAAGTGCCTTTGATAAGGGGCAACCCAAGGTAAGAATTCGAGAACAGAAAAAAGGTTGAGTTACTCAACCATTCCTAATAAAAGCTTAATGGGAGTCAACCCATCTCATCAATAAAATAGATTAGAGAATAAAAGGTTCATCACATTTCTACCACTTTTTCACAGACATTCTTGCGGAAGCGCACTCATGAAGATGCAGCTGTCAAAAAGTAGTAGAAACATCGATTGAATGAGTTTAGAATAAGAATAAAAATGTAAGTTTGAGTTTTTCATCTAAAGAAGCTAAAATTTTGCTTTTAATAAGTCAATGTTGGTCGACAATTTCTACCATCAATTTTCTGTCCAAAATAAGGTATTTTGCTAAGTTTTGGGATAAGAAATTATTCTCAAAGAAATAGATTTTTTTGATGATTACTGATGGTTTAATGACCAACCATACGGTGGGAATAAAAAATCCGGCCGTATAGTTCCGGTCGTATAGATATCTTTACCATCAACAAATTTTCTTCGAAGGCACAAAGAGTTTAACGACCAACTATACAGCGAGATTAAAAATTCCGGCTGTATAATTCCGGCCATATAGATATCGATGCCTCCGTACAAAATTCTTTGAAAGGCACAGAGAGTTTAATGACCAACTATATGGCGGGAATAAAAATTCCGGCCATATAGTTTCGATCGTATAGATACCGATGCCTTCATACAAAATTTATCCCAAAGGTACTGAGAGTTTAACGACCAACTATACGGCGGGAATAAAAATTCCGATCATATAGATACCGATGTTAGTTTTAGAAATTTATCTCGAGGGACAGACGGTTTAACGACCAACTATACGGCGGGATCATTTTGATCCGGTTGTATAGTTGCGTCTGTATAGTTGTTTTTCTGCATAAAGAAACCCTAGTTGGCTGCTCCGCCACAACTCTATACGGGCGGAGCAACATCACCCGCCTGTATAGTTCCGGCCGTATAGTTTGGTGCGACCACAAAATCGCACCAGGGCAGCTAGGTCTTCCTCCCCTCCTCATTATTTCTCTCTCTCTCTCTCTCTCTCTCTCTCTCTCTCAAAACCTCTCAAAATCCACCTAGAACTCTTGATTCTTCGCGGATTTCGTTCGTTTGAGTAGGGGAATCAATAGATCGGTATGTTTCTCTCCCTATCCATGCTTTATTTTCAGATTTCCATGGTTGAAACTCTCACATCGATCTAATGGATGAACTCAAGCTTATTTTAATTTACCTATTAATTTCTCACGTTAGAATTGAATTTTTCCATGTAGGATCGTTCATATATCATCTAGAAACTATATGCCTAAGGTTTTATGGTGAAATTTTTCAGTGCATCACGATGAACAAGATAGATAATCTCTTTCATTCGAGCAAGCGCCAACAGGGTGATGGCTCGAGCTCGGGGTCCCGAGCCCTGTGCAACTACAAGTTGGACATTGTCTTATCGAGGAGGGTGCTGCCCACACGTTGGGCCGACCACAACTTTCTCACCGTGGCAGGGTTAAAGGCGAACTTCGATCTCATGTGCAACAGGTCGGGGTTGGCGGTACTTGGCTTCACAAGCCACGATACTTACACCGATCTTACCCATGAGTTCCTTGCCTCCTTCTACGACGACCACATGGAGAAAGGTAATATGTGCCCGATAAGCTTCACCATGAACCGACAACATTATGAAATAAAATTTGAACAATTTTGAAATGATTTCAGCTTCCCTCATGTTGGGGAGCATACTGTTACTAATCTCTATAGCGTCACAAGTGGAGAGACTTGGGAGGTTATTTCTGTTAATGGTGGCAGTCAATTTTACCAAAAGAAGATGTCCACCATCCAGAATCCAACCATCCACTACTATGCTTTGTTCCTCGCCAACACACTACTGGGAAGAGGTGACACCGGTTCCATGGCCAATGCGGACATGGCAATGATCACCAAGGCTCTCTTCCCCACTTCACCGCAAAGCCCCAATCCTGCAGCTCTACTCATCCAACACTTTCACCACCAAAGCAACAAGACCAAAGCTGATATTCGCATTGGTGGATTGGTACCCCACCTTGCCCATGCATTAAATATTATACTACCTATTGACGGCTCCAAACTCATGCACATCAAGTATTTTACTGTTTGTGGCTTCCTTGGTGTCTACCATGTTAACCGGAGGCTTCGAGCATATCAATTCAGTTATCTTGGTGATGCACAGGGTGAGCAGGTTCAGTTGTCATGCCCCCAAGCCTTCTCGATTGTGGAGAAGGATGCTTGGATATTCACCAAGGACGAAGTGATGGAGATCATGGCCGAACTCCAGCCTTATGAAGAGGAAGATGAAGAAGGAGGATAGCAGGATGAGGATGAGCAGGAGCAGGAGCAGGAGGAAGAGCAGGGACACAACCATGATTGGGAGGAATAGCAGCAGCAACAGCCAGGGGGAGCTTGGGACCCGTGGCCCAACCAGCCACAATAGGGGTAGAGCTACGTCCCCTATCAGGAATTCCAACAGCTCAACCAGCGCGTTGGGGAGATCGACCACACTCTTCAGGAAGTGAATGAAGATGTGAATACTTTGACTCACAACTTCAGTCAATTCATGACCCACTCCCCCGACTACTACCAGCAGTATCCGCACCAGCCGCCAAATGACGGCAACAACTGAGCCTGGCAATAGCCTAAGCTTGGGGAGGTTTGAAAACCTCCAAACTTTGCATTCATGTTTTTACTTCTTCTTTTGATTTATTTTATTTGAAATTGGCATGTTTATTTTTAGTTTTGCATTCCTAAACCAAAAATACAAAAAAATTAGTTATAGCTTTATTTGCAAGTTCGTTTCTTTGTTTCTCTCGAAGATTCTTAATTTTAGGTGATTTGGCAATATGGAAATACAGGAGAGGTGATACATTGCAAATGTATCTATAATTTTTGATGTTCCATGCTTGGTTTTATCCACTTTCTTGTGTTTTGTCCACACTTTGGAGTACTTTTCATATGATTTCTTGGACTAACCTATTAACAAGAGCCATAGTACCAGCTGCCTGTTTTCTGCTGTTTTTGGTTCTAGGAAAGTCAGAAAATGAATATTCTCGGAATTGGACGGGACAAAAGCCAAAGTGCCTATTTTTCCGGAAGTCATCAGATGCTAGAGTACGAGACGGAGAAGGGCCAGAGGGCGGCCACATCACCTGGCCGCGCGGCCAGGCTTGGGCCACGCCAGGGGGTGGTGTGGCCGTCCTAAGCACCCCCTCGGCCTCTCCTTCTGCCTATAAGATGCCCTCGGGACGAAAACCCTAAGTACCCGATCAAAAATCCACGAAAGAGTCTGTAGCCACCGTCATCTCCATCCCTAGATCGGGAGGGATCTGAAGCTCTTCCCGGCACCCTGCCGGAGAGGGGAATTCACCCTGGAGGCCTTCTTCATCACCATGCAAGCCTCCGGTGTGATGCGTGAGTAGTTCATCCTTGGACTACGGATCCATGTAGTAGCTAGATGGCTGGTTCATGCCTCTGGTAATCTGGGGAAGTGACAGAAATCTCTAAGGTACTAGATGTGCTGTTGCTACTAGGGAGAAAACAACAATCCTTTGTTCATAGAACAATCATATTTTTTATATTACACGCAATTCGTAAAGCAAAAATCTGTTGCTTGCAACTTAATACTGGAGGGGGTTCGGATGATAACCTGAAGGTGGATTATTAGTCATAGATGCAGTTGGATGGCGGTCTATGTATAATGTTGTAATGCCCAATTGAATCTCAAAGGAGTCAAGATGATTAGTATATGCATGTATTACTTTCTCGATGTTTGTCAATTGCCCCGCTGTAATTTGTTCACCCAGCATGTTATCTATCTTAAGGAGAGCCACCTCTAGTGAACTATGGATCCCGGTCCTTTTCTTTACATACAATCTACAAACTCTTTACTGCTTTGTGTTTACTTTCTGCAAACTTTTACTTCTTTCCATTCGATACATTTAATCCTTTATTTTCAGCAAAACACGGTGAGATTGACAACCTCATCGCAAGTTGGGGACAAAGTTCTGTGGTTGTGTTGTGTAGGCCTCCATGTTGCTACTAGCATCGGTAGTGTGCCCTGCCAAGGCTCAGCTAGCAACACCTTTGGGGTGTTTCCTTGCTCCTACTGGTTCGATTAAACCTTGGTTTGATAACTGAGGGAAACTTGCTGCTGTGCTCATCATACCTTCCTCTTGGGGTTCCCAACGAGCTCTACATCAACACTGAGCCATCAAGAGGTTCGACTCAAATACGAGAACGAAGCAAGAACAAGGAGGTATCACATTCCTTTCATCGCCCTCTTTGCAACCTTAAATTGATCCTACAATTATTTACTTGCTTGCACTGGAGTCACTCCCCACTTAGCTTGTTATCCTACAAATTCTATTCCTTTGCTAGTGCCTCCTTTTTAGCTTTGAAATGATGAGCAATGAACTTGGTTAAAAATACTTCCTACATTTTTACAACAATAAAAAGCATCTGAAGGATGACTTGAGTCTATGCTTAGCTCAAAGAATTTGATTTTAGAACTACTCCATCCCATCTGAGCTTAATATAAAAATATTCGACAGTACCCTTGATTGAAATTGTTTGATTAAATGGATGCTTCGAAATAGTAGAAATTATGCCACTACTTTTTCTAATAATTACCGTAAGATATTGCTTTACGCGTGTCATTACAACTCTTCCGTGCTCCATGGGGAACTATTAACTCTGCTGGCCGACAAACGATCTAAATATGGAAAACCACTTGATTTGGGTATTGAGTTATGTAAACGTCTGTAGCAGCAATGCTATGACGTGTAAACATTTAGTCTCCTCATGGTTTCACATTCCTAGTGAAGTTCTAGTACTCCTATGGCCCATTATTCCTCAAAAATTATTTATTGGCATGGTCACGATTGCACAACACAACCCCAATTAACATGTTAAAAATAGTGGCATGATTTCTCTATGAAAGAGCTGAAATTTTTGAAAGACAAAAGAAAGAAAAAGGTGCTTTGAGAGTCTTGAAATTTTGACATGGGAGTAGATGAGTTGTTCTTATATTAAATGTTTTGATGCCAACTTGAGTACTCTTAATTGATTAAGCAAACAAGAACAAAAGTTTTCATCTCTCAACGAAGAGACACACCAAAAGAATTTGTCTCACTCTCCTAGATAAAACTTTCGACACTTGCTTGGGCATATGATTTATTTGCTAACAAGATATATGTGGTTAGGAAGTGAACTCAGTGCAATCTTGTGAATACTTGTATGATCATATTTAAGTTTGCATGGGTTGTGAAGAAAAGAATTTGACACCAATTCAAACTTGTGAGTTCCTTTATTTTCAGTCTCAAATCTCTGCTATTCTTCCTTATTTCCTTGTCACTCGAGGGAGAGCAACATCTAAGCTTGGGGGAGTTAATAGCTATGAGATTCGACACATTTTTGATGGCTTTTATTGATGGTTTTCTCCCGGATTTGATCGTTTTATAGCTTTACCTAACACAAATACTTCGGTAGCAAAGAAAACTTGGTTTTAATGTGTGTTTCTAGTTCTGAATGTCAACAGAAGGTTTCAACTAGATAAACACAATATTCTGGAGAAAACAAGCAATTCTCTCTTTGGAAGCACTCGAGGGGAGCTCACAGAAGCTTTAACCAGTAACTATACGGTGGGAATATTTTTCTGGCCGTATAGTTACCACCGCCTCTGTCTTGTCAAAAGGGACAACTTCTGTGAAGGAATGGAGGATGAAAACACAACACAACAGCCGCCACACTATCTAGAAGGGAGAAAGAAGAGATCCGGAGAAGAAGGGGAAGACGTTCTTCATCTCGCTCCACGATCTTCAACCTCCTAGCCAATACACCTCCATAGCCACTACTTGTACTTGAGAGAGAGAGAGGGATCTCCACCTTGCAAGACTAGGGTTTGAGATTGTTTCTTCCCATCTTGAATTGTGTTGGATATTTTTCTATTCTTATTGTGGATCTCCACGGTAATACAAAGATGAATTCCCTTTATTTGATTATATTGATGATCCGTTCTTCTCTCATGTGTGAGTAATTCTCTTGGGCGTGGGAGATGTAGGGGATTGGTGAGATGTGATGTGCCTTCATATATTTTCCATTAATTTGTTATTGGTTCTAATTTCTATATTATGTGTGCTTGCCTATCTGTTGGATGCCTAATGCTTCTTGTCCAATTAAGGGCCCAAACAACATGATGCTTTGTTTTACATAGATAAGATCTTGTTCGCTAGTGGACCGGCGACCCCCGGGTGACACGGGGATATCAATGGAAAACTAGTAGACTTGAGGATAACGAGGAACCACTATGCTTATTGCATTAGTCCGATCCAAGGAGCTTAATCGGTAAGCAACCTGAAGGGTCTTAATCGTCTAGTGTTTGACCATGGTTTTGGTAACAGGCTAGTAGGATTATTGAAGTTGGGATGAAATCTACCAAGAGGAGTTCTGACTAATTATGGGTTGCTCGCCTACACATATATTTATAAGATTATAATTGTTACATTTATCATTCATCCACCTAGCATAGTCACTATCACTATGAACTGAAAGCTCCCCGTGCCTTCTTTTGCCATCTGTAGGAAATAATAAACAACCAAGTCGTTCTTTACTTTTATGCTTTATATTTCTGAAGTTTACGTTTTAGTTCTATTTAAATAAATCTCAATTAATCAAAACCCGTTCTTATTTCAACACTTGTAGTCAATTCACTCGAAGACCTGTGACAACTTCGGGTGTGACAGAGACTTCACCCATAAACAGTTACCTTTGGGCTCCGTGTGGGATCGATATCTATACTTCGAAACTAGCTACAAACGATCTGTGCACTTGTAGACATCAAGCACCTCCGAGATCACCACCGAGCCAGTCGCCGATGGATACGCACTGGTGACATCGTCGAGGTCAAAGTCGTTGGGGAAGTGAGCGGCTAAGCGATGTGGTGGCCCCGCGTCTGAAGGCCGACCGCGCCATCCACTCTATGACAGTAGATGCCTCCTCAAGGTAGCTCCAGACCTCAGTCAACCCCCAGGAAGAACCTTGGTGGGGGAGACCCCCTGAAGAACAACCTGGACACACAGCACCGAAGCGGTGGCCGCATTCACCACCGCCGTCACACACTGCGAAGCGTCAAAGGTCTGCACCACCGGGTCACTTTGACCTATCATGGCTGCAACGTTAGAAAAACAACATCACTAAGGCCTAGTGGACTCGCCCGCTCGGGGACTCGCCGCATACCAGAAAAGAAGGAGTAGAAGGAAAGGACACTCACCAAGAAGTTTGCGGTAGCTCTCCGTCACATGTTTTTCAAGCGCCCCAAGGTCGCTCTGCAACCCCAGGATGACTGAGTCGGAGGCTTTTCGTTCCTCCTCCCCCGCGGCGACTGCAGCCTTGGCCCTCTCTTCAGAAGGATCATCAAAGCCTTCGCCACTTCCAGCTCCTTCACTAGCGAGTCGACTCACTCCTCTGTTGTGGCCAACGCCAACTTTGCAACATCCAGCTCAGCAACTAGAACATACCCCTCATGAGCCTTAGCAATCGCAGAAAGGAACTGATCTACAAGGAAAAAGCATCACGGTTCAGTTTCGCACAGCAACGACGGCTCGAGCTCGCTAAAGAAAACACCAACTCACCAACAGATTCTTGGATTCGCCGGTTGGCCTCCTGCGCTATCCGCAGATCGCGCTCCAGGCGCTCCTTCACAACTTGTCGATCGGATGATTCCCTCTGCAGGCCCTGGCGACAGAAAAACAATAAGAGATTGGATGACTAAAGTTCTAGTGTCTTGTCGCTAAAATTCAGCGACTAGATCCTCGAGGACTGGACGACTAAAGTTCTAAGCGTCTAGCCGCTGAAATTCAGTGACTAGACCCTCGGGGACTGGACGACTAAATTTCTAAGCGTCTAGCAGCTGAAATTCAGCGACTAGACCCTCGGAGACTAGACGACTAAAGTTCTAAGTGCCTAGTCGCTAAAATTCAGCGACTAGACACTCGGGGACTAGACATACCTGAATAGGAGCACCAAGCATGCTGTGAAGCTTGCTGGCGTCCATCGAAGGGACCACAAAAGACGTGCGCCCGCGACGCTACCCAATGTCATCATCGACGATCTCTAGATTTTGCAGCGACTGAGTTTCAGCCGCCGTCAAGAACGCCTTCACCATAAAGGGCGAAAACGACGTGGCCATCCGCACCGGGACGCTAATTGTTGAAGCCAGCGGCTCACCCGGCGAGACTTCCTTGATTGGCTCTGAGTGGGCGGCCGCCATTTCTCTAGCGCAGGCAACAGAGTCATCCTCCTCCACGTTCCCTCCTGACATGACGTCAGGGATGCCCCCTTCTTCTTCTTCTTCTTCTTCGCGCCTTCGACTGGCGCATCCTCTGCGATAATCCTCCTCTTCTTGGAGGGGTCGATTTCCCCTTGTCCGTCAACTGGTGGAACTTTGGCCACCAAAGGGAGACCAATCTTCTTGGCGCCAGACCTGTGAAAATGGCCACGATCAGGAAGTTGACGATGCAAGGGATACTGAAATGCGAGGAAGAATCAAACTCACTTGGCAACGTGGAGATGATGACCCACATGTATAGGGGGTGTATCGCAGTATTTTCGAGGGAAGTGAACCCAATTTATTGATTCGACACAAGGGGAGCCAAAGAATATTATAATCCTTAACAACTGAGTTGTCAATTTAGATGCACCTGGAAACAATCTTGCTCATAGCAGTTTATCAGTAGCAACAGTTTTATAGTAGGAATAGTAAAGTAGCAGCAGCAGTAAAGTAAAGACAGCAGTAACAATAGCAGTAAACATTGGGATTCGAGTGCGGTAGGTATAGGGATGGATGGACGGGCGTTGCATGGACAAGATAATTCACACAGAAATCATAAGATAGGGCAATTTCAGATAAATAAGATAAAGCATCCAAGTACTAGATAATCTTAGGCATGTGTTCCCTATATAGTCATACGTGCTCGCAATGAGAACTTGCACAACATCTTTTGTCTTGCCAGCCCGTTTGTATCGGGGCCTCAAGGGAACTACTGGCAATTATGGTGCTCCTTTTAATAGAGCACCGGAGCAAAGCATTAACACTCCATAAACACATGTGATCCTCACATCAAACCCATTCCCTCCGGTTATCCCAATTTCTGTCACTTCGGGGCCATTGGTTCCGGACAACAACGTGTGTATACAACTTGTAGATAAGACCAAAAACAATACTATCATAATGAATCAATAACATGTTCAGATCTGAAATCATGGCACTCGGGCCCTAGTGACAAGCATTAAGCATAACAAGTCGCAACAAAGTCATAAAGAACTAATAGAAGATACTAGGCACCATGCCCTAATAATCCGATGCCATTACATGAACGATCTCATCCAATCCCTACCATCCCCATAGCCTACAACGGGGGATTACTCACTCATAGATGGGGGAAACATGGATGGTCGATGGAGAAGCGATGGTGATGATGATGGTGATGATCTCCTCCAATTCCCTGTTCCGGTGGAGAAGCGATGGTTTGAATTAGGATTTTTCTTTTTAGTTTAAACTTAGTCCTGTCTCTGAGTTTGAAAATTAATTTAGAGATTTTGACAAATCTAAATTGCATGAAACTAATTTTGTCTGAAAGATATTAAAATGATCTATCCAAGCCCATTGGATTTAATTCAATTAGCGTTATAGATCTATCCTAGTAAAAATAACAAAACAGAAGCTTTTGCAACTTGCAACATTTTTATAAAATCAACCAAGATAGGTTTTGAGTTGATTCCAACTCTCAAAATTCACATTTCATCATACCTATCTGAATATGTAATAATATTAAGGTTTACATGCAGTGACTTTGGACTAGTACCAAAATAATGCTATATAGGCATTTCTAGTCACTTTAAATCAATAAATAATAAACTCAAACCAAAGTAATATTGATCCAACCTTTAAATCCCATTCCCACATGTGAGAATATGTGGTGAGGACATGTGTCCACATGATCCAATATTTTAGGTGGTGAACATTAAATCTTAGTTAAATTTCAATGAGTAGAAATTACTTTTCTAAATTAAAAAGAGTGAAACTATTAAATCAAACTTGTGGTGCTTAAGATGATAATAGATCATCAAATGTGTGTCTTAGAATACTAATTAGACTAGTTAAGTATTGTTTGGTGATTGTGTACTCCGTATGTATTTAGAGACGATAGTACAGACCAAGCTTTCGAGGAGGAGGAGTTCTACCAAGAAGAAGAAGAAGAAAACTTCAACCACTGCACCAACCAAGGCAAGCCACCATGAACAATGCAAGCTAACATTCGCAAGTATAATGCTTAGCAAGCTAGGATTAAACTAGATGGTTTAGCAAAGATGCTTTATGCATGCTTTGGTCACACTACCTTGATTATTAGTACCCCAAGTCTTATTTACAAGCTTTACTTCCTTTACTTTACACAAAGTTCTTTACTTGTTTTGAAGGTAGCATAAAGAGTATAAAACTTGACCTATTTAGAAACCCTTTAGATGTCATTCTATGGCATGAGATTGAACCCATCTTTTCAACCTTAGTGAAAACTCTTAACTTAGTAGTTTAGAGTAGATCAAAAACCTGAGTCACTTTAGATGGGAACACTTGGTGAAAATGATTTATGAAAACCTTGGAATGATGAGTCATTCTAATGAGATGTTTTGACAGGTGTTGAGAAACACAAATGGTTTATGATGGTGAAAATGTTGAGGCATGAGCCTTAACCCTTTTATAAAACTGATGGTTGGATTCGGATGCGATACCATTCCAAATTTACCGTACAACCACACTACCTGAATTGGGTAAGGCTTAGCTGGAAATTTATATGCATTAGTATTAGTTCCCTCGCCGGAGAGGTTTGAGCTGAGGCTACCTCTCAATGTTGTCCACCTATGCAGTGCCCAAGAACACTGATGGTCATGGTTGGGAGGCCATGCTCATAGGAGAGGTGCTTATACTAGGGTGTGTAAAGGGAAGGTTATGTTTGATTATCTGCATACTAATTATGATGATTCAGGGTTATCCCTGACAGATGTATCGAATCTTGTGGTGAAAGCGTACCACCTCTGTAGAGTGTCAAACTATTCGAATAGCCACGTTCGCGGTTATGGACAGTTGGAATGGCCATACTGTTTCGTTGTCAGATGTTTTCCAAACAACTTATGAAATGAAGGATGAATCTTGACTTGACCACAACAGGGTTGGGTTTATGACAATAGCTTCCCAACTTAAGGGATTCTAGAACTTTATTTTACCTTTCTTTGCTTCAGAACTCAGCTTAGGTTTCAAACTTAACCTTATAGTTAAACTTAGATTTATCAATTTCACTTAGAACTATATTACTTGTTAGAGGTAGTTTGCGAGTACTTAAAGAGTACTCATGGCTTTTGTCCCTGGCTATTCTCATGGCCAGACTATGAAGGAGACTATCGAGATGATGGCCCCCAGGACGGCTACGATAACTAGGATTATCTGCCTTCGTTAGCATTGCCTGTACCCCTGAAGATGGACCCCACCGCTACGCTTATCTTTTATGTCCACTGCTTGTTGTATTAAGACTGGATCATGAGATCCTTATTTGTGTAAGACCTTATGTATGGTTTGTAATGGATGATGTACTATGATATCCAATCCGTTATGTCTCGCAAAAATGGTAATCCTGGGATTGCGAGGTATGGCATAACGGGCATCTAGGATTAAAAATCCGGGTGTTGACAAGTTGGTATCAGAGCCATCCTGACCATAGGAGACCCTAGTTAGAATGGACGTCCGAACAAAAACTTAGTTTCAAAACCAAAGTGAATATTTATGAAAAACTATCTCCTCTCTTATCCTTGTGGATTCATTCTTTCTCAAAAATTCATGTTCCTCAAAATTCTTACATTACTACTTAAAATTTGACACACTTGATCACTTCACTAACTTCCTCATCCTAAATTCTTGTAGATGGAGTCTCGGTTCAGCAAGTTTTACCAGTTGGGAAACGGAGGTCAGCTGATCTTCGAGAGGGATTTGGATTCACTGTCGGAGTTACTAGGACGCCCACATCCGGAGTTTCTTGGAGCTCAACTTCCAGGACCCCTAGGAGGAGACCTACAGTGGCTAGTCACCGCAGATCTTAGAGGAAGCATCGAAGCACCAACTTCCAGGAGAATTCAGTTCTCTGTGAGAGAGAACAACTGGCTAGATGGATTAGCCAGGGCAATGTAGGAAGCTCTCGCACGTCTATGTGCCCTCAGTGTCAACCAAATCCAAGGACCCCGTTTTGCCCACTATGCAAGACGTGACTTCATGGGAATGCCGATGGAGATGCCAAGTCACCCAGAGTTGAGGCGTCAAGTGGAGAATCTTGACTTCTTGCTTCACGATAGACAGCAGGAACTGGACAATGCCAGAGAGTTAGCCAACCAGAACCGTGTCATTGCCGACCAGAAGGCCCAGACTTTTGCACTGCTCGTCCAAGATCGCCAATCTCTTCGCTGCCAGCGTGCAAAGAAGGATTGCACCATCGCCCGTCTTCGCAAGAAGGTGGCCGACATCGAGAAGACCATCAAGGAGAAGGAAGCTCAGCTTGTAGCAAAGGAAGAAGAAGATGAGGGTGAAGACATCTAGGGATACATGGATTCTTACCTCAGCAACAATGATGACTTTCTGGCGGAGGATGTCGTGGACTTCTACACTAACGATGAGGACTCCGACTTCATCGACGATGAGTAGATGCACTAGAACACTGTCGTAGCATGAGATGTACTGGTCCCAATGTATCGTAGTTGCAGAATGGTTCTTCAAACCATCTATTTTCCTTTGTTTGTTGTGGTGTGTGTTGTACTGTGTGCTTGTTTGCATGAATGAAAATGAAGTTAGTTGAAAAACCTGAGTCTAACTCAAAGTTTTTGCTTTGAAAACCAAAACCATGAACCTTAGAATTTCCCTCTTACCCCTATATCCATCTCAATCTTCAGATGACTCGTGGAAACCAAGGAGGGAGCAGCTCGTCGCAAGACCCAATGCTGCAGATCTTGTAGAATCTCATCGCAGACCGTGAAGCAAGCAGGGCAAAACTCCAAGCCAACTTAGCAACACTTCAGCAGATCGCCAAAATGGCTCTCAACAACCAGGGTCAGGGAAATCAGGATCATCAAGGATCCAAACTGAAGAATTTTTAGAATACCAATCCCCTAATCTTTAGCACATCTGAAAACCCACTAGATGCCAATGATTGGTTGCAGACCATGGAAAATAACTTAGAAGTTGCAAGAGTTGATGAGAATGAGAAAGTTCTCTTTGCCACCCACTATCTGGCAGGAGATGCAAGAGCTTGGTGGAACAGTATCCGCCTGATGAACCATGGTCAAGTTATGACATGGGAAGCATTCAAAGTCAAGTTCAGTCGCACCCACGTGCCGCAAGGTCTAGTCAACAGAATGAGAGATGCATTCCGCGAATTGAAGCAAGGAAGAATGACTGTGGTGGAGTACCGTGACAAATTCCTGTCACTTGCCAGATATGCACCTGATGAGATCAACACAGAGGCCAAGAAGAAGGAGAGATTCCTGAACGGACTGCATGATGAGATGTAGACAGTCCTTGTCAACACCCGTTTCGAGGATCTCGAAGAGCTAGTCGACTCTGCCATTCAGATGGAAGGGAAGATTAACCAGGAAAACGACAACCGCAAGCGTCATATGATGCAGCAGTCTGGAACCAGTAGTCACCAGAAGTACCGTCACAACCCTTCCTCAGGATATGCACCAAGGAACAACCGACCCCCAACGTCTCGTCCAAGCTACCCCAACCGTAGCGGAGGCAATGGGAAGCCCGGAGGAAACAATCACAACTCTGGCAATGCCAACAATTTCAACCGTGCACCTCTCAAGGCCAACAACAACAACAAAAACACTGCACCCAGAACTGGCAGCAATGGTGTGCCTGTCGTAGTCAAGGACAAGTCCCAGATCACTTGTTTCGAGTGTGGGGTGAAGGGTCACTATTCCAATGAGTGTCCCAAGAAGACTGTAGCCAATGCCAATGTGAATGCCCCAGCTCAGCAGCAGCGTCGTGTTCAACCAGGAAGAAGATTTGCCTCAGGGAACCCTCACAACCGCAACGGCCGTCTCTTCCACATGAACGCAGAGGAAGCCCAGGAAGCGCTAGATGTAGTGCTGGGTATGTTTTCTGTCAACTCAGTTTTAGCAAGAGTATTGTTTGATTCAGGAGCATCACATTCATTTGTCACCGAAGAATTTGCATGCACTAGTAAGATTCACCCAACCAACCTGAAGCATGTCATGATAGTTCAAATCCCCGGTTCAACAACCAAAGCTAGAAAAATTTGCAAGCCTGTGCCTATCAGAATACATGGGATAGATTTTTATGCCAACCTAATTGTACTCGGAACCAAAGGTTTGGAAGTAGTACTAGGTATGGACTGGATGTCAAGGCATAAAGGACTGATAGACTGTGCTAAGAAAGCCATCACCATGACCAGTAGCTCTGGAGTCATAGTAGAGCATATCTCTGAAACCTTACCCCGTCAATTCAAGTGCAACAAGAGTGTAGCCTGGCCCACCATAGATCAAGTCAGAGTAGTCTGTGAATACCCCGACGTATTCCCAGATGAATTGCCAGGTATGCCCCCGGATAGGGATATTGAGTTCATTATCGAACTAATCCCCGGAACCGGACCTATAGCCCAGAGACCCTATAGCATGAACCCCTCAGAGTTAGTGGAATTGAAGAAGCAGTTGGATGCCATGTTAGAGAAAGGCTTGATTCAACCAAGCGCATCGCCATGGAGATCACCAGTGTTATTCGTCGACAAGAAAGATGGAGGCAACCGTCTATGCACAGATTACAAAAAGTTGAATTATGTCACCGTCAAGAACAAGTACCCTTTGCCAAAGATAGAGGATCTATTTGATCAGTTGACTGGAGCCCATGTATTCTCAAAGATTGATCTTAGGACTGGTTATCACCAACTTAAGATTCGTGCAACGGATATTCCGAAGACCGCCTTTACTACTCGCTATGGTTTATACGAGTATACGGTTATGTCTTTTGGATTAACCAATGCCCCTGCTTATTTCATGAACCTCATGATAAGATCTTTATGAATTTCCAAGATAAGTTTGTAGTTGTGTTTATCGACGACATCCTTATCTACTCCAGATCAGAAGAAGAGCATGAACAACATCTAAGAGTTATCCTAGAAACCCTGAGAGAGCATCAGTTATATGCCAAGTTCAGCAAGTGTGAGTTTTGGCTGAAGGAAGTAGGATTCCTAGGACATATTGTGTCTGCCGGAGGAGTCTTTGTTCATCCCGCCAAGATCAAGGATGTCGAAGAATGGGAAGCCCCAACCACTCAAACCCAAGTCCGTGCATTTCTCGGATTAGTGGGATATTACCACAAGTTCGTAGAAGGATTCTCGAGCATAGCCCGACCAATGACCCAATTGTTGAAGAAGGACAAGAAGTTTGAATGGACAGACAAGTGTGTAGCTAGTTTCCAGGAGCTGAAGAAGAGATTGATATCAGCCCCAATATTAGTCATGCCAGATATCAAGAAGCCATTTGATGTGTATTGTGACGCATCCAAGATTGGTCTAGGATGTGTATTGATGCAAGAAGGCAAAGTCATCGCGTATCTATCTCGACAACTGAAGCAGCATGAGCAGAACTATCCGACCCATGATCTTGAGCTAGCAACTGTGGTTCTAGCATTGAAGACATGGCGTCATTATTTGATGGGTAATCGCTGTGAGATTTACTCAGATCATAAGAGTTTAAAATATATCTTCACTCAGAAAGAGCTGAATATGAGGCAAAGGAGATGGATAGAGTTAATCAAGGATTATGACCTTGACATTCACTATCACCCCGGCAAGGCCAATGTGGTAGTGGATGCTCTTAGCAGATTGCTGTGTAGGCTAAACACCATGATCAAAGAAAGGCAGCAACCTTGTATGAGGAGTTGGAGTAGTTCAGGACTAAATTAGTTAGCAAAGGATTCTTAGCTAGCATTGAACTTCAACCCACTTTGATTAGCCAAATCAAGGAAGCCTAGAAGGGGAATGAAAGTATCGACGGTATCAAACGTCGTATTGGTACAGGAAAGGTACCTGGATTCACTGAAGACGAAGAAGGAGTATTGTGGTACAAAGGACGTATCTGTGTGCCAGCAGATTCAGAGCTGAAGCAGGTTATCATGAAAGAATCTCATGATACTCTTTATTCTCCACCCCGGAGGAACGAAGATGTATCATGATTTGAAGGAACAATTTTGGTGGCACAAGATGAAGAGAGAAATCGGAAGCTACATCGCCAAGTGTGACATCTGTCAAAGAGTCAAAGCAGAGCATCAGAGACCTGCAGGACTGTTGCAACCATTGCAGATTCCGGAATGGAAATGGGATTCCGTCAGAATGGACTTTATCACCGGTTTGCCTATTTCTAGTAGGGGAAATGACTCAATCTGGGTCATAGTTGATAGATTGTCCAAGGTAGCCCACTTTATACCTGTCAAGACTACCTACCAGAGTGCGAAGCTAGCAGAAATGTACATCGCTAGAATTGTTAGTCTGCATGGAACCCCCAAGACTATTGTATCAGATCGAGGAACTCAATTTACCTCAAGATTTTGGTAGAAAGTCCAAGAAGGATAAGGAACCAAGTTGAACTTCAGTACCGCTTATCACCCGCAAACTGATGGACAGATGGAGAGAGTCAACCAAATCCTAGAGGATATGCTTAGAGCTTGTGTGTTGGAATACAGATCAAAATGGGAACATTGCCTGCCTTTCGCTGAATTCTCATATAACAACAGTTATCAAGCTAGTTTGCAGATGGCACCATTTGAATTCCTATATGGAAGAAAGTGTTGTACCCCTTTGAATTGGTCGCAAGTAGGAGAGAGTCGGATCTTTGGACCCGACATTCTCAAAGAAGCAGAAGAGAAAGTTCACAAAGTCCGTGAGCACCTCAAGACCACCCAATCCAGACAGAAGAGTTATGCTGACAAAAGAAGGAGAGACATGACTTTCAATGTCGGAGATTTTGTGTATCTCAAAGTTTTGCCATTGAAAGGAACTCAACGCTTTAGTCTGAAATGAAAGTTAGCCCCTCGATATATCGGGCCCTTCAAGATTCTGAACCGCCGAGGAGAAGTATCGTATCAACTGGAACTGCCTGAAGAGATGTCAGCCATCCACAATGTGTTCCATATCTCGTTACTTCGCAAATGCCTGGAAGTGCCCGAGAAGACTGAAGTTTTCAAGAACATCAATCACAAAGCTATAGAAATCAACAATGACCTGACCTATCGGGAATTGCCCATCCGTATCTTAGAAGGAGCCTATAGAACCACCAGGACCAGGAGCATCAAGTTTCTCAAGATTCAGTGGAGCAACCATACCGAAGAAGAAGCCACTTAGGAGCGCGAAGATTACATTAGGACAGAGTTCCCAGATCTCTTTAGTTCCTAGTTTTCCTTGTAAATCTCGGGATGAGATTTTGTTTAAGGGGGGAAGGTTTATAACATCCCAAAACTTTAATCCAAGTTTATCAAGATCCAAATCATCAAATTTAGGGTTAACAAAAACTTTTCCAAATTAAAAATAAAAGCATTCATGTGTATGTGCATTTAATTTAGGAATTGATTTGAATTGCCATGGTTCTGTGATTCCTTGCTTGTAAAATGTTTCTTAGGTGAAATAAACATCATCTAAATCATTCCCAAACTTTTCCCAAAGAAGAACAACTCAAAATGAATATTTGAAGTGAATGGTCATTTTGGCCAAATTAACTCTCATGCCTACTTTGGCTATTCCTAGTACTCAAAACTTAACAGAAACATGTGTGGATCTTTGCACCCCTTGAGAGTACACATAATGCGGTACCAAGGCCCACTTTGTGATCTGCTAAAAACATTCAAATGCTAATTTTAAATGACAGTTTAAAATTGAATCTAATTCATATGGGAAGATCCCACTATTTCAAAAACCACTCAAACCAGCTCAATTTTCAAAACCCAAGCACCCACAGAGTCTCAAGCTTATGCCTAGCAAACCCACCAAAAATCTTTTCAAAATTCCAAAGTTTATTTCATGCGGCCATTTCATCAAACACTTAGCATGCATGATTTACACCCTAATCCTAGCTCACTATTTTGAACAGGGTTTTGCCCCCATTTGATCTCCCTTTAATCCCTTTGTCCCCCCAGGGTCTAACCATGCCATTAGCACCTCACCCCCTTGTCCCTAGTGGCAGTGCAAGGCCATGCTGAGCCACCCCTCGCCGGTCGACCATGCACTCGCCCTAGCAGACCACCTCCCTCTCTCTCGCCATGTCTAGGAGGTAGCCAGGATCTCACCGCTACCCCCTGTCTCCTGCCCGAGCCAATCCCAGTAGTGGACCACCGAGGAGAGCCCGCGCCCAGTGCCACCGCACCATGCCGAGCACGCGCCAGAGCGCCGCACCCGGCACACGTGCACAAGCCACCACTCGACCGCAGCCCGCGCCCACCGCTCTGCCACGACCCAGGGAACACGACGGACACGCCCGTTTGCCGCCCAACGCACCGCAGCCACCGCTCGCCATGGACACCGCCGCCTCTGCCGCTCAGAGCGCCAGCTCACCCTGACCGCATACCACCACC
Source organism: Avena eriantha (assembly GCA_910589775.1). Taxonomy (NCBI): domain Eukaryota; kingdom Viridiplantae; phylum Streptophyta; class Magnoliopsida; order Poales; family Poaceae; genus Avena; species Avena eriantha. The sequence goes on from OU342743.1 coordinate 325,320,773, forward strand.
CCTACGCCCGCATTCACTTCCTAGAGCACCGCCAGGAGACCGCCTGTCGATCGCCACCCTCAGCCATGCCGCTAGCCTCCCATAGCCATGTCGCCACCATCGCCGGCCCATCCCTCTCGGTCTCGCCGTCGAGCCTATAAAAGGAGGGCACCCCCAGCCGTTTGAAGTACACCACTCCACTCCCCTCACCTCACTGACCGTCCCACACCATTAGCCGGAGCAAGGGGAGCAACAGCTCACCGGAATTGCACCGGAGCAGGCCGCCTCTAGAGGAGAAGGGCGCCGCTGATTGCGACCACCCCCGGAGTTGCCTCGACTGTCCCTGAGCTCGCCGTCGAATTAGGATTTTTCAGAGTTTGAATTAGGATTTTTCTTTTTAGTTTAAACTTAGTCCTGTCTCTGAGTTTGAAAATTAATTTAGAGAGTTTGACAAATCTAAATTGCATGAAACTAATTTTGTATGAAAGATATTAAAATGATCTATCCAAGCCCGTTGGATTTAATTCAATTAGCGTTATAGATCTATCCTAGTAAAAATAACAAAACAGAAGCTTTTGCAACTTGCAACATTTTTATAAAATCAACCAAGATAGGTTTTGAGTTGATTCCAACTCTCAAAATTCACATTTCATCATACCTATCTGAATATGTAATAATATTAAGGTTTACATGCAGTGACTTTGGACTAGTACCAAAATAATGCTATATAGGCATTTCTAGTCACTTTAAATCAATAAATAATAAACTTAAACCAAAGTAATATTGATCCAACCTTTAAATCCCATTCCCACATGTGAGAATATGTGGTGAGGACATGTGTCCACATGATCCAATATTTTAGGTGGTGAACATTAAATCTTAGTTAAATTTCAATGAGTAGAAATTACTTTTCTAAATTAAAAAGAGTGAAACTATTAAATCAAACTTGTGGTGCTTAAGATGATAATAGATCATCAAATGTGTGTCTTAGAATACTAATTAGACTAGTTAAGTATTGTTTGGTGATTGTGTACTCCGTATGTATTTAGAGACGATAGTACAGACCAAGCTTTCGAGGAGGAGGAGTTCTACCAAGAAGAAGAAGAAGAAAACTTCAACCACTGCACCAACCAAGGCAAGCCACCATGAACAAGGCAAGCTAACATTCGCAAGTATAATGCTTAGCAAGCTAGGATTAAACTAGATGGTTTAGCAAAGATGCTTTATGCATGCTTTGGTCACACTACCTTGATTATTAGTACCCCAAGTCTTATTTACAAGCTTTACTTCCTTTACTTTACACAAAGTTCTTTACTTGTTTTGAAGGTAGCATAAAGAGTATAAAACTTGACCTATTTAGAAACCCTTTAGATGTCATTCTATGGCATGAGATTGAACCCATCTTTTCAACCTTAGTGAAAACTCTTAACTTAGTAGTTTAGAGTAGATCAAAAACCTGAGTCACTTTAGATGGGAACACTTGGTGAAAATGATTTATGAAAACCTTGGAATGATGAGTCATTCTAATGAGATGTTTTGACAGGTGTTGAGAAACACAAATGGTTTATGATGGTGAAAATGTTGAGGCATGAGCCTTAACCCTTTTATAAAACTGATGGTTGGATTCGGATGCGATACCATTCCAAATTTACCGTACAACCACACTACCTGAATTGGGTAAGGCTTAGCTGGAAATTTATATGCATTAGTATTAGTTCCCTCGCCGGAGAGGTTTGAGCTGAGGCTACCTCTCAATGTTGTCCACCTATGCAGTGCCCAAGAACACTGATGGTCATGGTTGGGAGGCCATGCTCATAGGAGAGGTGCTTATACTAGGGTGTGTAAAGGGAAGGTTATGTTTGATTATCTGCATACTAATTATGATGATTCAGGGTTATCCCTGACAGATGTATCGAATCTTGTGGTGAAAGCGTACCACCTCTGTAGAGTGTCAAACTATTCGAATAGCCACGTTCGCGGTTATGGACAGTTGGAATGGCCATACTGTTTCGTTGTCAGATGTTTTCCAAACAACTTATGAAATGAAGGATGAATCTTGACTTGACCACAACAGGGTTGGGTTTATGACAATAGCTTCCCAACTTAAGGGATTCTAGAACTTTATTTTACCTTTCTTTGCTTCAGAACTCAGCTTAGGTTTCAAACTTAACCTTATAGTTAAACTTAGATTTATCAATTTCACTTAGAACTATATTACTTGTTAGAGGTAGTTTGCGAGTACTTAAAGAGTACTCATGGCTTTTGTCCCTGGCTATTCTCATGGCCAGACTATGAAGGAGACTATCGAGATGATGGCCCCCAGGACGGCTACGATAACTAGGATTATCTGCCTTCGTTAGCATTGCCTGTACCCCTGAAGATGGACCCCACCGCTACGCTTATCTTTTATGTCCACTGCTTGTTGTATTAAGACTGGATCATGAGATCCTTATTTGTGTAAGACCTTATGTATGGTTTGTAATGGATGATGTACTATGATATCCAATCCGTTATGTCTCGCAAATATGGTAATCCTGGGATTGCAAGGTATGACATAACGGGCATCTGGGATTAAAAATGCGGGTGTTGACACAAGGCATATTGAATATGCGCGAAAGTAGCAACTGATACTAATAGGTAGGTATGGTGGACACTTTGGCAATATTTGGTTTTGGGGAGTTGGAAACATGAGTAAAACATACTCAGTGAAAGTGAAGGCTAGCAATAGTCGGGGAGCGACAAACGAGAGAGCAATAATGGCCATAATCATGCAGAGCAACAAAACATCATTGATCAAAGCATAAAGTTATACTACGAGTCTAAAACTAAAGGGTCATAAAGGCTTATGGTGACTTGGGATAGTCATAACATGGTGTGAGCATGTGCCAAGTCAACCCAAATAAAGCATCAAAGGAGAATACCACTATACTATGCTTTAATATGCTAAAACAACACATGATTCTTCCAAGGCACATTAAGCAATCTCAATTGTTTATAACAAGTCATGCTATAACAAAGAATACTAAGCATAAAGCCAAACAATATCAAGCATGGCATGACAAAGCATAGGCCACAGTCAAAAACATGCTCTCTTTACCACTTAAGCATGAGCTTTCCTACTCTTTTCCAAACCAAACCAAACTATTTGAACATCAATGTATGAAAGAGGGGGTCCAACCAATTTATTCAGCAAACTAAGTAAAACAAAGCAAACGAAAAACCAAAACAAAAATGGCAAAGAAGACGCTCCAAGAACAACACAACTGTGCATGAAACAATAAAAATGAAGCGTTTGGAAGAAACCTGGGATTTTTATTGATGAAGAAGGGGATGCCTTGGGCATCCCCAAGCTTGAGTTTTAGTCCATCCTTCATCTCATTACTCATTCCTTCCATACACCTGAAATTTTTCTTCATACAAAACTTCACACAATCTTTATTAGCAACATTAGTGCACTCAAGATAATAAGTCTTTGGGTTCAGTTCCAACACCAATAAAACTACCATTAAAACACTAGCTACTGTAGAACTTCCCTCAAAAAGCTCAATTCCCCAAAAGAACTCAAAAAGGAACCAACAAGAAGCAAATGCAGAAAATGGCAGAAATCTGTCAAAACAGACCAGCAGGTAAAGACGAATTTTTTCGAAGACCTTCTGTTACTCAAATCAAAAAGTGTTGAACAAACGAAAGTTAGATAACAACATGGGGCAGAATCACAAAAATTAACGCCTCAAAAGGACGTACAGAGGTTTTACATGAATTTTTACGGTGAAGCACAGAAATCTGTTTTGGGACAGCAACTTTCCCAACCATTACTTCTCTCTCATTAGAGGTTACTATTGGCACAAAAAGCAAATAAAAAGGATAAGGAGCGGTTATTACTGAAGTAATAACTTCCAAGACTCATCTAAAACTTTTGGGTTATCTTCCAATAAGTACTTTTCTTTAACGCCTTTAAGTTAGGCATAAGAAAAAACTAAAATGGATAGAATAGAAGTAAGCGGAGATAATCATGGTGAAAACATTGTTTTGTTCAATGAAATCCTTTTGTTAACAAGGTTGATCAGGTCTTGTTACCAAAAAAATTCCATATGAGACAAAACTTTATATCCCACTAATGATTATGTTACCTTAACCTTGATAGCAATGGTCCCAATCATAATAGTTTCAATTTTTTCTCTTGGTATGGGACAATATATTTCTCCAACTTGAATGCCCTCAACATGTTCAATTTAATTCAAACCATAAGTCCTTTCAATCTTCTTGGGGAAATAGACTGTGTGTTCCTTGTCATTAACATTGAAGGTCACCTTCCCTTGATTACAATTAATAACAGCTCATGTAGTATTTAAGAAAAGGTCTCCCAAGAATAATAGACATATTATCATCTTCAGGCATAATAGTTTGAGAGGACTCTCACATAAGAAATATGAATTGAAGTAAAAGAGAGCATCAAGAAGCAAATTCAAAACACATTTAAGTCTAACCCACTTCCTATGCATAGGAATCTTGTATGCAAATAAATTCGCAAAGAACAGAGTGACAGACATCGGAAGATAAAACAAGAGTAACTTCAAAACTTTCAGCACATAGAGAGGTGTTTCAATGCCATGAAAACTTCTACAACCATATTTTCCTTTCTCATAATAATTTTCAGTAGCCTCATGAATAAACTCAACAATATAACTATCACATAAAGCATGCTTTTCATGATCTACAAGCACTAGAGCTTTATTATAAACATTTTCAAAAGAATCCTCAGGAACATAACATTCATCCTCCTTTAGTAAGGATGGAGGACAATCAAATAATGTAAGGGATAAAGAGTTACTCTCATTAGAAGGTAGGCATGGGTAGCTAATCCATTCTTCCTCCTTTTGTTCATCACTCTCCTCCTCTTTTTCATCTAATGAGATTTCAGGTTCATCAATTTCCTCTTCCATAGGATCCTGCAAGGCATTAGTCTCTTCCATTTGTGGAAAGCATCTATTAATATATTCAAGAATATAGCCATTTTCATCCTTGTAATTATCAAAGCAAAATTTAAGTATACCATAAACCTTATATTTGTAAGGTGAATCATCAATATTCTCAAGCAAACTAGCAAGTTCAAAAGCACCCTTCCAAGCAATAAATTCTTGAATTTGTTCCGCATCATAAAAGTCATAAATGCCTTTAGCATAAGAAGATATGGTAACATTATCATTATACTCACATTGAAAAGGGAGGTGTTTATACCTCTTACTGCAACAAGATTTATCACAACAATAAGTAACATTATAAGTAGAGCACACATTTTCTAGCAATGGTATACGATTTATCAATTTGTTCCCATAAGTGTTTCCCTTTTTGTGACAAGCGGTGTTCCTTATAATAGTATTTTTGATCTTCCGTGAACCCACCTTGCCAATAAGATTCAGTTTCAAAGAAACCAACCATTGACAACAAGCATGATAAAGCAAGACAATAACAGACCAACGTAAATAACAACTAGAGTAGGAACTACTTTTTTTTTGTATTTTTGATAAAGAAACAAGCAAACAAGGCGAAAATAAACTTAGCTTGAACAATAATGATTCCAAGTGGACTTGATAAATAAAGCTATGGTCCCCGGCAATGGTGCCAGAAAATAGTCTTGGTGACCCACAAGTATAGGGGGTGTATCGTAGTATTTTCGAGGGAAGTGAAACCCAATTTATTGATTCGACACAAGGGGAGCCAAAAAATATTTATAAGCCTTAACAACTGAGTTGTCAATTCAGCTGCACCTGGAAACAATCTTGCTCACAACAGTTTATCAGTAGCAACAGTTTTGTAGTAGGAATAGTAAAGTAGCAGCAGCAGTAAAGTAAAGGCAACAGTAACAATAGCAGTAAATAGTGGGATTCGAGTGCGGTAGGTATAGGGATGGATGGACGGGCATTGCATGGACAAGAAAATTCACATAGCAATCAGAACATAGGGAAATTGTAGATAAATAAGATAAAGCATCCAAGTAATAGATAATCCTAGGCATGTGTTCCATATATAGTCATACGTGCTCGCAATGAGAACTTGCACAACATCTTTTGTCCTGCCAGCCCGTTTGCAGCGGGGCCTCAAGGGAACTACTGGCAATTAAGGTGCTCCTTTTAATAGAGCACCGGAGTAAAGCATTAACACTCCGCGAACACATGTGATCCTCACATCAAAACCATTCCCTCCGGTTATCCCGATTTCTATCACTTCGGGGCCATTGGTTCCGGACAACAACGTGTGTATACAACTTGTAGATAAGACCAAAAACAATACTATCATAATGAATGAATAACATGTTCAGATCTGAAATCATGGCACTCGGGCCCTAGTGACAGGCATTAAGCATAACAAGTCGCAACAAAGTCATAAAGCACTAATAGAAGATACTAGGCACCATGCCCTAATAATCTGATGCCATTACATGAACGATCTCATCCAATCCCTACCATCCCCATAGCCTACAGCGGGGGATTACTCACTCATAGATGGGGGAAACATGGATGGTCGATGGAGAAGCGATGGTGATGATGATGGCGATGATCTCCTCCAATTCCTCGTCCCGACAGGGTGCCAGAATGGAGTTTCTGGTGCTGTTTCGTGGAATCTGGTGGTGGTGGCAGAGCGGAACTCCTTCTGGAGAAATGCCGAAGCTCCCGGAGTTCTTAGGTCTGAAGGCTTCTTATAGGTGAAGAGGGAGACTGAGGGGGTGCCTGGGGGGCCCACACGATGCCCTGGCGCGGCCTGGGTGTACCCGCGCCTGGGGGGGTGTGGCCAGGCCTTGGCCCTCCTCCGTCTCGTATTCTGGCTCCGTGTGTCTTCCGGTAAAATAGGAACTTTGGCTTTTGTCCCGTACAATTCCGAGAATATTCATTTTCTGACTTTCCTGGAACCAAAAACAGCAGAAAACAGGCAGCTGGCACTGTGGCTCTTGTTAATAGGTTAGTCCAAGAAATCATATGAAAAGTACTCCAAAGTGTGGACAAAACATAAGAAAGTAGATAAAACCAAGCATGGAACACCAAAAATTATAGATACATTTGCAATGTATCAGGAGAGTGCGCAAACCTGTGCCGATATGCGCGGGCTTCTCCAGCTCTAGACCCGAACGGCACGAGAGCCCCTTATCGAACACATTCGAGGCCCATGACACCATTGGCTTCTTCGACATCGAGGTCGCAGTTGCGTTAACCTCGGGCCCGGGTGACACGACCCCCTCCTCCGGTGGCGGCGGTTTTGACCCCGTGACTTCAATAGCCCCTGGCTCCGGGGTGGCCGAGGTTGTTGGTGCAATCGTGGCAAGTGGAACCTCCGATTCCACCAGCACGGCTGCAACCTCCGATCCCTTCATTGGAGTTGGGTCCTCACAGATCTTGGTTGAAACAGCCACTGCCTCATCACCGAATTCCTTGTCCGATTCGAAGGCCACCACTGATCTGGGCGGCAACGCGAGCTTCGGCGCCGGTTTCTTCGCAGGCGACTTCAGCTTCCGTGCGGGCTTTACCGGCGTGGCCACTCACTACAAGCTGTGCTCCTGCACAGTCTCGTTGTTGCTATCGCTCTCCTCAAGGCTGCAACTCGTCTTAATCTCACGCTGCTTCTGCATGTGAGTCTCGCGGGCCGCGGGCGCCAGTGAAGGAATGTCCCTCACTTCTTCATCGCTATCGGAGGATTCCCCTTCGGTCCATTCCTCGAGTTCCTTGGGGATCTCCTCGTTGAACGGGGAAGCCAACCCTCGAGGATCTAGAACAACTAAGAGTGGACAAGGAGAATCAGTTCGGTTAAACATCACGACTGAACATTACAAGTTGCGGGTGCAAATTGCACCCGCGAGAGTTGCGCCTGAAGAAATTACCGTGGGATCTTCATTCTTCATGGCTACGTACGGAGCAAGCCTGGCCGTCCCGTCAGTGAATTCTGCGTCTGTGATCTTCTTCGAGGCGGCCTTGTAGTCCGTAGCGTCCCAGGCCTCTTTGCTCGTCCTGGAAGGATCATTCTTCCCGGTGTACTCGTACATCCAGTGGGGCCGAGTCGCCAGTGGGACCATTCGCCGCCCAAGCCAGCCGTTGTAGAGGTTGATCGTCTCGAGCCCTTTGTTCTTCAACACCTGGATCCGCTCCATCATTTCGGTTATGGCCATCTTCTGGTCGTCAGGGAGCTTCGTCGCTATTAGCCGGCAGGGCTCGCTCCTTTCCGTGACGTACATTGGGAGCACCACTTCGCTGGAGGGAGTGGACCCCTTCACATAAAACCAACTTTTCTTCCACTCGCTCGCGGCTTTCTTCGGCAGGAGGATCTTGAAGAAGTTCACCTTTGGCTTTAGTTGAAAGGTAACGCCACTGCCGGCAGGACGGGGCCGCCTGATCCGTCGCGGCCGAGGCGGCCGTGGAACAACTCCATCCACAGCGGGAAGTAAGGCCGACATCCTAGATGGCATTCAGAAAAGGCGACGAAGATCGCCAATTTCTTGATGTTGTGCGGATCTAGATCCGACGGCTTGATCATGTAATACGCGCAGAACCGCCAGAAAAGATCGAAGTGGGGAATCCCAAGCCCCTCTCTAGGTGGCTCGGGAAATAGATGAACTCACTAGGGCGAGGCTTTGGCTCGGTTTCGGTGGGTGTGGGAATCCACCAGCTCCCCCTACAGAGGATCCCGCGTCCTCGAATGATTTGAGCTAGGCAGTGGTGCACTTGGACTTCCCCCACAAATCCTTTGGAGGCGCCATAAAGGAGAAGACAAGGTTGCTTGGTCCGAAAATTCTGGATTGTGAGGAGATGGAGAGACTAGGAGTGCGTGTGGATGAGAAATGCGGAATGAAGATCTGCAGATTTCCTCGCTGCTCTCCTTATAAAGGTGCGCTACCCGCCAATCTCGGGATAGCCACAAACCCAGGTAATTACACCGAAGTTACTGTTGGTTTACCCAACAACTAGTTTGTCTAAGATGGCGGTCCAACTTCTCCCACTCGACTCGCCTGCTATTGTGCCTTTTCCATTCGGCGGGGCAACGATCCGAGCATAATTCCATTCGCCAATGCTATGACCGAAGACCTAGTGAAGAGATTTTCTCCTTCATCAAGGGAGGCCATCGCTGATTTGACTGGGCATCCAAATTGGATTCACCTACTCCAACTGCCAAATGAACACCTACGCCGAGTCAACACTAGCCTCGGGGACTACTGATGGGGATATGTCGGATGGGGCATGCCCAGCAGGACGTTTCGACTGGACCAAGGGCCTTGCGAGTGGGCCTGCAGGACGACGACTAGAAGGCGGCTGAAAGGGAGCCTGGCGACTAGAAGCTGGAGGCCCAGAAGCGTAGGTGAAGCCTAGTCGGATTAGGTCAGATGCTCCGAGTCCTTGACTGATTCGGTTGTATATCTGTAAACCCTAGCGAGGTACCCCCTATATAGGCCTCCCTAGGGTTCTCTTTATACACATGTTCCATCATACACCCTTCCGAGCGACTCGCTGCCTAGACGCCGAGCTCGCCACCCCTGTAACTCACTCGCCGATAATACAATCTAGCAGGAGTAGGTCTTTACCCTACGGGGGGAAAACCTGGGTAAACTCATGTGTCCCAGCCCTCATCTCGCTCCGCAGATGGCCGCCCGCTCTTGCCCTCAATCCTATCAATCGCTACCCCTGGTAGCGACTGCCGTGGTCATTTCCACGATAGGAACTTAACTCGGCTCTAGGTGATTGGATATTTGAAGCTACTCAATAATTTCACCAAGTTAAACTACCTCGGATTTAGGAACAAGTTTAGGGAAAATTGCACAAGTTTATTAAGGGCATCCAACCGAGTAACATGTTACTCCCCTAGAGGCTCGGGGACTGGAGGATATATCTACAAGTACTTGCGCATATGTAAAGAGATGGTTGAAGGATTTACCTCCATCATTTTGCTAGCATAAGTGATGGCCTTGCTAGCAGTGTTCATTTGTGCACCAATCTCCGCAGGACCAAACTTTGTTTGGGTTACCGAAGCTGACATCAATGTATTCGGCATTGTTCCAGTTATCGGCGAACTCAGCGAGTGAGCCTAGGCTCCCACCACTGAGAGTCCGAGCCAGGACCAACCCTTTCTCATGCGCAACTTGGCGTGCAGCCTTGGCAGTGGCCGGACTGGAATGCAGCATGAGTTGCTTGTCCAGAGTTGGGCCAGACGCGACGCTGCCTTGCTTCATCATTGAAGCAATTGTGCGTTTCCCGAACCCATCAGTTGATCCCTTAGGTGTCGCTTTGGTGGCCTCAGCAGCGGTATTGACCTTGGTCACATCGGCAGATTTCTTGGTCTTGCTAACTGACTTAGCCTGCTACTACGAAGCTGAAGGTTGCGCTCCGCCGGAGGAAGCTAGCGTGGAGGACTTGGTCAGAGGCTTCGGCCGGGTTTGGTCTTCTCGCCGAGTACGGGTAGACTCGTACGAGGTGCTCGTGGAGAAGAACTTGAAGATGGTCGAGGTTGAGGCTGAGGTTAAACTTGGGTCGATGCTGGAGTCACCGGCACCTCGGTAGAAACTTTCTTGGCACCAATGTTGCTGGAACCATCATTGTCTTGTTGCTGTGGGGCAGAAGAGGCACTTGGCTGATCTGTCATAGCCACCGTCGGGGGCACCTCCTCTCTCCATGCTGACATTACCCTCCTCCTACCGAGGTGGACTGACATTCGACGCAGCGGTAGAGCTTTCCTGGATGGGACTTAGAATAGGAGCATCGTCATCGCAAGGAGAAGGTGGATTCTCCTAGAAAGGAGAGGCTATGATGGGACCACTATGGGAGATATCCTTGGGGCCCTGCCGAGTCAAACCGAAGACAATATCAAGTTAGGTCAGAAAGAGAGAAACAAGAAATACGTATAAAAAGATCTATGCAATTCAATGAACAAGAAAGGAGAGAAGAAGTTACTCGGATGTAGTAGGTGGATCAGTGGGCTTCGGAGCTCTCTGAACAATGGTCTTGATAGGGGGTTTAGTGCCGACCTTGTTGGCGGATTTCTTCTATCATTTCCTGACCCTGGGTGGTTCATAAGAAGGAGTCGAGGTTGCAGCTCGCTTATTAGCCGGGATCGGATCTCCCACTACCACCGAAGCCACCTCGTGCACCTAACCAACTAGGTTAGCTGGAGGGGGATCAGCGGGATAGGCCTATGAGATATGCACAGGGTCAAATACCTCTAAGACCTCCCAACCATCATCATCTTCATCGTCATTTGGCCAATCCCTTAAGACAGAAGTCTTACCGGAGGGTCAGCTGGAGCTAGAATCCACAATAGGCATGAACACCTCAGAGTCCGGCTCCTCCAACTCTGAGGTCTTCTGATCCTTGCCCCACTTGAGGGCCGGGGTCGAGGTGTCCTCTATTGTTGCTGAAGGAATTTTTGAAAGGAATAAGGCAGAAGAGTCAAATAGGTGATACATGCCGACATAAAGTGTAACTCTAAAAAAGGATCACAAAAGAGATGTACCGCGGGAACATGCCTATCTTGGCTGAAGTGCTCTAGCCCCCACTCCCAATCCTCGGTCAAGGGTGTCTTGAAGATAGAGTTAACCTGGTGCAAGATCTAGAAGTTAGAGAGCTCGAATGATGAGACTTGGTTAGGGTTGAGCTGACCGCTCATGTGGCAAAGCTTGTGGGTGCATCTCTGCAGCGCGCAGATTCGGCTCCAAATGAAAGTGAGCATCAGATCCTTGCCGGTCATCCCGTCTAGTTTCAGATCAATGATGTGCTTCTCCACTAGATCGACCAAGGTACTTGATCTATTGGGGATCCGGTCCCATCTGTTCCTATCAGGGACACCGATAGAGAAAGGAGGCAGCCGAATCTTGTCCTCCGAGGTAGTGTTCTTTACGTAAAAGAACATCTTTGCCCACCCTTTGCAGGACTCCAAGCCGGTAACCCGAGGAAACATGGAGTCTTGATGAGGTGAGATGGAGGCCTCCCCACATTGGGTTAGAGATTTTGTCAGCCAGGCGAAGGTCCTTATTCGGAATGACGTTTGCTCAGAAACCGAAGAACTTGAACTAGATCTGAATCGACGGCCACATGTCGAGGTACCCCTCAATGCCGGAAACAAAAGCAGAGAGAGAGGCGATGGCGCTCGCAGGAAGATGGTGAAGTTGCAGAACAAAGGTGGTGAGGAAGTCATGGAAGAAATCACTGATGGGGAGGCCGAAGCCGCGCTGGAAGTGGGAAAGGAAAACCACGAACTCACCGAGCTCGGGAGCAGGGGAAAGCTCGTCACCGGGGAGGCGACATCTAACTCCGGCGGGAATGCGACAGGTCCGTATGAGCCAGTCAAGGTCATCTTGGCACACCCAGGAGCCGGCCCAAGCACCGCACTCATGGGCGGCACCACGCTCCTCGTGCTCCTCTATGACGGTGATGTCTTGAGGCACCTCTAGATATTCTTATTCAGAGGCATAATCTGACGCGGGGAAGAAGGGCCTAGATTGACGAGGCCCCATAATGGCAATGAGCAGCACCGCTACGGCAAAGCAAGCAAGGGAGAACGAGCGGAGGTGGCGGTGCTAGTGCTAAGCACAGAGCGGCGGCTGTCGTGGCACTAGCGGGAAGAAGAAGAAGCAGAGGCGAGTGGGGGAAAGTGGCTAAGGGAGACCCCCGCTCCCCTATTTAACCACGCCCCTAGTAGGGATAGTGGGATCGCAGGATGCGGTAGGCCACACGATGTGGTCGTGTATTTGCCGAAGGAGCCAACCAGCAGCGAGCCACACAGGGGCAACACAACACAGCGGATCGTGTGACGCAACGTGGCTCTACGGTTATCAAAGAGGCACCCACAATGTGATGTGCATGCAGTAATACCTGACAGCATGCGTAGTAACTGACGCACGCGTCCTTAAAATGAGGCAAAGGTAATGATTACCTGCCATGTAGGATGTGAGGAGGTGTACATGATAAGGAAAGCATCTAAGTGGGACAACCCAGATGCAAGAGTATAACCCGGCCGCAGCGATCCACACAGAGGGCAACACAGCGCAGCGGATCGTGCGACACGACGTGGCTCTGCGGTTATCAAAGAGGCACCCACGATGTGATGTGCATGCAGTAATACCTGACAACATGCGCAGTAACTGACACACGGGTCCTTAAAATGAGGCAAAGGTAATGATTACCTACCACGTAGGATGCGAAGAGATGTACATGAGAAGGAAAGCATCTAAGTAGGATAACCCAAATGCAAGAGTATAACCCGGCCAACGAGGAGTACCTCGGAAAGAACCAAGGAGGGTTTGGATAAATATCAAGTCCAAAAAATAAGTAGCCGAGTTAAATTCGGAGCATGCCGACATAAAGGTACCTCGGCAAGAAGAACAAAGAATCAAGTGGGTTGATCTGATGTGGCCGTAACAACTGAAGTTGCTAAGACCGCACCAGCTTCGGGGACTAATGTTGGAGGGATGACCCCGGGTAGGGTCAAGCCGGGGTATAAAGGCAATGTTAGTCGAGGTACGCCGAGGTCAAAGTGGGAGCTGACTGAGTTACCTAAAGGCCAACCGAGTTACGACCGACTCAGCCGAGGTTGTTTTCATCCAACAAGACCTCGGCCGACATAAAGCATATATCAGCACAACCTCAATGTTACTTGTTTGCAGGTACCCTCAGGGCCGAGTTAACCAGGCAGTAGCCAGGTTACTACTTGACTTGCAGGAGAAGGAAGGTATCTTCCATGGTTAGCGCTTTTCTCTTTCTCCACTGTAGAGAGAATATAGAAGACAGAGAGAAGGACCAGCATCATGGGCCGACAAAGGTGACGTCGCCTGACCGTTGCTAGTCGGGTGACACGGCGCCGCAGAGGCTTACGCCAGGGGTTCAGAGAGGCTTACGCCATGAGCTCTGGGCGGATTATGAAGGAAAAAAGGAGAGCACCTCTTTGCCATTTTGGGAGGAGCATATTCCTAGAATATATCCTCCACGTATGTCCTAAGTGTAACCTGGCCACCCCTTTATAAGGTGTGTCAGGACCTCCTAGAGGGGGTGGATCATTTTACTAAGGGTAGAACCCTAGCGAGAGGGGTTAGTGATGAACTTCATCTTCCTCCTTACCATGAACAACTCAAGGAGCATTTGTAAACACCATAGATCTTGAGAATACAATCATCTGTGTATGAAATCACCACACTATCCCTCCTTGGATAACTCTAGCACACTTTGGTCTCATTTTAGTCTATTTATGGCATCTGCCGTGACACCACCATGACATATATTCCACTTCTAATTTATAGAGAACTTCTAGATCGAATTTAGGTAAATTTTGAGACCGAAATCTAAACAAAAAATCTTATTAGTATACTATAGTTTAAGCCCGGTGGCCATGACGCACGCTGAGGGCATCAGTGATTGTGCGCGAGTCTTCCAGGGTGCCGACCCAAACGTATTTATCCAGTGCACGTGGGCCTGTCTCGAATACATGTTGATCAAAAAAACTACTCCCTCGTCTAGAAATAGCTGACTTAGGTTTCTCTAAATTCATATAAATCTATAATCTAAGATGCGTCTAGATACATGTTGTAATAAGTAGCATGGTATCTTTCAATTTAAAATAAAGGATATACTAAAACACTAATTATTGGGGCGGTTAGAATGAATGGAGCATATTAAGGCAAGAAAATCCCGTCATTCTTTGTAATACTCCTCTCCCTTCTGGTTCATGATCCTTCATGTTTTAAGTCATCTTGCAGTTCCTATGTCCACACAGCAATACACCTCGGTGGCCATTTGCCGTGAAGCTAGCAAGTGATTTCTTAGGTATTCTTATATTTTTATGGATCTCTTTTGTGTCTGCTAAGTTGATAAAACTCACGTCGGTATCTTTTGATTTTTTTCTAGGATGGTACTCCAGCACAGTTGTAATAAGTAGCATGGTATATTTCAATTCAAAATAAAGGACTAGCTAGCCGGTGGTTTAATATTACTGTTTTTTTAGAAAAAGATACATTGTACCACGAGTTTCTAAACTTTTTGTTCTTTATATTCTTCTTAGATTCGGTGCATGTTGAAGGATATTATCAAGATTAAGCTGGTAAACACTAGTGTACTCATGTCTTGAGTCAACACTAATGTACTCATGTCTTGAGTCAACATGTCGATTCTATTTATGACCGTGGTAGAAAATGCTACATTGTGCTCAATACTGATGTTGCTGCTGATGTAGGTTTCAGTAAGTTAGTAGCTGTATTGAGTTTAGTAGTGTTCTGGACATTGCTCAGGCGCCAACAAAAAAAGTCAGTATTTTTGTATTGTTTGTTTGATTTATTTTTTGTTTTAATTAGAATACAAAATATAATTTTCTTATTCTAACAGTCATGCTGAAAACTCATGTTATAGCCCAGCTAGTTGTTTCGCTCTTGATTTGTATGTTTTTCAAGATCCGCTTTTGAATTGTACTAATGGTGTTAGTGCAAGATAAAGGGAGATTATCTTATCAAATGCTCTCTCTCATGCAATTTCATTTATGTCTTTTCTCCTTAAGTGTAATGTGATTTCGTTGTTTATGATGTATTCCACCAGCATCAACTATGTTAGCAGGTATGGTGGAGCATGCCTACTACAATTTAGTTTACCGAGTGGCCTTAAAATACAAACAAAAAATAACTTAGGTGCCTTAAAATGGATGGGGACACGGCTAAGAACACATGAAAGTTCACCACACCTGCCGCCGTGCCCGTCCTCCTGCGCGGTGATTCTGACATTATTTAATTAAGAAACCATAAGTGTGAACATAATCTTCTCTCTGCGCTCTTTGGACGTAGCTAGCATGAAATTCGTGTGATGAGAAAATTATGTGTTTGGAGTAGACATACAGAGGTCCTTAAAGAGGGAAATACTAATTAGATCTAAGTTTGGAAATAAAAAGGAGAGTCTGAGAATTAAATCTACCGGTGAAGGGAGTGCGTCAATGCGGGAGGCTGAAGAGAAAGTGTGGTATCTGTATTGTATATTATAAACAGGCTAGGTGGATATGAATAGGGTTAGTTTGATGAGCCATTGAGTAATTGGGTTTGTACGGGCCTAGTCTTCGCATGTGCATCGAGACAGAACGCGCCAAGAATACGTGATTACACGTCCTACAATAATAGACGGGCATGGTAAAGTAAGGCTTATGCGTGCCAAGCATACGTGATTAGATCATAGGTGAAGCATGCTAACAATGCTGCACCACCAGCCATCGTGTCATGCAGTGTGCCAAAGAGGTGTACGATGAACATAAAAAATTGGTAGCGCTATTTACTATCGCGAGTCTCAATATTTTAGATGTGGACGAACGGATATTATTCTGCATTACCTCTTTCACTTTGTTCTGCTCTCTAGTCTACATATCATAAGCATTGGACAAATACAAGCAATAGGACCCAGAGTTTACAGCTAAATCGTTTGTTGCAGAGTGCAAAGAATCGAGACGATGTTTTGAAGTAGAATGAAAAATCGTGCGGGTTGTACAAGCACAACAGGAAGAACGTACGGACACCACAAACACGTATTATCTCGTTTCTCGGGAAGCATAGCGAGATTCCGTGTGTGAAATACGGAGGGAAACTATACGTTATAACGACATCATAGAAAGTTTAATAAATATGTTTTTAGCACAATATTCTTATTGATAATTAGTGTCGCAATTAATTTGATCAGCTTGCTTAGTTCGCAATTGCGGCACACGTGTGGAATGCTTACACGATAGTTTTATTTGCATGGATACATGTATCGTTAATTGTGGTACACGCGTGGAATGCTTGCAGTGATAATTTCATTTGCATGGATACATGTATTGTGGAACAAATATTTTACCGCAAATATTCAGTAGGTCCCATATTTAATGGACCTTAAAATCTCCTTGTGCACCATCCGAAATTTTGTGAAACACTTATCATGTTGCTCGTTCGATCCCCAATCTTTCCCCAAACTAAAACCCTAGCTCCCCCGCCACTGTGTACTCTCTTGCCACCCCGCTCCACCGTCTCCACCCTTACATCCCACCTCCGGCGCCCCCTCCCTAGAGACATCAGCGTTACCCACGAGAAGCACATCAACACCTAGGGAGAGTGTTATTCCCCTATGAGACACCGCCTCATTGGCCACATCCGCATCGACACCCAAGGAAAAAGTTGTTCCGCACTTCCCTAGATTGTTTTTGTTTTTATACTTTGATTTTGCCTCGATCTTTATAAGCACATAAATGAATGATATATGGATGTATTCATTTAGGAAGACAACAAAATACAGATATGGACCAGAAGCGTTTTTGGAGCTCAGCAAATGGAGAAACAATATGTTGTCCTTGCTATGCTTGTGCAAATTTGTATTGGTGTGATTGCAACTATTGCTGACCACTTGGTAGAAAATGGTTTTCTGCAAGGATATACGCACTAGGTTTTTCATGGTGAGTCTATTGATGAGAGTTATAGTATGTCAAAATGTAGTAAGGGTACTAAACCTGCTACGATCCTCTGATTGATGACATGGATGATCTACAAAGGGCCAGTATAGGGCATTTTCTACATACCGATCAGACTAAAAATACGGATGCTCCGGATGATGTAGTTACCTGTACCAAGTTGGCAAATGAAGCTGCCCTAGAGATCTATACCCAGGTTTCAAGAATTGCTCAATGCTACAATCATTGTTAGGATCTTATAAAAAAATTGTGGGGAGAAGTCAATGGAATGTTTGTAAAATTATCTAGCTATTATTTACTCCTGATAAGAATAAGGATGGATTTGTGACATCAACAAGATTCTTATGTAGAAAATAAGGTCATAGATCAAAATATAAACAGGAGGATCAATACAAGTCTTTGCAAGCTAAAACAAGAACATGATATAAATCTGGCATGGGAACTATTTTGAATAGAAATACCAACAAATATGAAGTGCATGATTTGAGGTAGAGTACAATCATGTCTTCTGTCGGTCATATATGATCCACTTGATCCCATCTCAGCGAAAAGTATGTTCGGTTGATGCCATGGATATAGAAGCAACAAATCACGTTGGCATTGCACCAAAGATGCCACATGTCTTTTCTAGAGAAGTTATTGGTACAACATCCAATCTTGGGTACACATATCTTTTTCGAAGAAGTTATTGGTGGAACGTCCAATCTTTGGTACACATTGCAAGATTGCAAAACTTATTTGAGGAGTAAGCACCAACATAGTTTGAAGTATGGAGAAGAAGGAGGTTTGTTAAAGTATTTTCAGCAACACATCATTGACATCCCATCCTTTCAATATGCTATTCAGCTGGATAGTGAAGAACAACTAACAAATATATTTTGGGTTGATGCTAAAATGTTGACTCACTATTCTTTATTTGGCGGCGTGATTACATTTGATACCACATACTCTACCGACAAATAACAAGTTTTTGTTGGATTTAATCATTTTTGAGAAACAGTGGTTTTTGGAGCATCTCTCTTATATGATGAAACAATAGATTCTTTTGAGTGGTTATTTGAAACTTTTCTAGCAGCACATAATCAAAAGCATCTAATGTGGGGTTAACATGTCAATGACCATAGTTTATGGACTTGGGTTTAGAGGAAGAGCGGTGCGCTAGAGATTTTGTTGGCTAAAATACAAGCAACACGTGGACATGAGGTTTACCCAGGTTCAGACCCCTGGAGGGAAAATCCTACTCCTGCTTGTCTTCTCTTGATTGATGGAGCAACCGAAGGTTACAATGTCGTCGAGATGACGATGGTGCATAAATTAGATCGTGTGTGTGTATGTGTGCTAGGGATTGATTTCTGGATCTATTATCTATTGTCGGAGGTGTCTCCTTGTTGGACCCTACTAGCCTCTATATTATAGAGAGGCTAGGTCTCAGGTACCAATACAAGTTGGTTACAAGTTAAAGTTCGTATCTAATCTAGTGTTGGACTTTTCTTGTCTTGCGCTCTTAGAGTCGGTGTCCATATGAGCTTCATATCAGCCGGACCGTCATGGGCGTCCTGGACCTTGACAGGTCGTCGAGTGGGTCTTATGTTGAGCCACACTAGGTAGGATGCAATTGGATGCCCGCTGGGCATACCTATGTTAGCAGCCCCCGAGTGTCCATCCGAATCGTAGATTCTTGTGGAGACTTAGATGTTTTTAAGCCTTCTATTTGGATATTGGAGTTGACAATTGTGTCGAGTGTGAAGCACTCACCCGGAAGATCATCGGGTCCGCCGAATTCATAGTAGTTCATAGGGATGTTGGTAAACGTGTCTGGTGCGCTTAACGGATCGGGACCAGTTAATTGATCTTGGGCAAAAACAACGTCACCTACTCAAACTCGAGTCCCTAGACTCGAATTCAGAAATTGCCGGCGTAGTTCGACTCATGTCGCCGAGGCCTTGCTAAGCCAGACTCCAGTTTATAAGTATGCACCCAATGCGTCCATAGGGATTTTCTTCATGTCGTAGACACGATATTTATCTTGTAGAGCGCAGCGGATGCGGTTGCCATGCCATCAAATTAGATGTATAAGTCTTATCTTTACGTTGTAGACACATCATCCGAATGTTTGTCACCGCGGAGGTGATTCGGGTGGCCAGGGAGATGTTCTCTCTGAACCTGACAATGTAATGTATAGCAGGCGAACTTTCCAATGCATTCGATTGTTGTAAGCAGATAGACACTATGGACGCAGTCGACACAATGGACTATACTATGAATCTGTTGTTTTCTATAGGGTGCGCGACTAGCGCTCCCTATGGGAGTAGCACCCGAGTGTCTGTTCGAGTCGTAGACTCGAGCAGAGAGTTATAATCATCAGTTATGTAGACACATCGATTCAGAAGTTCATAAGTCTTGCAAATGACATCAACGTCGGTGCTTTTTTGAATGTGCGACCAACATGCCTTATGGGAGTATCCGCTAAGTCCTTATTCGAGTCATAGATTTGAATGAAGAATCGGAGCGTGCCACTGGAAGATCTTGTATGTGCGCGACTAGAGCTCTAATTTGGAGTAGCCCCCGAGTGTCTGGTGGAGTCGTAGACTCGAGTAGAGGCTCGAGTCTTGTATCTTGTAGACGCAGTTGAGAATCATGTGAGGAGAAACCACTGACCTAGAAGTGTATCGAGTCAGCGTCTCACGTATAAGGAGCCAAGAATCGACGCTGTAGTCGGAGTCGACATAGAGGAGTCGTGTGACGCTTAGCCAGAAGGAGTTGACTCTACGGATGGACTCGACAGATTCCCTTCTGTTAGGTGCGCGACCGGCGCCACTTCTATCGGGTGCGTGGCTAGCATCACTTCTGATGGGTCACCAAGTATTGAAGTCATCCGAGGAGAGTGTCGACACGGGTCTTGGCATCTATTGACGCGACTAGCGCTATTCGACTCTGTTGGAGGACCCGATAGAATAGCTTGATGCAGTCAACGTCCTTGTAAGCTGTAGAAAATGCAAAAAATTGTGAAACACTTGTAT
Source organism: Avena eriantha (assembly GCA_910589775.1). NCBI lineage: Eukaryota > Viridiplantae > Streptophyta > Magnoliopsida > Poales > Poaceae > Avena > Avena eriantha. The sequence continues at coordinate 325,341,202 of OU342743.1, forward strand.
CTTGTAAAGAATATTTTCCTTTCAGCTTATTGTAACATTTTATGGTGCCAATCGAGTTGACACTTTTGCACTGTATGCTAGGCCTTTTCAGTAGCCTAATTATCCTTAGCCTTAGTGCCTTGCCGGGGTACTTGGAGTTCAGGATTCGACGATCATGTAGAATCAGCTACTCGTGATATCGCGCATGAGGTGCTCAAGTGCATGAAGTCGACGACACATTAGATTACTCAAAGAAGGCGCAACCCTCGAGTGTTTCGAGTGATATTAATGTAAACAATTATTAACTCTTGGTAGCGAAAACTTAGCTTTATTGGTAGTCGCCGTGAATAGAGTCGAAGTGGCATCGGGTTGCTAGAGTCGAAGACCTTAGCGGTCCGCTGCAGACAAAGACGACAGTGGGTCTCATGGTGGAGTTGACGGAGTCATTGAGTGTAGAGTCAATGTGGTCGATGTAGTCGATGCAGTGTTCGAGAGCCGATGCGGCGAACCAGAGTCGACGTGGTAGCGAGTCGCCGAAGCCAATCACGGTAGCGAGTTGCTATAGCCGATGACGACATCATATCACCGGAGTCGAAGACTGCAACAGGTCATCGATGCCGAGGGAGCCCCCTAGTCACCAGAGATGATGACGGCAGTGTGTTGATGCAGCCCAAGACCATAGCGGGTCACCGCAATCGAAGACTATAGCGGGTCGCACGACGAAGTTAGCGCAACCCCCCGGTGTAGAGTTAATGCGGTCGATGAAGTCGTCGGGGCGTACGTGTGGATGAGGTTGACGGAGTCATGCGGCGAACCGAAGTTGATGTGTCTATCGGGGCACCGGCGGAAGAAATCAATGTGGTAGACGTCTAGTCGATGTCGCCACCGCGCAACCTCAAATGTGGAACCATTAGTCGTGGCCACATGCGATCAAGCGTGCATGTTTTGGATGGTAGAAGTTTTCTGTTGCATGTGACATGGTTATCATCATCATACTTTGATCCAGTTCGATTAATTGTCCTTGTTGAGTTGCTAAGTTTAAACCAGTTTAACCATGCACGGCCTTTTTCTCCGTCTTCTACTTCTTTCCATAATTAGGAAATAGGAAGCGCCTCAAGTAGCACATCCCAAGACTACCACGACAGCTTCTCAATAGTTGTTTCCTTTTTCTGGGGAACTAAAACTTGCGAAAGCACACACACACTGCTTTTGCTTACAAACTCGTAGTATCCGATGTGTGTACGAAAACACAGGAGAATAAACCGGGTGCTGATCCTTTGACATGCGATTAATTTTTCGTAGAGGTGCATCTTGCGTGAGGATTAACTCTCCTATATGACTTGATCCCACTTGTAGCAGCACAAGGAATTAACTCTTGTCCTAATACGAGGTAGCACATATTGGGCCACGCAGAGATAAACAAAACCTTTTACCCTGAGCGGTACTTCTAAGATCCAGCTCAGGTGATAGGACACAAGATTTACCACTAGACGCGCAGGTGCGGATTGTTGATGAAGCCTGTCAGTTGATGCTATGTCGAACGACCTCCGTACAGCACGTCTAGATCCCCACGGACCTCCTTGTCTCTAGCGCCGCACGTGCAACGCCTCTATCGGTATCCACACGTATAGAAAGGAGCTCCAGGCAGAGGACTGCTAGATCCTGTCTAGCCCAAAACGGGAGTGGAGAAAGTGACGGCTAGGTCAGGGACAATCCCTTATCACTCCACTTATATACACTCCTAGCTGGGCTCAACGCTTGAGGCCCATCTAGGCTGTACCCCAATCTTCACATGGATCTAATTCACATGGGCTCCTTACCCTTAAGTGTGTGACCCTGTAGGTTTACGTACGCCTGGACACGACAGAGTCACCACTTCGAGTCGATAGTTGGTAGCGGCCTCTAGCAAGACGTGCCAACTCCCAAGCGTAGTAAAGTCAGAAGACAAACCTTTCTTAATGTGACTTTCTTCCAAGTCCCTTTGCCTCACGACATATCTTGTCAAGCTATGGGTGAGTTGTTGCCATCCCTTTAATAGCTGGACTCCCTCTTCTCGTTCCGTGATATATGATTCACTAGACTGACACTTACTCCGACTCCTTGGTTAACACTTAACCAAGTCGCGTATGGCCATGCTTCCGAATCATATCACACGAGAGGGCCCAGAGAATATCTCTCCATTATAGAGGGGCAAATCCCATCTTGGTAATCCACGTCACGCAGCTTGCTTCACAACCAACCCGAACCCTACCTTTATAACTGCCCATTTACGGAACCGTGTTTGATAGAACCTAAGCTGGCGATCCACAACTCGGATCATGCGATCACCTCAGGTCGAAGGATTCCATTGCTTGAGACTGCAAATGACAACATGCTTGTTGCATCTCAACTATGGGTCAGTCCGATTCGCTAAACTCTTTAGCCGAATGAGTGGAAGTCGAAATAGCATCTCCATGCCCATGACAAGTGGAACCATGTCATCGGCCGACTTTCACATTAGTCTAAGTTGTGTGTCCAGCACAACCTCAATGACCAAGGACAACTAGTATGAAAAACATGAATATATAGTTCCACAATCGAATCACATATCCAATGATACATATCAGTAGTTCATACATGGACAATAACTTTATGAATACATTGGGAATAACATCATACATGATTGCCTCTAGGGCATATTCCCAATAGTCTCCCACTTGCACTAGAGTCAATCATCCGACATCATATGTCTAGGCATCTAATGCCCATAGCTCTCGGGTGCGCCTCATGCTTCGGCTGTTGTCGGAGCTTTGTCAATGGTTCCGCAATGTTTGCATCCCTGTGGACCTTGCATAACTTGATATCACCTTGATCCACGAACTAGCGAATCAGGTGGTATCGCATGAGTATATGTTTGTTCTTTTGGTGTTGTCTAGGTTCCTTGGCTTGTGCGATAGCACCATTGTTGTCACAATACACGTCTAACGGATTGGACGAGTCCTGAACCACACCAAGATCCATGAGGAAATTCCTCATCCAAACGGCTCCTTTTGTCGCCTCCGAGGCAGCAATATACTCAGCATCTGTCGTAGACACAGACACCGTCTCTTGCTTGGAACTCTTCCAGCTCACAACCCCTCCATTTATAACAAACACATAACCAGATTGCGAACGAGAATCATCTGAGTCAGTGAGATAACTCGCATCCGTGTAACCCCTTACACTGAGTTCATTCTCACCTCCATAAACTAGGAACATATCCTTAGTCCTTCTCAAGTACTTGAGGATATTTTTAGCCGCTGCCCAGTGGATCTCTCCAGGGTCAGCCTGGTATCTGCTCACAACACTTAGAGCATAGGAAACATCCGGCCTAGTACAAATCATAGCGTACATGATGGATCCGACTGTAGAAGCATACGCGATCTCACTCATCCGACTTTGCTCATCAATTGTCGAAGGACACTGGGTCTTGCTAAGTTTTACACCATGGGACATCGGTAAGAACCTCTTCTTAGATGATTCCATGTTGAACTTCTTCAACACTTTGTCCAAATATGTACTCTGACTCAATCCAATGAGCCTCCTTGATCTATCTTTATAGATCCGGATTCCTAGTATGTAAGTCACCTCACCCAAGTCTTTCATCGAAAAACTCATTTCCAATGATTCCTTGGTTTCTTGCAACATCTGGATGTCATTTCTAATAAGTAATATGTCATCCACATATAAGATCAGAAAGTTTACTTTGCTCCCACTAAACTTCTTGTATAAACAAGAATCATGATCACTCTTGATGAAGCCAAACGATTTGACTACCTCATCAACGCGAATATTCCAACTCCGAGATGCTTGCTTCAACCTATAAATGGATTTCCGAAGCTTGCATACCTTGTCAGCATTAGCCGGATCGACAAAACCCTCGGGCTGTATCATATACACATCCTCGGTTAAATTTCCATTAAGGAAAGCTGTCTTGACATCCATCTGCCATATCTCATAGTCGAAATAGGCTGCTATTGCTAACATGATCCGAACTGACTTAAGCACTGCCACGGGAGAGAAAGTCTCATCGTAGTCAACTCCTTGAACATGTCGGAACCCCTTCGCAACAAGTTGTGCTTTATAGACAGAAATATTTCCATCCATATCAGTTTTCTTCTTAAAGACCCAATTGCACAAGATGGGTCTTGCACCGTCCGGCAGATCAACCAAGTTCCAAACTTGATTTTCATCCATGGACTTTAACTCAGATCTCATGGCTCCAAGCCACGACTAAGAATTAGAACCCACCATCGCTTCCAAATAAGTTACTGGCTCATCACTGTCCAACAGTAATACATCATGAACACTTTGCAATCTTTCCGATCTTCGCAGTGTAGGTGCAGCTGCCGACTCGGTTACCATGACTGGATCAACCTCCAAGGCTTTCACCAAATCGCTACTGACCGGTTCCTCTCGAACTTCTTCGAGCCGCACCGTACTCCCACTGACTTCCCGACTGAGAAACTCTTTCTCAAGGAAGACACCGTTCCGAGCGACAAACACTTTGCCCTCTTCTCGGTTGTAGAAGTAGTAACCCAAGGTTTCCCTTGGATACCCAACAAAAATGCACTTATCCGACTTGGCTGTAAGCTTGTCTGACTGAAGTCGCTTGACAAAAGCTTCACAACCCCAAATCTTAAGAAAAGACAAACTCGGCTTCTTGCCAGCCCACATCTCATGTGGTGTCTTCTCTACCGACTTTGATGGTACTCTTTTTAGTGTGAACGCTGCAGTTTTTAGACAATAACCCCAAAATGATAAAGGAAGATTTGTTCGACTAATCATTGATCGTACCATGTCTAACAAGGTCCGATTCCGCCTTTCCGACACACCGTTTCTCTGCGGCGTTCCCGATGGAGTGAGCTGGGGAACTATTCCACAACTCTTTAGATGGTCATTAAACTCATGGCTCATGTACTCGCCTCCTCGGTCTGACCGAAGAAACTTTATTTTCTTGCCGAGTTGATTTTGTACCTCATTCTGGAATTCCTTGAACTTTTCAAAGGCTTCCGACTTATGTTTCATCAAGCAGATATATCCATACCTACTCAAATCATCAGTGAAGGTAATGAAGTACTCATAACCACCTCTAGCCGTCGTGGTCATCGGGCTACATACATCACTATGTATTAGTCCCAATAAGTCAGACGCCTTTTCACAACTCTTTGCAAAAGTTGTCTTGGTCATCTTGCCGAGTAGGCAGGATTCACATGTCTCAAACGACTCCAAGTCGAACGAAGTTAGAAGTCCATCATCATGGAGCTTCTTCATGCGTTTCCAACTTATATGACCAATCCGACAATGCCAAAAGTAAGTCATATTCAAATCATTTGGTTTCAACCTTTTCACATTTATGTTATAGACATATTCACCTTCAAGATTCAAAATAAATAACCCGTCCTGGACGGGTGCAAAACCGTGAAACATATTATTCAAATACGAAGAACAACCATTATTCTTAATATTTTACTCATAGCCTTGTCTCATCAAACATGAGGCAGAAATAATGTTTCCACTAAGCACTGGAACATAATAACAATTATTTAGCTCCATTAAGAATCCAGAAGGTAAATAAAGTTGCATCGTGCCGACTTCTAACGAAACGACTCTCGCCTTGTTGCTGACTCGAATGTCAACCTCGCCTCTTGTCATGCTCCTAGTTCTTACCAGTCCCTACAACGAGTTGCAGATATGAATAACTGATCCGGTATCATATACCCAAGAACTACCAGGTGCATCGGTAATATAAATGTCTATAACATTGCAGACAAGTGTACCTGAGCCGGAAGTCACACCTCCACTCTTGGCTTTATCAGCCAGATACTTGCTAAAATTCCTCTTCCAGTGGCCATCCACCTTGCAATAGAAGCAAGTGGATCCGACTTCAGGAGATGGATTAGTCCCTGAGGAAGCGCTTTGGACCGGGTCCTCGGCCTTACCTCCCAACTTTGCCTTCTTCTTCTTAGTCCAAGAACTCTTATTGAACTTAGCCTTATTCTGCACCATCAACACTTGACTGGCGCCTTTCTTGAGATCCGCCTCAGCCTGCTTGAGCATCCCATGTAATTCAATGAGCTTCTTATCCATATCATGCATGTGGTAGTTCGATATGAACTGACCATACACACTAGGAAGAGAGTTCAGAATTATGTCCGTAGCAAACTCTTCGCTAATGGGGTAGCCAAGCCTTTCCACAGACTGCACGTAACCAACCATCTTGATCACACGCGGACTTAGTGGATCGCCATCCTTAAGTTTGCAACTCAACAAAGCCTAAGAGACTTGATACCTCTCAGTCTTTGCCTAAGCCTGGGACATACTTTTGAGGCTCTCGATCATATCATAGGAATCAACATTCTTGAACTTCTGCTGCAAGTCTGGTTCCATGTGAGCAAGCATAAGACAACTAATCTCCATAGACTCATCACATGTCCTATGGTAGGCATTGGTGGCTACGACACTCGCATTCTCATCCGGCTCATCTAGAAGTGGGTTGTCTAGGACATGGTCCCTCTTTTCTTGCTTGAGAATAATTCTCAGATTACGATACCAGTTGGTGAAGTTAGTTCCATTTAGCTTATCTTTCTCTAAGATGGTTCTCAAAGCAAAACTGGAAATCTAAGGGAGACTGCTAGGTGCCATTGATCTACAACAGAAAAAATATGCAAAACACTTAAGACATGTATCCATAAAGGAGCAACCATATTAAACACTTTAATACTTATGCTCCCACTAGAACCAACACCCCTCTGATGGTTACTTAGTGATTCAGGACCCTAAATAAACAAGTCGACTAGTAAGCTTTAGCATCACCGCTAGCCGTCAAGTGATCTAGGTAGACAACTCCTTGTCAATTGTATATCATACGACTCATATTGGACAGGTGGCATCACATGCCTCGGCTCCCATCCGACCATTCCCCGAGTCCCACAACCGTAGTGATAGAACCTCAATTTTATGAGCCCACTACCAAAAATGCTTCCGCTATAAGAGTCCCATACGAATGCTTCCGCTATAAGAGTCCGACTCGAACCCACCTAGTCGAAACGAATTGATAGCACCTCAATTTTATGAGCCCACTACCAAAAATGTGTGCAGCACTAGCGGGGAAACCGACTAGAACTTCTTTGAGGGATTATTTTCTACCAACTATCTAATAGAGGTAAAACAGAGACATAACAATAACACAAAATAAAGCAATTATAATGTGAAATGGTATGGCTCTCTTCATGGCGATCTCCATCTCCACAAAGCTTGTAATTCGACTTGTGTCAACTCTTGTCATGTGCCGCCTTACACCATGTAGCCGATTTGTACATTGACTTGCATGCCATCTGGGTTCTCCAAACAGCTACACTAGCTAGTATGTAAATTACATAGAGAATTCGACACACATGTCGTTATACAATAAAATGACAGCACCTAGGATCCAGCCGACTGACAAAAACCGTGATACACAGACCACGTATGGATTACACACATCACATCCACATCAGCCATACCGTTCACAACATCATTCTGCAAAAACAAGTTATGCATAGATAAGATATCTACCGGCTTTGTGAAACTCACAACAACATCTAAGGCGCTACGATAGGGCGAAGCCGACGGTCCCGCTAGCCGGATAGCGGGCGAGGATCAAAGGGGCAGCACCTGACGATTTTTCCGAAAACGCAGATCTCATCTGCCTTCCGAACATGGATTTCATCATCGGATAAAACAATTTTACCCAAATCAGATCCGTACTCCGATTCGACCAAACTCTTTGATCTTCAATCACCGCATCCGAATTTACATGTGACAGTCTACCCTGATGGCGGAAGCCGACCAGTAGGGGTATATCGTTCCATGACCTGAGCAGTTGGTTCACGGAAACCATATCATCCATTCCCTGAGTACAGTTGATCCAATCAACTTCGTACAAAACCGATCTATCTCATAGATCGACCAGAAAAACTGCGATCCAATCTAACGCCAACGGCATATAACATATGCACGATCTCGAGCCTAAAACCAGAAGCTAACTCTCTGATACCACTGTTGGGCCACGCAGAGATAAACAAAACTTTTTACCCTACGCGGTACTCCCAAGATCTAGCTTAGGTGATAGGCCACAAGATTTACCACTAGACGTGCAAGTGCGGATTGTTGATGAAGCGCGTCAGTTTATGCCGTGCCGAACGATCCCCGTATAGCATGTCCAGATCCCCATGGATATACTTGTCTCCAGCGCCGCACGTGCAACGCCTCTACCGATATCCACACGTACAGGAAGGAGCTCCAGGCAGAGGACTGCTAGATCCTGTCTAGCCCAAAATGGGAGTGGAGAAAGTGACGGCTAGGTCAGGGACAATCCCTTGTCACTCCACTTATATATACTCCTAGCTGGGCTCAACGCTTGAGGCCCATCTAGGCCGTACCCCAATCTTTACATGGATCTAATCCACATGGGCTCCTTACCCTTAAGTGTGTGAACCTGTAGGTTTACATACGCCTAGACACGACACGAGTCACCACTCCGAGTCGATAGTTGGTAGCGGCCTCTAGCAAGACGTGCCAACTCCCAAGCGTAGTAAAGTCAAAAGACAAACCTTTCTCAATGTGACTTTTGTCCAAGTCCCTTTGCCTCACGATATATCTTGTCAAGCTATGGGCGAGTTATTGCCATCCCTTTAATAGCTCGACTCTCTTCTTGTTCCGTGATATACGATTCACTGGACTGACACTTAGTCCGACTCCTTGGTTAACACTTAACCAAGTCGCGCATGGCCATGCTTCCGAATCATATCACACGAGAGGGTCCAGAGAATATCTCTCCATTATAGAGGGGAAAATCCCATCTTGGTAATCCACGTCACGTAGCTTGCTTCACAACCAACCCGAACCCTACCTTTATAACTGCCCATTTACAGAACAGCGTTTGATAGGACCTAAGCTGGTGATCCACAACTCGGATCATGCGATCACCTCAGGTCGAAGGATTCCATTGCTTGAGACTACAAATGACAACATGCTCGTTGCATCTCAACTGTGGGTCAGTCCGATTTGCTAAACTCTTTAGCCGAATCAGTGGAAGTCGGAATAGCATCTCCATGCCCATGACAAGTGGAACCGTATCATCGGCCGACTTTCACATTAGTCTAAGTTGTGTGTCTAGCACAACCTCAACGACCAAGGACAACTAGTATGAAAAACATGAATATATAGTTCCACAATCGAATCACATATCCAATGATACATATCAGTAGTTCATACATGGATAATAACTTTATGAATACATTGGGAATGACATCATACATGATTTCCTCTAGGGTATATTTCCAACAGCACCAACGATCGATGTTTACTTGAAGTGCAGTAATCTCCATATAAACTTGTCTCATCATCGAGACTTCCGAGGAAGATGTTGTCGTTGATGTCGAGCGAATATTCTGGAGAGTCAACCTTGAAACTAATGAAGGATAGTGCCGAGATCGCCTTGACTGTGTCGAGTCGGAAAAAAATCCCACGATGAAGTCGCTTCATTTTTTCCCATAGATCGACGAGTTGTCGATTGCTGATGATGGAGCAGCCGAAGTCGTAACATCAGCGTGCAGACTTCCCACAGACGATGCCAATTAACGTGGGGTTAACATGTCAATGCCCATTGTTTATGGATTTGGGTTTATAGGAAAAGCGGTGTGCTGGAGACTTCATTGACTAACACAGAGGCAACATAGGAACATGAGGTTTACCCAGGTTCAGGCCCCTAGAGGGAAAACCCTACTCTTGCTTGTCTGCTCTTGATTGATGGAGGAACCGAAGCTTCCAATGTCTCCCAGATTGCGATGGTGCACAAATTAGATCTATCGCGTGTATGTGTGCTAGGGATTGATTTCTTGATCTATTGTCTATTGTTGGAGGTGTCTCTTCATTGGATCCTCCTAGCCTTTATATATGGGGAGGCTAGGTCTTAGGTATCAATACGAGTTGGTTACAAGTTGGAGTTTGTATCTAATCTAGTCTTGGACTTTCCTTGTCTTGCGCGCTTAGAGTCGGTGTCCATATGGACTTCATATCAGTCGAACCTTCATGGGTGTCATGGGCCTTGGTAGGTCGTTGAATGTGCCTTCCATTGAGCCGCACCAGGTAGGCTGTAGTTGGGTTCCCGTTGGGCATCCCAAAAAAAATTTCACCAATCAAAATGTGGCAATGGGAAGGGCAGTTGTTGAGGTATTTATGGACACAATGCATGATTTGTGTTGCTGGCATATGGGTTAGAATGAAATAAAGCATTTAAACTCACATAAGGCTGAAGAACCAACTAAAGGGGTACTTCCTAGTGATCCTAGTCAATATAATGATGAAGCAACAACACAATCTGAAGGAATATAATCGTTGTATGTATCAGGAGTAAGTAATAGTGCTAGATTGTTTTAGCTCAAACTGTTATCCACGTCGTCCCAACTCTTTTTAGCCGTGGGATGGACGCCCAATAGGACATGTGACAATGTTGCAACGGAGCCTTGCTATACAGTGAGGTGGTACCCGCTGCGGGTCAGGGTGAAAGATTCCATACTGTGGGTAAGTGTCACGCGCGTGGTCAAACCCCGCGTCGCAGGGCTGTGGGCCGTGGGTGCTCCATGGTCCCGTCGTCAGTGTACGTGGGCTAGAACTGCTATCCACACCGTCCCAATTCTTTTCGGTCGTGGGATGGACGCCCAAAAGGACACACGACGATGTCGCAACGGAGCCCTGTTATCCTGTGAGACGGGACCCGCTACAGGCCAGGGCAAAAAAATTCATACCGCGGTTCGGTGTCGCGTATGTTGTCGTACCCCATGTCACAGGGCTATGGGCTGCGCGTGCGCTATGGGCCCGCTGACTGCATACACGGGCAGGAACACGCGCAGTGAGAGGCGTTTCCAGCGTGACATGCCTCCGCACCCGCCGGGTGGCAGAGCTTACCGATAGTCGACATGGAGTCGTTAGCCCATGCAGCCCGTAGACTCTCACGGCCATGGGCCCCGCCCGGATCCTACGTGGTTGCCTAGACCGTAGTCGGCCACGTATTCTCGTAGACGTGGGGTCCATCCAGTTTCGACGTGGTGATGCGGCCTCTCTCTCAATGTGTGTTTCCGCGGACATGGGTCATGCCTATGGTCTACATGGTGCCATAAACCCAGGACGGCCCTGCCACAGACGTGGTACCCATCCAGAGTCGATGTGGTGACATAAACCTATACCATAAGTCAGCGTAGACCGTAGATGCCCGCGGGGTCTTGCGGCGAGGCTGTGTAAGGGGACCCATGCAAGAACAAGCTAGCAGCGCAATACCTCGCCTGACGCGGGAGCTATCATCATAGACAGTAGGTGTGCAAGGGTTCTCGCGGTAAGGCCCTCACACGGGAGCTAACATCATAGACAGTAGGTGTGCACGGGTTCTCACAACAAGGCCCTCACACGGGAGCTAGGCATCGTAGACACTAGGTGTATGCGGGTTCTTGCGACGTAGGAACGGTATACAACACGAGTCACGAGTAGCTGTTAGATGTAGCCCTTCGCTTCTCTCACCTCTTCCTCTCCTAGCTTGATCCCATCGTCGGTGGCATGCATCTTTCCGGTGAACCCACCCGGTGCCAGCAATGCGGTTTCCCATGGCGGCGTGCTTGGTAGAGGAGAGAGTGTGCTAAACAGTGGAACACGTGACGATTATCTAGCCTCCCGCACTCGGTGTGGTCGTAGTAGGACAGGGATCTATCTAGCGGTTCCGTACGGTTTAGCTTCATGTCAGTGATGTTCGAGCTCTTGGCCAGGCCGCGGTTTGGGGTTCTCCAATCGTCGATGACCTCGCGGGTGTTGGTGGTCCAAATGACTGCGGACCACGCCGCGAGTGCTAGGTAAGTACCAGTTTCCATTTTGTTTGCCTTCCTTTGCCTTTTAGTTTTTTGTTCTGCCGTTTTGTGTTTGCCATTCTGCTTTTTTTGCTTCTTCCTATTTTATGTCACCATCTTTTGGCTTTTATTTTTTGGTTTCTCCTTTTGCCTTCTGCTCTTCTGCCTTTGTTACGTATTTTTTCCTCTTCCATGTTGAAGATCTAAACCACTTAACACAATACCGTTGATTGTGAATATATTGGATGAGAACACGTTGCATGCAAAAAAGATCAAAAGCGAATCACGTTAAGAACGAATATGAGTGCATATATGTAAGTCCAGATGTCGCATAGAAAAGGTATTAATCTACGCCCTTTCTTACACGAGTCGTTATGCCTATTAAATTGCTTGCTCTGCAAATTTCCACCTGCTTATGTTCCTGTCCCAATCCCGCTACTAACATAGACGGCTTCTCAGAAAAACCTTCTTTCACAGCCACCTCTCTCGATGATGTCTTCCCGCGGCGATTCCTATACCAACATGTCTAGCATCGATCATGCTGGGGCTGCCGCCTATATCCCGGAGGATGCCTCCAAATTCGACAATGCCAAGGCTATTTCTCTCGGACACATCGAGAGCGACGGCCACGAGAAGGCACGGGCCAGCTCTTCCAACAACGTAAATGTTAGCGCCGACCACTCCATCGAGCACGTCGACCCTGGTGACTCTAGTGAGAGCAGAGAGTCCATGTGGAGGAGGCTACAAGAGGAGGAAGAGGAGGAGGAGTGGCGCGAGAGGCGCATGTCAGCGCGTAGGGTGGCGTAGGAGGTGGCCGAGATGATGGAGTTCCGGCATAACGAGTTGTAGGATTGTACTGATGATGAGGTGGACTACGGTGAGAAGGACTACAATGAGGAGGAGTGCAAGGACTACAATCGTTGGCTTGACGACACAATGCTTCAGAGAATGCTGCATGCAAATCAGGTACGCGTACTTTGCTTCATTTCGATGGTGTTCTTGAGTCGCTAGAAAAAATGATAGTAAGGACCGACGCACTTTCTCTATGTGTTCACGCGATCTGCGTAACCGTGCACATGCGACGGAAAAACAAGGCATACAATTTAGACAGATTGTTGTGAAAGAGTTTTCGATCAACCATCGCAGAACGCATCACCTGTAACCTCATCTTCTCGATGCCTTCTCCGTTTCTCACGACTATGACCTAATCTTCTGTCAGTACGGTATGATTTATTAGCGTGACGAACAATACTATAGAGCATGCGTCACACAAATTAAGTACTCCTACTCTACTACAGTTCGATATGGTGTTGGGATGGCTATAAGAACAAATGCGTCTAATCACGCATCCCTATATATTGTGACGCGTTCTAGGTTGCTCTTTATTCATGTGTTGCCCACGCTACAACTTTGAAGGGTTCCATAGCAGAAAACAAAAAAATTCTATCTACTCAAACACTAATACCAGGATCTATACTATGTAGACATAAGTAACAGAGGAGAGAAGCGACATTCATATCTTTGAAGACCGAGGCACACCTTACGCAGGAAGGCGTATATTGAGGAAGACGAGCAGCACCCCAAGTGTGGTGCCTCCAAAGTTCGTCACACGTCCGGTGTAGGAGACGTCAACCGGACTCCGATCCAGCCGAGCAACAGAAGAAGTAGATGCCGGATCGCTGATCACACGATGGTGGTGTGAAGGTGGAGAACTCACCCACGAGGTCCTCTCCGATATTACAGAGAAGTCCTCAGTGGATGAGAGAGAGAATGAGAGGGAATGAGATGATTCCAAAGGGGAAGGGGAGACCCCTATATATAGTGGGAGGGGGGCGCACCACCCAAGGGCCAGGCGGTGTGGGATTAATCCCCACACCCACCGGCCACCTTGGGGCAGCCGCCGGCCCTAGGTGGGCCCCACTAGGGCGACCCACCAAGCCCAGGCCAACTGGCCCCCTCTCCCTAGGAGCCATGCCTATTGGGCTTCCCTTCAGGTGAGGCCCATTAGCATTATGAAGCCTTTAATAATAAAATAAAATATATATTTAATATTAATTCTCCAATTAACATTTAAATACACATATTATATTATTCCTTCACTCCGGAACACCTTCCGTACCCCTTCCGATCTCCATCGGATGTTACCCGGAACTATTCCGGTTTCTCTTTCTCTATTTCTCCTACGATACCTCATCTACCCTAAGCGTCCATACCGTTAAGAGTGACATCCTTCGGGTCGGAAACACTCCGGATATGATCGAGACTACTCTCACATCAATGATCAACAGAGGGACCTGGATGGCCATGTGACCCCCGTGCGTTTCACGAATATAATCGCTCGAACCGTGAGATAGTCGTTTCCCGTTTCCCTTGTCATATGATACCTAATTCATTCGAGACTTGATCTCCGGTATCCCCACACCTTAGTTCGGTCTCGTTACCAATGAACTTGTTTACTCGTTCTCATATCGTTGCATTCCGTGACCAAGTCACATGCTTGCAAGCTTCATTAATGCAACGTCATCGAGATGGCCACATGTATCTATCCGTTACATGGATTAGACAAATCTTGGTCTTGATATGTACTCCTCTATGCATCCCTTTGGAAAACCTGAGTGGCACCTTTTTGATCACCCTGTTATGAGATGATTCTTGATAACCATCTAAGCTTCCTCTGGAATGGTGATTTGCATTACCTCACAGTCCAATGATCAGGTTGCGAGGTTCTCTGTGTTTTATCATCAATGGTGAACTTTGTAACTAGATCTCATTCAAGATATAACGATCGGATGTTTATCTATCATGTTATTCAACTAATAACATGACCCCATTGTCAATTAGCATAAATGCCCATGATCTTGAAACCCAGACCATCCTCATGATCAATGAACTAGTTTGCTAGAGGTAACTAGAGACACAATTTGTTTATATACCACACATTATTAACGTTTCGTATTAACACAGCTATAGCACAATATGAAACATATTATGAACATGTAGGAGATATATCAAATAATACACTTTATTATTTGCCTCTAGGACATAACTCCTTCAAACTTTGCCTCATGGACGGATGTTGTGTACACTCTCTATATCCATGAATTTATTGATCAGCGATAGACCTAACAATAACGGTTGATGGACTTTGACAGTGTAATAAGAGGATCTGCGTAACCAAGATGACATACAATGGTTCGTGTCACAGCTGCGCCCCGGGAGGGCTCAGAAGAAGTCTAGTTTATATAAAAAAGGGAAGTTTGAAGAATTTTTCAAGTGGATGAAATCTAAGGTGAAGGAAGGAAGTTGGTTAGATGGTATTTATAAACTAAAGCACAAGTGGCTTATTTCTACTTGAATGTTGTATTACATTGGGAATGCAAAGCACACAACTCAGCGAGAGCTTCAATAAGGACCTAAAGCAACATTTGAAATTTAATTTGGACATAGTGAGGTTCTTCAAACATTTTGAAAGGGCAGTCCCAGAGAAGCGTGAGAAGGAGTGAAAGTCTAAACATGAAGTCAAGAAAGAGTTGTCGATGCTAAAACTGAAGGGCACGCCAGTACTACAACAAGCAACAAATGTTTATACACCACCTATATTTAAAATTTTCCAGGAGGTGTTTGAAAAATCAACATCAAATTTTGGGGTGATACCCTAGTGTGGCGGACTCCAGGGAAGTTGTGACCTCCCGCTGCAGAGCAAACTGCAGGTGCGACAATGACTCATTGGATGCTAAACGCTCATGATTTGGGGTGAGCTCCTGGTGTAGCGATGACTCGGTGGAGGTCCTCGCGTGGTATGGAAACTACTCGATGGCAGAGGCTAGGTTTAGTCCATTGTTTCGACTATTGGAGCTGACGAGGGATGCCACTAGCTAATGGACAAACGATGGGAATTGTTTTGCTGTCCTCGAGTTTCACGACCTTATCCAAAAGAGGAAGTCAATGCCTTCAAGGGAATGTAGAGATGTGGAGAAATCTGATCCATATAGAGAATGTAACCGCTGAGATTTTTCCAACTCCACTCGGTGGAGTTGAGTTCCAACTCCAGGGGATCCAAACCAGACCCCACCATGAATGACTTATCCACCCGGTTTTATTCTATCTATCTCTCTCTCTCTCCATCAATGCCTACGTGTGGTCTACAGTCCCGCTGCCTCGATGAGCTCCGTCTGAGATGGCCATGGCAGCCAGCGGTGTTGACGAGGTGGTGCTAGACAATGAGATCCTGCCATTTCTCTCTAGGTGACATGGTGCTACTAGACGATGAGATTCTCTCACGGTCTGTATTGTGTTGTAAAGATTCTTCATTTTGCCAGATCAGAGATATATGTAGTGAGAGTGATGAATCAGAGGAATGTGAGGGGTCCTATTAAGATAAGGTCAATAACAAGGAGTAATGGAAGATTCAAAATTTTCGTCAAATTCAACAAATTAGGCCAACCTTGTGGGCAACTAGGCCAACTTTGCTAACCCAATTGCATATCTAGCAAAAAAAGGTGACATATCCTTCAGGTTTACAGACTAGAGGAATGTTGGTCAGAAGTAGAAATTGTGGAACATACTGAACATAATCAAAGTTTTCCCTATTAACCATTACTGCTATTTACATTAGTCTTATTATCCTAACACATGTTTCTTAAAATAGAGAAATATTTTGATATTGATCCTTTGTGTAAAGATTGGATGATGAGGCCAGCTAGAAAGAAATGAAGTGATTTCAAAAGCACGCTAAATAAGTCGTATTACAAACCTGACTCAGGCAGTGTTGCGTGAGTATTGGAGCAAGAAAAAAGATCGAAAGAATGCAGAAAACCATACAAATTAAACAAATGGTTGCCATACTTCTGGATCAAGGAGTTTTTCTAGGGAGAGGTACATAGGGGTGAGTACCATCTAAGTTGTCTACGTATACTTGGTATCTATTTTCTAAATATTCACATTTTTTTGTCTAATATCATCTTTTTTAATGTTTACATCTTTGATTAGGAGAAATCTCATAATTATTCAATTACAAGAGCTAAATTGTACAGAGCCACACACACCACAAAAAAAACGTACCTGGTGATGATGTGGCTGAGAGAAATATTATAAGTTATTATTCACTGTCTTCTAACATACAATGTATATATATGATATTTAATACTAGTGCTAATGCTAGTACAAACAATATTCTAGGCCAACATGCAAAGAGAACTTCTACTTGATCCAAACCTTGAGTATAGAGATATTGAAAAAGTGACATTTTCGTCCATGACTTTCCAAAAGATGCAAGAGGTAGAGTTCGTGGATTAGAGTTGTTACCTCATGTCTGCAAGGTGATTAAGATTGCAAGAACATCTGCGAGGTGTACAAAAATAATAGAGGAGAGCTATGAGCTTAGGGTGTCGAATGTTGTCCTTATCGCCAGGTTGGATACCCAAGAGGAAAGAATTAATGTACTATAGAAGAAGTTGGATATTTAATAAATTTTTGCTAACCAATCTTGCATAGCAGTGTAAAGCACTAGTCAACAAAAAACTAGTGTGCAATCACCTCTTTGAAGAATGTCTAAATCTCTGCAGCATATCCTAGATATGGCACTTTTTGGTGCCATAGCTCTTAGAATTCCTGAAGTGACACCTTGCTCTATGCTACCTCCTTGTGGTGATGTAATTACTCTCCCAAGTGTCAAAAGTGCTGAATTTGTTCATTGTTCTATGCTAGCTTGTCCTGTTGCATTTGTTAGAAGAATTCAAACTCCTCCTCCTAGTCATGTATTGTCGGCTCATGTGGATGTTGTGCTTACCCCAATAGAAGGTGGCCCTGATCTTACTCCAGTTGATGTTGTGCTAACTGAAGCAGTTGTTTATACTAAAGTGCTAACAATATATGGTGTTGTTGCTGCTATAACCACCCCTCTAGATGTTGCTGATCTTGCTATAACCACCCCTCCAAATGTTGTTGAGGCTACCCACCACACCGTTGTTTTTTCTTCAAAGGGATCTGTAGTTTCATCTATTGGTGGAATAGTTCCAAGAAAAAAATCAGGGGGTCTTTCTCGGCCTCCACATTTTATGCATTTGTCGCAGGTGATCATTGCACAATTCAGTACTTACTCCATCCTATTATAGTGTTATGCATTACAATTGTTGATCTCTGCACTTTTATAGTCCGAGGACCAACATGAAGAGGAAGTTCTCAAGTCTTTGAGTTCGACTAACTGCGCAACTTGGGTATATGTCTTCTATATGTATGCTAGCTTTCAGAAATGCATATATTGTTGATGCTACATTAACTTCCTGTAGATTGAATCAACAGTGGATTTGCGATCCATGACAAGTGATAGGACAGTTGCATTTTGGAAGTTAACTTCAATGGACAAGCATGCACTATGGGATGATGGACAACCATTAGGGGATTACTGCGAGATCTTGATTGATGTGGTAGTGGAAAAGCATCCGCCACTGCCTAGGTCACTCGGAAATGTTAAGAAGTTGGGCCAAGATCTTCACATCAAAATTGCTTGGCCATTTGTAAATGTATGTGAATAACGACTCATAGCTTCTAGATTTATCAAACGTGCATACAAGTGTTTATCTATTGACTTTGTAGATTATGAAGGTAGCAGGAGCTCCTGGGTCCAACAATAGACCTATTTCTCTTATTAGACTAAAAATATATAAGATCTTCTAGATAATATATATGCTACTATCCATGTTTCCTTGTTTGCAGCAAAGTGATTTATAGTTCATTTTATTCCTTGTTCATCAGGAGTTTGTCACAGACTTAACTGAAGACCAAGCAATCAATAGTTCATCGTAGCACTTGTTACCCTGAAGGACATGGCTACCATGTTGGTCGAAGATTGAGTTAATCTGTGTGAAGACGATCACACTTAAACTTCTTTTGAAAATTGATGAGTGCATATTTGCATCATGTTTTATATTATTATTTTGTATTGTAGTTGTAGGATCTTGGTATTTTACGGTGTTCGCGCGCGCGTTTTATGTTTATTTTCACCAGGATCAAGACAGATGATGGATACAATGGATACAATTCTTGGGGAAGTTGTACTAGGGAGAAAAGGAGTCAAAACAACGTCAATCGCTTATTTGGGAAATATCAATAACACTAGAACAAAACCCGAAGCGATCAAGGCATCCAGAAAGTTTAACGACCAACTATACAACTAGAATAATTTTTCCGGCCATATAGTTCTGGTCGTATAGTTGGCGCCTCCTCAAATAGTTTCACCCCGTGCAACTAGATCGGGGAGACGACATACAAAATACCCAGAAACCGCCAAAAACCTCACCTCTAGAAAGAATCTGGAAGGGGAACTCGCCCAAGGGATCCATCTTCGCCCTACGTAGATCTAGGAGGCTAAGGAATCGATCTTCATCTTCATCAACCGCTGCACCACCATCATCTCCATCCATCCCATCTTCATCCATCTAGATCTTGTTGTAATTTCCATACTTGTTGTGGATTTATACAAGAACTATTCATTTACAATTGATTCCATTATCATTACCATGATGTTGATTGCCTCCATATCTGAGTAGATCATTAGTTCTTGGGGAGATGGAGAAACCCTAGCATATGACTGAGATAAGATAAAGATTATTATGTTATACATCATTATGTGTATGTGTTAGTTGTCTCCATCTTGATGTTGGGAGTTATGTCCCTCCTTAATATTTGCCTCTTATGGGGACACGATGAAGGGGATTACTTGTTGGTAGACGGAGAGATGATAGCACTGTTGTCATTCTTTACATACTAACTTGGGGAAACAAGGAGAACTCATAAAGCCATGTCCATGCCACGGGAGAAATCCCTTAATAGCGGGATAATACGATTGATCTTGTTTATCTGTCAGCTATGGTTATAAAGGATAATATGAGCAGTGGTTGCTGCCTATTTTTCCATACATGGAGCTCCTCCCACCACTCCCTAAGAACGCTTTTTTCCCTATTGCAGTTTCAAGTTCTTTTACATACGCGATTCTTACTTTCTGCATTAAGTTTTACTTTATTTTAATTGCTTCATTCAATCAAAAACCCAAAAACAGTTCTACTTTTCTTGCATCTCAAAGTTATTTCTTAAGTACTACGTTTAGTTTTAGTTAAAAGCATTTTAGTCTTTCGTCTACTGCTCTCTGTGGGATCGATATCTTTATTTCGAAACTAGCTACAAACGATATGTGCACTTGTAGTCATCAAGCTATATTCTGGCACTGTTGTGGAGGAGCTTAGCACTATAAGTCACTTTACTTTTAGTTATTTACTTTCATTGTACTAATTTTTAATTTAAGTTGCAGGACCGCAACAATGGACAACACTCAGCATTTAATCCAGCTTGTGGTAGTAAGGAAAATGGATTCTCCCATGGACGCTTTTATAACTGTCAATAAAAGCATAAATGCGGATATAATTTAGATCCACCCTTTATTATTTGAACTACTGCACTCTAACAAATTTGCAGGAACTAATGAAGAGAGTCCGTATGGACACTTACAATTCCTTGAAGACGTTCTCAGTTCCTTTATATTCGATGACTGTAAACTTGATATGGTTAAAACCCAGTTGTTTAGACAAACTCTCTCTAATAATGTTTGCAACTGGTATAGATCTTTTTGTGCAAAAGCACCAAGGACTTGGATGGAATTGACAACCAATTTCCTATCAAAATATTACTCTGAAAGCAAAGCTCACAGGATGAGAGGTATTATTATTAGTTTCAAAAATAATCCTGATGCGGGTTTGTATGAAGGGTATCTAAGGTACAAGAGCTATCTAGATAATTGCCCCCATCATTGTTTTCCTAATTGGTTAATCACTCACACTTTTATGGAGGGCTTAATAATGAAAATAGAATGAATCTAGACACCGCTTCTAATGGTAGTTTTCTATCATATACCTATGATAAAGCTTGGAAATTAATAATGAAAATGAGGGAGGCAACGGAAAATCTTAAAAACAAGGAGAACATTAGAAATAGCTTTTCTGAATATGCTTGTGTTAATGATTTCCTTGTAGATGAAAGGACTTGTGTGATGATCAAAACCCTTGGTATTGATTCTTACTTAGTAAAAAAATATTGAGAATTATGTAGGGCATTTATAGGTACCTACAGAATGGGAGCCCCATAAACCCCTCGAAGAAAAGAAAGCGTGCAAGAGCGCTAATGGAAGTTCTTCTCTGCACTATTCAAGAGAATATCAAGAAAAAGCAAAAAGAGGAAGAACAAATAAAGATAAGATTAAAGAAACCATAAAAGAACCCGAAGCTACCAATATAAATAATGTTATATTGAAGGATATTATGGAAGCATGAACAGTGGATAATGAAGTGGTTATGCTAGAATTTGAAACCTCGGAATTCATCGAACATAAGGTACGAGGTAACGAAACTTCTAAACCTATGCCTCCTATATATTGTGGAGAAACTTTCTTATACAAAATTTGTGAGTCGATTTCCACTATAAGTATTATGCCGTCATCACTTTATGAGGAACTTCGCTACAATTTAAATAATCCAGACGTGGAACCGGTAGACACTACTATTAAATTATCTAATAGAACTAATATAAAACCGAAAGGGGTTATCAGAAACATCTACTCCCTCCGTTTCAAAATATAAGATGTTTTAGCTTTGTGAAAATAGTGTATCTAACCCTTTTAGTGTGTAGGTTCACTCCAAATCAAGATGAATCTACACACTAAAAGAGGTCTAGATACACTCCTTTCACAAAGCTAAAACATCTTATATTTTGAAACGGAGGGAGTATGTCTTTATTGGATGACTCATGTACCCCCCTTGATTTTCATATTGTTGACATGCCTCGAGATTCTTTTTGTCCTATTCTTTTAGGCAGGCCTTTTGTTTCCATAACGAAAGCTCAAGTTGGTAATAAGGAGACTATTTCGCTGATGTTTGGATAAGAGGAAATGACATTCCACTTCACCAAACTAAAGAAGAGGCCATATGAAGTGGAAGATATCAAAAAGGAGAAAATGATTGCCGAGCTGACCGCAGTTCATTTCAGTACTCCACAAGATGAATTAGAGAGGAGCCTAATTAATTGGGAGGAAGCACCAGATGATGAGGAGAGAGAAGACATGTGTGATTACCTTGATTCAGTTCCAGAAGCACAAAATCATGATGACTATGAAGAACTGGTAAGAAAAGGAGATGAAGAACCTCCCCCAATTGAATTGAAACAACTTCCAGACGATATGAGGTATGAGTTTTTAGATAATGAAAATAAATGTCCTGTTATTATCAGCAAAAATCTATCAGAAAATGAAACAAATAAACTCATTTCGGTCTTGGTTAAGCATCGTGAAGCCTTTAGATAAACTCTAAGTGATATTAAAGGAATAGATCCATCTATTGTAACACATAAGATTACCATGGTTGATGATGCTGAACTTGTAGTTGATACACAAAGAAGGCTTAATCCGAAAATGAAGGAAGTAGTAAGAAAAGAGGTTATACGCTTATTATATGCGGGCATAATATATCCTATTTCTGACAGTAGGTGGGTTAGCCCAGCTCATTGCATACCAAGATAAGGGGGTCTTGATGCTGCTATGAATAAGGATGGTGAGCTAGTTCGTCTAAAACCTATTGTTGGATATCGCATGTGCATTGATTTTAGAAAACTAAACCATGAGACACGAAAAAATCATAAACCTATATCATTTATGGATAAAATTCTAGAAAGACTTAGTAATAATTCTTATTTCTGTTTTCTTGATAGTTATTCTGGATATTCTCAAATTGCTATACAACTGGAAGATTAAGAGAAAATAACTTTCACTTTCCCTTATGGAACATATGCTTATAGATTAATTCCGTTTGGCTTATGTAATGCAGCAACGACTTTTCAAGAATGTGTTTTAAAAATCTTTGATGATTTTGTTGAGAAGACTATGGAAGTTCTAACAAATGATTTTGTTGTTTGTGGAACAACCTTTGATAATTGCCTCTACAATCTAACCAAAGTTTTGCAGAGATGCATGCAATCAAATTTGGTTTCTAATTGAGAACAATGTCGTTTCATGGAAAGAGAAGGTAAAGTTTTTGGGCATAAGGTTTCGAAGAAGGGTATAGAAATGGATAAAACTAATATAAATGCTATAGAAAATCTTCCAATACTTCAGGACATAAAAAACGTAAAAATGTTTCTGGGACATGCAGGTTTTTATAAACGTTTTATAAAAGATTTTGCTAAAATAGCTATGCCTCTCACCAACCTTCTTGAGAAAGTAACTCCATTCCACTTAGATCATAACTGCATTGCAGCTTTTGAGAACCTTAAAAACAAATTAGTTTCAGCACCCATCATGCAATCTCCAAAATGGGATGAACCTTTCGAAATCATGTGTGATGCTAGTGACTATGCTTTAGGGGCTGTGTTAGGACATCGAGACGGAAAGATTTTAAATGTTATTTATTACGCTAGTAGACCTCTTAATAAGATTCAGAAAAATTATGCTACTACAGAAAAAGAGTTCCTAGCTATAATTTTTTTCTTGCAACAAATTTAGATCTTACATCATTAATTCTAAGGTAATAATTCATATAGATCACGAAGCTTTGCTTCACCTCCTTGTGAAGAAGGATGCGAAGCCTAGGTTGATTAGGCGGGTTTTATTACTAGAAGGATATGATTTGAAATAGTAGATAGGAGGGGTAAGGATAATCGGGTAGCAGATCATCTCTCTAGGATGGAGGGAATAATTACTAACCTCATACTTATAAATGAGTCATTTCTGAGAGAATATTTAGCAAATGTTGAAATTGATCCTTAGTATGCGGATTATGCTAACTATCTCGCAGTAAAATTTATACCTCCTCGTATGACAAGAAATCAAAGGATGAAATTCTTTAATGAATTTAAGTATTACTTTTGGGATGATCTGTATCTATATCGTCATGGACCTGACAGAATGATTCGGAAGTGTGTTCCTAACCATGAAATGAATGCAATTTTGCAAGCTTGTCATGACAGCCCGTATGGAGGACATCATGCAGGCAAGCGAACTGCAGCAAAGGTACTTCAATCTGGATTCTATTGGCCCACCTTGATCAAGGACGCACACAGGTATGTAGAACACTGTGATGCTTGCCAAAGAAGGGGTAATATAGGTAGGAGACAAGAGATGGCAATGAATTATAGTCTTATAATCGAACCCTTTGATGTATGGGGAATGGATTACATGGGACCTTTTATAGAATCAAATGGTTACACTCATATTCTTGTTGTTGTCAATTATGTTACTAAATGGGTTGAAGCTATTCCAACAAGTCATGTAGATGCAGCTGCCTCAGTGAAGATGATCAAGGATGTTATATTCCCCAGGTTTGGAGTTCCTAGATTTTTGATCACTGATGGTGGTTCTCATTTCATGAAAGGAACTTTCAGGAAAATTCTTAGCAAATATGGAGTAACTCACCTCGTTGCTTCACCATATCATCCTCAAACGAATGGTCAAGTGGAACTCTCCAATAGAGAATTAAAGACCATACTCGAGAAGACGGTGGATAAATCAAGAAAATATTGGTCATACAAGTTAAATGACACTTTATGGGCATACCATACTGCGTTTAAAAATCCAATGGGTATGACACCTTATAAGATGGTATACGGTAAGGTATGCCATTTACCTTTAAAATTGGAACACAAAGATTTTTGGGCAATCAAGAATCTAAACTATGATCTTAAAGCAGGAGGAGAAAAATGTTTATTAGATATTCATGCTTTAGATGAGTTTAGAAGTGAGGCTTATGAGAATGCTAGACAGTTTAAAGAAAAAGTGAAAAGATGGCATGATAGAAAAATAGAAAATAAGACCTTAAAAGTGGAGACAAAATGTTGCTCTATAATTCTCGTCTTAAGTTGTTTCTAGGTAAGCTCAGATCAAAGTGGGAAGGCCCTTATATGGTTGAAGAAGCTTATTCATCGGGGGTAGTGAAGCTCCAGAGAAAAACACCCTCTCTTTCATGAATGGTAAATGGACAACTCTTGAAGCATTATCGAGTAAAAGAATATATAAGTGCAGTCACCATACAAGTGATCACCCTAGAAGAGGTGATTCAGCAAAGATATACAACGAATGACAATTGCAAGAAGAAAGGACTTGAGATGAAATGAGCAACACTACGGTTAAGCTATTAACCATAAAAGAGCGCTTCATAGGAGGCAACCTATGCGAAGTAAAGGTTTGAGTAAGTTTTTAAATTTTTAATTAAGTATTAATTGAGCTTGTGTTAAATAAGGAACATTTGAAGCTCTAGCGAAGAAAAAGGAAGATTGATAATGCCAATATTGGTCGAAAATTGAAGCTGTCATTTTTCTGTCAAAACTTGATATTTCGTTAAGTTTCAGATTAATAAAGAATCCTCAGAGAAGCAGGAAATTTTTGGTGGATCCAGAAGGATTAACGACCAACTATACGGCCGGAATAAAAATTCCGGTCGTATAGTTGCGGTCGTATAGTTGTTTCGACACCAGCCCTTCCGTCCACGAAAGGCACTGATAGTTTAATGACCAACTATACAGCGGGAATAAAAATTCCGCCCGTATAGTTGCCGTCGTATAGATGTCGATGCCTTCGACAAAGCTCTTTTCTGGGTACTGATAGTTTAACGACCAACTATACGGCGGGAATAAAAATTCCGTCCGTATAGTTGTGATCATATAGATATCGACCCATCTCCAATAATTTTATTCGGAGTACAGAAGGTTTAATGACCAACTATACGGCGGGAATAAAAAATCCTGCCTGTATAGTTCCGGCCGTATAGTTGGTTCCACCATAGAAGAAAATCTATAGTCGGTTCATAACTATACAGCGGGACCTATATAGGTCGCGCCCGTATAGTTTCTCGTTACGGATGGCGGTTAGGGTTTTTGACCTCCCCTTTTAAAGCTGATCGTATCTAACCTTTTTCATTAACTTTTGGTAGAGCTACAACCTCCAGCCTCAAAAAATCCCCACCATCCCTATACAAGCCCCTTCTAACAATATCCGTGCAGCAAAGCCATGCAGACCTTCCATGTCAACAAGATTTGGAGGAAGAAATAAATTAATCCCATGAAGAGGATCGAAGAAGTAGAACCTAAAGGATCATCATCATCGAGATCAAGCCTCTCCCAAACTGGGAGGACATGTTCCCGCAAAGGATGGAGATGATGAGTCAAGCTGAGTGGGGAAAGAGCAAGGATGATTATCTCCCTAATCCCTATCGTCACAACATAGGATCCTATTATAAACCTCCTCTTGGTCCGTCACCTCTTAAACCTAAGTAAGTGCAGCAAGATGAGATTCATGATAAGATCTGTGAGTTGGAAAAAGCTTCGAAGGCACGTGTTCAAACAATTGGAGAAGGGATTGACTCCTACTGGATGATGAGCAAAGACCTTGAGAAAAAGGTCGATGACATCGATGGTAGAGTTGGTTTCTTGATTAAAACTATTTTTGAGTTGACAGATGAGAAGAAATTCCTCTAGAAGAAAATTTCGAAGCTTCAATACGACATGGCTGAGCTCAGCATCCGCTTTGCAAGCATATTTAAATATGGCAACACAGAAGAAGAGGGCAATACTCTTCCTACCTACGAGGAGGAATATGTACCAACAAGGAGTTATTTGATCCCGCTTGGCTTGATTCCAAGCTTAGGGAGATCTTTAAGACCTTGTAATCTAACTTATAAGTTTTATATTACTATTTTGGTTTTGCATTAGTTCGAGTTTAGGAATAAAGTTTGCATCATTTGAATTCCCTTAAGGAATAGTCGACCCCATTTGTGAAATTCCGAGTTTATTATCATATATGGAGTATTATTGAATTTGTGCTCGTCTTATTGGATATATGAATGGCTTGAGTATAATTTTACTTGCACTTGATGATAACAATAGGAGTCTTCCACACCATTGGTATTAATGGAACATATAAAGATAATTTAATCGATATACTGTAAGTTCATGGTTTGATTTACAAAAGTAAAAATAATCTGATTAGTCAAGTTGAAAAACAAACCTTGAACAAAGGAAAATTAAAAGTGTTATCAAAATAGAGTGAGAACAAGTCGAGGTCGAATCTTCAAGTCATAAAGATGCTTCATATACAACTGGAATTTGGTAATTGAGATTGTTAAACTTTGGATTCCTACATGAAGTGGAATGTATGGCTAGCTTCTTTTCACAACACTTAAACAAAAGTGTGAGCATATATATATATATATATATATATATATATATATATATAAAGAAGAAGAAAAAGAGTGAATCTGCAAAGAGCAAATAGGCATACACCACTATATTGTGGTATGACAAAAAAGCGTTTCGATATTTTGAATCCCAAGTGAATATATTAATCAAAAAACACTTGGGACTACCTCGCTAACTAATTCGGTCGAACCAAATACTTTTACATCATGTTGAGATTCATCTTTTGTGAACTGTTGATCACTAAGGTGTGGAAGCCTTCTAATATTATTCGGATGGTTCGAGTAAGGTACTATTCATGAACTTATTACTATGTATAATATATGATAAACATATGCTGCAACTGTCTCATTTATTTTATCGACTCAGCTTCATGAATATGAGAATCATATCCATTAAGCTAAACTTGCTCGGGACGAGCAAGAGTCTAAGCTTGGAGAAGTTGATGAGTGCATATTTGCATCATATTTTATATTATTATTTTGCATATAGTTGTAGGATCTTTGTATTTTACGGTGTTCGCGCACACGTTTTATGTCTATTTTCACCAGGATCAGGACAGATGATGAATACAATGGACACAATTCTTAGAGCGGTTGTACTGGGGAGAAAAGGAGTCAAAAACAACATAAATCGCTTATTTGGGAAATATCAATAACACCAGAAGAAAACCCGAAGTGACAAAGGCATGCAGAGGGTTTAACGACCGGCCGTATAGTTCCGGTCGTATAGTTGGCACCACCACCGCCTCCTCAAATAGTTTCACCCCGTTGATACATTGCAAATGTATCTATAATTTTTGATGCTCCATGCTTGGTTTTATCCACTTTCTTGTGTTTTGTCCACACTTTGGAGTACTTTTCATATGATTTCTTGGACTAACCTATTAACAAGAGCCACAGTGCCAGCTGCCTGTTTTCTGCTGTTTTTGGTTCTAGGAAAGTCAGAAAATGAATATTCTCGGAACGGGACAAAAGCCAAAGTGCCTATTTTTCCAGAAGACTCTCGGAGCCAGAATACGAGACGGAGGAGGGCCAAGGGCTAGCCACACTACCCCCAGGCGTGGGTTGGGCTTGGCCGCGCCACAGCATGGGGTGGGGGCCCCAGGCACCCCCTCGGTCTCCCTCTTCGCCTATAAGAAGCCTTCTGACCTAAAAACTTCGAGGGGTTCGAGGTTTTTCCACGAAAAGTTCCGTTGCGCTGCCGCCACCGAAGGGGAGATTCGGGGGACAGAAAGTCTCTGTTCCGGCACCCTGCCGGGACGGGGATGCCCCCGGAGCCACCTCCATCGATCTCCACCATCATCTCCATCGACCATCCAAGTTTCCCCCATCTATGAGTGAGTAATCCCCCGCTGTAGGCTATGGGGATGGTAGGGATTGGATGAGATCGTTCATGTAATGGCATCAGATTGTTAGGGCATGGTGCCTAGTATCTTTTATTAGTGCTTTATGACTTTGTTGCGACTTGTTGTGCTTAATGCTTGTCACTAGGGCCCGAGTGCCATGATTTCAGATCTGAACTTATTATTGATTCATTATGATAGTATTGTTCTTGGTCTTATCTGCAAGTTGTATACACACGTTGTTGTCCGGAACCTATGGCCCCGAAGTGACAAAAATCGGGATAACCAGAAGGGAAAGGCTTTGATGTGAGGATCACATGTGTTCACGGAGTGTTAATGCTTTGCTCCGGTGCTCTATTAAAAGGAGCACCTTAATTGCCAGTAGTTCCCTAAAGGCCCTGCTGCAAACGGGCTGGCAGGACAAAAGATGTTGTGCAAGTTCTCATTGCGAGCACGTATGACTATATATGGAACACATGCCTAGGATTGTCTAGTACTTGGGTGCTTTATCTTATTTATCTGCAATTGCCCTATGTTCTGATTGCTATGTGAATTGTTTTATCCATGCAACGCCCGTCCATCCATCCCTATGCCTACCGCACTCGAATCCCACTGTTTGCTGCTTTTGTTACTACTGTCTTTGTTTTGCTACTGCTGTTATTTTATCATTCCTACTACAAAACTGTTGCTACTGATAAACTGCTGTGAGCAAGATTGTTTCCAGGTGCAACTGAATTGACAACTCAGTTGTTAAGCCTTATAAATATTCTTTGGCTCCCCTTGTGGCGAATTAATAGATTGGGTTTCACTTCCCTCGAAAATACTGCGATACACCCCCTATACTTGTGGGTCATCAAGACTATTTTCTGGCACCGTTGCCGGGGAGCATAGCTTTATTTATCAAGTTCACTTGGATTCTCTATTGTTCAAGCTAAGTTTATCTTTCTCCTTGTTTGCTTGTTTCTTTATCAAAAATACAAAAAACATAGTTCCTACTCTAGTTGTTGTTTTCGTTGGTCTGTTATTGTCTTGCTTTATCATGCTTGTTGTCAATGGTTGGTTTCTTTGAAACTGAAGCTTATTGGCAAGGTGGGTTCATGGAAGATCAAAAATATTATTATAAGGAACACCGCTTGTCACAAAAAGGGAAACACTTATGGGAACAAATTGATAGATTGTATACCATTGCTAGAAACGTGTGCTCTACTTATAATGTTACTTATTGCTGTGATGAGTCTTGTTGCAGAAAGAGGTATAAACATCTCCCTTTTCAATGTGAGTATAGTGATAATGATACTTTCTATGCTAAAGGAATTTATGACTTTTATGATGCAGAACAAATTGAGGAATTTAGTGCTTGGAAGGGTGCTTTTGAACTTGCTAGTTTGCTTGAAAATATTGATGATTCACCTTATAAGTATGAGGTTTATGGTATACTTAAATTTTGCTTTGATAATTACAAGGATGAAAACAGCTATATTCTTAAATATATGAATAGATGCTTTCCACAAATGGAAGAGACTAGTGCCTTGCAGGATCCTATGGAAGAAGAAATTGATGAACCTGAAATCTCATTAGATGAAAAATAGGAGAGTGATGAACAAAAGGAGGAAGAATGGATTAGCTACCCATTCCTACCTTCTAATGAGAGTAACTCTTTATCCCCTACATTATTTGATTGTCCCCCTTGCTTACTAAAGGAGAATGAATGTTATGTTCCTGAGGTTTCTCTTGAAAATGTTTATGATAAAGCTCTAGTGCTTGTAGATCATGAAAAGCATGCTTTATGTGATAGTTACATTGTTGAGTTTATTCATGAGGCTACTGAAAATTATTTTGAGAGAGGAAAATATGGTGGTAGAAGTTTTCATGGTATTGAAACACCTCTCTATGTGCTGAAAGTTTTGAAGTTATTCTTGTTTTATCTTCCTATGCCTGTCACTTTGTTCTTGGTGAATTTATTTGCATACATGATTCCTATGCATAGGAAGTGGGTTAGACTTAAATGTGTTTTGAATTTGCTTCTTGATACTCTCTTTTACTTCAACTCATATTTATTATGAGAGCATCCTCTCAAACTTTTATGCCTGAAGATGATAATATGTCTATTATTCTTGGGAGACCTTTTCTTAAATATTGCAGAAGCTGCTATTAATTGTAATCAAGGGAAGGTGACCTTAAATTAACACATTGTCTATTTCCTCAAGAAGATTGAAAGGACTTATGGTTTGAATTCAATTGAACATGTTGAGGGCATTCAAGTTGGAGAAATATATTATCCCATACCAAGAGAAAAATTTGAAACTATTATGATTGGGACCATTGCTATCAAGGTTGAGGTAACATAATCATTAGTGGAATACAAAGTTTTGTCTCATATGAAATTGTTTTGGTAGCAAGACCTGATCAACCTTGTTAACAAAAAGATTTCATTGAACAAAACAATGTTTTCACTATGATTATCTCCGCTTACTTCTATTCTATCCATTTAAGTTTTTGCTTATGCCTAACTTAAAGGCGTTAAAGAAAAGTACTTATTGGGAGATAACCCAAAAGTTTTAGATGAGTCTTGGAAGTTATTACTTCAGTAATAACCGCTCCTTATCCTTTTTATTTGCTTTTTGTGCCAAGAGTAACCTCTAATGAGAGAGAAGTAATGATTGGGAAAGTTGCTGTCCTGAAACAGATTTCTGTGCTTCACCGTAAAAATTCGTGAGAGAGCTCTGTATGTCGGATTGATCTGTAATTTTTTGTGCTTCTGACCCAAGTTATTATCTAACTTGCGTTAGTTCAACACTTTTTAATTTGAGCAACAGAAGGTCTTCGAAAAAATTCGTATTTACCTGCTGGTCTGTTTTGAAAGATTTCTGCCATTTTCTGCATTTGCTTCTTGTTGGTTCCTTTTTTAGTTCTTTTGGGGAATTGAGCTTTTTGAGGGAAGTGCTACAGTATCTAGTGTTCTAATGGAAGTTTATTTGGTGTTAGGACTGAACCTTAAAGACTTATTTATCTTAAGTGCACTAATGTTGCTAATGAGATTGTGTGAAGTTTTGTATGAAGGAATATTTTCAGGTGTATGGAAGGAATGAGTAATGAGATGAAGGATGGACTAAAGCTCAAGCTTGGGGATGCCACGCGTGTCACCCCAAGAAATATCCAAGAAGTACAAGCGTCAAAACTTGGGGATGCCCAAGGCATCCCCTTCTTCATCAATAAAAATCCCAGGTTTCTTCCAAACACTTCATTTTTATTGTTTCATGCACAATTGTATTGTTCTTGGAGCATCTTCTTTTTCGTTTTCTTTTTGGTTTTTAGTTTGCGTGGTTTGCTTAGTTTGCTGAATAAATTGGTTGGACCCCCTCTTTCATACTTTGGTGTTCAAATAGTCTGGTTTGGATTGGAAAAGAGTAGGAAAGCTCATGCTTAACTGGTAAAGAGAGCTTGTTTTTTACTGTGACCTATGCTTTGTCATTCCATGCTTGATATTGTTTTGGCTTTATGCTTAGTATTCTTTGTTGTAGCATGACTTGTTATAAACAATTGAGATTTCTTAATGTGCCTTAGATGAATCATGCGTTGTTTTAGCATATTAAAGCATAGTATAGTGGTATTCTCCTTTGATGCTTTATTTGGGTTGACTTGGCACATGCTCACACCATGTTATGACTATCTCAAGTCACCATAAGCCTTTATGATCCTTTAGTTTTCAACTTGTAGTATCACTTTATGCTTTGAGCAATGATGTTTTGTCGCTCTGCATGATTATGGCCATTATCGCTCTCTCGTTTGTCACTCCCTTACTATTGCTAGCCTTCACTTTCACTGAGTATGTTTTACTCAAGTTCCCAACTCCCTAAACCAAATACTTCCAAAGTGTCCACCATACCTACCTATTAGCATCATTTGCTACTCCCGTGCATATTCAATATACCTTGTTTTCTTCCGAATAAAATGTTTGCTTGTTATGGGAAAATTAGTTAGTAAAGCTCTCACGAACTTGATGACACACTTTATTTCCTGCACGTAATAAACCTGAACCATTGCGTCCTTCTTTGTTGTGCATATGCTTGCGCTTTGTGAGTTGAAGTTAGCAGAACCATGTATCATGGGGACCGCTTTCAACGCTTCATAGGTACTTTGTACCTAGTTGATATCATGTTCTTTTGCTTATGGATCCTGGTGGTGTGAAATAAAAGTGAAACTTGTAAGATCATGGAGTTTGTATGTATGTTAGAGAAACGCCTGGGCCGCTAGCCTAAGCCATGCCTAATCATGGTGGAAACTTGCAGCATAACCATAATGAGCATTCTATGAAGCATCCTCAATAAAAATCTATGCACATAGTAAATAAAAAGATCGCCGAGATGCTTATTGTCTGCTTGCCTTGTATTTTTATTATGGGATAGCTCCCGTGTCATGTGCAAGGGGTACCCCGTTGGCGGTTCTCTATGATACGTATATACTTACAATGACAAGAGCTTACTTGTGACTGAAGTTGAGTAGCATGATGATCGGTCTTCATAAGTAAGGGGCATGCGACTTCGATTTATAACTTGTCAAGCATATCCTCTTAGTTGTGTCACTTTAACCTTAACCACATTAAAGATGCTTATGATAGGGGCAATGAGAGCTCAAAGCTAACGAGTACCATACTTTCAGCATTTGGAAGCCTTTCAAACTTTTCAAAACCTTTTTCATTTCCTTGTTGAGTCTCCATACATTCTATGAGCACTTTCTTGAGAGCATAGTGGCCATTCTTAGTTCTATGTGCATTGTCCCAAGACTTGTTGATTGATGCATACCTTGATATTGCTTGTTTTAAACTATTTGTATCTAGTCACTCTTGTGAACTTTGAAGGTGTCCTATGCATTTATATTTGCTACTCTATGAGGGACAAGCTGATTACCACTATGCTATGTTTTGTTTATGTGAAACAAACAAACGTCTTGCAAAGCATTGTTATTCATGAATCTTTTGTTTGTGCCTTTTCATGTTGCATCATAGTTTCTTTGTCTTATTGCTAGAACTTTCTCTTTCATGTTATGATTGAAGTACTATGATCCCAGCTTTGAATGTTTACAAATACTTTGGTCAAGTCTTTGATGGTGCATGTCATCTCAAAAATTATTCTTTCTTTTTATCACTTACCTACTCGAGGACGAGCAGGAGTTAAGCTTGGGGATGTTGATACATTGCAAATGTATCTATAATTTTTGATGCTCCATGCTTGGTTTTATCCACTTTCTTGTGTTTTGTCCACACTTTGGAGTATTTTTCATATGATTTCTTGGACTAACCTATTAACAAGAGCCACAGTGCCAGCTGCCTGTTTTCTGCTGTTTTTGGTTCCAGGAAACTCAGAAAATAAATATTCTTGGAATTGGACGGGACAAAAGCCAAAGTGCCTATTTTTCCAGAAGACTCACGGAGCCAGAATACGAGACGGAGGAGGGCCAAGGGCTGGCCACACCACCCCCAGGCGCGGGCTGGGCCTGGCCGCGCCAGGGCATGGTGTGGTGGCCCTAGGCACCCCCTCGGTCTCCCTCTTCGCCTATAAGAAGCCTTCTGACCTAAAAACTTTGGGGGGTTCGACGTTTTTCCGCGAAAAGTTCCGCTGCGCCGCCACCACCGAAGGGGAGATTCGGGGGACGGAAAGTCTTTGTTCCGGCACCCTGCCGGGACGGGGAAGTGCCCCCGGAGCCATCTCCATCGATCTTCACCATCATCTCCATCGACCATCCATGTTTCCTACATCTATGAGTGCGTAATCCCCCGCTGTAGGCTATGGGGATGGTAGGGATTGGATGAGATCATTCATGTAATGGCATCAGATTGTTAGAGCATGGTGCCTAGTATCTTTTATTAGTGCTTTATGACTTTGTTGCGACTTGTTGTGCTTAATGCTTGTCACTAGGGCCCGAGTGCCATGATTTCAGATCGGAACTTATTATTGATTCATTATGATAGTATTGTTCTTGGTCTTATCTGCAAGTTGTATACACACGTCGTTGTCCAGAACCTATGGCCCCGAAGTGACAGAAATCGGGATAACCAGAAGGGAAAGGCTTTGATGTGAGGATCACATGTGTTCACGGAGTGTTAATGCTTTGCTCCGGTGCTCTATTAAAAGGAGCACGTTAATTGCCAGTAGTTCCCTAGAGGCCCCACTGCAAACGGGTTGGCAGGACAAAAGATGTTGTGCAAGTTCTCATTGCAAGCACGTATGACTATATATGGAACACATGCCTAGGATTGTCTAGTACTTGGGTGCTTTATCTTATTTATCTGCAATTGCCCTATGTTCTGATTGTTATGTGAATTGTCTTGTCCATGCAACGCCCGTCCATCCATCCCTATGCCTACCGCACTAGAATCCCACTGTTTACTGCTTTTGTTACTACTGTCTTTGTTTTGCTACTGCTGTTACTTTACTATTCCTACTATAAAACTGTTGCTACTGATAAACCGATGTGAGCAAGATTGTTTCTAGGTGTAGCTGAATTGACAACTCAGTTGTTAAGGCTTATAAATATTCTTTGGCTCCCCTTGTGTCGAATCAATAAATTGGGTTTCACTTCCCTCAAAAATACTACGATACACCCCCTATACTTGTGGGTCATCACCCGTGCAACTGGACCGGAGAGACGATATACAGAACACCTAGAAATCGCCGAAAACCTCACCTCCGGAAGGAATCTGGAGGGAGAACTCGCCCAAGGGATCCATCTTCACCCTACGTAGATCTAGGAGGCTAAGACATTGATCTTCATCTTCATCAACCGCTGCACCACCATCTCCATCCATCCCATCTTCATCCATCTAGATTTTGTTGTAATTTTTGTACTCGTTGTGGATTTATACAAGAACTATTCATTTACAATTGATTTATAGTTGATTTACAATTGATTCCATTACCATTGCCATGATATTGATTGCCTCCATGTCTGAGTAGATCATTAGTTCTTGGGGAGACGGAGAAACCTTAGCATATGATTGAGATAAGATAGAGATTATTATGTTATACATTATTATGTGTATGTGTTAAATGTCTTCATCTTGATGTTGGGAGTTGTGCATCTCCTTAATATTTGCTCTTATGGGGACATGATGAAGGGGATTACTTGTTGGTAGACGGAGGGGTGATAACACTTACTGTGACTATAAAGCCGATGTCATTTTTTACGTACTAACTTGGGGAAACAAGGAGAACTCGTAAAGCCATGTCCATGCCACGAAAGAAATCCCTTAATAGCGGAATAATAGGATTGATGTTGTTTATCTGTCAGCTGTGGTTATGAAGGATAATGTGAGCAGTGGTTGCTGCCTATTTGTCTATATATGGAGCTCCTCTCACATACATACATATCATAAGAATATTTGTTATAATAATCTTGATTGCTTAGTCTAAATTGCTAGTGGTGTATCCACCACTCCCTGAGAATGCCTTTTTCCCTATTACAGTTTCAAGTTCTTTGCTTCATTCAATCAAAACCCACAAAACAATTCTATTTTTCTTGTATCTCAAAGTTATTCCTTAAGTACTACGTTTAGTTTTAGTTAAAAGCATTTTAGTCTTTCGCCTACTGCTCCTTGTGGGATCGATATCTTTATTTCAAAACTAGCTACAAATGATATGTGCACTTGCAGTCATCAAAAACTTATATGATGGATGTGTCAAAACTGATTATGATGTCTTTTGTAGTGCTATGATGTATGTGTTGTATACTCTGTTATGCTATATATTCGAGTTTGTGATTTGATATTTAGAAGCATCATGTGTGATTTATATTACTCCCTCTGATCCAAATTAGTTACTTAGATTTGTCTAGATTTAATTGTATCTATACATGATTTAGTATTAGATACATCTATATCTTGATAAATTTGAGTCAACTAATTTGGATCAGGGAGTACGATTTTTGTGATTTAGATAAATTAAGGGAACCCTAATATAGAAACTGCAGGCTAAATTGTTGCACCGAGATTTCAAGGGAGATGAAAACTAGTTGCATGTTACCAAGCACACTCTTAGTAACGTGTCAGGTGCTAGCTCGTTCGACTTAAGCAGCGCAATAGTATGCATTGTGCCGATTGTCACAACTCTATCGTTTGGCGTCACCACGAGAGACCATACAGTAACTGCACTAAGATTTCTGAGGGTCATGTCTAAAATAAGTGGCCAAAGGATGATTTAGGACAATAGGCTCGCGAAAGGAATGCCCGGATCTTCTCGGAACCGTGGCGAGATCATCTTCCACAGCCCCTGATGTGCACAGTAAATGCATATTCGCATGACCGTTGTACTACTACTATGTCATATCGGTCTTGATGAAGCCTTTTCCAAGTTCTGAAGTATAACGAGCGTGACAGGCATTGCCATCCACCTCCAGCCCAACCTCCCTTCTCCACCATCTCTCCCCCACGCCGGGCAGAGGCTGGCAGGCACAGTCCGGTTGGCGTAGGTGGCTGTGGATTGGCTTTCCTTGGTGTCAGAGGCGGGGTTGGGGACCCGATTCTCCAGGCGGCGGTGCTCCTAAGGGACAACACGGGTCCGACTGCGGCTGGGAGGCGCCAATGCGGCGGCATGGCCGTGGTCTGTTGGGCGGCGCAGGGCGACAGGAGGAGGCCATGCGGCGGTGGCCGGGTCCTATTGGGCTGATCGGGGCCCTTAGGGCCCCATCTAGGTCTTGGGCGGCCCGGTCTGCCCTAGGCTTCACCTGATCTGCACGCATCGGCAGTGTGGTTTTTGGAAGGGTTCAGCGGTTACCACGACCGGCCTGTTGTAGCGTGGCTGCGGGCTTTACGAGTCTGTTGGGCCTAGTCGGACCCTCTTGGGATTGGTATGCATCCGCAGAGGCTTAACGGGCTCGCTGAGCCCGTCCGAACCCATCTGGGACTGTTGTGCCCATGGCCGTGTCCGGTTGACTACTGCCTATGGTGGTGGAGGCAGTTCCCTCGCGCACGGTTGTGATACTATTGACCCGACTCGAACTACTTCTCGCCCTTGCTTTGCAGACCCCGCGACGGTAACCTCGGTGAGACGATGATGGTGGCTTCGGGATCATGGTGGCTCATGCTCGTGGACGACAAGTTTGGTGGTGGCGAGGCCTCAACCTCATGAGGCTCCTTTGCAACGGTTCGCCCGGGGGTTGTGGGGTCAGTTTCGAGAGAAATCCTTGTTGGCGCGCCTGACACCGATGTGGTGCCGCCGTTGGGTAGTATCCTTCCTCTGTGGAGGGCGTCAGGGCTGCCCTTCCCCCACTTCCCTTTGTGTTCCACGGGAAACCCTAGGACCGGTCTCTGGTCGAGGCAGCAGCGGTTGCTTTCCCTCTTGAGGGTGTTGCTTGGTGCCTGATGAGTCGTTGTAAGGAGCGTGGCGGGACTTATCCGGAGGGTGCAACGATTGCGGGTCACCATCATTTAGTTGATCCGTCTTTGTCTACATTTAGTTTTTATTTTGGGCGTGTGGTTGTTGTTACCCTAGCATTTTCTTTTATTTCTTGCGTCGTGTGATTGCTATATTAATATAGCGGGACGAAAGACCTATTTCAAGAGTTACGAAGTACTAGTATAGATATTGGGGGAGTATTCATTTTGGTATGTTCTTGGCTTCCTGCCTTGTTCGAGATGGGTATTAGTGGATGACCCGGTCGGTCGCTAGATAAGACAAGGGGGCGGGCGCGGAGGAGACAAAGCTGTAAATACTTGCAGTCCCGGTGGCAGGCGCTGGAAGAACGAACGGGCGCACTCGAGTTCGCACGTCCCCTCCGAGAGCGACGCGAGTCTCAGTTGCATCAAATCGGCCACGCCACTCCACCTGCATGGCCCCGGGCGGCATCATTGCCGCCGGGAGGACGGACCGCGCGGTGACTCCTTTCTACTGGCTGGCTGCCTAGACTAGCCAAGCTGCCAGTGCCTGTAATGCTTCGTACAGGAACGCACGTCATGGCGGTCATCAGCCAGCTGCGGCCAGTGCATGGCTGGACTGCTGTTGCATCGGGCGCCGGGGGCAACTGCAGTAGCGAGGGGCGACGGCGCCTATTTTGGATAACGCCGCGGTGAGCAGGCCTCGCGCCGACGTCATACGCTCCAGTTTTTGTTCGTCGTCGCTCCATCTCCAGGTATGTACGTTCAGAATCCAGGTATCAGTCAGGACGCATGTGCCACGTTCGCAGTCGCAGACCAGTAAAATGGGTATCATGTCATTTTGCACAAACTCAAAAGGGAAAATGATTTCTCGTGATATGTATAGCCTTCCGATCATAATCAGTGTCCATGATTTAACTAATAAATCAGCCACAATTCGTATAGATAGGAGGACGTAGTTAATGTTAGATATTTTGGGTGGAACTGTGTAACCCCTCTCGAGGGCATCGGCTGCGTGTTATAGAAGTAAGGAAAAAATTGGTGTACTACACCATATCATATATTACCTGGTATTACATGTTTAATACCCTTTCTTAATCAAGATCTGAGAGAGATTTAGATTACGATTAAATTCATCTAACTTCTTAAAACATAAGGCTTTGGTGAAGTCATCTGCAATCTGATCCTTCTTGAGATAAACCTGACATCAAGTTGCTTGCTCGCAACCCGTTCTCGAACAAAATAGAAATCAATCTCAATATGTTTGGTGCGTGTATGAAAAAACGGGTTAGCAGACAGGTAGGTGGCACCAAGATTATCACACCATATCCTTACGTGAAACACCAAGCTCACGAATCAGTGCTTCAACCCAAATAAGCTCAGCAGTGGCATTTGCAAAGGCTTTATATTTAACAATTGTACTTGACCGAGACACGGTTGGTTGTTTTCTGGCACTCCAAGAAATAAGATTGGGACTAAAAAATATAGCAAAACCACCATTAGAGCGTTTGTCATCTAAATCACCTATCTAATCTACATCTGAATAGGCACTGAGCAGGGTGGAATTGGACCTCTGAAAAGTAATACAAACATTGCGTGTGCCATGAATGTACCTCAAAATCCTCTCGACAATAGTCCAATGTGCAATTGTGGAAGCATGAAGATATTGGCATACCTTATTAAGTGAGAGACAAAGACCATGTCTTGTCAGTGTCAAATATTGAAGTGCACGTACAATACTCCTGTAACAAGTGATATCCTCTAGACCAAGAGGAGACCCATCTATCAATGACAGTGTATCAGTCGTGGAGAGTGGTGTTGGACATGATGTCCAATCACTCATACCAACACGAGTCAATAGATTTGTAGCATATTTCTCGTGAGACAATAGCAATCCATTTGATTGTTTGTAAACCTCAAGTCCTAAAAATAAATAAAGATCTCCAAGATCTTTAAGAGCAACCTCGAAACTTAAATTATGAAGTAGAGCTGAGTTGGCCGAATCAGAAGAGCTTGCCACTATGATGTCATCAACATAAATCAATAGAAACATAGTAATACCTGACTTATTATAAAGGAATAGTGAAGTATCAGCCTTTTGATGGAAGAAAACCAAGGGTATCAAGCTTGGAGCTAAGACGAGAGTACTAAGCTTGAGGGGCCAGTTTCAGACCATATAATGCCTTGTCAAGTTTGAAAATATAATTGGAGTAGCAGAAGACTCAAAACCTGGTGCCTTTTACATATAAACCTCCTCTTCCTCCATCCCTGAATCTGTTCTACCTAGGGTTCTAGCAGTTAGGGGAATTTAAGAGTTCCAATGACTTGTTCTGCAGAGTTGGGTTGGAATCGATGGGGAGCTGCCAATTTCGATCCTTGATCAAGAGATTGGTGGGAAGGAGCTAGATCCTAGTTGGAGATGCCAGTGCAACCAAGTTCCTACTAGGAAGGTTGCCTCCTATGCTGCAGACATTGGTAGAAAAATTTTGGGTTGTCCAGATGAGGTTTGTTGTTACTTGTACTGGATGGACAACCCATGGCCAACACATATGCAGAGTATGCTTGCCCAGTGATGTCTACGCACTTCTATTCTTGTAGACAGTTGTTGGGCCTCCAAGTGCAGAGGTTTGTAGAACAGCAGCAAGTTTTCCCTTAAGTGGATTACCCAAGGTTTATCGAACTCAGAGAGGAAGTGGTCAAAGGTATCCCTCTCAAGCAACCCTGCAATCAAGATACAAGAAGTCTCTTGTGTCCCCAACACACCCAATACACTTGTCAGGTGTATAGGTGCACTAGTTCGGCGAAGAGATAGTGAAATACAAGTGGTATGGATATAAGACAACGGTGCTAGAAAATAGCTTGATGGCGTGGAAAAGACTAAAGTAAAACTGAAATA
The DNA here is from genome assembly GCA_910589775.1 of Avena eriantha. Classification (NCBI taxonomy): domain Eukaryota; kingdom Viridiplantae; phylum Streptophyta; class Magnoliopsida; order Poales; family Poaceae; genus Avena; species Avena eriantha. Next base: position 325,381,905 of record OU342743.1, read on the forward strand.
AAGATGGAAGCAAGCAAACATGTAACAGATCTAATTGTAAGCGGTGTTTCAATGCTTAGAAACAAGGCCTAGGGATCATACTTTCACTAGTGAACACTGTCATATAAATATCATCTCTTTATGATACTACTCTTAACTACTCTCCGGTTGGACACTCTAATCGATGGTAGGGCTATAACATCACACCTCAAGGTTTGCTTTCCACATCTAGATAACCCCACACTGTCACCTTGAGCACTAGATGGTTCCAACAAACACCATAATTTTATAAAGACATCCAACTCCAAATATAACTCATAACAAGTATTTGTAATCTCTAGCCTAAGTGCCGCCATGGTGTGCACACTGTCAACTTCACACACATGGGGAGAGCAGAGATCTATTAAAGCACTTGAGTAGCAAGTTAGATCTATAGATTATAAGCTCATGATCTCAATATGATCATGCATAGAGAGAGGGAGATGAACACATAGCTACCAGTAGAACCCTTAGCCTCGAGAGAGAACTACTCCCTCCTCATCATGGGAATCAGCAACGGTGATGGAGATGGTGGTGGAAATCGATGGAGATGGCTACGGGGGCACTTCCCCGTCCCGGCAGGGTGCCGGAACAGAGACTTTCTGCCCCCAATCTCCCCTTCGGTGGTGGCGGCGCTAGGAAACTTTTTGTGTATTTCTAGTTGACGATTTAGGGTTTCCGTATCGGGAAGAATATATAGGCGAAGGGGCGAGGTCGGTGGCCCGCTAGGGGGCCCCCACCATGCCCTGGCGCGGCCAGTGGGGACCCGCGCCTAGGGGTGGTGTGGCCCTCCTTCGTCTCTCCTTCTAGCTCCGTGTGTCCCTCGGTGAAAAGCTGACTTTGGCTTTTGTCCCGTCCAATTCCGAGAATATTCATTTTCTGACTTTCCTGGAACCAAAAACAACAGAAAACAGGCAGCTGACACTATGTCTCTTGATAATAGGTTAGTCCAAGAAATCATATGAAAAGTACTCCAAAGTGTAGACAAAACATAAGAAAGTAGATAAAACCAAGCATGGAATATCAAAAATTATGGATACGTTAGCAACGTATCAACATCCCCAAGCTTAACTCCTGCTCGTCCTCGAGTAGGTAAGTGATAAAAAGAAAGAATAATTTTTGAGGTGACAAGCACCATCATAAACTCGATCAAAGTATTTGTAAAACATTCAAAGCTGGGATCATAGTAATTCAATCATAACATGAAAGACAAAGTTCTAGCAATAAGACAAAGAAACTATGTTACAACATGAAAAGGCACAAACAAAAGGTTAATAAATAACAATGCTTTGCAAGACGTTTGTTTGTTTCACATAAAGAAAACATAGCATAGTGGCATTCAGCTTGTCCCTCATAGAGTAGCAAATATAAATGCATAGGACACCTTCAAAGTTCATAAGAGTGACTAGATACAAATTATTTAAAACAAGCAATATCAAAGTTACGCATCAATCAACAAGTCTTGGGACAATGCACATAGAACTAAGAATGGCCACTATGCTCTCAAAGTAGGTGCATAAATGTAGAAGGTGGAGGCTCAACAAAAAAGTAAAAGAAATGCCTTCATAGAAGGAAGTAGGGATTCAAGTTTCATAAAGAGCTTCCAAAAATTATGGTACTTAATAGCTTTCAGCTCTCATTGCCCCTATCATAAGCATCTTGAAGTGATTAAGGTTAAAGTGAACAAACTATGGAGTGTATGCTTGACAAAGTATAAGTTCGAAATCTCATGTCCCTTGAATACGAGGGCCGCTCCTCATGCTACTCAAGTTTAGTCACCGGTAAGTTCTTGTCATCGTAAGTACATGTGTATCATAGAGAACCGCCAACGGGGTACCCCTTGCCCGATGATATGGAAGAATCCCCATATCAAAATGACAAGGCAAGCAGACAACGAGCATCTCAACAATCTTCTTATTTACCATGGGAATATGGTGCTTTTTTCTCTTTTTCCTCTTTTCATATATCTTTTTTTTTTCTCTTTTCTTTTTCTCTTTTTTCTCAATATCTGACTCTTTTTATAAGAAGAATGCTTCATAGACAGCTCATTATGGTTACGCTGTAGGTTTCCACCATTTCAGCACGGATTAGACCAGCGGCCCAAGCGTTTCTCTAACACATATACATAACTCCATGGACTTACAAGCTACCTTTTCATTTCACACGACGACATCCATAGACAAAAGAGCATGATATCATCTAGGTACCAAGTACAAGTGCAATGTTGAAAGCGTTTCCCATGACAACATGGTTCTGCTAATCCCCAAGAAATAAGTGCAAGCATATACAACATAGACGAAACAATGGTTCAAGTTTATTAAGGGCAAGAAAAGTAAAGTGTGCCATCAAGTTCGTGAGAGCTTTAATCACTAGTTTTCTCATAACAAGTTTAATTCGGAAGGTAGATAAAAACATGAATATACTTGGAATAGCATATGCTAGTAGGTAGGTAGGTATGGTGAACTCTTTGAAATAACTTGGGTTTAGGAGTTGGATGCATGAGTGGAACTCATACTTGGTTGTGGAGGCTAGCAAAAGACTGGGATCAACCAACTAAGAGAGCAATAATGGCCATAATCATGCAGAGTGACAAAACATCATTGATCAAAGCATAAAGTGATACTACAAGTTGAAACTAAAGGATCATAAAGGCTATGGCGACTTGGGATAGTCATAACATGGTGTGAGCATGTGCCAAGTCAACCCAAATAAAGCATCAAAGGAGAATACCACAATACTATGCTTTAATATACTAAAACAACGCATGATCCTTCCAAGACACATTAAGCAATCTCAATTGTTTATAACAAGTCATGCTACAACAAAGAATGCTAAGCATAAAGCCAAAACAATATCGAGCATGCCATAACAAAGCATAGGCCACAGTCAAAAACAAACTCTCTTTACCACTTAAGCATGAACTTTTCTACTCTTTTCCAATCCAAACCAAACTATTTGAAAACCAATGTATGAAAGAGGGGGTCCAACCAATTTATTCAGAAAACTAAGCAAACGAAAACCAAAATGAAAAAGAAAAAAGAAGACGCTCCAAGAACAACACAGCTGTGCATGAAACAATAAAAATGAAGGTGTTTGGAAGGAACCTGGAATTTTTATTGATGAAGAAGGGGATGCCTTGGGCATCCCCAAGCTTTGACGCTTGTACTTATTGGATATTTCTTGGGGTGACACGAGTGGCATCCCCAAGCTTGAGCTTTAGTCCATCCTTCATCTCATTACTTATTTCTTCCATACACCTGACATTTTTCCTTCATACAAAACTTCACACAATCTTTATTAGGAACATTAGTGCACTCAAGATAATAGGTCTTTAGGTTCAGTTCCAACACCAATAAAACTTTCATTAAAACACAAGCTACTGTAGAACTTCCCTTGAAAAGCTCAATTCCCCAAAGAGAACCAAAAAAGGAACCAACAAGAAGCAAATGTAAATAATGGCAGAAATCTGTCAAAACATACTAGCAGGTAAAAACCAATTTTTTCGAAGACCTTATGTTGGTCAAATCGAAAAGTTTTGAACTAACGAAAGTTAGATAATAACCTGGGGCAGAATCACAAAAATTCAAGCCTCAAAAGGATGTACAGAGATTTTACATGAAATTTTACGGTGAAGCACAGAAATATCTTTCGGGACAACAACTTTCCAATCATTACTTCTCTCTCATTAGAGGTTACTCTTGGCACAAAAGGCAAATAAAAAGGATAAGGAGCGGTTATTACTGAAGTAATAACTTCCAAGACTCAACTAAAACTTTTGGGTTATCTCCCAATAAGTACTTTTCTTTAGGGCCTTTAAGTTAGGCTTGATAGTTTGAGAAGATGCTCACATAAGAAATATGAATTGAAGTAAAAGAGAGCATCAAGAAGCAAATTCAAAGAACATTTAAGTCTAACCCACTTCCTATGCATAGGAATCTTGTAAAGAAACAAGTCATGAAAGCACAAAGCAACAAGCATAGTAAACCAAAACAAGTGCAACTTCAAGACTTTCAACATAAAGAGGTGAAACTTAATATTATTGAGATGCATAAAACCATGCTTCCCTCTCTCATAATAACTTTCAGTAGCATCATGAATGAAATTAACAATATAACTATCACATGAAACATTATTATCATGAGCCACATGCATAAAAGAATTAATACTCCCCACATAAACATAGTCATTCTTATTAATTATAGTGGGAGCAAATTCAACAAAATAGCTATCATTACTATTCTCATCACCATAATCATCAAATATAGGAGGCATATTGTAATCATAATTAATTTTCTCCTCAATAGTAGGTGGACTGAAAATATCATATTCATCATTGTAATCATCATATATTGGAGGAATAATATCATCATAAGCAATAGGATAGTTATCTTCCAAAGTGTGTTCATTTGTAAACATATCATCATTGGAAGGAGCATGGATAGTACTAATAGTGCAGCAATTATTAGCATCATCATTTTCAGAATTGGTACCAAAGAGATTTTCAATATCAAAAGTAGTTTGCTTTTCCCAATCATGATCACAACTATAGGTAATAGGCATAGGAACATCATCGAGTTCAGACTCAACAAAAACTATAATAGGAGCAACATGCTTAGGGGAAAATACTGTTTCCTCTCTCCTTTTACTCCTCCTCTTCTTCTTTTTCTTCTTCTCTTTAGGAGGGAGAGGCTTGAAAGTAAGCTTCTCCATATACCCTGGTTTATTGTTAGAGACAATAGAAGAAACTTTGGAGGATTCATTCTTTTCATTAATAAGATCAAAACACATATTAGTCCTGTCATATTTTGGTAAAATCTCATTTTTTATAATATTTTGTATGTAAGTATTTGTGTGACAAATATTAACACAATAAAGATGACAACCATGCAGGACGCTATTCATATCAAAAGCACTCATATCTACCAAAGAAGATTTTCTTGATAATTCTTCACACCCCAAAAATAATGTAAGTTCATCATGCTGATTAGGAGTGATCATGTCATCACAATACAAACTTGCAGTACTCATTGGATTAGAAGGACTATTATTATGGCCTGAGCATTGAAAATTGAAATGACCCACTTCAAAGCAAAGTTCACAAATAAAAGGATAGAGGGCACCGACTTTTTTACCAAGATCATTTAGAGCCCTATACCACGTTCTAGTTTTTTCATTCCTGTGGTGATACAATATTCTTCTTCAATTTGATTATTCTCACAAGGTCTATGTTTTCCACAAAAATTAACATGCTTATAAGAAGTAGTACTTTCAGAGGTTTGAACATGTTTATTGCTATCATTAATAACAATTTCATTTTCCATGCAAGTGTCTTTATAAGGCTCATGATACATGTCCCATTTTTATTTAGGAGCATTAATATGAGAAGTAAAGGTTCTATAAAAATCAACAAGAATTTGAGGATCAAGACCATATTTAGCACTAAGATCTTGAAAATCAGCAGTTTCAACGAAAGACTTAATGTAATCATACTCATAGTTTATACCTGGTTCTTTACCTTTGTTGTTGTTCCAATCTTCGGTATTGCTTTGAATTGTTTCAAGAACATCTCACTTAACTTTGACCTCCTTACTTGTGAAAGATCCCTCTAAACAAGTATCTAGATAGTCCTTGTAATATCCTAAAAGCCTTGTATAGAAATTATTAATAACAATATTACTGGGGAGCTCATGAATGGGACATTTGAGCATTAGTGACTTCAATATCCCCCATGCTTGGACAATACTTTCTCCATCATGTGGATGAAAATTATAAATGTAATTCCTATCTTTATGAATTTCACGAGGAGGATAAAATTTAGAGTAAAAGAGAGATTCAAGTTCCTTCCACTCCAAATGATGAGGATCATTTAGTAGCTCATACCACTCCCTTGCTTTGCCCTTAAGTGATAAAGGGAATAACTTCCACTTAACTTGGTTCATTGAAATACCTACACACTTGAACAACTCGCATAATTCGTGTATAAAGAGTAAATGATCACCAGGATAGACAGTTCCATCTCCCAAATAACATTTGTTCAGAACACGTTCAATAATTTTTATAGGTATTTTAAAAGAGATGCTTTCAGTATGTGGATTTAAAATATCACAATTATCATTATAATTACCACATATGGGAGATAAAGTATCATCAGAGCAAACTGTGGCCAGTGCATGGCTGGACTGCTGTTGCATCGGGCGCTAGGGGCAACTGCAGTAGCGAGGGGCGACGACACCTATTTTGGATAACACCGTGGTGAGCAGGCCGCGCGCCGACGTCATACGCTCCAGTTTTTGTTCGTCGTCGCTCCATATCCAGGTATGTTCGTTTAGAATCTAGGTATCAGTCAGGACGCATGTGCCACGTTCACAGTCGCAGACCAGTAAAATGGGTATCATGTGATTTTGCACAAACTCAAAAGGGAAAATGATTTCTCATGATATGTATAGCCTTCCGATCACAACCAGTGTCGATGATTTAACTAATAAATCAGCCACCATTTGTATAGATAAACATAAGGCTTTGGTGAAGTCATCTGCAATCTGATCCTTCTTGAGATAAACCTGACATCAAGTTGCTTGCTCGCAACCCGTTCTCGAACAAAATAGAAATCAATCTCAATATGTTTGGTGCGTGTATGAAAAAACGGGTTAGCGGATAGGTAGGTGGCACCACGATTATCACACCATATCCTTAAGTGAAACAACAAGCTCACGAATCAGTGCTTCAACCCAAATAAGCTCAGCAGTGGCATTTGCAAGGGCTTTATATTCAACAATTGTACTTGACCGAGATAATGTTGGTTGTTTTCTGGCACTCCAAGAAATAAGATTGGGACTAAAAATATAACAAAACCACCATTAGAGCGTTTGTCATGTAAATCACCTATCCAATCTACATCTGAATAAGCACTGAGCAGGGTGGAATTGGACCTCTAAAAAGTAATAGAAACATTGCGTGTGCCATGAATGTACCTCAAAATCCTCTCGACAATAGTCCAATGTACAATTCTGGAAGCATGAAGATATTGTCATACCTTATTAACTTAGAGACAAAGACCATGTCTTGTTAGTGTCAAATATTGAAGTGCACATACAATACTCCTGTAACAAGTGATATCCTCTGGACCAAGAGGAGACCCATCTATCAATGACAGTGTATCAGTCGCGGAGAGTGGTGTTGGACATGATGTACAATCACTCATACCAACACGAGTCAATAGATCTGTAGCATATTTCTCGTGAATAAATAGCAATCGATTTGATTGTTTGTAAACCTCAAGTCCCAAAAATAAATAAAGATCTCCAAGATCTTTAAGAGCAACCTCGGAACTTAAATTATGAAGTAGAGCTGAGTTGGCCGAATCAGAAGAGCTTGCCACTATGATGTCATCAACATAAATCAATAGAAACATAGTAATACCTGACTTATTATAAACGAACAGTGAAGTATTAGCCTTTTGATGGAAGAAAACCAAGGGTATCAAGTTTGGAGCTAAGACGAGAGTACTAAGCTTGAGGGGCCAGTTTTAGACCATATAATGCCTTGTCAAGTTTGAAAATATAATTGGAGTAGCAGAAGACTCAAAACCTGGTGCCTTTTTCATATAAACCTCCTCTTCCTACATCCCTAAATCTGTTCTACCTAGGGTTCTAGCAGTTAGGGGAATTTAAGAGTTTCAATGACTTGTTTTGCAGAGTTGGGTTGGAATCAATTGGGAGCTGCCAATTTCCATCCTAGATCAATAGATTGCTGGGAAGGAGCTAGATCCTAGTTGGAGATGCCAGTGCAACCATGTTCCTTCTAGGAAGGTTGCCTCCTTGGTTTAGACATTGGTAGAAAAAATTTAGGTTGTACAGATGAGGTTTGTTGTTACTCGTACTGGATGGACAACTCATGGCCAGCACAGATGCAGAGGATGCTTGCCTAGTGATGTCTACGCACTTCTATTCTTGTAGATAGTTGTTGGGCCTCCAAGTGCAGAGGTTTGTAGAACAACAGCAAGTTTTCCCTTAATTGGATTACCCAAGGTTTATCAAACTCAGGTAGGAAGTGGTCAAAGGTATCCCTCTCAAGCAACCCTGCAATCAAGATACAAGAAGTCTCTTGTGTCCCCAACACACCCAATACACTTGTCAGGTGTATAGGTGCACTAGTTCAGCGAAGAGATAGTGAAATACAAGTGGCATGGACATAAGACAACGGTGCTAGAAAATAGCTTGATGGTGTGGAAAAGACTAAAGTAAAACTGAAATAAACATGGAAGCAAGCAAACATGTAACAGATCTAATTGCAAACGATATTTCAATGCTTAGAAACAAGGCCTAGGGATCATACTTTCACTAGTGAACACTCTCATATAAATATCATCTCTTTATGATACTACTCTTAACTACTCTCTGGTTGGACACTCTAATCGATGGTAGGGCTATAACATCACACCTCAAAGTTTGCTTTCCACATCTAGATAACCCCACACTGTCACCTTGAGCACTAGATGGTTCCAAGAAACACCACAATTTTATAAAGACATCCAACTCCAAATATAACTCATAACAAGTATTTGTAATCTCTAGCCTAAGTGCCACCATGGTGTGCACACTATCAACTTCACACACATGAGGAGAGTAGAGATCTATTAAAGCACTTGAGTAGCAATGTAGATCTATAGATTACAAGCTCATGATCTCAATATGAACATGCATAGAGAGAGAGATGAACACATAGCTACCGGTAGAACCCTTAGCCTCGAGAGAGAACTACTCCCTCCTCATCATGGGAATCAGCAACGGTGATGGAGATGGTGGTGGAGATCGATGGAGATGGTTCCGGGGGCACTTCCCCGTCCCGGCAGGGTGCAGGAACAGAGACTTTCTGTCCCCCGAATCTCCCCTTCGGTGGTGGCGGCGCTGAGAAACTTTTCGTGGATTTATAATTGACGATTTAGGGTTTCCATATCGGGAGGAATATATAGGCGAAGGGGCGAGGTCGGTGGCCAGCCAGGGGGCCCACACCATGCCCTGGCACGGCCAGTGGGGACCCGCGCCTAGGGGTGGTGTGTCCACCATGTGGCCCCCCTTTGTCTCTCCTTCTGGCTCCGGGTGTCCCTCGGTGAAAAACTGACTTTGGCTTTTGTCCCGTCCAATTCCGAGAATATTCATTTTCTGACTTTTCTGGAACCAAAAACAGTAGAAAACAGACAGCTGGCACTGTGGCTCTTGTTAATAGGTTAGTCCAAGAAATCATATGAAAAGTACTCCAAAGTGTAGACAAAACATAGGAAAGTAGATAAAACCAAGCATGGAACATCAAAAATTATGGATACGTTAGCAACGTATCACCCAGCTATGTAAGAAGGCAGAGGATAAGATGAGAGGCTGAGGCTAGCAGATAGAGACACGGATCTGCAGATATCTAAACTGTGGTTGAAGAAAATGAGAAAGGAAATGGAATGCAAGCATGTTTGGTTCATGATGATGCTTAGTGTGGCAGTGTCTTTAGGGTGTGTTCTTCTTTTTGTTGTTGGCAATTGTAGAAATATGTATTGAATTATGGATGTATTCTGCTTCCTCTTGGTTATTTTGACATTTTAGAAATCAGTAAGAGGAATGAGTTTGTTGGATGTTTAGTTAGCTAGCTAGCTAGCTAGTCAGTTGTTTTCAGTATTCATGAGATGTATTTAACTTGTTGTACCAAACTTGTTGAAATTAGGAAAAATCATGGTTGCAAAAATGTGTATTTATCTTTTGTTGATTTCAAACATGGTGCAACCAGGAACAATAACCATGGATTTTCTATATTGTTGGAAAACCAGGAACAATCGCGTGTGTGTTTCTGAAAGATTCACACTAAAAATATATTTTGAAATATCGGAAATATGTGCAACCAGGAACAATCATAACAAACAACTTAAAAGGTACTGACAATATATAGAGGTACTAGTTAAATAGGTTCGATCACAACCACCGTATACTACTAGTAGTACTTAATAATTACACAATCCAAACGATATACTATAACTGTACACCCATTACATAAATAGGAGGCAGCAACAGTCAATAGGCAACAGGAGGCAGCAGAGGCAACATGAGGTGGCAGCAGAGGCAACACGAGGCAGCAGCAGGAGGCAACTGAGGCAGCAGGTGCTGGCAGTTAGGGCCACAGAGCAATGTGACCGAGGTTGGCATACTTGCTCAGGTAAACCATGAAGGCAGTGTGCTTGGCTTTCGTATGATTCGCACGTTGTTGTCCTCCACGGACAATGCCCTCAGCATGCTGCACGATGTTGTTCAGGTCTTCCGCAATCCTTCTTGCGTAGAAGGAGCACCTATACTTGTTTGCACCTAGGCGGAAGGGAAACCTCCCATTCCTCATTTGCTTTATGATGTGGCGGCTTTTTGCATGCCTAGACCACATACTTTCACCGACATCGCTATCTGGTTCCTACGAATTAGCAAGTAGAGAGAAGAAGTTAGTGAATGAAAAAATTACTCTCCCAAGATCATGAGATCAAACTAGGAAAGGGATGTGTTAAGAGATTAATTTTAGCACGTGCACACAAGTTGAACCAGCTTTTGGACAAACTAGTCCATCAAACATATATCTGTTTTGCATACATATATAATAAAACAAGTGCTATATAAAATTATACTGTGTTGGGCCACACAGAGATAAACAAAACCTTTTTCCCTACGCAGTACTCCCAAGATCCAGCTGAGGTGATAGGCCACGAGATTTACCACTAGACGCGTAGGTGCAGATTGTTGATGAAGCGCGTCAGTTGATGCCGTGCCGAACGATCCCCGTATAGCATGTCCAGATCCCCACGGACCCCCTTGCCTCCAGCGCCGCACATGCAACGCCTCTACCGGTATCCACACGTACAGGAAGGAGCTCCAGGCAGAGGACTGCTAGATCCTATCTAGCCCGAAATGGGAGTGAAGAAAGTGACGGCTAGGTCCGGGATAATCCCTTTTCACTCCACTTATATACACTCCTAGCTGGGCTCAACGCTTGAGGCCTATCTAGGCCATACCCCAATCTCCACATGGATCGAATCCACATGGGCTCCTTACCCTTAAGTGTGTGATCCTGTAGGTTTACGTACACCTGGACACGACACGAGTCACCACTCTGAGTCGATAGTTGGTAGCAGCCTCTAGCAAGATGTGCCAACTCCTAAGCACCGTAAAGTCAGAAGACAAACCTTTCTCAATGTGACTTTCGTCCAAGTCCCTTTGCCTCACGATATATCTTATCAAGCTATAGGCAAGTTATTGTCATCCCTTTAATAGCTCGACTCTCTCTTCTCGTTCCGTGATATATGATTCACTGGACTAACACTTAGTCCAACTCCATGGTTAACACTTAACCAAGTTGCGCATGGCCATGCTTCCGAATCATATCACACGAGAGGGCCCTGAGAATATCTCTTCATTACGAAGGGGCAAATCCCATCTTGGTAATCCACGTCACGCAGATTGTTTCACAACCAACCCGAACCCTACCTTTATAACTGCCCATTTACGGAACATCGTTTGATAGGACCTAAGTTGGCGATCCACAACTCGAATCATGTGATCACCTCAGGTCGAAGGATTCCATTGCTTGAGACTACAAATGACAACATGCTCGTTGCATCTCAATTGTGGATCAGTCCGATTCGCTAAACTCTTTAGCCAAATCAGTGTAAGTCGGAATATCATCTCCATGCCCATGACAAGTGGAACCGATTTATCAGCCGACTTTCACATTAGTGTAAGTTGTGTGTCCGGTACAACCTCAACGACCAAGGACAATTAGTATAAATAACATGAATATATAGTTCCACAATAGAATCACATATTCAATAATACATATCAGTAGTTCATACATGGACAATAACTTTATGAATACATTGGGAATACCATCATACATGATTGCCTCTCGCGCATATTCCCAACGTACTGTTCTTCCAAATAGTTTGAAAGAATCTATACAAGTTTCAGTATATAAAGATACATCCAAATTTTAACAAAACTGAGACAAAAATAAGTTATGACTAGCTAGTTTTATTTAGTTTGAACATGGTATAAATAGGAATTTGTTTTCTCCTAAATATATACTTAGTGTATTATGAATTTAACAATTTGCTTCCGTAAAAATAACAGAGATGTACTACATAGAGAAATTTAATTTATCAACACTATTTTAATGCATCTGTTCATATAAATACACAACTTACTATAACAGAGATTGGAACATGCATGATCCAGTATTTAACATATATACTCCACTTAAGTTAAAATTATACTATTTTATTTCAAACAATTTTAATGAATATCTATACAAGTTTCAGTATATATAAAGATACATCCAAATTTTAATAAGAAATCTAAGACATCCTTTTTTAGGAGAGATGGAGTAATTATTTCCACTCATCTTATCAGTAAATTGGAAAAACAAAAAGAAGTTATGACTAGAACATGGTACAAAAAGGAATTTACTTTCTCCTAAATATACTCAGTTAATTAGGAATTTAACAATTTGTTTTCCTAAATATAACAGAGATGGAAATTTATCTGCATTTTAATGCATCTATACATATGATTTGTTTCCCTAATTATAACAGAGATGGACATTAAATTTCTGTTAATGTAGTCAGGAGTTCGTATGATTACTATATATATATATAGGTGTGAATTTTATCATACAAATCAAACTATACATTGGACAGCATGAACACAACCTAGATAAGAGATCTCTGAACGCCACATGAAATTATATCACTAGAAAATATCGATCAAAACGACCAACAAAAGATGAGCATATATAGAACTACTAGGCGCAAATCAAATCAAACTAGAAATGTGCGACTAGAATGAATAGGGGCAGATCAAAACGACCAACAAAAGATGAGCATAGAATTACTAGGCGGAGAACAAACTAATTAATCAAACTCTATAAGATCAGAAAACCCTAAAAATTAAAATATGAACAGTAAAATCTGAAAACCCTATTCATAGTTCAGATCTAATTACCCTCGGTTCTCCGTCGCTGGATTCTTGCTTAAACGTGAATGGATCCGTAGGTTCTTTATCCTCGCTATCGTCGAAGTAATCGTATTGCACCTTGTTGTCTGCAACTGCTTCCTCTTCGACCATGTTATATGCTTCCTTCTGGACGATGGCATTGGCGTCCTCGGCGATGATGACCTTGGTGTCCTCGACGACCACCGGTCTTGATCTCTTTATCTTCGCGAAAAAACGATCTCGTACTTGTAGCTAGGGTTTCCTTCTATTCTTTGGAGTGCAGGGAAGAGTGGGATGGAGTGTGGAGAAATGACCGGGAGACGATGGGGAGACCGTGTGGGTGATGTCTTTTAAATGACTGGGAGACGATGGGGCAGTTGGGCGATGGGAGCGCACACGGGGCGGGCGACATGTACATCGCACGTGTTAATGCAAAACGCACGAGTGGGAATGCAAAACGCACGTATACACAACTCGATTTCTTTTGCAGTTAATCATATTTCGACATTTCAATCGAAAATGCAAAACCCACACTCGATTTACTTTCTTCTAAATTATTCAGTAAATCATTGTTACTCTAGATACTCCATGCATGCATGCATGTGAACCAAAAAGATTTCGAACGTGTTTTTTTCCAAAACCACATTGATATCTGATGACCACACACACTCCATGGTTTTCCACTTGGACCCCCCTAGAGTTTGAACATTGCATATGTGTTCTTTTCCAAAAACCACATTGATATCTGATGACCACACACATACTCCAGTGGATTCTGTGATTCAACTTTTGTCACACTAGTGTGTTTTTGGTCTCTCTCTATATATGACCATGATGGTTTGACACACACACACACACATATATATATATATCCACTAGATAGTCATTATTATTGATGATCCACATGACCACCTTGATCATATCTATACATGACCACACACACACTACTCTAGTGGATTATATTCTGTGATGCAACTTCTCTGTCACACTGGTGCATTATTACAATGTGTGGAAGTTGATTTCCTATGTGTGTTTTGCTTCTTCTATACCATGGTTTTCCACACTTGGATCCCCCATAGAGTCATTTCATGCACATTATATTGCATATATGTTCTTTTCCAAAACCACATTGATATTTGATGACCACACACACTCTAGTAGATTCTGTGATTCAACTTCGGTCACACTAATGTGTTTTTGGTCTCTATATATATGACCATGATGGTTTGACACATGTATATATATATATGGATCATCCCCTAGAATGATTCCATGTGTTTTTTTTCCCTAAACCACACATTGATATATATATCCACTAGATAGTCATTATTGATGATCCACATGACCACATTGATCATATATATCACATGACCACACGCACACACTACTCTAGTGGATTATATTCTGTGGTGCAACTTCTCTGTCACACTAGTGCATTAAATGTGTGGGAGTTGATTTCCTATGTGTTTTTTGCTTCTTCTACACCATGGTTTTCCACTTGGATCCCCCATAGAGTCATTGCATGCATATTATATTGCATATGTGTTCTTTTCCAAAACCACATTGATATCTGATGACCACACACACTCTAGTGGATTCTGTGATTCAACTTCTGTCACACTAGTGTGTTTTTAGTCTATATATATATGACCATGATGGATTGACACATGTATATATATATGGATCATCCCCTAGAGTGATTACATGTGTTCTTTTCCTAAACCACACATTGATATATATATATCCACTAGATAGTCATTATTGATGATTCACATGACCACATTGATCATATATATCACATGACCACACACACACACTACTCTAGTGGATTATATCCTGTGATGCAACTTCTCTATCACACTGGTGCATTAAATGTGTGGGAGTTGATTTCCTATGTGTGTGTTGCTTCTTCTACACCATGGTTTTCCACTTGGATGCCCCATAGAGTCATTGCATGCACATTATATTGCATATGTGTTCTTTTCCAAAACCACATTGATATCTGATGACCACACACACTCTAGTGGATTCTGTGATTCAACTTCTGTCACACTAGTGTGTTTTTGGTCTCAATATATATGACCATGATGGTTTGGCACATGTATACATATATGGATCATCCCCTAGAGTGGTTACATGTGTTCTTTTCCTAAACCACACATTGATATATATATATATCTCCACTAGATAGTCATTACTGATGATCCACATGACCACATTGATCATATATATCACATGACCAGGCACACACTACTCTAGTGGATTATATTCTGTGATGCAACTTATCTATCACACTGGTGCATTAAATGTGTGGGAGTTGATTTCCTATGTGTGTTTTGCTTCTTCTACACCATGGTTTTCCACTTGGATCCCCCATAGAGTCATTGCATGCACATTATATTGCATATGTGTTATTTTCCAAAACCACATTGATATCTGATGACCACACACACTCTAGTGGATTATGTGATTCAACTTCTGTCACAGTAGTGTGTATTTGGTCTCTATATATATGAACATGATGGTTTGACACATGTATATATATATGGATCATCCCCTAGAGTGATTTGCATCTGTTCTTTTCCTAAACCACACATTGATATATATATATCTCCACTAGATAGTCATTATTGATGATCCACATGACCACATTGATCATATATATCACATGACCACACACACTACTCTAGTGGATTATATTCTGTGATGCTACTTCTGTCACACTAGTGTGTTTTTGGTCTCTATATATATGACCATGATGGTTTGCAGCTATATATATGGATCATCCCCTAGAGTGATTGCATGTGTTCTTTTTCTAAACCACACACACATATATATATATCTCCACTAGATATAGTCATTATTGATGATCCACATACCACATTGATCATATCTATACATGACCACACACACACTACTCTAGTGGATTATATTCTATGATGCAACTTCTCTGTCACACTGGTGCATTATTACAATGTGTGGGAGTTGATTTCCTATGTGTGTTTTACTTCTTCTACACCATGGGTTTCCACACTTGGATCCCCCATAGAGTCATTACATGCACATTATATTGCATATGTGTTCTTTTCCAAAACCACATTGATATTTGATGACCACACACACTCCAGTGGATTTTGTGATTCAACTTCTGTCACACTAGTCTGTTTTTGGTCTCTATATATATGACCATGATTGTTTGCCACATATATATGGATCATCCCCTAGAGTGATTGCATGTGTTCTTTTTCTAAACCACACATTGATATATATATATATATATCTCCACTAGATATAGTCATTATTGATGATCCACATGACCACATTGATCATATCTATACATGACCACACACACTATCTAGTGGATTATATTATGTGATGCAACTTCTCTGTCACACTGGTGCATTATTGCAATGTGTGTGGGAGTTGATTTCATGTGTTTTGCTTCTTCTACCCCATTGTTTTCCACACTTGGATCCCCCATAGAGTCATTGCACATTGCATATGTGCATGTTCTTTTCCAAAACCACACATTGATATCTGATGACCACACACACTCTAGTGGATTCTGTGATTCAACTACTTCTATCACACTAGTGTGTTTTTGGTCTCTGTATATATGACCATGATGGTTTGGCACATGTATATATATGGATCATCACCTAGAGTGATTGCATGTGTTCTTTTCCTAAATTAAACCTGACGAGGGTTTAACTCATCAATGCCCATTGTTATGGACTTGGGTTTTGGAGAAGGAGGGAGCGCTGGAGACATATATCGGCTAGCAAACAAGCACACACACTACTAGAAAATAGCTAATCCGTGGCGCACTAGGGGTGCGCCACGAGGCGCGCTACGGGTAAAATTTAGCCGTGGCGCACTAGGTGGTGCGCAACGAGTATGAAAAGTTAGCCGTGGCGCACTAGGTTTGCGCCACGAGTATGAAAAGTTAGCCGTAGCGCACTAGGTGCTGTGCGCCACGGGTACGATTTCAAATTTCAAAAAAAGCGGGATTTGATCTAGATCTAGATCTAGATCAACCCGCCGGCCGCAGCCGTCGTCGTAGGGTGCAGTCGGAGGAGGGCCCGGTCGGAGTATGGTGGAGGAGATTGCATCCGGAGGTGCACGGGGCAGGGCGCCGTCAGAGGATGGTCGGGGAGGGTGTAGCCGGAGGAGGTCGGAGGAGGGCGCCATTGGAGGATGGTCGGAGGGTGGAGGAGTGAGGAGAAGAAGAAGGTAGGAGAGGTGGAGGAGTGAGGAGAAGAAGAAGGTTGGAGAGGTGGAGGAGAAGGAGAAGGTGGAGAAGGGAGGAGAAGTGGAGAAGGAGAAGTGGAAGTGGAGGAGATAAGGGGTGGGTGGGGAAGATATATATGGAGGGTTAGGTGGTCAGGTGGTGATTCAAATTTCGAATCCCGCCCAACTTACTCGTGGCACACTAGGGGTGGTGCGCTACAAATAAGTGGCCTCCATTTTTTTTCTGCAGGAGAAAACGATCTTTTGATCATAACTTTTTACTCTTTTCGAATTTTGAAAATCTAAAAAATCGCCAAATGACCAAAGGTCGTTGCGAGCAGATGCGAAATCTTGTTCTCGTCATTTTGGTATATTAAACGTTTTTTCTCGAATTCGTATGCAAAAGTTACGGCTATTTTACCGTGGCATTATCTTTTTTTGCATAAAAAGTCGAAATTCATGTTTGTTAATTTTCCTACACACTAGACCACATTACCTACATACATGTTAAAGGATTTTATTTTTTGAATTGTTTATCATTTTCTTTTATTTTTTGCAAGGCTAAAAAGGTGATCCACGGGAGGGGGGGGAGGGGTTGGTGCAGAAAACTTACCTGTGGCACACTAGGCTAGGGTGCCCTACGGGTAAGTTCGCCCAACTACACAGCAGGCCGCAACCCACATACCCGTAGCGCACTATGTCAGAGTGCGCTATAACTAAGTTTCACACCCGTAGCGCACCGCGCGCAGGTGCGCTACGACAAGGTTGTCTGCGGCCAGCTGTGCCCTGGCCCACAAGTAGCCGTGACGCACCACCCCCATGTGCGCCATGCTTACGGCAGTTAGCCGTAGGGCACCTGTAGGCAGTGCGCCACGCCTATTTTACCCGTGGGGCACCACTAGCACGTGCGCCACGGATGTGTGGATTACCTATAGCCGTTTTCCTAGTAGTGACAGGGGACTCGAAGATTTACCCAAGTTCAGGCCTCGTAGAGGTCCCTACTCCTACTTGTCTGCTCGTGGAATTATCAAAGGAATCGAAGATTACAATGGTGCGCAGATGCAATCTGGCGAGGGTTGTGGAAACTAGGGTTGCGTGTGTGCTCCTCGCCGCTCCCTCCTAGCCTTTATATAGATAGGCTAGGTCTCGGGTAGCAGGTCGAGTCGGTTACATGTTAGGGTTTTTCCCTTTTAACTTTCTATCTTTAGCTTCTTCTTGTTCTTCAAGCAATCGAGAGTCCGTAGGTTACTCGAGTTCTCCATTTGGGCCTTGGCGACGCCGTGGGCCTCTACGTATTCAGGTCGTATATACCAAACTCGAGTACCTATAGGGTATACCCATGTCAGTAGCCCCTGAGTGTCCAGTGAAATCGCAGATTCGACTGGGGACTTTATGAAGCCTTTCGAGTGCATGACTGAGTATGTTTTTCGACTGCTCTGTTTATGTCATAGGAATTGTTGATGTGCGTGCCTGATTTAACCGATGTACCGGTATCAGTTAACTACCTTAGGGTAAAACAACTCCATCTACTCAAACTCGAGTCGCCGGACTCGAATCTGGAAAAGTGCTGGTGTAATTCGACTCAAGCCGCGGAGGTCTTACAGGAGTCGAATTCCAGTTATATGGGTGTGAGCACTCGACGCGTCTGTCAAGGCATGTTCATCATACCTGCAGGCACAGATATATTTCTGGTAGTGCGCAGCTTAATGCGTTTTCAGGCCTTATTCAGGTCTTACCTTCACGCTGCAAGCGCGACATCCGAATTTTATCATCGCGGAGATGATTCGGGTTACCCAGGAGACATGGTCTCTTTGTAGGGAAAATTTATGAGGCGGTGTCGCCATAAACTTTGAATGTGGATGTTATCAACACACAATACTTTGTACAAATAATAATAGGGTGCGCGACCAGCGCTCCCTATGGGAGTAGCCCCTGAGTGCCTGGTTGAGTCAAAGACTCATGCAGGGACTAAAGAACTTTCGTGACTGCTGTCGTATTTTGTTTGCTTATTTCAGTCGAATTTGTTTCCGACGCTCCCTATGGGAGTAACCCATGTCCATAGCCAAACCGTGTTTCGAGTGATTGGGTTTGCCTTGATTGTCCATGTTCCTGCAAAAGAAGAAGAAAAATCATAGGGTGCGCGACCAGCGCTCCCTATGGGAGTAGCCCCCGAGTGCTTGGTGGAGTCGAAGACTCGACCAAGGACTAAAGTAGTCGAAGTCTTCTGCTGCGTAGTTCTGATGACGTCAGTGCTGACGATTTCATGACCTCAGTTGCCCGCGTGAGCGAGTCTGACGGGACGTGACGAGCAGTGGGTCCTACTCTCTGACTTTGTTTGACCGGGCATGCGTAATCTTTATTTTAACTGCGCCTCCTCGATTTCTGCGCGTAATGGGAGTAGTGAGGGGACGGTTCGCATTTCAGCTCTTCCACGTGTCGAGCGCGATTAATGCCAGGCGCCCAGTAGGGTTTTTCTGAGCCGTTGGGGTTAAGTAGTGACCCTGCGGCGGTAAAATTCACATCTGCTTTCGTTCACCCTCTGCCTTCATCGCCATTGCCGTTGCTCCTCTACTTTCTCTGCGCTCTTGTCCTCCGCGGCGCTGGACCAGCTCCGCACATTTCCCAGCTACTTCCTCCGGTCGCATTGCCACCGCGTAATGGGGGAGAAGAAAGGAGGTGTTGCGGCCGACTCTGTGACTACCGCTGCTGCGGTGAAGAAGAAGGGCGGCTCCGTCGCTACCGGCACCAGCACCACCGCCTGCGGGAAGAAGAAGGGCACGGGCACCCGTGTCACAAATGGCGCGTGGCGTCCGTCCGTCATCAAGTCCTCCGATCTTCGTCTTCTTCGCCAAGACGGAGTGTTATCCGCCGCAGTCGCCGACGCGCGCGTCCCCAGCGGCAAGGTAATTCCCTCTCCTCCCGCTGGTTTTCGAGTGATGTTCTTAGCGTTCATCATTCGTTGCCTCTCTTTGCCCCTGCATCCTTTCTTCAGGGGCCTTCTTTGTTTTTACGGGCTCTAGCTCCATCAGCTGTCCCCTAATTCCATCCTCCACGTAGCTTGCTACATCACTCTCTGCGAGTGCTGGCTCAGGATCGAGCCGCATTTCGGTCTCTTCAAGCGCCTCTTCAAATTGAAACGCCAATCGACATCTGGTTCCGCAGTCTACGATGTAGGCGGCTGCGGAATCCATGTCGATCCATCCACCACATACTTCGACATCAAGTTGATGATGTCCGTCCAAGGGTGGAGGGACAAGTGGTTCTACGTTCGTGACCAGAAGGCCAACAGAGACCACTTCGGACTCGCCCCCTTCGACCCCTCAATGCCATGCAAGAGGAGGCGCTCCTAGAAGAATGTGGTTATGCCCGGCGAGTCCGCGGAGACAAATATGCTGTACGAGCGCGTCTGTGACCTGGAGAGTCACATAGGCAAAGAGTAAGGAGGTTGCACCCTCATTCGCACGTGGCTGCGCCATCATGTCCAGCCCCTGCAGGCCAGAGTCCACCCCATGTTTCAGTGGGCTGGCGCTGACGATGTCACTCGCATGTCTGCCGATGGCATGTCCGCGCGTGAGAAAGATAAGAGGGTTCGACTGGTTACTAGGTATACCGTCAAGGACGTGCTCCTCAGTGAACCAGTTGTTCCTCCGTTCGATGCTACTAACCCTCCTCCTGAGGTATAGTTGTGCTATGCGGTAGCTTAATTTGTTGATTGCTTCTTTGCTGTTTCTTATCTTTGTGCTAAATTGTTGTCTGTATGCAGGATTGGGCGGTGTCACACTGTATGCCTCCTCTTCCTGAGGGGGTTATCCCTCGCGAGGCCTTGGAAGAGGACGAGTCAGAGTCGACCGTCCCATCTGATATGGAGGAGGAAGCCCCCGAGTCCGGTAGTTCGTATACTCGCAAGCGTTCGCGCAGCGAGGATTCCGATGCATCGTCTCCTTCGACTCCAGAAGGTGCAGGCGTTGGTGCGGAGTCGCTGATCCCTGCCATTCCTGTGAGTGCCGTGGCGCCTTCTTCTCGCAAGAAGATGCGACTGCCAAAGGAGTCCTCGTCAGAGTCGGGGGAGCCAACTTTTGACTTTGATAATTTTGATTGGTAAGTGTTCGAATGTTCCTTTTTTGGTTCTTCTTTGCAGTTGCCTTTTCTTGATGTTGATTTTATCTTGCAGTCAGCAAGAATCGTCATCTTATGGCGATGTCCAATTTTTGAAAGAATCTGGAGTCGTGACCTCCAGAGCCAAGAAAGAGGTTGAGCGTGCTCCCTCGCCTCCATTGGCGGCCCACTCCAGGCACAATTCATCAAGCTCTCCACACGATGGGGAGCATCAGATGGTTGCCCGGATGACTGCACACCAGTCGACTTTGGAGTCACTGGAGGATCATGTGAGTGTAGCCTCTCTTCTTCTCGTGCCGCAGTCGATTTTGCCTATGACATCTGCTGACTTTGTTGTTTTATTTTGCGATAGCTCCTTGTGAATGAAGCCGCTCATCTGGTAGACTAGGTGCTTGCGATGGGTCGCCAGCATGCAATGCTGGATACGCGATATCGCGTGGTGGAAAGTAAGTGCCCTTTTCTTCTCATTCTTCTACATCGTTGTCTTTTAGTCGACTGATAGTCAATCCCTTTTGTGCTATTTTGTAGCTGAACATAATGCTCTTCTTCGCGCTGCCGCCGCCATGGAAAAGACGCTCGCTGCGGCTGTGAAGAGTCGCGATGAGACAATTGCGGCGCGTGACGAGGCGCAAAAGCGCGAGGAGGATCTGCGTGCTTCCATCACAGCAAGGGAGAAGTTGTTCGAAGAACAACTTTTCGCAATCGCCAAGGCTCTCTCAGGTGTTACCTTGTGTGAATTTGTGGTGCTTTCTTCTGCTTTTCGAATTTGTTATTGGTGCTGACTCTTTGAACCTCTGCATGGTTGCAGATGCCAATGATTTGAGCTTTGACCCTCAGGCCCTCCGCAGTGACGACGCTTTGGCGGGTGCTATTGCAGCAGTCGAGGATCGTAGCTCTACCGTGCGAGAGACGCTCTCCAAGGCCAAGGGCGCACTCAGTCGCCTCCGGGAGGAGCTGGCGCCCAAGGCTGAACATGTCGAGAATATGGACGAGCTGGTGGAGTCCTTTGCTGGTGGCATCCCTACAAATTTCAAGAATTTGCTCCGCGCGGCTGGTGCGTCGATGTCGCTCGCGATGGTTCAAGCCCACGGAGTCGAAGTTGATCCTGCAGTGGTCTCGAGGGCGATGCCCGTTAGCGCGGACGGCCAGCAGGTAGTCTTTGATCCCTTCGCGACTGCCTATGGCAAGTATGGGCCGCAACTGATTAACACAGTTGCAAAGTACTCTGAGGAGCTGCAGCGAGCCAAGAAGGCGGCAAAGGCTGCGGCATCAGGGGCTGGCAGAAAGTCAGTGGCATATGATACTGCCACAAACTCGATGAGGCCCTTGAAGCCGTCTAAGTCGAAGAAGCCAATCGCTCCTCAGTAGCTTTGTAATAGTTGATTAGTTTATGTCTTTTGTCAAGAACATGCCTGTGGCTAGTGTATCTGCTGATACTTTTTCCAATCTTGAATGCACTCGAGTCTTTTGTCTGTGTGTCAATTTGGTCTTCTTATTGCTTGTTTCTTAGTTTGTGGTAGGGTACATCAAGTGATCCTTTGAGGGAACCTCAGGATTCGCCACCCCTTGATGATACTTTGGCACCATCGTGCTCCAGGGTGGATGAGCTGTCGCTGCTGTCGCGACTGTGTGATCGCGTGAAACAGTTGGAGCGGGAATTGCCTGTGCTCCACGGTAACGCGGATGTATGGAAGTCAAAAGCGGAGAAGGCCACCGCCCGAGAACAGTATCTGTTGGGGGAGATGACGCAGCTGGGCGACCAATTTAAGTGTTAGTTTGCTTGCTCTTATCTTTTCCTTGTAGTCACTCGCAGTGGTGTCCGGTCCTTATGCTTCCGTCGTTGCTTTGTATAGTTGTCAACGTGCGCCAACTGCATGATGAGAAGGATAGGATTGCTATTCGCATGCATGATCTTGAAGGGAATATGCCTGAGAGGCAATAATAAAGTGGTTATTATCTGATTCCATGTTTATGATAAATGTTTATTTTGCATGCTATAATTATATTGATTGGAAACGTCAATACATGTGTGCTTAATAAACAAATAAAAGGGTCCTAGTTATGCCTCTCTTATAGACTAGCTCGTTGATTAACAAGATGATCAAGGTTTCCTGATCATGGACATTGGATGTTGTTAATAACGAGGTCACAACATTGGTGGAATGATGTGATGAACATTCATCCGAAGTATAGCATTACGATCAAAGTCATTATGTTTATATTACTATAACACCATACGAAGTAATCTTTATCCTTAGACCATGAGATCATGTTAATTGCTAACACTAGAAGAGTATCTTGATAACACCAAACGTCACACCATAATAGGGTGACTATAAAGGTGGGTTCAGTGCTACAAAGGTGTTAAGTTAAGGCTCATGGATCAAGACTGGAATTTGTCAATCCCGATGACGGATAGATATACTCTGGGCCCTCTCGGTGATATCACATTAAGATAGCTTGCAAGCAAGGGATGTGAACACTAGATTGTTATATCATGGGAACGAGAAAAGAGTGCATGTCGGTAACGAGATCAAACTAGGTATGGAGATACCGATGATCGAATCTCGGACATGTAATATATCGCGAGACAAAGGGATTTAGTTACTACCGTTAAAGGTTCTCACGATCACAGAAGTCATCGTTGAATGTGTAGGAGTCAGTACGGATCTCCAGGTCCCGCTACTGATTATTGATCGGAGAGGGGTCTCGATCATGTCTGCATTATTCGCGAACCGTAGGGTGACACACTTGAGAGTTACCAGACACCATTTTGGAGCACATATGTTTCAGACGAAAGAATTGCAAAGCGCAGGAATTGTTTCGATAGAAACCAGAAATTGTTTCGGGTGAAATTACAGAAAGTGGTTCTGCATGTGATATTGAAATATTGCAAGGGGTTATATGTGAATGTTTGTTAATTAAAGTAATTAACAAAATTCTGAATAAATTTAATAAAAGAGTTTTATTAAATGAGAGAGCATTAAACTTGGAGAATTTTAATGCATTTAAAGTAGGGACTTTAAAGGGGAATGTGAAGAGGCATTTTAATGTGGAGGGGTTACCACCACATGAATGGGGGAGGTGAGGAGTCACCCCCATGCGCTGGCCATGAAGGAGGGGCACCCCCTCCTCCTATAAAAGGCCACCCTCTTCCTCCTTCTTCCTCACACCTCCTTATGAAGGATCTCTCTCCCCCTCTAGAATTATTCCCCCATGGTCTCGGATTAGCGAGATACATGTTCCCGGTGGCATTTCGTGAGTAAGGAGTTGCTGCTTCTGCTGGATCGCTGGAGCGAGGAGGTGGAGGTTGTCCGGTGGCTTGAACGTGTGTGCGAGTGCGGATGCGCTGCTGAGTTGCGGCGCTCGGACTTCCTCATGATCTTGAGATCGGCAAGTGTACGACTACATCAACCATGAGTTCCTACTCGTTAACAAAACTCGTTGTCTTCGAGGGTAAGTTCTCGTTGGATGTATGTCCACCCGTTGCTCTGTACCTAGTAGATAGATCTTGGCGTGTAGTTCTCATCGTAGGAAATTTTTTGTTTTCTATGCTGCGGACCCAACAGTTGTATCAGAGCCTGATCTATGAGTAGGTGCTTTGCATGGGTAGTACACATATATTTATATGTGGGCGATGATGATCATGTTATTGCATCTTCTATG
Organism: Avena eriantha; assembly: GCA_910589775.1. Taxonomy (NCBI): domain Eukaryota; kingdom Viridiplantae; phylum Streptophyta; class Magnoliopsida; order Poales; family Poaceae; genus Avena; species Avena eriantha. The sequence continues at coordinate 325,406,942 of OU342743.1, forward strand.
TATTTTGGATATTGGTGGCATCGTGGGATGAAGCGGCCCGGACCAACCTTACATGTCATCGTACATGAGATCGGTACCACGACTGACATGCAACTTGTTTTGCATAAGTGGCTGGCGGGTGTCTGTCTCTCCTACTATAGTCAATATCTGATTTAAAACGAGTTGCTAATAACTTGGTTATCCTCGTTGTGGTTCATGTTCGTAGGTAAGAACGGTTCTATTTCCGAAAGCCCTAAGCCACGTAAAACTTGCAATTGATAAATTAGAGGCGTCTAGTTTAGATCGTTGATGGGCTAGTGTCTTGATATGGTATTGTTGTAGGTAGATGCATGATAGATACTCTTACAACACACTCAACATGTAAGTTCCATAGACCTTGGACTTACACACAAAGGAATGATAGAGATCATACCATGATGCATATGATAGAGATCAAATGCATGGACCATATCATCTCACTTTACACATTAGATGTTAGCATCTTATACTGCTAGTTTGGCGCTTTCTGTAGCATTGTAAGATGATCCCTCATTTAGATATCAAGATAAAAATGTGTTCTTCCTTAAGTATGCACCGTTCTATGGATGTGTTTTGAGACATCACGTGATGATCGGGTGTACTCGACTCTACGCTTTCATACAAACGGGTGTAAGACAGTTTTACACATGCGAGTACTAAGGTTCTTACTTGGCGAGCCTAGCATGTACAGACATGGCCTCAGAACACAGATCAAAAGGTTAAGAATGAGTCATATAGTTGATATGATGCCCATATAGATGCTCGCCTTTGAAGTTACATCGACTCACGTGATGATCGGACTTGGTGTAGTGGATTTGGTTCATGTAATCACCAAAAAGGCATGATGGATTTCGTTTTTGAGTGGGAGTTCACTTCTAATTTGGATTAGTCGAACTCAATTTTGTCATAAAACTAAATCAAAGTGAATTTGCATAATTTGTTGTAGTCATTGGCGCCTGTTCACTACCTTATGCTTAGTCTTAATTGAGATAATAGAACTATAGAATTCTGGATATTTACTTTACGAACTGGTATCGTATTGTTTTGAATGTCAATTTAAAGTTTATAAGTCCTGTTGCAAACTTTCAGCAAACCTATTTACTCCATGAAGTTTAATAAGTAGTATTAAATCAAGAGTAAGAATTCCAATGTTAGTATCTGAAGTATCATGTTTCCCTCCATGATTATTGATATTCAAAAGTTGTTTTAATATCAAGATTATATAGGAGCTAAAAATTGTTTCAGAACCCATCATATGTGAAAGATATTGTGATATCTGAAACAATGTTTTTGGTTGCATTATGATAGAGTATAATTTAGCAAAATACATGTTCTCATATTGTATGAGAATTTGTGAAGGATGGAGATGCTAGGCATCCGGATCTCCCAAAAAGGTTTTTGGGAACTAACATTATACTCGCGATTCTTCCTTACAGGCTATAGTAGCTTGATCATGAAAGTTGTCATGATAAGGATGAATAGAAGATGTAAGTAAAATGTTTACTACACTAAAAGATTACTAAAGAATGGATTTTTGAAAGAACACCAAACATTTGATGATGGTGATCCACTTCAAAGTGCAAGTCCAAAGGTATTAGTATTTGACTATATGTGCTTTGTACTATGTGTCATGTGAATGACACCACAATTGATGTTGATAGATTCTTTTAAAAGGAAAAGGAATTGCTGAAAGAGAATCTATAAAATATTTGGCATAAAAGAAAAAGTTGGAAATGTCTAGCTTAGGTATATAGAAGATATACATGTTATGGCTGTATTCCTTGCTTGTTAAACAATGTGGTTCTGAGGTATTGGATACCGAATTGGTTGGTATGAAGTGTCATACAGGACAATGCAATTCATGAACTACAATGGCCTAAGAAACTGGCAAGAGAATAAGTGATGATGTTCATCGAAAACAAATAAAGTGTTATTGTGTTTTTCGTTGTCGTCAAACTTAGCCTTCAAGATTTGTTTTAATAATTGTTATTTTGTTCCGGTATTACGAGAACAATGGTTGTTCAAATAATTACCGTATTCCATAAAGGATGGATGAACTTTTACAAGTCTAGTGGGAGAAATCACATCCATAAACACTATTGCTAAAATGTCGCAAGACAAATGATTAAAATATCACTTATGAAGTGACATCGCTGTTTTAAGTTATATTGGAAAGTAAACATGAAGAAACTCCATGTTGATGGATTTTTGGAGTCTTTGATATTGATCAATTGATGCTTGGGAGACTTTCCTCGAGATAATTGAAACTCCGTTCATAGGCCAAAGAGGAACGGATGACTAGCTTATTGGAAATTGTGCATGCTGATGCACATAGTCCATTATGTGTAGCCATATGCGATAGATCTTTTTGCTTCATATGCTTTCTCCAGAAATTTGAGTGAATATATCTATATATTTACTTAATAAGGAAGAAGTATGAAACATTTGAAAATTGTTCAAAGATTTTCAAGATAAAGTGAAAAATCATTGTAACAAGAAAATAAAGAGTTTATGATTCGATCATAAAGGAATATATTTGAGTTATATGTTTAGCAAAAACACCTAAGATTTGAGGAATTGTTCCATGATTTGTGTTTCCCGATAAACCATAGGAGTATGGCATATTCTAGAGATGAAATCAAACCATGTTTGACATGGTAAGATCAAAGGTGTCATTTATAAAACTGCCATTATATTTTAAGGATTGAAGCTTTAGAGACTACCGCTTTTACACTGAAAAGAGCACCATCGTGATCCGTTGAAATGACACCATATAAGTTATGGTTTGGGATAAAACCCGAATTGTCTTTTTTTAAATTTTGGTATGCTATGCATAAGTAAAATGTTTACAAACAAAGTCGGATAAGCACATCTTTGTAGGTTATCCCAAAGAATTTGTTGGGAATTTCTCCATAACACCGAGGACCAAAGAGTTTGTTACTTGGAACGTTAAGTTTCTTGAGAAGGATTTTTTCGCGAAAAGTTAAGTGGGAGGACAATAGAAACTTGATAAGGTTATTGAACCTTAGCTATATGTGCTAAGTAGCGCAGCGCCCGAAAGTGTCCCGGTGGCGGCCACAATGCTCATGGCTCCCGTGATTACAAAAGGTGTGATCTCGGAGATTAGAGTTCCTATTGAACCGTGTGGGTCGGTAAGAATCAAATAGTAAGATTTGATAAGCAAGTCGTTATTGTTTTGACAATGATGAACCGACTACATGCAAAGAAGCGATGATGGGCCCTGACTCCATAAAATGACTAGAAGTCAGAGAATCCGTGATAGTATCCACATAGGAGAAATCAAGTTTCTGAACTTGGAAGACCCTCCGGAAAGGCATGAAGCCTATCGGTTGTGTTTGGATCTATAAATAAATAGAAATGGATGTTTAACATCTATGAAATAGTCGACATATCTGAAAGAAATTTACGCAATGTTTAAGGAGTTGACTATGACAATATTTGATCTTTCATAGCGATATTTAGTCTTGACGGATTAATGTAGCAACCACTACATATAATTTGGTATATGGTAGTTGAATAAACAAAACAAGGTTCTTCTAATAGAATGGTTACCTAGGACGTGTACATGACACGGTCCGAAGGGTTTTGTTAATTCAAAGGGTACTAAAAGGGCATGCAAACTTGAATAGTTGAAGTAAGCATAGCGGAGTTGGAATCTTCACCATGATGAAACTGTTAAAAGAGTTTAAATTCATCGGAGATGATGAAGATGCTTGCATTTGCAAGAAATTAAGTGGGAGAGCTGAGACATATTTCTAATACATTATGTAGAGGACATATTGTTGATTGGAAATGACGTATCTTGTATTGACACAAGTTAAGAATTTCATTAAAATGAGATTTTGATGAAAGACTTGGGCAAACCCGGAATATTTGGCATCAATATCTATATGGATAGATTGAGGCGCTAATATGGTTGTGCTAGACATACATATATGAGATATTGAAAGGGTTCAATATGGAAACAACAAGAAAGCTTCTTGCTGCATGGAAAGGATTATATCAAGATTCAAGTGTTTCAACACTTGGTGAGTAAAATCACGTGAAGATTTTGGTCGATTATACCATGATATGTATATATCCAGAATGTCCTATGCTCTAAATGTTATGAGCACATACCAGAATGATTCATAAGATGATCATCGGACGATAGTAAAGATATTCTTATGAGCTTTGGAAGAACTAAGAATATATCATGTATGACAGGTAGTTAAAGGTAGTTCATTGTAATGTGTTACATTGATACTAGGTTTGTCACAAGATACAAATTAAATTTATCTCAATTTAGACTATGGGTGGCACAATGTAAAGGTGAAAGGATGTTCCATGGTGGATTTGGATGAGTTCCAAAGTTGAGACATTGTGACGGATACTACAACAAAAGGCTAAGTATATAACTTCTATAGTAGCAGCAAAGGAGGGCATTTGTGTTAAGTAGTTTGTTATCAAACTAGGTGTGGTTCAAAGTGGGCTAATACTATGAAGATATATTGTGTGACAATAATATCAACATATTTTAACCGGAACAAACTAAAGGTCTCACCAAAGGACCAAATTTATACAATGCCATCTCATTTGAGAATGAGTGATGCGTAGAGACCCAAAGACATGCAAATACACACGAACCTGAAACTGTCAGATCCGGAGATTATGTTAACCACTAACAATAGCGTATATGCAACACCAGAAAGCCATAGGTGTTCAATACGCAAAGTTGAGGCTACAAGGGTGTTAAGTTGAGGCTCATGGATCAAGAGTGGAATTTTTCAATCCCGATGACGGATAGATATACTCTGGGCCCTCTCGGTGATATCACATTAAGATAGCTTGCAAGCAAGTGATATGATCACTAGATTGCTATATCACGGGAACGGGAAAAGAGTGCATGTCGGTAACGAGATCAAACTAGGTATGGGGATACCGATGATCGAATCTCGGACATGTAATATATCGTGAGACAAAGGGATTTAGTTACTAGCGTTAAAGGTTCTCACGATCACAGAAGTCATCGTTGAATGTGTAGGAGTCGGTACGGATCTCCAGGTCCCGCTGCTAATTATTGATCGGAGATGGGTCTCGATCATGTCTGCATTATTCGCGAACCGTAGGGTGACACACTTAAGAGTTACCGAACACCATTTTGGATCACATATGTTTCAGACGAAAGAATTGCAAAGCGCAAGAATTGTTTTGATAGAAACCGGAAATTGTTTCGGGTCAAATTGCAGAAAGTGGTTCTGCATGTGATATTGAAATATGGCAAGGGGTTATATGTGAATGTTTTTTAATTAAAGTAATTAACAAATTTCTGAATAAATTTAATAAAAGAGTTTTATTAAATGAGAGAGCATTAAACTTGGAGAATTTTAATGCAATTAAAGTAGGGACTTTAAAGGGGAATGTGAAGAGGCATTTTAATGTGGAGGGGATACCACCACATGAATGGGGGAGGTGAGGAGTCACCCCCATGCACCGGCCATGAAGGAGGGGCACCCCCCTCCTCCTATAAAAGGCCACCCTCTTCCTCCTTCTTCCTCACACCTCCTTGTGAAGGAACTCTCTCCCCCTCTAGAATTATTCCCCCATGGTCTCGGATTAGCGAGATACATGTTCCCGGTGGCATTTCGTATAGAAGGAGTTGCTGGTTCCGCTGGATCGCTGTAGCGAGGAGGTGGTGGTTGTCCGGTGGCTTGAACATGTGTGCGACTGCGGATGCGCTGCTGAGTTGCGGCGCTCGGACTTCCTCACGATCATGAGATCGGCAAGTGTACGACTACATCAACCACGAGTTCCTACTCGTTAACAAAACTCGTTGTCTTCGAGGGTAAGTTCTCGTTGGATGTATGTCCACCCGTTGCTCTGTACCTAGTAGATAGATCTTGGCATGTAGTTCTCATCGTAGGAAATTTTTTGTTTTATATGTTGCGGACCCAACAGATTTGACCCAAGAGCAACTTCAGGAGAGTGGATACTTCTGGGTGGATCATGATCGTGCGATTGCGCTAGCGACCCTGCAGAATCGTGCATCGCGAGTGCTGCACTTTCTGAAGAAGTCGCAGTCATGCTTGAAGAACATTTATCGGACGATGTTTCCGCTGGATGTTGCTCCATCAAGCCTGCTGGCCCTTCTTGCCTAGTTCCAAGACCTGGCTGCGGTTCGCGAGTGTGTAAGGCAACAATTGGTGGCTGGTGCCAAGGCCGCTCTGTCGCTGGTGCAACTGCATAGGCCTGACGTAGACGTTGTGGCAATTGCGGCTGGGCCACCTGCACCACCAGCAGGTTCTGCTTGGAATATGGTGCCGCACTATCAGGCAGTGGATCGCCCAGCAGAGGAGATCGTCGATTTCTTCGAGGAGCAAACCAAGGCGATAGGCGCCACCTGGAATTACTTCTGTAATCATGTACGGTCGTTCCCAAGGGGACTCGACCTTGAGATGTCCCTGATGTTTCAGTCGCAGGACCAGGTCGCCTTCGATGAAGGATATGGGGCGTAGCCTCCTACTGTGGTAGTTGCGCAGGTTCTCCTGGTCGATCGTTGATCTTTCCGCGGCGATTTCCATTGCCTCGTCAAGGAGGTCGACGGAGTCTTCGAGTGCGAGGGATGACTCCTGCTCGCTGTAAGCGACCACACGCGGCGCCTTGTACCGTACCTCGGCGGGTAGCACTGCTTCGGCCCCGTGCACCATAAAGAACGGGGTGTAGCTCGTAGCACTGTTTGGAGTTGTGCGTAGGCTCTAGAGTACTGATTGCAGTTCGTCTGGCCAGCAACCCATGGCTTGTTCGAGTGGCCGGAGGAGTCGCTTCTTGATGCCACCGCAGACGAGCCCGTTCACCTTTACCACCTGACCGTTGGTCTGTGGATGTGCTACCGAGGCATAGCTGATGTTGATTCCCAGATTCTCGCAGAATTCTTGGAACTCCTTGGATGTGAAGTTTGTTCCATTGTCTGTGATGATGCTGTGTGGCACTCCAAAGCGGAAGACGATGGACTCGAAGAACTTGACTGCACTGTGTCCTGATTGATTGGTCACTGGCATGGCCTCTATCCACTTCATGAACTTGTCGACTACCACCAAGAGGTAGACGTAACCTCCTCGTGAGGACTTGGGGAGCTTGCCGACCATGTCGAGTCCCCATTGTGCGAAGGGCCAGGCCAATGGAATTGGCTAGAGCTCTGCGCCAGGTGCGTGCGGCTTGTCCGCGAATCGCTGGCAAGCGTTGCATTTTTGGACGATGTCCTTGGCGTTGTGCATGGCCGTAGGCCAGTAGAATCCAGCTCATAGAGCTTTGGCCACGAGGGCGCGACTGCCGGCGTGGTGCCCGCATGTCCCCTCATGGATGTCGAGGAGAACAACTCTTCCATCGGCCGTGGAGATGCATCGTTGGAGTACTCCTGTGATGCTGCGTTTATACAGTTTGCCATTGATAACAACGAATGCCTTAGATCGCCGCGAGATGTGCCGTGCATCAGTCGGATCGTCCGGTAGCCTCTTGCTGAGGAGGTATGTGATGTACGGTTGCGTCCAGGATTGCTCAATCATCATGACGCTCATTGGTCCCTCGAGTCCTGTGTCCAGCTCCAAGTCATCGAGTGCCATTGACTCATTGGGCGGCGTAGCCCCCGAGTTTGTTGCTGCGCTTGTTTTCTTCTCTGCGGCCTTTGGCTTGATGGATCGTTCGCAGATGCGCTCGAGAAATACCCCGGGTGGTATGGGGGCGCAGGTAGAGCCTATTTTGGCGAGTGCGTCCGCCTCTTCATTGCTTTCGCGACCTACGTGGCGTAGTTCGCAACCGTCGAAGTGTCCTTCGAGTGTGTCGTAGAGGTCGCGATACGCGATCATGTTGTCGTTCAGTGCGTCGCACTCATGCATTGTTTGGTTGATGACCAACTTGGAGTCGCCGTATATAATGAGCCTTTTGGCGCCGCAAGCTTTTGCCATCCTCATCCCGTGTAGCAGGGCCTCGTATTCAGCTTCGTTGTTGGAGGCGGTGAACTGCATTCGCAGGATGTACTTCAACTTGCCCCCTCGAGGTGATGTCAGCATGACACCTGCACCTGCTCCGTCCTTCCGCTTGGATCCATCGAAGTGCATTGTCTAGAGGTAGGACATATCTGGTTTGTCAGGGAGTTGGTTCTCCATCCAGTGCACGAGGAAGTCAGGAAGAACTTGCGACTTGATTGCGTCACGCTTTTCATATGTAATGTCCCGTGGAGACAATTCTATTCCCCAAAGCGTGACTCGTCCTGTGGCGTCGGGGTTATTGAGGATATGCCCCAACGGGCCGTCGTTGACCACTACGATTGGGTGTTCCTGGAAGTAATGGCGCAGTCACCGGGCGATCATGAAGACGTCGTACGCCAGCTTCTGGTAGGGCGGGTACCGCTGTTTTGTTGGCGTGAGGACCTCGCTGAAGTAGTATACTGGGTGCTGTAACCCGTGGACCTTGTTTTCCTTGGATCGTTCGACGACGAGCACTGTGCTGACCACCTGGTTGGTGGCAGAGATATACAGCAATAGTGGTTCCCTTTCTCGTAGGGTCACTAGTACCGGCGAGGTGGATAGCAGGCACTTGAGGTCTTGGAATGCTTCCTACGCATCATTGGTCCATTCAAACCTTTCAACTTTGCGGAGGAGTTGGTAGAAGGGTAGTGCCTTTTCGCCCATCCAACCAATGAACCTACTGAGGGCCGCGATTCGCCCAGCCAGCTGCTGAACGCCCCTTATGTTTTTCGGCTTCTCCATGGCTAGTATGGCTTTTATTTTCTTCGGGTTTGCCTCGATTCCCCTCGCGGAGATGAGGTACCCGAGTAGTTGCCCAGATGGGATGCCAAAGGGGCATTTGTCCGGATTGAGCTTGATCCGGTAGCGGTCGAGGTTGGCGAAGGTTTCACGCAAATCGTCGATTAGGGAGGCTTCCTCCTTGGACTTGATTACTATGTCGTCGACATAGACTTGAATGTTGCGACCAAGTTGCTCTTTGAGGCAAGCCTGCATGCACCGCTGGTAGGTGGCTCCTGCGTTTTTTAGCCCGAAGGGCATTGTGTTGTAGCAGAACACACCAAAGGGGGTTGTAAACGCTGTTTTTTTCTTGATCTTCCTCCTTCATTCAAATATGATTATAGCCTGAGTAGGCGTCGAGGAAGCAAAGGCGCTCGCATCCCGCGGTGGAGTCGATGATCTAGTCGATTCGCGGTAGCGGGAAGTGATCCTTTGGATAGTCCTTATTTAAAGAGGTGAAGTCCATGCACATCCGCAGGATATCCGTGTCCTTTTTTGGTACTAGCACCGTGTTGGCGATCCAAGTGCTTTCCTTGATCTCGCGTATGAATTTGGCGTCGAGGAGTCTGTTGATCTCCATTTCGACTGCCTTTCCTCTTGGCTCAGATAATCGCCGGATTGTTTGCTTGACTGGCCTTACGTCTGGGTTGACGTTGAGTCCGTGCTCGGCGAATTCCCTAGGAACTCCTGGCATGTCCACAGGACACCAGGCAAAAAATTTCCAGTGCTCACGGAGGAATTCGACGAGCGCGAGTTCCTATGAGGGACTCAAGTTGTTGACGATGATGGCCATTTTGGCGTGATCCGATGGGTGGACCTGCACTTTCTTTGTGTGCACTGATGAGTCGAAAGATAGGTCAGGCGAGCTTGCCTAGCTTAGGGGAGGCAGACTGTTGTCTGTCGACTCCTTTAATCTTGCGAGTTCTTCCTGCATGCCGAAGGACTGGGAAACTCCGTTGAGTTCCCTGTCGCAACTGTCGGATCTCTCGAAGCTCCCGTTGACTGTGATGACGCCATTGGGACCTGGCATTTTCATCTGCAGGTACGCGTAGTGTGGTACTGCCATGAACCTAGCGAACGCGACACGTCCGAGGATGCACTGGTATTGTGAGGGCCAGTCAACGATCTCAAAGTCGATGCGCTCACGCCGAAAGTTCTTCGGCGTGCCGAAGATGACGTCGAGGTTGATTTTGCCCAGGGGATATACACCTTTTCCCTAGACGATGCCGTGGAATGTTGTGTCCGAGGCCTCTAGGCAAGTTAGGGGGATCCTCATTGCTCGAAAGGTACTCGCAAATATAAGGTTGATGGAGGAGATGTGATCCTCCAGCCAGATCGTTGGGTCATGTAGGCCGTCAAACTTCAGGTTCTCCGACGGGAGTTTAAACCCCTTGGGCATTCGCTTCTGCCTGATGGACCTGCTGAAGCATCTGGCGCCACAGAGCTCCACATCTTCCTCTTCCGAGTCAGTCGACCGAGCACATCGCGCCCTTGATTTGTCGATTATTGTGCTGCGTGAGGTCATCGCGCGCATCATAGTTGTGGTCGTGTCGCCGTGAGCAACAGCGTCGAGAAAGGTCGTGACTGTCATCGCTGGATGAGGGCGAGGAGTAGCGCTTTGCCTTTTTTGGCTCCTTGTCGAGGGAAGCCTCGATTAATCCCGAGCCTGCGATTGTGGATCGGTGCATGGTGGCTCGGGGATCTCCAGCTGGCGGCTGGTTGTTGAGGAGGTACATGGTGGCTGCTGTCACCGCGGCCTGCGACGTCTTGGGGACCACGTTGCCCCATGTATCGACTGTCATAGAGCTGAAGTCGAGGACCTTTGCAACTTCTATGCATTCTTGCTCGGTGAGGTGGGCCATCCGAGATCGCCTCTTGTTTGCGAGGTACTCGTTGCCCTTCAAGGAGGATCCTCCGTGGGAGGAGAGCCCCGCGAGTCAAAGGCTCGACTCGTCTGCCGCCTTTTTGCGTGCCTCGAGTTGCGTGATTGTTTGCACTTGGCGCTTGAATTCTTTCTTCAGGAGCCAATGGTAGCCTATTAGTAGTTCTTGCGGAGATCCGAAGGGTAGAGGGTTGCCTCGTAAGGCCTCGCGGCAGCGAGCCCACTCTTGTTCATTGAGCCTGATCACGACGCGTTCGCCGGTTTGCTCGTTTATTATGGTTGGAAGTTCGATTGCTCCTCCATTGTTGACGGGGGCGCCGTTGCCGCCATTAGGCGGTGGTCCACCATTGGGTATGTCGCCGTTAGGCGGGTCGGTTTAGTTGCCACGGTTGCCCGTGTTGTCATGATTGGCGGAGGTGTTGCCCGCATTGATGACGGCGCACATGAAGTGGTTGGGGAAGCTGCTGCTCCCACAACTTTCAGATCCGGAACCATAGGCTCCGTCTTCTGTTGCCAGATCGCTCAGATCTGAGTTGGGACTGATGTCGCTGACCGTGTTCTCGACTGTCGTCGGGGCGTTGAGCTCACTGAGGGTGCCAATCGATGGAGGGAACCACGATGCTGGGGCAATCGATGGCATCGTCGGCTGGTCGGGCATGCGAAGCTTGCCCATCTGGCCAATTTGGAAGCGGAAGCTCCCGATCGCCAGGCTGATTCCGTCGCCCACGGACTCGAAGGCCGGGCGAGTGGCTGGCGTGTGGACGGTGAAGTCGAACATGCCGAAGAGCTGGCGAATCTCCGCTGTTGCGGAGTTGTAGATCGCGGTTGATGGGGCCTAAGAAGCCGCAACATCAGCACTCCCAATTCCCACAGACAGCGCCAATTGACGAGGGTTTAACTCATCAATGCCCATTGTTATGGACTTGGGTTTTGGAGAAGGAGGGAGCGCTGGAGACATCTATCGGCTAGCAAACAAGCACACAGGGGACTTGAAGATTTACCCAGGTTTAGGCCTCGTAGAGGTCCCTACTCCTGCTTGTCTACTCGTGGATTTATCAAAGGAATCGAAGATTACAATGGTGTGCAGATGAAATCTGGCGAGGGTTGTGGAAACAGGGTTGCATGTGTGCTCCTCGCCGCCCCCTGCTAGCCTTTATATAGATAGGCTAGGTCTCGGGTAGCAGGTCGAGTCGGTTACATGTTAGGGTTTTCCCCTTTTAAGTTTCTATCTTTAGCTTCTTCTTGTTCTTCAAGCAATCGAGAGTCTGTAGGTTACTCGAGTTCTCCATTTGGGCCTTGGCGACACCGTGGGCCTCTACGTATTCAGGCCGTATATACCAAACTCGAGTACCTGTAGGGTATTCCTATGTCAAAACCACACATTGATATATATATATATATCTCCACTAGATAGTCATTATTGATGATCCACATGACCACATTGATCATATTTATACATGATCACACACACACACACTACTCTAGTGGATTATATTCTGTGATGCAACTTCTCTGTCACACTGGTGCATTTATTGCAATATGTGGAAGTTGATTTCCTATGTGTGTTTTGCCTCTTCTACACCATGGTTTTCCACTTGGATCCCCTGTAGAGTCATTGCACATTATATTGCATATATGTGGAAGTTGCTTTCGTATGTTTGTTTTGCTTCAACACTATGGTTTGCCACTCTTGGGTACCCATAGATTCATTTTGCACATTTCATATATATATATACATGTTCTTTTCCAAAACCACATTGATATGTACATGACCACACACACACTCCAGTGGATTTGTGATGCAACTTCTCTGTCACAGTGCATTGCAATGTGTGGAAGTTGCTTTCCTATGTGTGTTTTTCTTCTACATGATGGTGGTTTGCCACTTGGATCCCCATAGAGTCATTGCACATTGCATATATGTGTTCTTTTCCAAAACCATATTGATATATATACATGAACCACAGACACACTATTGTCAAAACACGTACTCGTAAAAAAGAAACACATATATATGAATATGCAACTACACCATGATAGGGAAGTTGCATTTGAGAACATGCTCACCAAGGGGTGGGTTCTGCCTATATCAACATCCACACTTTAATAAATATGGTAATGCTAATTTATTTGAGCATTATACGGAATTTTCCTGAATTTTTGGGTTAGTAATTGCTAATTTCTTCGAAAGGTACCCTTTTTAACAAGTATCCTATATGATTAATTTATTTGAGCCACTCATCATGCAATAGACGGCCAGGATACGCCATCAAAAAATTTGACCGACACACCTCGCTCAAATTTCGCGCGTAGGAGTTAAATTTCGCGCCTCGAAATTTCGTCCCTGGGATAGAACGATCAGCACTTCAGCACAGCGCCATGCATCATTCACGGAGAGGACATTTAGGTAATCTAAAAGAAACCCTCCTTATCCCCTCCCCCACCGAAAGTGGACGAGATCCATTTTCCTCACCTCGCCGTCCTCTGCCTCCTCCCTCGCCCTCACCCTCGCCGCCGTCCGCCCTTCCTCCACTCGCCGCCGTCCTTCACTCCACCCCTCGCCGCCCTATGCCCCTCCCCACCATGCCACCATCCTTCGTTCCAGTAGACAACATCTAGCCATCACCGTACCCCAAACCCTACCCCGTCGTCACCTTTGCGGTTTCCCACCATGCCGTGCCAACTATCAAGCTCGCAGGTCTGCAAGCCCGCCGTCAACCTCACCCACAAGATCTGCTACCTCTATGTGCACATCTCCGTAAAGATCTCCCCACTCACCGTGCATATCTCCATCAAGGTCTGCTCCCTGGATGCCAAGGTCTACCCACCCGCGGTCAAGGTCTGCTCACTTGACGTGCACCTCGCCGACAAAGTACGCCACCTCCCCGTGCACCTTGTCGACAAGGCCTACCACCTCACCGTCAAGTTCTTCCCATAATCCCTGCACATCACCATCAAGATCTTCCCAGTCGCGGTCAAGGTCTGCTCACTTGACGTGCACCTCGACTACAAGGTACGCCTACTCACCGTCCATCTAGTCGACACAGTCTGCCACATCGCCATCGACAAGGTCTGCCTACTCGCCGTGCACCTCCTCCACATATTTTGCTATCAAGGCCCGCTGACAAGCCTCGATGTCACGATTTAAGCGTTCTGCCAGGAATAGCAGTAAGAAAAAGGCCCCACAGCCTGAAGGCAAGGAAACACTTACCTTGCTTTTCTGCTATTTGGTTATATTGTTTGTTGAAGATAAATGCTTTTTATAACACGTCTTATGATCAGAGTATAAATAAAAATTGTTCATAGTGGAATATTTTACGCTTATGATTACTATTGGACAATCAACAACATATGTTATATTTTGCCTACTTGCCTATTCAGTGGCAAGATATAGATGCATAAACTGCTCATGTTTAATTGTCCTGACCTCCTTATTATTGCAACCAATTGGTGAATTGCCCAGCTTGTAAACTATTAGGCTTATGATCAGTTTGCATGTGATAAATGTTGCATTATCCTATTTATTGCATTACTTTGGCTGTTTCGTGATATGTCTTATGTTCATCATATAAGTAGTTCATAGTTTACTATTTTACATGATGGTTTACTATATGACAATGAGCACCATAGGTTATATTTTTCTTAATTGCCTATTTAATTGCACGGTAGATGCTTGTACTGCTTATGTTTAATCGTCCTGCCTTGCTTATTATTGTAGTGTATAATACTAAGTCTAGTCATAGTGGGGAGTAACATAGCATGTTACTCCCCACTATGACTGGTCTTAATATTATCTCCATAGTGAGCAGTGTCATAGGTCTTATAACATAGACACCATCATTTAGGTTGGTCATAGTGGGAAGTTTGTACACACTAGTATTATGTGTACAATACTAGTGTATAATACTAGCTAGGCCACCCATAATAGGACTATCATGCAATCCATGTTGCATTTGTTTTGCTGTTTTGTAGTATGTCTTATGATTAGAGTATGAATTGGTCATAGCAGACTGTTCCACCCCATATGTTATATATTGAGCCATATTTGGAGTTACCTATACATGTTAGAAACACATATGTACAGTGGAATGTGCTTGGGGTGTTACTTAGAAAAATAATCCTAGCTTTTTCATAAGAAACGGTGCTTATTTGTATTTGAGAGGTGCCAATTTAGACATCATCCTGTTATAAATAAGCACCATTGCTTAACCAAAAACCGGTTTATTTCGCTAAGCACTTCTCTAAGCGTCTTGCATTGTACATACTATTAGGTTCTTAGCATATGTTATTGCATCGCTAGGTGTATTCCCCCCCCCCCCCACCACACACACCCCACAGACCCCTAAACCCCTAGAAGTAGCAAAAATGAAGGTTGTAGACTAGGTTACATTATCCCGTGTGTTGCATTAGTTTGGCAGCCTACTATATTTTTGTTGAAATTTCTCATGGCGACCTGTTAAATGATGAGTACTATATACTATATAACATAGGTTGGTATCGCACCTAGTTTTATATTTCTAGATTAATTGGAATTCTTTATTCATGTTAGAACCACAAATACTACCAATGGAAGAAATTCAGATGAAAACCATCATGAGAAAGAGTCCATGGATGAAACGACTTGGTATTAGGTTCGTAGCCATTGATGTTGCATCCCCAACTGTATTCTTCCCTAAAAAGAGCAACAGTGATCCCTCTGGACCTCGGTATGATCCGGAGGGGGGGTATTAGTGAAGGTGATATATCAGGTGATGAAACACTAGTCACCAAGGAGACTGGGCTGCATGTAGTCCCCTTACCTGCTAGCTCACCATCTTGTCATGATTTCGCCACAATTAAGGTGCTGCCAAATCATCTTGTGTGGAATTGTTTGCTTACTATTTTTGCCATATGTTTTGTTCCTCTTTATTTTCCCCAACTGACTGTTACATGTAAAATGTGTAGCTTAAGCAGAGAAAAATCAAGAAGACAACTCCCAGGAAAAGGATGGCTCCTGGTGGTGGATCATCTCGCAAGCGTGTTGTGGCATCAGTACTATCTCCAGACACAGAAAATGAGAGACATCAATTGTTGCGCTCCACCCGCACGATTTCCGAGGCATGCCTCTCTGAGGCCCATCCCAGCGGCACTCGCCGGCGCCACTCCGGCGCCGTCGCACACATACTCGTGGGCTCTCACTCACTGGATTCATCTGGTGGTGGCTGGAAAATCACCTATTCTGGAAGCTCCACCGATGGTAAGTTCCTCGTTGGATCACTTATTCTCTCGGACAATCGCTGGCTGGTCATTCTCAATGCCAATGGTTCACCACTAGAAGGTAGAAGTTTGGAAAATGGGGAGGTTCTCATGTTTGGTTCTATGGTGAGGTTCCCCTCTCACCTTGCAAGGATCAATGATATTTTGCCACCAACATCTGTTTTTCTTGGGACTTCTCATGTTCATGAGTGCAAGAGTGATGATTTGAAGCTTATGTGGCATGTTACTAGCTCTACCTTGCCTTCTGATGTTTTGGACAATGCTCCTAGTTTTCTGGTCCTGCATGCTCTTGCTAAGCGGGTTGTGTTACTAAATCGTGACAAGGTGGTTATTGATGCTAGATTCCTTCTTCAAAATGAGAAAGTTTCCTCTGGTATTATCTTGGATCTTGTCATAAAAAGAGTGGTGGTGGGTGATCAAATCTTCGATGTGCCCACTTCATCAACCAAACACACGGTATTTCTGTGGATTTTTCTAAAGGGCTGAAGTTGGACATCACATTAATTTCTCAAGAGGATTTCGCAGAAGACATTTCTTCCTTGTTGGTTCATTTGGTCATGCAAATTTTAAGATTGATATTCATACTATTGGCATTGTTCTTCAAGCTTGTTTTGGGGGCCATGCATCAAAATTTCAAGTCAAAATACTCCAAGACAGAACCTTTAGATTCTCGGTTGTATCACGAGCTGTGGGATTTGAAATATATAATTCTGGTTCTTTCTCTGATGAGTCGTTCATCTTGAAGATCAAACTTTGGGGTGATGGAGGCCCAAATTGGAAATTCGAAGAGAAATAATTTTACAAAGAATTGGACAAGGATTGGACTTTTGTTTCATACAAAAGAAAGAATAAATCATTTGTTTTTGATCGTATTGGTTCTTCGACGTCACCTGCCCCATGCAATAACGGTCAAAATAAAGATGACATTACTCGTGTTGTACCAGGTACATCATTTGCGGAAATTGTGATCAACGGTAATGGTATGAAGGAGGCGAAATCAACTGCAGTCAACAAATGTTCTACAATTAATTTGCCTGGTCTACTACCATTTTTGAAATTCCCTACTTTCCCTTCTTGTCCCTGGCCCGACAAATCTTACCTGCATTGGTTCAAGGCCCATGTCACGCCACAAGTTTCGCGGCCCAGGGTGTATGATTGTCTTAAGGATTTTATTCTTGCCCAAAAAATTAATTCGGCCGAAACCCCTGTCTCCTCAACTCCCTCGCCTGGAGAAACCCCAACTGCCTTGCTCTGCTCGTCGCCGGCGACAACCACCGATGCAATGGCCAACATTCCACTTGACCCTCAACCATTTCTTCCCCATGGCTTCGAGATTATGCAGGTGGCTGGCAGGAATCTGGTCAAAAGGGTGGTGGTTCCTCACCGACCAAGGGCACATGAACAGTATGCCATTGCGCACATCCATCCCCTTCTTCCTGGTCCAGTGCCTTTTGGTAATATCAGGGATGTGTTGCAAGATTTCTTTATCAATGATGCACATGTTGAATTTCGTGATATTCAAGATTTCCCATTTGGTTCTGCATATGTTCAGTTTGCTAATGTCAGTGACCGTGACCGGTTAATTGCTGCGGGTCATATTCCCTTCCAAGATGTTGCTATTTCATTTGATAGGCATAATGAAGGAATCAACTGGCGTAGGACTTAGTTCAAAAATGAATGTTGGGTTATGCTACTGGATCCTCCACTTGATCACTGGCATCATGACGACCTAAATGCTATTTTCTCTGATATTGGTAAAGTTTTGCTCTGGGAGAGGGACCCTGAGCACAAGGGCAGGATCATTGCTAAGCTCAGAGTCACTGACCTCTTAGATGTTCCTAAAAGTGTTAGATTCACCATTGGGGACCTGGTGGACACTGAATCATGGAACTTTTCTGTGGAAATTTTGCACAACAATCTCCTAGGGGGGGCACCTGATGAGGACCCACTACCTGATGATGGTGCTGACCCACACCCTTTACCTGTGGTGGGACCCATTTTTGGACCCCCCCCTCTCCACCTCCTCCTCCACCACCTGAAGGAGACATTGGTGGATGGGATCAATGGATTGAACCTGCCCTCAGAATAATGCTGGCTGGGGCAACTAGAATGCTGTCCAAGGACCTGTTTTTGCTGAAGGTGTTGACATGCCCATTGACAACCAGAATTTGCCACCTCAGGAGGCTGACAGTGTTGTTACTGGGTCTATCCCTGTTGCAAATGTTTCATCTGACAGTGACAGTGCATCTGTCCATGGAGCTGAGGATATAGAAGTGGAACAAAATATTGTTGATGCTAATCTGGATGTGGGCATGGGAGAAGGACTGCTTAACATTCTGCAGAATTACCAAGATGAGGATGAGGACACCATCCAAGATGATGAGGGTAACATGCAGGATGACTGGATGATGGAGGACACTAATCTTCTCTCTCCAAATGAGGCACACCTTCAAGTTGGAATGGCCATTATTCCTTTTGTCGATACATCTGAGATGCTTTCTGCTAGGAATTTTTTCTCAAAGCAAGGTCTTGAACTATGGGACAGATTCTTTTCTCCACACATGAATCCCTCACCTGACAAAGGCAAACTGCAATGTGACATTCCTGTAAGTTGGTTTAATTTTATCACTCTAATGCTCATCACTCCTGAGAAATTCAGTTGGACTAGACATTTTCTCACATCTCCACTATAGGAAATTATTAAGGAACCAATTACTGAAGAATCTACTTTCACCTTCATTATACCTGATGAATGTGTTGGACAGATTCCTCCCCATTGTCTGAATGATTCCCCATCAAGCATGATGGTGCCAAATGCTCCTGCAAAAAGGAGGAGGGATAAAGAACCATTGGTGGAATCTGAGGTGAGAAGGAGCCCCAGAATTGTGAAACTAAATGGGGGTTTTAAAATCCATATGAATTGCTCTGATCATAATTGTCTCTCTTGCAATGCTGCTCCACCTTGTCTCAGTAATAAGGTTGTTAAGAATCTTGCTAATTCATTTTGCAAGGTTAAGGAGGGTGAACTTGAGAAAAGGTTGCTGAAGAAGGGCAGGATCAATGGATTGATCATCAAGCCACCTGGAAAGCCTGGACCAAAGAAGACTGGTCCAGAACAATACCTTCCAAGCAAGAAGAAGGGAGGTTCTGCTGAATCTTGTGGACAGCAGTATAAGAAGAAAGCACCTAAATAATGTGGTTAATGATTACAAAAATCTACCCTTTTGTGACTGGACCAGTTACTTTTCATGTCTATTATGAGTTGTTGCCGAACTATTTGCTGTTAGACATATTTATGAATTCAGTATCCTATGATATGTTCAGTCTTGTTTGTGTGACTACAAATTTTGTGTCACCCCAATGCTCACCCAATTGGTTTTTAAATGAGTAACAACAGAAAGTAGAAGATTCTGAACTGGAACCTCAGGGGAATTAACTCTGAGAAAAAATGGTTGACACTAAAAAGCAAGATCATGGAATCTGAATGTGACATTATTTGTCTCCAAGAAACCAAGAGAGAAAACTTTGATATCAATTATTTAAAAAAATTCTATCCAAACAAGTTTGACAACTTTGATTACTTACCATCAATTGGTGCATCTGGAGGAATTATTACCATCTGGAACAATACATTATTTAATGGCACCAAGGCTTTTCAAACTGATTTCTCAACTTCTGTCACATTCACCTCTCAATTATCAGATGATTCCTGGACTCTTACTAATATCTATGGTCCATGTCAAAATGATAGAAAGATGGATTTCTTAGACTGGTTTTTAGACATCACTATGCCTGATAGTATGGATTGGCTAGTGTTAGGTGCTTTTAACCTTATCAGAAGTCTCACTGATAGAAATAAAAGTGGGGGAGATGTTAATGAAACTATGCTCTTCAACGATGCTATCTGCAACCTGGGCCTTATTGAGTTGCCACTAAAGGGTAGAAAATTCACATGGAGTAACATGCAAAAAGATCCACTCATGGAAAGATTGGACTGTATTTTACATCTAGTTCTTGGACAACCAAATACCCATACACTATGGTTACTCCACTATCCAAACCTACTTCTGATCATCTTCCCTGTGTCATATCCATTGGAACTACAATCCCCAAGGCACAAATCTTTAGATTTGAAAATTACTGGCTTCATCATTCGGATTTTAAGATGATTGTACAAAATGCTTGGAATATACCTGTAAATTATCAAGACATGGCAAAAAGAATTTGTGCCAAGTTGAAAAATGTGAGGAGAGGTATCAAGATTTGGGCAAAACAGTTACCTTGCTTAAAGAACCAGATTGCTAAGGTGAATGACACCATTGATCTCCTGGAGATACTTGAAGAATCTAGAACATTAACCATACATGAATGGCACCTCAGAGATATCCTGAAATCCCATATTATCTCTCTTCTTCAGAACCAAAACACCTATTGGAAACAAAGAGGGAAAATTAAATGGGCAAAACTTGGGGATGAAAACACTAAGTTCTTCCATTCCAAAGCTACCATCAGTTACAGACACAACTATATATATCTATGATCAAGAATGAATCTGGACAGGAATTCACAAATCACTATGACAAGGCTGCTATCCTTTGGAATGACTTCAGGGCTAGAATGGGTACATCAGCCAAAACTGAGATGCACTATAACCTTGCAGATTTCTATGGAAATGGAATGACTGATGAGATGAAGAATTCACTTGAAAAACCTTTTCTTGACAAGGAAATTGAGGATGTTATCATTGATCTACCAAATGACAAGTCACCTGGTCCTGATGGTTTGAATAATGAATTTATCAAAAGTTGCTGGTCTATCATTGGATATGATATCAAATTACTGATACATGAGTTCTTCAATGAGAAAGTATCCCTTGAGAGCATCAACTCTTCTTACATTACTCTCATACCTAAAGTCACTTGCCCATCATCATCGGCTGATTTCAGACCAATCTCCTTATTGAATTGTATATTCAAAATAATTACCAAACTTCTTGCAAATAGACCGCAATCTATTATTCTGAAATTGGTACATAAAAACCAATATGGATTTCTCAACAACAGATCTATTCAAGATTGCATTGGTTGGGCTTTTGAATACTTATTCCAATGCCACAAGTCAAAGGAGGAAATTTTAATTCTCAAACTTGATTTTGAGAAGGCTTTTGATACATTAGACCACTCTGCCATCATAAATATCCTTAAAGCTAGAGGATTTGGGAGAAAATGGATTAGGTGGATTGAAATGATCTTTGAATCTGGAACTTCTGAAATTCTTCTTAATGGTGTGCCTGGTAAAAAGTTCTACTGCAGAAGAGGTGTTAGGCAAGGAGACCCACTTTCACCATTACTATTTGTCCTTACTGCTGACCTCCTGCAATCAGTTCTAAACAAGGCCATGCATATGAATCTTCTAACTCCACCTATTATGGGGCCACCCAACAGTGACTTCCCTGTTATTCAATATGTTGATGACACATTGGTGATAATTAAAGCTGATGCATCTCAATTATTATGCTTGAAAGCACTTCTTCAAACATTTGCAATTTCCACTGGACTCAAAGTCAACTACCTGAAATCTAGCATGATGCCAATAAACACATGTAATGATAGACTTATGCATTTTGCTATGACAATCAACTGTCAAACTGGCTGCCTTCCCTTTACTTACCTTGGGCTTCCGCTAAGCATTACAAAGCCATCCATGGAGCACTTTCTTCCCATTGTTCAGAGAGTGGAAAAAAGATTATGTGGAATTGCTGATTTCTTGAATTATGGAAGAAAACTGCAGCTGGTCAAATCTGTTCTCTCCTCACTTCCTCTATATTATATGAGCTGTTTAGAGGTGCCAATAGCCATCAAGGATCAAATTATTAAATATATGAGATATTGTCTGTGGAGAAAGAAGACTGAAGATGTGCAAGCAAAAGGACAAGCACTTGTATCATGGGACAAAATCTGCCGTCCTAAAAATCAAGGGGGTTTAGGGGTACTAAACCTACAGATTCAAAATAATGCACTCCTTCTGACAAATTTGGACAAATTCTATAACCACCAGGACATACCATGGGTACATCTCATATGGGAGACTTATTATAAAAATGGAAAACTACCTGGAAAAAGCATGGAAGGATCTTTCTGGTGGAAGTCACATATCAAATTAATTGATAACTTTAAAGGCATGGCTAAATGCAATTTGAAATCAGGCAGATCTGCTTATTTCTGGACTGACTTTTGGCAAGATGAGTGCTTGATGAATAAATTCCCTCACCTTCTGTCCTATGCTAAGTCCACAAACACCAGTGTTCATGACTTCCTTCATGCTGAATTTATTGAAGATAACTTCCACCTACCTCTCTCTCAACAAGCTTTCTCTGAGTTTTTAGTCATGGAAGAAAGATGCCAGGAATTCAGGCATGCCACTCAGGAGGACACCCATGATAATTGGAACTATATTTGGGGATCAGATAAATATGAAGTTAAGAAGGCCTACTCAGCCATGATTGGATACTCACCATCACCTCCTCACTTTTCTTGGGTTTGGGCAACGTCCTGTCACACAAGTTCTTTTTCTGGCTTTTATTACTAGATAGATTGAATACAAGAAATCTACTGATGAGAAAGAATTTCAGCCTTCCTTATTACAATTGTGTTACTTCCAATTGCATCTTAGAAGAATCAGCAAATCATCTTTTATGGGATTGTCCATTTGCAAAAAAATGTTGGGACCATATTTCCAGAAACAGAACTGCAAATCTAACAGGATTAGAAGCTATTTCAAACATCAAAGAAAAGTTACATCTACCTTTTGCAATGGAGATCATTATCCTGACTTCCTGGGGTATCTAGATATGCAGAAATGAGAAGATTTTTAATGACAAAAGACCCATTTTTGATAGATGGAAAGCAATTTTCTACCAAGAAATGAGATGGATACAATTCAGAATCAAAGGAAAATACAAAGAGAAATTCAAAACCTGGCTCAATCAGCAATTAGACCAAGGATAGAATAGATTGTCTCATTTTAGAACAAGTTAGTTTTAACTGTTTATGATCTACCTTAGATCATTTCACCTTGTAACATACTCATATATAATTAAAAAAATTTACAGTGGGGATTTTCCCTACTGTTTCACCTCAAAAAAGAAAATGAGAGACACACGAGGTCCAAGGGGAATCTGCTAAAAGCAGGACTTCCACCTCTAGGTTCCACACGGTGGACAACAAAAGCGGCAAGTCCTGCGACCCATTCACAAGAAAGTCGGAGTGCAACCTAGAAGATTGCCAAAGCCGAACTACCTGATGCCCGTCAAATGACCAAAGCCAAACTTCCTGATGCCAGGCAAACTGCCAAAGCCGCAATTCCTAATGCCCTCGAGGTGGCTAGAGCTACACTTCATTTCCCTTGCTGGTCACTGATGATGCAGTTCCTGATGCCAACCTAGTGGCCAAATCTACAGTTCTCGATGCCCGGCAAGTAGCTAAACCTTTAGTTCCTGATGCCGACCAAGTGGCCAAAGCTGTAGTTCATAATGCCGGCCAACTAGCTAAAGCTGCAGTTTCTGATCCCGGCAAAGTGGCCAAAGCTGCACTTCCTGATGTCGGCCAAGTGGCTAAAGCTGCAATTCTTGATGCCCACCAAGGCGAGAAGCCAGCTGCCGTCAATCTACCACCCACCCAAGCCAAGAAGGCAGCAGCCTAATGCAAGCAACCAACTGCCCAAGGCGAGCTGGCAGTTGTCCAACATGAGCAGCACTCTGCCCAAGCTGACCTGCCGACTCCCTCTGACCCACTGGTATGCTGTCTGGCACCTCCCCAAAGCCAGCAGCCACCCCCCAAAGCCAGCATCCACCCCCCGAAACCAGCAGCTACCCCCCAAAGCCACCACCCACCCCAAAAGCCAGTGGCCACCCCCCCAAAGCCAGCATCCACATCCCCAAAGCCAGCAGCCACTTACCCAAGGCGTGGAACCCCAACCCACATCCTTTCATCTTCTAGCACCTCCCAAAGCTAACCTGCCACCTCCACAAATCAAGAACCCACCTTCCTAGGTGACGAAGTCCGCATCCTTCTGCCCACAGGTATCCCCCAAAGGTGACTTGCTACCACTCCAAATCCAGAAGCCACCTCCCAGCTGTCTGCGAGCTCCTCGCCGAAGCGACCATGCACCATCCCAAACCGATGGGTTAGGTACCCAAGGTGCTATGTCTGCTACCCAACATCTGTGTTCAGCTGCCGATGGCGAGGACTCTGGTACCCAATTTGAGGGTTAGGGGTCAGATATCCAATACGATGAGTCAGCTACCGAATATGGGGAATCTAATCCTAGTCATGAAGTACCGTGCCAAGACTGCAGTGACTGGTCTCAAAGTGGTAATGCATTAAACCAACTACTTGCTCACTTATAATCCATTTAATCCCATCATATTACCGTGGAACACTAAATCAGCACATTGTATTCCTGTAGATGATGATGGCTACCAGATGTCTCAAGACTTTGATGCACCTTGTTCTGAAGACGCCGAAATGCAGAATTCTAAAGATATATTTCCGCATACTGGTCAAGCTCTGGTGGTGAGGGGGAAAACATGGGGAAGAGACTTGAAAAGTTGTCCAAAGGAGGGAGCTTTCACTTAATGTTCTTCCAGGAAGAACTAGACCAGACGAGCCGGGTGTTGCTGCCAGGTTTGCCAGTGAGTGTGGAGTCACAATAAGGACTAGCATGCCTATCTTACCCCATTGGAAAGAGTACAAGAAGAGGGTTGATGTCCAATGATACTTCATAGGCAAAGTTTCTGTATGTTCTGTGACTTAGCTATCCTTTACCTTCCCATTTCTCTATCATGCAAACACTGATGCTCCATGTTTTATTTCAGCAAAAGTTTTCCATGGACACAAATCACCCTAACGTGCAGAATGCTTGTGCAAATCAATTTATGAGGCATGCAAGGAATTAGTAGTATATTCTGAAGAAGAAGTATTTTGATCCCTACCATCTGAACCAAGTTACAAGGAAATGTCCTGATGAAGTGAAACACATGATCGACGAGCAGTGGTGCAAGCTTGTTGATACTTGGTCTGATCCTAGGAAACATGTCACTTTTTGTTTACTCTTTTACTG
The DNA here is from genome assembly GCA_910589775.1 of Avena eriantha. Taxonomy (NCBI): domain Eukaryota; kingdom Viridiplantae; phylum Streptophyta; class Magnoliopsida; order Poales; family Poaceae; genus Avena; species Avena eriantha. The sequence goes on from OU342743.1 coordinate 325,432,019, forward strand.
TTACTGCATGTGTTTGAATTGTTTGATTGGAACTGCCTCTTATACTGTATGGTTGCTGCTTGTGTAGAGTACTTGTGTAATAAACAAGAAGAACAGGACCAAAGTCTTATACCCTGCTGCCATAGGTTCTCGTAGCTATGAGGTTGTGTGCAACTGTGAGGACAATGCCTTCGAACTCTTCAAAAAGACGCATCACAGATCGATAAACGGCTTCACTCCGAATGTGAAGAAAGCAATTGTAAGTCCTCTTGAATTTTATTCATCTTTGTAAAATTCAATGCTATCTTCATCTCCCAATTGTATACGATATGATTGTAGTTTGCTTGCTATTTTTCTAATGTTTGCTTACATTCCTAATACTGTAGGAAATCATGGAAAAGAACATGGCTCCAGATGTCCAGGGGAAGAACCACTTTCTTCCACTAAGGTTGTGCACTTTGCACTCTCGATGGACAGCAGAAAGCCAACATTTCTAAAGAACATCGGCCTCCATCCAAGTACATCAAGACGAAGCAGGTCTGGCCTGAAGCGGAACTTTTGGCTGAGAGAGCAGGGAGTGACAAACTGCGCTGTACCATAGAGGAATTGTAGAGAGCGAAAGAAGCTGCCAAGGCAGAGAGGTTGCAGTATGTTAAAGACATGAGAGAAATGCAGAAGAAGCAAGAAGAAGTGTAGGATAAACAAAACCATACAAAAAACTTACTTCAGCAAGTGTTGTCTCAGATGACTCAGTAGAAGCAGCAGCAGCAGCAGCTGTTGCAAGGTAAGTGAACTCGTGGTTGACACTTGTGAGTTCTTGGGCTAGGAAAGTTAACTGGTGTGGAAACTTGTGAGCCTTTTGGGTAGGGAAACTTGTGAGGCTTTTGGCTCATAAACTATTGTGGAAAGTTTTTGGCTGTGGAAGCTTATGAGGCTTTTGGCTCAGAAAATGTTGTGGAAGTTTATGTGGAAACTTGTCCTGAAATTCATTGTCAAATTCTGTTATTTGATGCATGTGGTGTGAAATGTGTCACAAACAATTAGGGATAGTAGAAATTTACGTGCACAAATGGCCCCCTGATCTCACGGTGATGCCAGCCCGCATCCGCGACGAAAACAAAATCGTCTCAGTTGTTCTTGACGAAACATTTCCTTCACAGGTAAATGTCAACATGTCCGCCTTTCATTGGCCAACTATCTAGACGAAATAGAAACGTCACGGCCAATGATGACATCAACACACAGAATTCATCGTCGGTAGGTGATACATGTCCCATTTTGATTTGTCAACGTGGCATTCTGCGGCTTGCCCACGTGGCCTCGTCCAATTGGTGCAAGCTTGTCCGTGCCAACCATCCACGTGTCAGCATGACATCGAAAGCTGGCGACAAACAAAATTTATCATGGCGCGTGTGATGTCATAAACAGGATGTATGGCGTCATGAACGGGTTGGATGACATCACAGACATGGAGACAACAGAATCAAGCCGTGATAGGAAAAACGTCAGGAACTCGATGACGTCGTAGACGGCGAACATGACGTCAGCAAACGTCGCTGACGGCCACCCGCCATGCCATTTGCCACGTGGCATCGACCGTGACGAAATAAAAACGTCAGGAACGACCGGGCCTGGGCTGGGCTAGTGCAGTTCGTCGCGATGAAAATACAGGAACGTCATGATCGGGCATGATGTTTTCAGACAGAAAAAAAATTGCGGAATGAATTATTACGTGACATCCGTGACCTATTTTTTTCGTCGCAGAATTTATCGTGGATGGCCATCTACGACGTTTTGGCCCTCATCCATGATGATATCATATCGTCATGAACCGCCCAGATTTTTGTAGTGAGTATAGCTTCTTTTTGTCCAGTAGACCAAGGTTATCGAATCCTCAGGAAGTGAATGTGTAGTGAAGTTACTTCAACAGACCTTCGGGAGTTTTAGAACTCCTTATGTGTTTTCACCGGACCAATAGCTTGCGTCTTTTTGTTGTTGTCGATGATGGAGAGAGAGGGCCTAGGGCATTCGGTTTCACTTGTAGCTGTGCAAAACATCTGATGGGAATAAAAGATAGAAATAAAGTATGCATGTACTTGTTAGAGCAATATAAACTATATGTGGGCAGTGCATCCATAATTGCTATTGCCTCCGCAACCGCTTATAGCAATAACCTACTAGTATCATCCATAGAATAAAGAGAACTAATGATATGCATAGTGATGTCACAATTTGAGGGTTAGGGGTCAGATATCCAATACGATGAGTCAGCTACCGAATATGGGGAATCTAATCCTAGTCATGAAGTACCGTGCCAAGACTGCAGTGACTGGTCTCAAAGTGGTAATGCATTAAACCAACTACTTGCTCACTTATAATCCATTTAATCCCATCATATTACCGTGGAACACTAAATCAGCACATTGTATTCCTGTAGATGATGATGGCTACCAGATGTCTCAAGACTTTGATGCACCTTGTTCTGAAGACGCCGAAATGCAGAATTCTAAAGATATATTTCCGCATACTGGTCAAGCTCTGGTGGTGAGGGGGAAAACATGGGGAAGAGACTTGAAAAGTTGTCCAAAGGAGGGAGCTTTCACTTAATGTTCTTCCAGGAAGAACTAGACCAGACGAGCCGGGTGTTGCTGCCAGGTTTGCCAGTGAGTGTGGAGTCACAATAAGGACTAGCATGCCTATCTTACCCCATTGGAAAGAGTACAAGAAGAGGGTTGATGTCCAATGATACTTCATAGGCAAAGTTTCTGTATGTTCTGTGACTTAGCTATCCTTTACCTTCCCATTTCTCTATCATGCAAACACTGATGCTCCATGTTTTATTTCAGCAAAAGTTTTCCATGGACACAAATCACCCTAACGTGCAGAATGCTTGTGCAAATCAATTTATGAGGCATGCAAGGAATTAGTAGTATATTCTGAAGAAGAAGTATTTTGATCCCTACCATCTGAACCAAGTTACAAGGAAATGTCCTGATGAAGTGAAACACATGATCGACGAGCAGTGGTGCAAGCTTGTTGATACTTGGTCTGATCCTAGGAAACATGTCACTTTTTGTTTACTCTTTTACTGTTACTGCATGTGTTTGAATTGTTTGATTGGAACTGCCTCTTATACTGTATGGTTGCTGCTTGTGTAGAGTACTTGTGTAATAAACAAGAAGAACAGGACCAAAGTCTTATACCCTGCTGCCATAGGTTCTCGTAGCTATGAGGTTGTGTGCAACTGTGAGGACAATGCCTTCGAACTCTTCAAAAAGACGCATCACAGATCGATAAACGGCTTCACTCCGAATGTGAAGAAAGCAATTGTAAGTCCTCTTGAATTTTATTCATCTTTGTAAAATTCAATGCTATCTTCATCTCCCAATTGTATACGATATGATTGTAGTTTGCTTGCTATTTTTCTAATGTTTGCTTACATTCCTAATACTGTAGGAAATCATGGAAAAGAACATGGCTCCAGATGTCCAGGGGAAGAACCACTTTCTTCCACTAAGGTTGTGCACTTTGCACTCTCGATGGACAGCAGAAAGCCAACATTTCTAAAGAACATCGGCCTCCATCCAAGTACATCAAGACGAAGCAGGTCTGGCCCTGAAGCGGAACTTTTGGCTGAGAGAGCAGGGAGTGACAAACTGCGCTGTACCATAGAGGAATTGTAGAGAGCGAAAGAAGCTGCCAAGGCAGAGAGGTTGCAGTATGTTAAAGACATGAGAGAAATGCAGAAGAAGCAAGAAGAAGTGTAGGATAAACAAAACCATACAAACAACTTACTTCAGCAAGTGTTGTCTCAGATGACTCAGTAGAAGCAGCAGCAGCAGCAGCTGTTGCAAGGTAAGTGAACTCGTGGTTGACACTTGTGAGTTCTTGGGCTAGGAAAGTTAACTGGTGTGGAAACTTGTGAGCCTTTTGGGTAGGGAAACTTGTGAGGCTTTTGGCTCATAAACTATTGTGGAAAGTTTTTGGCTGTGGAAGCTTATGAGGCTTTTGGCTCAGAAAATGTTGTGGAAGTTTATGTGGAAACTTGTCCTGAAATTCATTGTCAAATTCTGTTATTTGATGCATGTGGTGTGAAATGTGTCACAAACAATTAGGGATAGTAGAAATTTACGTGCACAAATGGCCCCCTGATCTCACGGTGATGCCAGCCCGCATCCGCGACGAAAACAAAATCGTCTCAGTTGTTCTTGACGAAACATTTCCTTCACAGGTAAATGTCAACATGTCCGCCTTTCATTGGCCAACTATCTAGACGAAATAGAAACGTCACGGCCAATGATGACATCAACACACAGAATTCATCGTCGGTAGGTGATACATGTCCCATTTTGATTTGTCAACGTGGCATTCTGCGGCTTGCCCACGTGGCCTCGTCCAATTGGTGCAAGCTTGTCCGTGCCAACCATCCACGTGTCAGCATGACATCGAAAGCTGGCGACAAACAAAATTTATCATGGCGCGTGTGATGTCATAAACAGGATGTATGGCGTCATGAACGGGTTGGATGACATCACAGACATGGAGACAACAGAATCAAGCCGTGATAGGAAAAACGTCAGGAACTCGATGACGTCGTAGACGGCGAACATGACGTCAGCAAACGTCGCTGACGGCCACCCGCCATGCCATTTGCCACGTGGCATCGACCGTGACGAAATAAAAACGTCAGGAACGACCGGGCCTGGGCTGGGCTAGTGCAGTTCGTCGCGATGAAAATACAGGAACGTCATGATCGGGCATGATGTTTTCAGACAGAAAAAAAATTGCGGAATGAATTATTACGTGACATCCGTGACCTATTTTTTTCGTCGCAGAATTTATCGTGGATGGCCATCTACGACGTTTTGGCCCTCATCCATGATGATATCATATCGTCATGAACCGCCCAGATTTTTGTAGTGAGTATAGCTTCTTTTTGTCCAGTAGACCAAGGTTATCGAATCCTCAGGAAGTGAATGTGTAGTGAAGTTACTTCAACAGACCTTCGGGAGTTTTAGAATTCCTTATGTGTTTTCACCGGACCAATAGCTTGCGTCTTTTTGTTGTTGTCGATGATGGAGAGAGAGGGCCTAGGGCATTCGGTTTCACTTGTAGCTGTGCAAAACATCTGATGGGAATAAAAGATAGAAATAAAGTATGCATGTACTTGTTAGAGCAATATAAACTATATGTGGGCAGTGCATCCATAATTGCTATTGCCTCCGCAACCGCTTATAGCAATAACCTACTAGTATCATCCATAGAATAAAGAGAACTAATGATATGCATAGTGATGTCACAATTTGAGGGTTAGGGGTCAGATATCCAATACGATGAGTCAGCTACCGAATATGGGGAATCTAATCCTAGTCATGAAGTACCGTGCCAAGACTGCAGTGACTGGTCTCAAAGTGGTAATGCATTAAACCAACTACTTGCTCACTTATAATCCATTTAATCCCATCATATTACCGTGGAACACTAAATCAGCACATTGTATTCCTGTAGATGATGATGGCTACCAGATGTCTCAAGACTTTGATGCACCTTGTTCTGAAGACGCCGAAATGCAGAATTCTAAAGATATATTTCCGCATACTGGTCAAGCTCTGGTGGTGAGGGGGAAAACATGGGGAAGAGACTTGAAAAGTTGTCCAAAGGAGGGAGCTTTCACTTAATGTTCTTCCAGGAAGAACTAGACCAGACGAGCCGGGTGTTGCTGCCAGGTTTGCCAGTGAGTGTGGAGTCACAATAAGGACTAGCATGCCTATCTTACCCCATTGGAAAGAGTACAAGAAGAGGGTTGATGTCCAATGATACTTCATAGGCAAAGTTTCTGTATGTTCTGTGACTTAGCTATCCTTTACCTTCCCATTTCTCTATCATGCAAACACTGATGCTCCATGTTTTATTTCAGCAAAAGTTTTCCATGGACACAAATCACCCTAACGTGCAGAATGCTTGTGCAAATCAATTTATGAGGCATGCAAGGAATTAGTAGTATATTCTGAAGAAGAAGTATTTTGATCCCTACCATCTGAACCAAGTTACAAGGAAATGTCCTGATGAAGTGAAACACATGATCGACGAGCAGTGGTGCAAGCTTGTTGATACTTGGTCTGATCCTAGGAAACATGTCACTTTTTGTTTACTCTTTTACTGTTACTGCATGTGTTTGAATTGTTTGATTGGAACTGCCTCTTATACTGTATGGTTGCTGCTTGTGTAGAGTACTTGTGTAATAAACAAGAAGAACAGGACCAAAGTCTTATACCCTGCTGCCATAGGTTCTCGTAGCTATGAGGTTGTGTGCAACTGTGAGGACAATGCCTTCGAACTCTTCAAAAAGACGCATCACAGATCGATAAACGGCTTCACTCCGAATGTGAAGAAAGCAATTGTAAGTCCTCTTGAATTTTATTCATCTTTGTAAAATTCAATGCTATCTTCATCTCCCAATTGTATACGATATGATTGTAGTTTGCTTGCTATTTTTCTAACGTTTGCTTACATTCCTAATACTGTAGGAAATCATGGAAAAGAACATGGCTCCAGATGTCCAGGGGAAGAACCACTTTCTTCCACTAAGGTTGTGCACTTTGCACTCTCGATGGACAGCAGAAAGCCAACATTTCTAAAGAACATCGGCCTCCATCCAAGTACATCAAGACGAAGCAGGTCTGGCCCTGAAGCGGAACTTTTGGCTGAGAGAGCAGGGAGTGACAAACTGCGCTGTACCATAGAGGAATTGTAGAGAGCGAAAGAAGCTGCCAAGGCAGAGAGGTTGCAGTATGTTAAAGACATGAGAGAAATGCAGAAGAAGCAAGAAGAAGTGTAGGATAAACAAAACCATACAAAAAACTTACTTCAGCAAGTGTTGTCTCAGATGACTCAGTAGAAGCAGCAGCAGCAGCAGCTGTTGCAAGGTAAGTGAACTCGTGGTTGACACTTGTGAGTTCTTGGGCTAGGAAAGTTAACTGGTGTGGAAACTTGTGAGCCTTTTGGGTAGGGAAACTTGTGAGGCTTTTGGCTCATAAACTATTGTGGAAAGTTTTTGGCTGTGGAAGCTTATGAGGCTTTTGGCTCAGAAAATGTTGTGGAAGTTTATGTGGAAACTTGTCCTGAAATTCATTGTCAAATTCTGTTATTTGATGCATGTGGTGTGAAATGTGTCACAAACAATTAGGGATAGTAGAAATTTACGTGCACAAATGGCCCCCTGATCTCACGGTGATGCCAGCCCGCATCCGCGACGAAAACAAAATCGTCTCAGTTGTTCTTGACGAAACATTTCCTTCACAGGTAAATGTCAACATGTCCGCCTTTCATTGGCCAACTATCTAGACGAAATAGAAACGTCACGGCCAATGATGACATCAACACACAGAATTCATCATCGGTAGGTGATACATGTCCCATTTTGATTTGTCAACGTGGCATTCTGCGGCTTGCCCACGTGGCCTCGTCCAATTGGTGCAAGCTTGTCCGTGCCAACCATCCACGTGTCAGCATGACATCGAAAGCTGGCGACAAACAAAATTTATCATGGCGCGTGTGATGTCATAAACAGGATGTATGGCGTCATGAACGGGTTGGATGACATCACAGACATGGAGACAACAGAATCAAGCCGTGATAGGAAAAACGTCAGGAACTCGATGACGTCGTAGACGGCGAACATGACGTCAGCAAACGTCGCTGACGGCCACCCGCCATGCCATTTGCCACGTGGCATCGACCGTGACGAAATAAAAACGTCAGGAACGACCGGGCCTGGGCTGGGCTAGTGCAGTTCGTCGCGATGAAAATACAGGAACGTCATGATCGGGCATGATGTTTTCAGACAGAAAAAAATTGCGGAATGAATTATTACGTGACATCCGTGACCTATTTTTTTCGTCGCAGAATTTATCGTGGATGGCCATCTACGACGTTTTGGCCCTCATCCATGATGATATCATATCGTCATGAACCGCCCAGATTTTTGTAGTGAGTATAGCTTCTTTTTGTCCAGTAGACCAAGGTTATCGAATCCTCAGGAAGTGAATGTGTAGTGAAGTTACTTCAACAGACCTTCGGGAGTTTTAGAATTCCTTATGTGTTTTCACCGGACCAATAGCTTGCGTCTTTTTGTTGTTGTCGATGATGGAGAGAGAGGGCCTAGGGCATTCGGTTTCACTTGTAGCTGTGCAAAACATCTGATGGGAATAAAAGATAGAAATAAAGTATGCATGTACTTGTTAGAGCAATATAAACTATATGTGGGCAGTGCATCCATAATTGCTATTGCCTCCGCAACCGCTTATAGCAATAACCTACTAGTATCATCCATAGAATAAAGAGAACTAATGATATGCATAGTGATGTCACAATTTGAGGGTTAGGGGTCAGATATCCAATACGATGAGTCAGCTACCGAATATGGGGAATCTAATCCTAGTCATGAAGTACCGTGCCAAGACTGCAGTGACTGGTCTCAAAGTGGTAATGCATTAAACCAACTACTTGCTCACTTATAATCCATTTAATCCCATCATATTACCGTGGAACACTAAATCAGCACATTGTATTCCTGTAGATGATGATGGCTACCAGATGTCTCAAGACTTTGATGCACCTTGTTCTGAAGACGCCGAAATGCAGAATTCTAAAGATATATTTCCGCATACTGGTCAAGCTCTGGTGGTGAGGGGGAAAACATGGGGAAGAGACTTGAAAAGTTGTCCAAAGGAGGGAGCTTTCACTTAATGTTCTTCCAGGAAGAACTAGACCAGACGAGCCGGGTGTTGCTGCCAGGTTTGCCAGTGAGTGTGGAGTCACAATAAGGACTAGCATGCCTATCTTACCCCATTGGAAAGAGTACAAGAAGAGGGTTGATGTCCAATGATACTTCATAGGCAAAGTTTCTGTATGTTCTGTGACTTAGCTATCCTTTACCTTCCCATTTCTCTATCATGCAAACACTGATGCTCCATGTTTTATTTCAGCAAAAGTTTTCCATGGACACAAATCACCCTAACGTGCAGAATGCTTGTGCAAATAAATTTATGAGGCATGCAAGGAATTAGTAGTATATTCTGAAGAAGAAGTATTTTGATCCCTACCATCTGAACCAAGTTACAAGGAAATGTCCTGATGAAGTGAAACACATGATCGACGAGCAGTGGTGCAAGCTTGTTGATACTTGGTCTGATCCTAGGAAACATGTCACTTTTTGTTTACTCTTTTACTGTTACTGCATGTGTTTGAATTGTTTGATTGGAACTGCCTCTTATACTGTATGGTTGCTGCTTGTGTAGAGTACTTGTGTAATAAACAAGAAGAACAGGACCAAAGTCTTATACCCTGCTGCCATAGGTTCTCGTAGCTATGAGGTTGTGTGCAACTGTGAGGACAATGCCTTCGAACTCTTCAAAAAGACGCATCACAGATCGATAAACGGCTTCACTCCGAATGTGAAGAAAGCAATTGTAAGTCCTCTTGAATTTTATTCATCTTTGTAAAATTCAATGCTATCTTCATCTCCCAATTGTATACGATATGATTGTAGTTTGCTTGCTATTTTTCTAACGTTTGCTTACATTCCTAATACTGTAGGAAATCATGGAAAAGAACATGGCTCCAGATGTCCAGGGGAAGAACCACTTTCTTCCACTAAGGTTGTGCACTTTGCACTCTCGATGGACAGCAGAAAGCCAACATTTCTAAAGAACATCGGCCTCCATCCAAGTACATCAAGACGAAGCAGGTCTGGCCCTGAAGCGGAACTTTTGGCTGAGAGAGCAGGGAGTGACAAACTGCGCTGTACCATAGAGGAATTGTAGAGAGCGAAAGAAGCTGCCAAGGCAGAGAGGTTGCAGTATGTTAAAGACATGAGAGAAATGCAGAAGAAGCAAGAAGAAGTGTAGGATAAACAAAACCATACAAACAACTTACTTCAGCAAGTGTTGTCTCAGATGACTCAGTAGAAGCAGCAGCAGCAGCAGCTGTTGCAAGGTAAGTGAACTCGTGGTTGACACTTGTGAGTTCTTGGGCTAGGAAAGTTAACTGGTGTGGAAACTTGTGAGCCTTTTGGGTAGGGAAACTTGTGAGGCTTTTGGCTCATAAACTATTGTGGAAAGTTTTTGGCTGTGGAAGCTTATGAGGCTTTTGGCTCAGAAAATGTTGTGGAAGTTTATGTGGAAACTTGTCCTGAAATTCATTGTCAAATTCTGTTATTTGATGCATGTGGTGTGAAATGTGTCACAAACAATTAGGGATAGTAGAAATTTACGTGCACAAATGGCCCCCTGATCTCACGGTGATGCCAGCCCGCATCCGCGACGAAAACAAAATCGTCTCAGTTGTTCTTGACGAAACATTTCCTTCACAGGTAAATATCAACATGTCCGCCTTTCATTGGCCAACTATCTAGACGAAATAGAAACGTCACGGCCAATGATGACATCAACACACAGAATTCATCGTCGGTAGGTGATACATGTCCCATTTTGATTTGTCAACGTGGCATTCTGCGGCTTGCCCACGTGGCCTCGTCCAATTGGTGCAAGCTTGTCCGTGCCAACCATCCACGTGTCAGCATGACATCGAAAGCTGGCGACAAACAAAATTTATCATGGCGCGTGTGATGTCATAAACAGGATGTATGGCGTCATGAACGGGTTGGATGACATCACAGACATGGAGACAACAGAATCAAGCCGTGACAGGAAAAACGTCAGGAACTCGATGACGTCGTAGACGGCGAACATGACGTCAGCAAACGTCGCTGACGGCCACCCGCCATGCCATTTGCCACGTGGCATCGACCGTGACGAAATAAAAACGTCAGGAACGACCGGGCCTGGGCTGGGCTAGTGCAATTCGTCGCGATGAAAATACAGGAACATCATGATCGGGCATGATGTTTTCAGACAGAAAAAAAATTGCGGAATGAATTATTACGTGACATCCGTGACCTATTTTTTTCGTCGCAGAATTTATCGTGGATGGCCATCTACGACGTTTTGGCCCTCATCCATGATGATATCATATCGTCATGAACCGCCCAGATTTTTGTAGTGAGTATAGCTTCTTTTTGTCCAGTAGACCAAGGTTATCGAATCCTCAGGAAGTGAATGTGTAGTGAAGTTACTTCAACAGACCTTCGGGAGTTTTAGAATTCCTTATGTGTTTTCACCGGACCAATAGCTTGCGTCTTTTTGTTGTTGTCGATGATGGAGAGAGAGGGCCTAGGGCATTCGGTTTCACTTGTAGCTGTGCAAAACATCTGATGGGAATAAAAGATAGAAATAAAGTATGCATGTACTTGTTAGAGCAATATAAACTATATGTGGGCAGTGCATCCATAATTGCTATTGCCTCCGCAACCGCTTATAGCAATAACCTACTAGTATCATCCATAGAATAAAGAGAACTAATGATATGCATAGTGATGTCACAATTTGAGGGTTAGGGGTCAGATATCCAATACGATGAGTCAGCTACCGAATATGGGGAATCTAATCCTAGTCATGAAGTACCGTGCCAAGACTGCAGTGACTGGTCTCAAAGTGGTAATGCATTAAACCAACTACTTGCTCACTTATAATCCATTTAATCCCATCATATTACCGTGGAACACTAAATCAGCACATTGTATTCCTGTAGATGATGATGGCTACCAGATGTCTCAAGACTTTGATGCACCTTGTTCTGAAGACGCCGAAATGCAGAATTCTAAAGATATATTTCCGCATACTGGTCAAGCTCTGGTGGTGAGGGGGAAAACATGGGGAAGAGACTTGAAAAGTTGTCCAAAGGAGGGAGCTTTCACTTAATGTTCTTCCAGGAAGAACTAGACCAGACGAGCCGGGTGTTGCTGCCAGGTTTGCCAGTGAGTGTGGAGTCACAATAAGGACTAGCATGCCTATCTTACCCCATTGGAAAGAGTACAAGAAGAGGGTTGATGTCCAATGATACTTCATAGGCAAAGTTTCTGTATGTTCTGTGACTTAGCTATCCTTTACCTTCCCATTTCTCTATCATGCAAACACTGATGCTCCATGTTTTATTTCAGCAAAAGTTTTCCATGGACACAAATCACCCTAACGTGCAGAATGCTTGTGCAAATAAATTTATGAGGCATGCAAGGAATTAGTAGTATATTCTGAAGAAGAAGTATTTTGATCCCTACCATCTGAACCAAGTTACAAGGAAATGTCCTGATGAAGTGAAACACATGATCGACGAGCAGTGGTGCAAGCTTGTTGATACTTGGTCTGATCCTAGGAAACATGTCACTTTTTGTTTACTCTTTTACTGTTACTGCATGTGTTTGAATTGTTTGATTGGAACTGCCTCTTATACTGTATGGTTGCTGCTTGTGTAGAGTACTTGTGTAATAAACAAGAAGAACAGGACCAAAGTCTTATACCCTGCTGCCATAGGTTCTCGTAGCTATGAGGTTGTGTGCAACTGTGAGGACAATGCCTTCGAACTCTTCAAAAAGACGCATCACAGATCGATAAACGGCTTCACTCCGAATGTGAAGAAAGCAATTGTAAGTCCTCTTGAATTTTATTCATCTTTGTAAAATTCAATGCTATCTTCATCTCCCAATTGTATACGATATGATTGTAGTTTGCTTGCTATTTTTCTAACGTTTGCTTACATTCCTAATACTGTAGGAAATCATGGAAAAGAACATGGCTCCAGATGTCCAGGGGAAGAACCACTTTCTTCCACTAAGGTTGTGCACTTTGCACTCTCGATGGACAGCAGAAAGCCAACATTTCTAAAGAACATCGGCCTCCATCCAAGTACATCAAGACGAAGCAGGTCTGGCCCTGAAGCGGAACTTTTGGCTGAGAGAGCAGGGAGTGACAAACTGCGCTGTACCATAGAGGAATTGTAGAGAGCGAAAGAAGCTGCCAAGGCAGAGAGGTTGCAGTATGTTAAAGACATGAGAGAAATGCAGAAGAAGCAAGAAGAAGTGTAGGATAAACAAAACCATACAAACAACTTACTTCAGCAAGTGTTGTCTCAGATGACTCAGTAGAAGCAGCAGCAGCAGCAGCTGTTGCAAGGTAAGTGAACTCGTGGTTGACACTTGTGAGTTCTTGGGCTAGGAAAGTTAACTGGTGTGGAAACTTGTGAGCCTTTTGGGTAGGGAAACTTGTGAGGCTTTTGGCTCATAAACTATTGTGGAAAGTTTTTGGCTGTGGAAGCTTATGAGGCTTTTGGCTCAGAAAATGTTGTGGAAGTTTATGTGGAAACTTGTCCTGAAATTCATTGTCAAATTCTGTTATTTGATGCATGTGGTGTGAAATGTGTCACAAACAATTAGGGATAGTAGAAATTTACGTGCACAAATGGCCCCCTGATCTCACGGTGATGCCAGCCCGCATCCGCGACGAAAACAAAATCGTCTCAGTTGTTCTTGACGAAACATTTCCTTCACAGGTAAATATCAACATGTCCGCCTTTCATTGGCCAACTATCTAGACGAAATAGAAACGTCACGGCCAATGATGACATCAACACACAGAATTCATCGTCGGTAGGTGATACATGTCCCATTTTGATTTGTCAACGTGGCATTCTGCGGCTTGCCCACGTGGCCTCGTCCAATTGGTGCAAGCTTGTCCGTGCCAACCATCCACGTGTCAGCATGACATCGAAAGCTGGCGACAAACAAAATTTATCATGGCGCGTGTGATGTCATAAACAGGATGTATGGCGTCATGAACGGGTTGGATGACATCACAGACATGGAGACAACAGAATCAAGCCGTGACAGGAAAAACGTCAGGAACTCGATGACGTCGTAGACGGCGAACATGACGTCAGCAAACGTCGCTGACGGCCACCCGCCATGCCATTTGCCACGTGGCATCGACCGTGACGAAATAAAAACGTCAGGAACGACCGGGCCTGGGCTGGGCTAGTGCAATTCGTCGCGATGAAAATACAGGAACATCATGATCGGGCATGATGTTTTCAGACAGAAAAAAAATTGCGGAATGAATTATTACGTGACATCCGTGACCTATTTTTTTCGTCGCAGAATTTATCGTGGATGGCCATCTACGACGTTTTGGCCCTCATCCATGATGATATCATATCGTCATGAACCGCCCAGATTTTTGTAGTGAGTATAGCTTCTTTTTGTCCAGTAGACCAAGGTTATCGAATCCTCAGGAAGTGAATGTGTAGTGAAGTTACTTCAACAGACCTTCGGGAGTTTTAGAATTCCTTATGTGTTTTCACCGGACCAATAGCTTGCGTCTTTTTGTTGTTGTCGATGATGGAGAGAGAGGGCCTAGGGCATTCGGTTTCACTTGTAGCTGTGCAAAACATCTGATGGGAATAAAAGATAGAAATAAAGTATGCATGTACTTGTTAGAGCAATATAAACTATATGTGGGCAGTGCATCCATAATTGCTATTGCCTCCGCAACCGCTTATAGCAATAACCTACTAGTATCATCCATAGAATAAAGAGAACTAATGATATGCATAGTGATGTCACAATTTGAGGGTTAGGGGTCAGATATCCAATACGATGAGTCAGCTACCGAATATGGGGAATCTAATCCTAGTCATGAAGTACCGTGCCAAGACTGCAGTGACTGGTCTCAAAGTGGTAATGCATTAAACCAACTACTTGCTCACTTATAATCCATTTAATCCCATCATATTACCGTGGAACACTAAATCAGCACATTGTATTCCTGTAGATGATGATGGCTACCAGATGTCTCAAGACTTTGATGCACCTTGTTCTGAAGACGCCGAAATGCAGAATTCTAAAGATATATTTCCGCATACTGGTCAAGCTCTGGTGGTGAGGGGGAAAACATGGGGAAGAGACTTGAAAAGTTGTCCAAAGGAGGGAGCTTTCACTTAATGTTCTTCCAGGAAGAACTAGACCAGACGAGCCGGGTGTTGCTGCCAGGTTTGCCAGTGAGTGTGGAGTCACAATAAGGACTAGCATGCCTATCTTACCCCATTGGAAAGAGTACAAGAAGAGGGTTGATGTCCAATGATACTTCATAGGCAAAGTTTCTGTATGTTCTGTGACTTAGCTATCCTTTACCTTCCCATTTCTCTATCATGCAAACACTGATGCTCCATGTTTTATTTCAGCAAAAGTTTTCCATGGACACAAATCACCCTAACGTGCAGAATGCTTGTGCAAATCAATTTATGAGGCATGCAAGGAATTAGTAGTATATTCTGAAGAAGAAGTATTTTGATCCCTACCATCTGAACCAAGTTACAAGGAAATGTCCTGATGAAGTGAAACACATGATCGACGAGCAGTGGTGCAAGCTTGTTGATACTTGGTCTGATCCTAGGAAACATGTCACTTTTTGTTTACTCTTTTACTGTTACTGCATGTGTTTGAATTGTTTGATTGGAACTGCCTCTTATACTGTATGGTTGCTGCTTGTGTAGAGTACTTGTGTAATAAACAAGAAGAACAGGACCAAAGTCTTATACCCTGCTGCCATAGGTTCTCGTAGCTATGAGGTTGTGTGCAACTGTGAGGACAATGCCTTCGAACTCTTCAAAAAGACGCATCACAGATCGATAAACGGCTTCACTCCGAATGTGAAGAAAGCAATTGTAAGTCCTCTTGAATTTTATTCATCTTTGTAAAATTCAATGCTATCTTCATCTCCCAATTGTATACGATATGATTGTAGTTTGCTTGCTATTTTTCTAATGTTTGCTTACATTCCTAATACTGTAGGAAATCATGGAAAAGAACATGGCTCCAGATGTCCAGGGGAAGAACCACTTTCTTCCACTAAGGTTGTGCACTTTGCACTCTCGATGGACAGCAGAAAGCCAACATTTCTAAAGAACATCGGCCTCCATCCAAGTACATCAAGACGAAGCAGGTCTGGCCCTGAAGCGGAACTTTTGGCTGAGAGAGCAGGGAGTGACAAACTGCGCTGTACCATAGAGGAATTGTAGAGAGCGAAAGAAGCTGCCAAGGCAGAGAGGTTGCAGTATGTTAAAGACATGAGAGAAATGCAGAAGAAGCAAGAAGAAGTGTAGGATAAACAAAACCATACAAACAACTTACTTCAGCAAGTGTTGTCTCAGATGACTCAGTAGAAGCAGCAGCAGCAGCAGCTGTTGCAAGGTAAGTGAACTCGTGGTTGACACTTGTGAGTTCTTGGGCTAGGAAAGTTAACTGGTGTGGAAACTTGTGAGCCTTTTGGGTAGGGAAACTTGTGAGGCTTTTGGCTCATAAACTATTGTGGAAAGTTTTTGGCTGTGGAAGCTTATGAGGCTTTTGGCTCAGAAAATGTTGTGGAAGTTTATGTGGAAACTTGTCCTGAAATTCATTGTCAAATTCTGTTATTTGATGCATGTGGTGTGAAATGTGTCACAAACAATTAGGGATAGTAGAAATTTACGTGCACAAATGGCCCCCTGATCTCACGGTGATGCCAGCCCGCATCCGCGACGAAAACAAAATCGTCTCAGTTGTTCTTGACGAAACATTTCCTTCACAGGTAAATGTCAACATGTCCGCCTTTCATTGGCCAACTATCTAGACGAAATAGAAACGTCACGGCCAATGATGACATCAACACACAGAATTCATCGTCGGTAGGTGATACATGTCCCATTTTGATTTGTCAACGTGGCATTCTGCGGCTTGCCCACGTGGCCTCGTCCAATTGGTGCAAGCTTGTCCGTGCCAACCATCCACGTGTCAGCATGACATCGAAAGCTGGCGACAAACAAAATTTATCATGGCGCGTGTGATGTCATAAACAGGATGTATGGCGTCATGAACGGGTTGGATGACATCACAGACATGGAGACAACAGAACCAAGCCGTGACAGGAAAAACGTCAGGAACTCGATGACGTCGTAGACGGCGAACATGACGTCAGCAAACGTCGCTGACGGCCACCCGCCATGCCATTTGCCACGTGGCATCGACCGTGACGAAATAAAAACGTCAGGAACGACCGGGCCTGGGCTGGGCTAGTGCAGTTCGTCGCGATGAAAATACAGGAACATCATGATCGGGCATGATGTTTTCAGACAGAAAAAAAATTGCGGAATGAATTATTACGTGACATCCGTGACCTATTTTTTTCGTCGCAGAATTTATCGTGGATGGCCATCTACGACGTTTTGGCCCTCATCCATGATGATATCATATCGTCATGAACCGCCCAGATTTTTGTAGTGAGTATAGCTTCTTTTTGTCCAGTAGACCTAGGTTATCGAATCCTCAGGAAGTGAATGTGTAGTGAAGTTACTTCAACAGACCTTCGGGAGTTTTAGAATTCCTTATGTGTTTTCACCGGACCAATAGCTTGCGTCTTTTTGTTGTTGTCGATGATGGAGAGAGAGGGCCTAGGGCATTCGGTTTCACTTGTAGCTGTGCAAAACATCTGATGGGAATAAAAGATAGAAATAAAGTATGCATGTACTTGTTAGAGCAATATAAACTATATGTGGGCAGTGCATCCATAATTGCTATTGCCTCCGCAACCGCTTATAGCAATAACCTACTAGTATCATCCATAGAATAAAGAGAACTAATGATATGCATAGTGATGTCACAATTAAGCCCAAGAAAATCCCTCACATACAGCTGTACTACCCCTTATGTCACTAGGGTTCCCAACCTACGGATCAGTCATTACTCATACTCCCTATACCTAGATCAACCCTCGGGGTCTTGGGTACCTGACAAGTCCTTTGATTGAGGCAAGAGAACAGAAAAAATAAACCTTTTTGATCCAACAATAGTAAGTACATGATATTCCTCATCATAGCACACTAAAGAATCTCCTCAAAATAATAATCTAGGCAGGAAAATCATGGCAATTGGTTCATAGTAGGTCTCACCCTAGATTGATAATGACAATAGTTTAAAGATGAATTTGCAAAACGTAATTGGAGGATCGGAGGAGAAACATTCCGTAGATCACTTGTGTATGAGGAAATCGAACAAAATTGAGCAGAGATGAAGATCTCTTGAGGTTTTGAGAGTTTGGAGGTAGAAGAGAGAAAAATGATTGAAGTTTTGGAGTTGGAGGTACCTTCCCGTGCATTTTTGTGGTCGGACGCAACTATACGGTACAACTATACAGGCGAAACAATACGTTCCCACCGTATAGTTGGCTTTCTGTCAAAATATTAAGGTTTCCTCCTGGCGGCGTAGCTATACGGGCACAACTATACGTCCGGAATAAAATGTTCCCACTATATAGTTGGTCGTTAAACTGTCTGTCCCTGGAAAGGAAATATACAAAGGCATCGATATCTATACGACCAGAACTATACAACCGGATTTTTTATTCCCGCTGTATTGTTGGTCGTTAAACTCTTAGTACATTAGAAAAGAATTTGTACGGAGGCTCCGATATCTATACGACTGGAGCTATACTGCCGGAATTTTTATTCCCGCTGTATAGTTGGTCATTAAACTCTCAGTACATACTAAAGAAAATTTGTCGATGGCAAAGATACCTATACGACCGGAGCTATATGACCGGAATTTTTATTCCCGTCGTATAGTTGGGTGTTAAACTCTCTGTCTGCATCAAAAAAATTCCGTTTATTTGAAAATTACTTCTTTTCCTGTAACTTAGTGATATACCTTGTTTATGCCAGAAAATTGACAGTAAATATTGTCGACCAACAATAGCATGAATAAAGCAGAATTTCAATTACTACCGAACTTCTTCTCCTGAATTGGAGTTTTCTAGCACTCTTTATTAAACATAAACTTAAACTAAAACTAAAAACTTAACTCAAACTTTTACTTAACATGGGTTGCCTCCCATGGAGCGCTCTTTTATGGTCAATAGCTTGACCTCAATGTTGCTTAGGCCAAATGAGTGGAATACCCACTCCAAAGTAATTGGCCTTCAAAGTGATGGCCTCCTTTTCATCATGCTTGGCTTTCTTCTTCTTGGGGAATGAAGAACAAAAGGATCCCGCGAAGGTAATTGAAGCTTCACGTTCCCTTCATGTAGATTAATCAAAGCCTTAATGGTTCTTAAGAAAGGACGACCTAATATAATAGGAGCAGTAGCATCTTCAGGCATGCCAACAATAAACAAAATCAATGAGAGAAGGACAATCTTTAATGTATACTAAAGTATTCTCCTTAATTCCTACAACTTGTTTGTAGGTAGAATCTTCTAGATGCAATTTTAACTCAGTGATTCAAAGGAGACAAGATTTAGCTTGTTAGAAAGACTCTGTGAAATTATTGAGACGCTTGCACCTAGATCACAAAATGCAGCTATCTCATTGGTTCCAATTTTAATCTTAATAGTAGGCTCAAATATATCATCTAACTTCACAGGTAATTTTTCAGCAATTTTCTTATATTATTCCTCAAGCTCACGTACCTTTATTGCTACTTGATTAACAAAGTGTTGGTACATAGATTCCTCACTACCTTCACTTACCGGAATCTTAACATTGATCCTTTTTACGAGATCTTCAACGGTGTAGCTTGGTGAAGGAGCATTACTATAATCAAGTTCTTCAGGATCCTCCCTTTGGACTCTCGTCATCTTGAGGTCTTCAACAGGATTGGGCTCAGCTTTACTTGCAAATTTAGCTAGAATGAGAGTTTGACTCTTGGTTATCTTACCTAGTTGTGCCTCAATGATCCTCGTTCTTTCTTGGAGGGCCTGCAAATCATTTCTCAAACTAACATCTTGGTTAGATAATTTACCAAGCATGGCATCATGGTTCTCCGTTATTTCAACAGGAATATTGTTTTGTTCATTTTGTGAGTCTATAAAACACTTGAGTGTTTCTTGGAGACTACCATTACTAGTTCCCATATTATTATTAGAGTTACCTGCAGGACTAGGATAATGTTTCTGAAAGTTAGGATTGTAACTCTTCTTCCAAGCAGGGTTATAATCATTACGAGCTACGAAGTCTATTTCTTCAATATTTGTTTCAGGGGTGGCTCTTACCTAGGTTTCCTTACCTTTTATGGCTAGTATGAGCTCATCCAACTTAGCATTGAGTTCTTCGTTTTTTTGTGGTGAAATGGAGTTCACCTTCTTCGTGTTTGATCTTTCCACATGCCATTGGGCATGGTTATCTTGCATATTGTCTAGCAGCTGCTTTGCTTCGGTAATATGTTTACCCATAAACGTTCCTCTAGCAGCAGTATCAAGCATAGACTTAGACACGGGATTAAGAGCATTATAAAATAAATGGAGGATTAACCAATCTTCCATCACATGACTAGGACAGTTTCTTAAGCATTCTTGCATCCTCTCCCATGCAAGCGCTAGTGTGTCACGCTCTTCCTGTCTAAAGCCAGTAATATTAAATCTGAGTTACATAGTCTTTGCAGGTGGGAAAAATTTATTTATAAATAAAGAAGTACATCCCACCCATGATGTAATAGTATCTCTAGGCAAAGATAGCAACCGTTCTTTTGCTCTCCCTGTTAGAGAGAAAGGAAATAAACACAATTTGACCGCATTGGGGTCAATGTCTTTAATACGCATCATATCACATATTTCAGTGAAAGTATTCAAGTGCATACCTGCGTCTTCAACAACAGAGCCTCCAGATTGATTCTGTTGAACCAAACTTAAATATTGGGGCTTAATTTCATAGTCATCAGCAGCAATTGTTGGCTGAGTAATAGGAGTATGCAAATAATCATTCTTGGGAGTAGCAAGCTCCCCAAGCTTCTTTTCAGCCATATTTCCTATGTTTTTGGGTTTTCTTAAACAAAGAATTATAATAGTAAAAGCAAGAATTTAAAGGCTAACTAATTTTTTGGTTTATCAAATAAAGACTGAAAACAAACTAACAAAATTAAAAACAAGAATTAAAACTAGCAAGGTTCCTAATAATCTCACCAAGGTAGCTCTGGCTTCCCTGGCAACGGTGCCAGAAAAAGGGTTGATACCTTCGATCCAGATTACAGATCTAGTATAGCTTCTTTTTCCCTAGTAGACCTAGCTTATTGAATCCTCGGGAAGCGAATGCATAGTAAAGTTAATTTAACGGACCTTCAGGAGTTTTAGAATTCCTTTTGTGTTTTCACCAGACCAATAGCTTGCGTATTTTTGTTGTTATCGATGATGGAGAGAGAGGGCCTAGGGCGTTCAGTTTCACTGTAGCTATGCAAAACATCTGATGGGAATAAAATATAGAAATAAAGTATGCATGTACTTGTTAGAGCAAGATAAATTATATGTGGGCAGTGCATCCATAATTGTTATTGCCTCCGCAACCGCTTATAGCAATAACCTACTAGTCTCATCCGTAGAAGAAAGAGAACTAATGATATGCATAGTGATGTCACCATTAAGCCCAAGCAAATTCCTCACATACAACCGTACTACCCCTTTTGTCACTAGGGTTCCCAACCTACAGATATTCATTACTCATACTCCCTATACCTAGATCAATCCTTGGGGTCTTATGTACCTGACAAGTCCTTGGATTCAGGCAAGAGAGGACACGATAATCATCATGTCATACAAACTAATACACGATCCCATCTATGATAAATAACATGCACAAACGCTACATGGCTAGGCCGGAGCCCTTAGCCCAAGAAGAATTACTCACACATAGATATGAGGTTAACAATCATAAACATTGTAATGAAAATCATAAGATTGATAGCAGTAGTCTTACAATGTCACCAATCGGAGAAGAGATCTACTATTACAAGTGGTGTAATATGGCTATGGAGATGGAGAAGGGTTTTGAGATCTGTAGGCGGCTGGTGATCTGTGGCAGAGACTTTTTCACGAGGTCTGGCTTGTTTTCTCATCGCCCGAGGCTTCTTTATATAGGGGTCCCTTCACAAAAGTTGTTTTGTTTGACCTAACGGTGGCGGCACCAACTATACGATCGGAGCTATACAGCCAGGATTTTTCTATAGTCATTGGTTGGTCGTTAAAGCGCCTGCCTCCGCTTTACGGCTCCTGGTTTCTTTTGGTTGTTGGAAATCTGGTATCTTTGACTTTAATGTAGTGATTCCCTCCTTTAAATGACATTATCTGTGCAGGAAAAATATAAAAGAAAGGATTGCATACCCCTATGAATATTAGGCATTAGTGGGAGGATTTAGATAGATATTTCATCAAAATTATGAATAACATCTAGTTTAAATGTGGACGTGGATGGCTATATTTCAGATCCATCAATACCCATCTCGTGGATATGCTAGGTTGATGATGAGGAGTACGAGATATGAAGAGGAAACGCAATCGTACATGGACTCAAGTCCGACATCAGGGAAGCGTGGAAGAGGAGACGGAAGCAAGAAGCCAAGACGCGCCTAACTGGTACTACCACTAAACAACCGGTACTACCGCCACGCATTCCGCTAGAACAACTGCCGCACCTCTACTCAAATTCCTATGAAGAGTGCATGAACCTCAGGTAGCATTCAATACACCTACACTATTTTACCGGAAGTAGACCAAAACTTGGTCGATACTAGCGCTAGAAGCTAGACCATTACTACCGCCTAAGCATCGGTACTAACAATAGGATGTCCACCGGCTGCTGAAGAGCTCCGTCCGGTACTACCGCCGGAGTGCGGGACAGTGTGCATGATTGGTCCTTTGAGCATGTATCTCATCCCCCTACCTAACCCTTTGAAGCTATACTATAAATAAACACCTACCCCTCCTAAGCAAACTGGAGAAACCTAAGATGATAAGATAGAGCTTTGCTCTCATCACTCCCCTTGTGGGGAAGACCTTGCGGGGTAACAAGGCCTCTAAATTTAATCTATGATATGTACAAGGCGCTCCTCAAGTACTTCGATGTTTGCTATTGTGACTTATATTGTGTTAATCTATCCCTTTGGGTCTCTATCAATTGCAATCTCTTTACAACAGGATTATATCCTCTTGCTTGATAATATTTATAACTTGGACCTCTATCTTTATGTCTCTTCCAAGTCTTCTATTGGGTTGGTGGTTCGGGCTAATGGGAGAAAACCGGATTCGGGTGTGGTGTGCGTTTATATCTTCAATTCTCCTCGCGTTTTCATCATGTTTTCGCTCCCTACCCCAAATCCACCTTGAATTTGTGAAGACCGGGCCACAATAGTAGATTTGAGCTATACCACATGATATAAAGATCCATTAGTTGTCATGGATTTTAGTTTGTTGAGCTTCTAGCCACCCCTATGATTATTTACTGAATTCAAAATTTTCCACCAAAAAATAGCCACAATTTTCTTTTGGACTGATCTAAAATTTTGGTGCGTTTTGGTAGGTTCTCATCCATAGATCCACTACAAAACTTGTTGGTCTACCTTGCCTTGCGTTTTCATGACCTAATTCCATCATTTTCCCGTCCGAGTTGGTGCTTTCTTGAAGAATTCCCGTCCAAATAGCCCAAAATTGCATCCCGAACTCAAATATGAAATCTAGGAGTCCCAATGTTACTACTGGCCAACTTCTGGCCATCCCGTAACAGCGTAATGGAAACAGTTTACATATTTACCGTTAGTTCCGCCCGTTCACTAGTAGTACTACCCCGACAAAAAAACTACACATTTCAGAAAACGACTTTGACCATAACTTTTGCATATAGGCTCAAATTTTGGTGTTCTTTAGCTTGTTTCGAAGAGGAGAAGGAGACTTACATAATCATCCATGTTGTCCACACCATATTCTTAAAACCAAATGTCGTGAGCAAGGACGGATCCACAAATAATGGGTGAATATCACGATGAAATGTAAATCCACTCTGCATCTTCCGCAGCTTGCATTCCTTTGAAAGCTATACTATGTTTGTGACCTACAGATACCTATTGAGACTAGTTACTCCTATGATTTCTTGGGTTTTGCACATTCGATGCCTTGTAGTATTCTAAGAATTTGTTGTATGCGCTATCTCATATAGTCATCTTGTATAGTTGTTGGCACAAGGAACAAGCAAGTGAAAAAGAAAGAAAAAGGAGTGCCTCACAGAATAGGAAGTGCAATCTCGATTAACACATTGTAGGTATTACTTACTGTGCAATTATTGTAGCCCCCCAATTTTATGCAATCAAACTAGTGTCTCTCCTTGTACTTGTATGTCATGAGCTTATTAGTCTTCGCTAGGAACCGAGTTGATTCGTAGCTCACTTTTTTCTTTGCGCATAAGTCCCATTTAACCCAGTGTGTGTGTTTTGTTGAACATAACTCCTATCTTGTGAGATCGACTTGTTTTTTATTTGTGGTCTTCATGGTTGTTTACTTGTTGACGAGGGTTTAACTCATCAATGCCCATTGTTATGGACTTGGATTTTGGAGAAGGAGGGAGCGCTGGAGACATCTATCGGCTAGCAAACAATCACACAGGGGACTCGAAGATTTACCCAGGTTCAGGCCTCGTAGAGGTCCCTACTCCTGCTTGTCTGCTCGTGGAATTATCAAAGGAATCGAAGATTACAATGGTGCGCGGATGCAATCTGGCGAGGGTTGTGTGTGTGCTCCTCGCCGCCCCCTCCTAGCCTATATATAGATAGGCTAGGTCTCGGGTAGCAGGTCGAGTCGGTTACATGTTAGGGTTTTCCCCTTTTAACTTTCTATCTTTAGCTTCTTCTTGTTCTTCAAGCAATCGAGAGTCCGTAGGTTACTCAAGTTCTCCATTTGGGCCTTGGCGACACCGTGGGCCTCTACGTATTCAGGCCGTATACACCAAACTCGAGTACCTGTAGGGTATACCCATGTCAGTAGCCCCTGAGTGTCCAGTGGAATCGCAGATTCGACTGGGGACTTTATGAAGCCTTTCGCGTGTATGACTGAGTATGTTTTTCGACTACTCTGTTTATGTCATAGGGATTGTTGATGTGTGTGCCTGATTTAACTGATGTACCGGTATCAGTTAACTACCTTAGGGTAAAACAATGTCATCTACTCAAACTCGAGTCCCTGGACTCGAATCCGAAAAAGTGCTGGTGTAATTCGACTCAAGCCGCGGAGGTCTTATAGGAGTCGAATTCCAGTTATATGGGTGTGAGCACTCGACACGTCCGTCAAGGCATGTTCATCGTACCTGCAGGCACGGATATATTTTTGGTAGCGCGCAGCTTAATGCGCTGCCAGGCCTTATTCAGGTCTTACCTTCACGCTGCAAGCGCGGCATTCGAATTTTATCATCGCGGAGATGATTCGGGTTACCCAGGAGACGTGGTCTCTTTGTAGGGAAAATTTATGAGGCGGTGTCGCCATAAACTTCGAATGTGGATGTTATCAACACACAGTACTTTGTACAAATAATCATAGGGTGCGCGACCAGCGCTCCCTATGGGAGTATCCCCCGAGTGCCTGGTTGAGTCGAAAACTTAGGCAGGGACTAAAGAACTTTCGCGACTTCTATCATCTTTTGTTTGCTTATTTCAGTCGAATTTGTTTCCGATGCTCCCTATGGGAGTAACCCATGTCCATAGCCGAATCGTGTTTCGAGTGGTTGGGTTTGCCTTGATTGTCCATGTTCCTGCAAAAGAAGAAAAAAATCATAGGGTGCGCGACCAGCACTCCCTATGGGAGTAGCCCCCGAGTGCTTGGTGGAGTCGAAGACTCGAGCAAGGACTAAAGTAGTCGAAGTATTCTACTGCGTAGTTCTGATAACATCAGTGCTGACGATTTCATGACCTCAGTTGTCCGCGTGAGCGAGTTTGAAGGGACGTGACGAGCAGTGGGTCCCACTCTCTGACTTTGTTTGACCGGGCATGCGTAATCTTTATTTTAACTGCGTCTCCTCGATTTCTGCGTGTAATGGGAGTAGTGGGGGGACGGTTCGCGTTTTAGCTCTTCCGTGTCGAGCGCGATGAACGCCACGCATCCAGTAGGGTTTTTCTGAGCCGTTGGATTGCATCTTCCTGGGGTTAAGTAGTGACGCTGCGACTGTAAAATTCACATCTGCTTTCGTTCATCCTTTGCCTTCATCGCTATTGCCGCTGCTCCTCTGCTTTCTCTGCGCTCTTGTCCTCCGCGGCACTGGACCAGCTCCACACATTTCCCAGCTACTTCCTCCGGTCGCATCACTGCCGCATAATGGGGAAGAAGAAAGGAGGTGTTGTGGCCGATTAAGCGGCTACCGCTGCTGCAGTGAAGAAGAAGGGCGGCTCCACCGCTGCGAGCACCAGCACCGCCACCGGCGGGAAGAAGAAGGGCACGGGCACCCGCGTCACGAATGGCGCATGGCGTCCGTCCGTCATCAAGTCCTCCGATCTTCATCTTCTTCGCCAAGACGGAGTGTTATCCGCCGTAGTCGCCGACGCGCGCGTCCCCGGCGACGAGGTAATCCCCTCTCCTCCTGCCGGTTTTCGAGTGATGTTCCTAGCGTTCATCATTCGCGGCCTCTCTTGGCCCCTACATCCTTTCTTCAGGGGCCTTCTTTGTTTTTACGGGGTCTAGCTCCATCAGCTGTCCCCCAATTCCATCCTCCACGTAGCTTTCTACATCACTCTTTGCAAGTGCTGGCTCGGGATCGAGCCGTATTTCGGTCTCTTCAAGCGCCTCTTCAAATTGAAACGCCAATCGCCATCTGGTTCCGTAGTCTACGATGTAGGTGGCTGCGGAATCCATGCCGATCCATCCGCCACATACTTCGACATCAAGCTGATGATGTCCGTCCAAGGGTGGAGGGACAAGTGGTTCTACGTTCGCGACCAGAAGGCCAACGAAGACCACTTCGGACTCGCGCCCTTCGACCCCTCGATGCCATGCAAGAGGAGGCGCTCCTAGAAGACTGTGGTTATGCCCGGCGAGTCCGCAGAGACAGATGTGTTGTACGAGCGCATCTGCGACCTCGAGAGTCGCATAGGCAAAGAGGAAGGAGGTTGCGCCCTCATTTGCACGTGGCTGCACCGTCGCGTCCAGCCCCTGCAGGCCAGAGTCCACCCCATGTTTCAGTGGGCTGGCGCTGACGATGTCACTCGTGTGTCTACCGATGGCATGTCCGCGAGTGAGGTAGATAAGAGGGTTCGATTGGTTACTAGGTATACCATCAAGGACGTGCTCCTCAGTGAACCAGTTGTTCCTCCGTTCGATGCTACTAACCCTCCTCCTGAGGTATAGTTGTGCTATGCGGTAGCTTAATTTATTGATTGCTTCTTTGCTGTTTCTTATCTTTGTGCTACATTGTTGTCTGTATGCAGGATTGGGCGGTGTCACCCTGTATGCCTCCTCTTCCTGAGGGGATTATCCCTCGTGAGGCCTTGGAATAGGACGAGTCGGAGTCGACCGTCCCATCTGATGTGGAGGAGGAAGCCCCCGAGTCCAGTAGTCCGGATACTCGTAAGCGTTCGTGCAGCGAGGATTCCGATGCATCGTCTCCTTCGACTCCGGAAGGTGCAGGCATTGGTGCGGAGTCGCCGATCCCTGCCATTTCTGTGAGTGCCGTGGTGCCTTCTTCTCGCAAGAAGATGCGACTTCCAAAGGAGTCCTCGTCAGAGTCGGGGGAGCCAACTTTTGACTTTGATAATTTTGATTGGTAAGTGTTCGAGTCTTCCTTTTTTGGTTCTTCTTTGCAGTTGCCTTTTCTTGATGTTGATTTTATCTTGCAATCAGCATGCGTTGTCATCTTCTGGCGACGTCCAATTTTTGAAAGAATCTGGAGTCGTGACCTCCAGAGCCAAGAAAGAGGTTGAACGTGCTCTCTCTCCTCCATTGGCGGCCCACTCCGGGCACAATTCATCAAGCTCTCCACATGATGGGGAGCATCGGATGGTTGCCCGGATGACTGCACACCAATCGACTTCGGAGTCACTGGAGGATCATGTGAGTGTAGCCTCTCTTCTTCTTGTGCCGCAGTCGATTTTGCCTATGGCATCTGCTGACTTTGTTGTTTTCTTTTGCGATAGCTCCTTGTGAAAGAAGCCACTCATTTGGCGGACCAGGTGCTTGCGATGGGTCGCCATCATGCAATGCTGGATACGCGATATCGCGTGGTGGAAAGTAAGTGCCCTTTTCTTCTCATTCTTCTACATCGTTGTCTTGTAGTCGACTGATAGTCAATCCCTTTTGTGCTGTTTTGTTGCTGAACATAATGCTCTTCTTTGTGACGCCGCCGCCATGGAAAAGACGCTCGCTGCGGCTGTGAAGAGTCGCGATGAGACAATCGCAGCGCGTGACGAGGCACAAAAGCGCGAG
This sequence comes from Avena eriantha, assembly GCA_910589775.1. Taxonomy (NCBI): domain Eukaryota; kingdom Viridiplantae; phylum Streptophyta; class Magnoliopsida; order Poales; family Poaceae; genus Avena; species Avena eriantha. Next base: position 325,460,131 of record OU342743.1, read on the forward strand.
GAGGATCTGCGTGCTTCCATCACAGCGAGGGAGATGTTGTTCGAAGAACAACTTTTCGCAATCGCCAAGGCTCTCTCAGGTGTTCCCTTGTGTGAATTTGTGGTGCTTTCTTCGGCTTTTTGAATTTGTTATTGGTGCTGACACTTTGAACCTCTCCATGGTTACAGATGCCAATGATTTGAGCTTTGACCCTTAGGCCCTCCGTTATGACGACGCTTTGGCGGGTGCTATTGCAGCAGTCGAGGATCGTAGCTCTATCGTGCGAGAGACGCTCTCCAAGGCCAAGGGCGCACTCAGTCGCCTCCGGGAGGAGCTGGTGCCCAAGCCTGAACATATCGAGAATATGGACGAGCTGGTGAAGTCCTTTGCTGGTGGCATCCCTAAAAATTTCAAGAATTCGCTCCGTGCGGCCGGTGCATCGATGTCGCTCGCGATGGTTCAAGCCCACGGAGTCGAAGTTGATCCTCCAGTGGTCTCGAGGGTGATGCCCGTTAGCACGGACGGCCAGCAGGTAGTCTTTGCTCCCTTCGCGACTGCATGTGGCAAGTATGGGCCGCAGCTGATTAACACAGTTGCGAAGTACTCTGAGGAGCTGCAGCGAGCCAAGAAGGCGGCAAAGGCTGCGGCATCAGGGGCTGGCGGAAAGTCAGTGGCATCTGATACTGCCACGGACTAGATGAGGCCCCCGAAGCCATCTAAGTCGAAGAAGCCAATCGCTCCTCAGTAGCTTTGTAATAGTTGATTAGTTTATGTCTTTTGTCAAGAACATGCCTGTGGCTAGTGTATCTGCTGATACTTTTGCCAATCTTGAATGCACTCGAGTCTTTTGTCTGTGTGTCGATTTGGTCTTCTTATTGCTTCTTGCTTGGTTTGTGGTAGGGTACATCAAGTGATCCTTTGAGGGAACCTCAGGATTCACCGCCCCTTGATGATACTTTGGCACCACCGTGCTCTAGGGTGGATGAGATGTCGCTGCTGTCGCGACTGCGTGATCGCGTGAAGCAGTTGGAGCGGGAATTGCCCGTGCTCCGCGGTAACGCGGATGTATGGAAGTCAAAAGCGGAGAAGGCCACCGCCCGAGAACAGTATCTGCTGGGGGAGATGACGCAGCTGGGCGACCAATTTAAGTGTTAGTTTGCTTGCTCTTATCTTTTCCTTGTAGTCACTCGCAGTGGTGTGCAGTCCTTATGCTTTCGTCGTTGCTTTGTATAGTTGTCAGCGCGCCATCTGTAGGATGAGAAGGATATGATTGCTATTCGCATGCATGATTTGACCCAAGAGCAACTTCAGGAGAGTGGACACTTTTGGGTGGATCTTGATCGTGCGATTGTGCTGGTGACCCTGCAGGATCATGCATCGCAGGTGCTGCACTTTCTGAAGAAGTCACAGTCATGCTTGAAGAACATTTATCGAACGATGTTTCTGCTGGATGTTGCTCCATCAAGCCTGCTGGCCCTTCTTGCCAAGTTCCAAGACCTGGCTGCGGTTCACGAGTGTGTAAGGCAACAGTTGGTGGCTGGTGCCAAGGCCGCTCTATCACTGGTGTGACTGCATAGGCCTGGCGTAGACGTTGCGGCAATTGCGGCTGGGCCACCTGTGCCACCAGCAGGTTCTGCTTGGAATATGGTGCCGCACTATCAGGCAGTGGATCGCCCAGCAGAGGAGATCATCGATTTCTTCGAGGAGCAGACCAACGTTCTTTTGTTGCAGTAGTAGCTTAGTTTGTATCCTGCACATAAGTGTACCAATGTTGTAAAGATCGCATATACGGTGTATAACTGACTGTCGATTATGTATAAAGAGCTTGTTAGCGTGTGAGTGCGTTCCACTATGCGATTCCTTTTCGTTAGCCTGGCTATGTGCTTTATCTCAGTCCCTTGTCAACCTGTCAGGTGCGTTGCAACTAGGTTGATGTTGTGTCAAGGGTTTCGATTGATGTGCCAGCTACTCAGGATATCGCGTTTTAGTTTGTAGAACAGATGTGTATAGGGTGGCGCAGCCCCCGAGTAGATAAATTGTGGAAAAATAAAGGAGAACACAGAGTTTTGGGGCACTTAGCTTTATTTATTCGTGGGACAATACGAAGTACAATGTGTGGCTAAGTAGCCTTGGCTGAGTGCCTTATTTGTAATGTAAAAGAAAAACGACTAAGGGTAGAAGCGTCGCAGTTGTGCGACGTTCCAGGGGTTGGAGTATGCGACTCCTGTCTCTAAATCTTGAAGGCGAAAGGCGCCACCTGGGATTACTTCTGTAATCACGTATGGTCCTTCCTAGGGGGACTCGAGCTTGAGATGTCCCTGCTGCTTTAGTCGCAGGACCAGGTTGCCTTCGACGAAGGATCTGGGGCATAGCCTCCTACTGTGGTAGTTGCGCAGGTTCTGCTGGTAGATCGTTGATCTTTCCGTGGCGATTTCCCTTGCCTCGTCAAGGAGGTCGACGGAGTCTTCAAGTGCGAGGGATGACTTTTGTTCGCTGTAAGTGACCATGCGCGACGCCTTGTACCATACCTCGGCGGGTAGCACTGCTTCGGCCCCGTGCACCATAAAGAAAGGGGTGTAGCCCGTAGCACTATTTGGAGTTGTGCGTAGGCTCTAGAGTACTGATTGCAGTTCGTCTGGCCAGCAACCCGCGGCTTGTTCGAGTCGCCGGAGGAGTCGCTTCTTAATGCCGCCGCAGACGAGCCCGTTCGCCTTTTCCACCTGACCGTTGGTCTGTGGATGTGCTACTAAGGCGTAGCTGATGTTGATTCCTAGATTCTCGCAGAATTCCTGGAACTCCTTGGATGTGAAGTTTGTTCCATTGTCTGTGATGATGTTGTGTGGCACTCCGAAGCGGAAGACGATGGACTCGAAGAGCTTGACTGCACTGTGTCCTGATTGATTGGTCACTGGCATGGCCTCTATCCACTTGGTGAACTTGTCGACTGCCACCAAGAGGTAGACGTAACCTCCTCGTGAGGACTTGGGGAGCTTGCCGACCATGTCGAGTCCCCATTGCGCGAAGGGCCAGGCCAATGGAATTGGCCGGAGCTCTGCGCCAGGTGCGTGCAGCTTGTCCGCGAATCGCTGGCAAGCGTTGCATTTTTGGACGATGTCCTTGGCATCGTGCATCGGCCAGTAGAATCCAGCTCGTAGAGCTTTGGCCACGAGGGCGCGACTGCCGGCGTGGTGCCCGCAGGTCCCCTCATCGATGTCGAGGAGAATAGCTCTTCCATCGGCCGTGGAGACGCATTGTTGGAGTACTCCTGTGATGCTGCGTTTATACAGTTCGCCGTTGATAACAGCGAATGCCTTGGATCGCCGCGCGATGTGCCGTGCATCAGTCGGATCATCCGGTAGCCTCTTGTTGAGGAGGTACGTGATGTACGGTTGCGTCCAGGATTGCTCAATCATCATGACGCTCATTGGTCCCTCAAGTCCTGTGTCCAGCTCCAAGTCATCGAGTGCTATTGGCTCATTAGGCGGCGTAGCCCCCGAGTCCGTGCATGCGCGTGTTTTCTTCTCTGCGGCCTTTGGCTTGATGGAGCGTTCGCAGATACGCTCGAGAAATACCCCGGGTGGTATGGGGCGCAGGTAGAGCCTATGTTGGCGAGTGCGTCCGCATCTTCATTGCTTTCGCGACCTACGTGTCGTAGTTCGCAACCGTCGAAGTCTCCTTCGAGTGTGTCGTAGAGGTCGCGGTACGCTATCATGTTGTCGTTCAGTGCGTCACAGTCATGCATTGCGTGGTTGACGACCAACTTGGAGTCGCCGTATATAATGAGCCTTTTGGCGCCGCAAGCTTTTGCCATCCTCATCCCGTGTAGCAGGGCCTCGTATTCAGCTTCGTTGTTGGAGGCAGTGAACTGCATTCGCAGGATGTACTTCAGCTTGTCCCCTTGAGGTGATGTCAGTATGACACCTGCACCTGCTCCGTCCTTCCGCTTGGATCCATCGAAGTGCATTGTCTACAGGTAGGACATATCTGGTTTGTCAGGGAGTTGGTTCTCCATCCAGTGCACGAGGAAGTCAGGAAGAACTTGCGACTTGATTGCGTCGCGCTTTTCATATGTAATGTCCCGTGGAGACAATTCTATTCCCCAAAGCGCGACTCGTCCCATGGCGTCGGGGTTATTGAGGATATGCCCCAACGGGCCGTCGTTGACCACCATGATTGGGTGTTCCTGGAAGTAATGGCGCAGTCGCCGGGCGATCATGAAGACGCCGTACGCCAGCTTCTGGTAGTGCGGGTACCGCTGTTTTGTTGGCATGAGGACCTCGCTGAGGTAGTATACTGGGTGATGTACCCCGTGGACCTTTATTTCCTTGGATCGTTCGACGACGAGCACTGTACTGACCACCTGGTTGGTGGCAGAGATATACATCAATAGTGGTTCCCTTTCTCGTGGGGTCACTAGTATCGGCGAGGTGGATAGCAGGCGCTTGAGGTCTTCGAATGCTTTCTGCGCTTCGTTGGTCCATTCAAACCTTTCAGCTTTGCGGAGGAGTTGGTAGAAGGGCAGTGCCTTTTCGCCCATCCGACTAATGAACCTACTAAGGGCCGCGATTCGCCCAGCCAGCTGCTGAACGCCCCTTATGTTTTTCGGCTTCTCCATGGTCATTATGGCTTTTATTTTCTTCGGGTTTGCCTCGATTCCCCTCGCGGAGATGAGGTACCCGAGTAGTTGCCTAGATGGGACGCCAAAGGCGCATTTGTCCGGATTGAGCTTGATCCGGTAGCGGTCGAGGTTGGCGAAGGTTTCGCGCAAATCGTCGATTAGGGAGGCTTCCTCCTTGGTCTTGATTACTATGTCGTCGACATAGACTTGAATGTTGCGACCAAGTTGCTCTTTGAGGCAAGCCTGCATGCACCGCTGGTAGGTAGCTCCTGTGTTTTTTAGCCCGAAGGGCATTGTGTTGTAGCAGAACACACCGAAGGGCATTGTAAATGCTGTTTTTTCTTGATCTTCCTCCTTCATTCGAATCTAATTATAGCCTGAGTAGGCGTCGAGGAAGTAGAGGTGCTCGCATCCTGTGGTGGAGTCGATGATCTGGTCGATTCGCGGTAGCGGGAAGTGATCCTTTGGACAGTGCTTATTTAAAGAGATGAAGTCCACGCACATCCGCAGGATATCCATGTCCTTTTTTGGTACTAGCACCATGTTGGCGAGCCAAGTGGTTTCCTTGATCTCGCGTATGAATTTGGCGTCGAGGAGTTTGTTGATCTCCATTCCGGCTGCCTTTGCTCTTGGCTCAGATAATCACCGGATTGTTTGCTTGACTGGCCTTGCGTCTGGGTTGACGTTCAGTGCGTGCTCGGCGAATTCCCTGGGAACTCCTGGCATGTCCGCAGGACACCAGGCGAAAATTTCCCAGTGCTCACGGAGGAATTCAACGAGCGTGAGTTCCTATGCGGGACTCAAGTTGTTGGCGATGAGGGCCGTTTTGGCGGGATCCGATGGGTAGACCTGCACTTTCTTTGTGTGCACTGATGATTCAAAAGATAGGTCAGGTGAGCTTGGCCAGCTTAAGGGAGGCAGACTGTTGTCTATCAACTCCATTAATCTTGCGAGTTCTTCCTGCATGCCGAAGGACTGGGAAATTCTGTTGAATTCCCTGTCGCAACTGTCGGATCTCTCAAAGCTCCCATTGACTGTGATGACGCCATTGGGACCTGGCATTTTCATCTGCAGCTAGGCGTAGTGTGGTACTGCCATGAACCTAGCGAACGCGACATGTCCGAGGATGCAGTGGTATTGTGAGGGCCAGTCGACGATCTCAAAGTCGATGCGCTCGTGCCAAAATTTCTTCGGCATGCCGAAGATGATGTCGAGGTTGATTTTGCCCAGGGGATATACACCTTTTCCTGGGACGATGCCGTGGAATGTTGTGTCCGAGGCCTCTAGGCATGTTAGGGGGATTCTCATTGCTCGCAAGGTACTCGCAAATATAAGGTTGACGTTGCTTCTTCCATCCATGAAGACATGGCTCATGTCGAAGCCTCTGATTTACGCCTCGAGTACGAGGGGGCAATGGCCTGGTTGGGGTACTTGAGGCGGATGATCGCGTTTGTCGAAGGTGATGCATGACTCGCTTCCGCTGAGGTACTCAGTGGTAGATGGTGGCGAGTGTGTGGCCAAGTTGACTTGGCGAGTGATGGCCTTCTGCACCCGATTCGAGGGGCGTCCCTTTTGGATCATCATGGTACCCATTGCCCATGGGTATGGTTCGCCTCCGTGGTGCTGGTCCGGCGCAGCTACATTTGGGGGTGGTCCCTGTGGTGGTGGCGGAGCTCCATGAGCTACGGCGCCTGGAGCCGCTTCGTAGCCTCTTTCGACTGTGTTACGATTCATCCGAACCAATCCCTCATGTAGTTTGAGGAACTCGCGGCAATCCTTGAGGAGTTGGCTGGGCTTCTTTTTTCCGTCATGCTTGTCGATGTAGAAATGCACCGTGCATGGCCCAGACAGTTTGTCTTCAATGGATGTTGCGGGTGCCTCATCACGATTGTGGCATTGCCACACTTGCGTAGTTTTCCCGGAGTCGCAATATCCACCGCTGCGGTAACCACTGTTGCGGTTATCATCGCGTCTGTCGGCGTAGCCAGCTGCCACCATGTTGATGTCGTCGCGATCATCATAGATGCGCATGCGGCGTTTGCCTCGGCGGTCGCGTCTGCGCCCGAGTTCCGCCTCCTCGTCGGAGTGGACGTGATTTTTCACCAAGTCTTCTCCATCGGCCCACCGATTCGCGATTTCCATCAAGTGGTCGATGGTCTTCCCTGAGCTCTATGCGGTGGACGCCGCCGTTGAATGTGTCAATCGCGCAATCCTCCGAGATGTTCTCTGCGGAGTTCTTGATGATGGACCACCTTTGGATGTAGGACCGTAGCGATTCACCCGATCTTTGTTGGCAGTATCTCAGCTCTCCGATTGACGCAGGCCGCTTGTACGTGCCCTTGAAGTTGCGCACGAAGCTGTAAACCAGCTCATCCCAACTGCGAATGGATCCGCGTGGGAGGTTGTTGAGCCACGCTCGGGCGGCGCATTGCAACTGTAGCTGTAAGCATTGCATGGCCGTGCTTCGACTGCCGCCGTGGAGCCTGGCGGAGGAGATGTGATCCTCCAGCCAGATCGTTGGGTCCTGTAGGCTGTCAAACTTCGGGTTCTCCGACGGGAGTTTAAACCCCTTGGGCATTCGCTTCTGCCTGATGGACCTACTGAAGCATCTGGCGCCACAGAGATCCACATCTTCCTCTTCCGAGTCAGTTGACTAAGCACGTCGCGCCCTTGATATGTCGATCTTGCGCTGCGTGAGGTCATCGCGTGCATCATAGTCGTGGTCGTGTCGCAGTGAGCGACGGCGTCGAGAAAGGTCGTGATTGTCATCGCTGGATGAGGGCAAGGAGTATCGCTTTGCTAGCGCTTTGCCTTTTTTCGGCTCCGGTGTTGGTTCCTTGTCGAGGGCAGCCTCGATTAATCCCAAGCCTGCGATCGTGGATCGGTGCATGGCGGCTCGGGGATCTCCAGCTGGCGGCTGGTTGTTGAGGAGGTACATGGCGGCTGCTGTCACCGCGGCCTGCGGCGTCTTGGGGATCACGTTGCCCTGTGTATCGACTGTCATAGAGCTGAAGTCAAGGACCTTTGCAGCTTCTATGCGTTCTTGCTTGGTGAGGTGGGCCATCCGAGATCGCCTCTTGTTTGTGAGGTACTCGTGGCCCTTGGGTATGCCGCCGTTAGGCGGGTCGGTTTCGTTGCCACGGTTGCCCGTGTTGTCACGATTGGCGGAGGTGTCACCCGTGTTGATGACAGCGCACATGAAGTGGTTGGGGAAGCTACTGCTCCCGCAACTTTCAGATCCGGAACCGTAGGCTCCATCTTCTGTTGCCAGATCGCTCAGATCAGAGTCGCGACTGCTATCGCTGACTGTGTTCTCGACTGTCGTCGGGGCGTTCAGCTCACTGAGGGTGCCGATCGATGGAGGGAACCACGATGCTAGGGAAATCGATGGCACCGTCGGCTAGTCAGGCATGCGAAGCGTGCCCAGCTGACCAACTTGGAAGCGGAAGCTCCCGATCGCCAGGCTGATTCCGTCGCCCACGGACTCGAAGGCCGGGCGAGTGGCTGGCGTGTGGACGGTGAAGTCGAACACGCCGAAGAGCTGGCGAATATCCGCTGTTGCGGAGTTGTAGATCGCGGTTAATGGGGCCAAAGAAGCCGCAACATCAGCACTCCCAATCCCCACAGACGATGCCAATTGACGAGGGTTTAACTCATCAATGCCCATTGTTATGGACTTGGGTTTTGGAGAAGGAGGGAGCGCTGGAGACATCTATCGGCTAGCAAACAAGCACACAGGGGACTCGAAGATGTACCCAGGTTTAGGCCTCGTAGAGGTCCCTACTCCTGCTTGCCTGGCGAGGGTTGTGGAATTATCAAAGGAATCGAAGATTACAATGGTGCGCAGATGCAATATGGCGAGGGTTGTGGAAACTAGGGTTGCGTGTGTGCTCCTTGCCGCCCCCTCCTAGCCTTTATATAGATAGGCTAGGTCTCTGGTAGCAGGTCGAGTCGGTTACATGTTAAGGTTTCCCCTTTTAACTTTCTATCTTTAGCTTCTTCTTATTCTTCAAGCAATCGAGAGTCTGTAGGTTACTTGAGTTCTCCATTTGGGCCTTGGCGACACCGTGGGCCTCTACGTATTCAGGCCGTATATACCAAACTCAAGTACCTGTAGGGTATACCCATGTCACTTGTCATTACAAATCTTGCTTTCCGGTTGTTCCAATTTGCTTGCCACTTATCATACCTAAGCTCCTCATAAGCCATGTGTGTTTGGTATTTCTTGTGTTTTTGGATAAAACACCACTTATCCTATTAATTTGGTTTGCTCTCGGTTCATACCATTGATACAATATTATCTACAAGGTGAGATATAGTGTAGCATCCTTGAATCCAATTTTCCAATCACACTTGGCCTTGTGAGGAACATGTCAAGGTATTCCGGAATCGATGATGAGAGGTATGAAGAATCCATGATGAGGCACACTAACATCTCATAACCCCCAAGTGCAGGGGATTACCGTAGTATAATTCGATAAGTATTTGAGTGTCGAACCCACGAGGAGCTGAAGGTAAACTATATATTTTCTAAACCCCTACAACCCTCTTATATGGCCTTCTATTCAAAGCTAGGATATAAATGTGTATTTTGATTTGGTACTAGGTAGAAAATAAATAACGTATGTGTTAGTGGAAACTACAAGTAAACTAGTGCAAGTTAAATTAATCTAATGAAGTGGAGTGGAGTGGTGGAAAGTTTTCTCAAGTAGCAAGTTTCTCAAGTAGAAAGTTTCTCTAAGGGAGTAAATTTTTAGGCAATTGTTATTTCATTCATTTGTTTGGTTATTTATTGTTTCTTCTAGGACAAAGCCTTAATTAGGTGCAGCCAAATAAAATATGCATACACAACTCTTATGATGGATCCTAAGGCCATGCTACTAAGAAAACATAGGAATTATTAAGACATAGTTGTCCCACCATAGCTATAAACTCTAGGTCCCCGATATATGTCCCCCTAATGTAACTTTATGGATTGGACCACTGTTTTCTGTCCTCCATGGTCCTCCCCACGCCATTACACTACGGTGTTCACCTTACATGCATTCCCCAACATATGTGTGCACTCATATATTGTACAAGAAGACAATCATAAAAGATAACAACACTATATGCAACCAATAAACGAACTATTTTACTTTTTCCATAACAATTCACTACTCAAACAAAGAGATGGAGTCACAATAGATCAAGGGAAGATAAAATATTGCTTCACACATCATGTTTTCCAAGAGATTACAGTAGGGCGATGGAGAGGATCTTGTTGTAGGTGTTGATGATGAACATGGCGGCAGGTGGAGCCCTCTAGAGGCAATTCTGGCAGTGTTTCCCACCTCTGATCTTCTCAAGTAGTAGCCTATTGACTCTCTATTTCTGTGTTTTTGATCTCCACCTCCGTCTATGTCGAGGATCGCTGAAAGGAGGTATATATAGTAGGTTTTAGGTCAGGACAATTCGTTTGGCGAAAGAATCGATGGCATTTGAGACTCGAGGGAGGAAAGAGCATACTTGTCGTGGCCAAGGGGTGGGCCACGACTATTGTGCCTGTTCCCTCCTCGGTCTTCTTTTCTCGCGGATCTTTGGCCCATTGTTCTTCATTCTGATAAATGTTGAGTCCTGTGAAGTTTCAGGTCAATTGGACATTGTTTGGGTACCTGAGAGTCAAAAACATTGAACTAGGGGTTTTCTGCCTCGGCAGGGTTAATTCCAAAGCAATATGTGAAGTGTGAATTATTCCCAATAATCATTATAAAACATGAATATAACCCATATATGATGCAAATATGTTGGAATATCAAGTAATAAAGTGCAAAGTTCATGTATGCATTTCATATGCATCAACATCCCCAAGCTTAACCTATACTCGTCCTCGAGTATGAAGGTGATAAAACTAACATGGACTTTGTACTTTAATACTATTTTGGACATAAAAGTCAAATGATTCATTCTTCAAAGGAATAGCAATATGCAAGATAGATAATGAAGTGATATATCATATACAATGAAAGAATAACCAATAGTACTTCATAAAGTGTAACATAGAAGAAAGATCTATGGACCAAATGAATGCAAAATGCAAAAGAAAAAGTAAAGTAAAAACATCCTATAGTGGTCATAAAGTTTTCTTCTAAATTCTGAATATTATAGTGGACACTTCGGAAAGATAGATAATAAGCAGAGATTAATCATGAATTCATATAGCTTCCAAACACTTCCTCTTATGATTATGATTAAACTATGGTATTCATTACCTTTGAGCTCTCATTGCCCCCTATCATTAGCATCTTGAATTGTTAAGGTTAATGTGATGGCAAGTATGAGGTATATGCTTGACAAAATATGAGTTGAATGCCTCATGCCCCTTGAATACGAGTACCCAAACCACATGCTACTCAACTTAGGTCCCAAATAAGTTATTGTCATTGTAAGCATACATGTATCATTGATAAAGCCAATGGGGTACCTGTTGTCCCATGATATAGGAGGTTTCCCATATCAAAACAACAAGACAAACAGACAATGAGCATCTCAGCAATTCATTTTATTTACTATGGCATAACTTTTTATTGAAGATGCTTCATAGAATGATCACTATGGGTTGCTGTAAATTTCCACCATGAATGATGCATGGCTTGGGTAAGCGGCCCAGGTGTTTCTCTAACACATATACAAACTCCATGAGCTTACAAGCTTCCAACTTATTTCACACCGATAGGCATCCATAGTAAAAGAACATGATATCAACTAAATATAAATAAGCGAAATGTTGAAAACATTCCCCATGAAAACATGGTTGTGATAACTCCCAACCCATAATTTGACGAGCACATAGCCTCATAAGATAGTCATAATGGTTCAAGTTTATTATGTGCAGGAAAATAAAATGTGCCATCAAGTTTGTGAGAGCTTTACTAACTAACTTTCTCATAGCGAACACAATCATAAGCGTTTTAATTTTGAAGCTAGATAAAACAATAAAGCATGATAAATATACTTGCAATAGAAATTATGCTAATAGGTAGGTATGGTGGACACTCTGGAAAAACTTGGTGCAAAGGGAGTTGGATAAATAAGTTTTAACTTGTTGGATTTATTTTTTGGTTAGCAAGTGGGAGAAAGTTGACAGTCTACATGAATGCATAAGAGTCCATAGTTCTAATACATCCATGTCAAACAATGTAAACTAATAGCAAGCATCAAAACATGAATAAAATATAACTATACATAACTCACTTCCAAATTAATATTCATTCAAAGCATATGAATCATGCAACTATATGTATCCTTTTTGAATCAACTTCAACATACCTATTACAATTCTTTTATAGAATCGAACTTAATTTATTTCTACAGAAATTATATATTGATAATGGTCTTGGCAACATGAACAAAATGAAAACTAAAAATAAAGGAAGTAAGATCCAAACGCTCCAAGTTTATGAGATAGTAATATGTTGCTCGAAAAACAGAAAGTATATGTGTGCAAACCGAGAGTGTGGTTGGTCCAGTGGGGTGCCTTGGAAATCCCCAAGCTTATGGTTTTCACCATCCTTAGATAGCTCTTGGTGCAGCTCCTCTAATTCCTATGAAAAAACTTCAACACAAAATTTTCTCCCATCTTTTTCTACAGGGTGACATTAGTGGGCATAAAAGACATAATATTTGCTGCAATAAATCCTTAAAAAAATGTATATATGAAGTTTCTAGTAGGTATATAATGTTTTATGCTCTCTCATGAACTGAAATTAATCAAAAATATTCAACTTAAAGGCTCAAAAAACACATAAAACAAAATGGGACAGAATTTGTCCAGAATTTTAGCAGCAGCAAAACGTAATTAATTACCCTACTTAGACATGTCTTAAAATCATGAAATTTCTTGAGCATATAGAGGATGAAAAGTTGTAACTATATTTCAAATATGAGCTCAATCGGAGTAACAGAAAAAAATATGAAATATCATACGGTACAGAGACTCGTGTAGGAATTTGCAACTCCATATATATGTTCAACTTTTTCAATCCAAAATGGGTAAAACTTGGTACTTTATTGAAACTTCCAGCATAAAAACAAAAACTAAAGTCTCTTGTTACAACAATAGGACACAAAGAAAATCAAAACAAAAATAATCGGGTTGCCTCCCGCAAAGCGCTTTTTTATAGCCATATAGTTAGGCTTACCTATTTAATATCAAGATGGTTTGAGTTTATGAGGTAGCTTGGATATCCCCAATCTTGAATCCTTATATTCCATTGATACATATGGGGTACTCCCAGGGGTAACATCCCCAATCTTGATCATTCATCCCTCTCAATCTTCATTCATCACCCTAAACTCTTTCACTTGAAAACTCTTTCCACACAAAACTCATCATAAAACTTGATTAGAGTGGTGAGTGCCTCCATAAATTAAATCCCAATAGGTACAACAATGACATATCATGAAATAAACAGTATCTACTATAACTTATGGTTTTGTATTGCTCTTTGATAAAAAGGAACCACACAAAACAAAGATAATGAGACTAAAACATAATAGAGATAAAATCCGTCAAAAACTGGATAGTCTGTAAAGAGCGAATTCTTAGAGGCACTTACGTTGCTCAAATAAAAAACTTTGAACTAATAAAATGTGGGTAAAGAGCTGAATATTGCGGACGTGAAATTTCAGGTCAAAATTCCTCTTCTGTGATTTTTATCATTTTTGAAGTGAAGCTGAGGAATCTGTTTTCTGGACAGCAAGTTACAATTGTTTGATCTTACCTCTCAAAAGAGGTTATTCTTGGCACAAATATGAGAAATTAAGATACAAAGGTGATGTTTCAGTAGTAATAAACACTCTTTTTATTTTGTTTTATAATGGGAGAAGTTTTAATGATAGAGATTTTGCAATGGTTCCATTGGCATGAACAACACATGTTCAAGGTCGACCCCAACTTCTTGATTGCTCATCTTTCTCATTTACTTTCCCAAAATTTATAAAAAGTTAAAATTTTAAACTAATTGTTATAAATCAGTAGGTAACGTTATTTTACATGTTACATAGATATCAAGGTGTACTCAAACATAATAGTATTTGAAAGCATGTGGAGCACACCACAAAGCACATATACATTAACTTTTCAGTCTATCTCTCTTCCTATGCATTGAAATTTTATATGCGAATAAATAGCAGCAAGGTTGTAGTATCAAATGCATATAATAATCAGCAACTTGTATTTTAAATAACATAGAAATATAAAGAGGGCTCTTATCTCTTCCTCTCTCATAATAGTTGCAAGCATCAAAAGCAAACTTAATCTCATAGTTTTGAATAGATTCACCTTATAAAGACAAGTCATCTAATGAACATATTGGATTATCTAAGTCAATTATATCACTTTCATCCTTCCATATATTAGTCATAATTGTTCCACACAGAGGACTACTAGACAATGAAAGATCATCATCATTAATAAGAATGTGTTCATTACAATTGTTGGGTGTAGGAGATGGGTAGCTACTCCATTATCCCTCCACTTGTTCTTCCGTTTCCTCTTCTTCTTGGGGTGACATGGACATCCCCAAGCTTAGGATTTTGTCATCTCCTTCCTTGGCACTTTCAACATTATGTCTTACATACGAAAGGTTAGTTCTCAAAAGAATATATTTGACATAAAAATCATATATCTTATGGTTAATCTTGGGAAAAGTATCCATCTATTTTTTGGGTTTTAGTTTTGTATAAAATAAAAAGGTACTAAAAATAAACTAGCAATGCAAGCAAGAATAGAATCCTAGCGCTACGCTCCCCGGCAACGGCACCAGAAAAGTATCTTGATAACCCCAAGTGCAGGGGATCACCGTAGTACAATTTGATAAGTATTTGAGTGTCGAACCCACGAGGAGCTGAAGGTAAACTATGTATTCTGTAAAGCCCTATAACCCTCTTATATGGCATTATATGCAAATCTAGGATCTAAGTGTGTGTTTTGTTTTGGTACTAGGTAGAAAATAAGTAAAGTATGTGTTAGTGGAAACTACAAGTAAACTAGTGCAAGTTAAATTGATCTAATGAAGTGGAGTGGAGTGGTGGCAAGTTTTCTCAAGTAGCAAGTTTCTCAAGTAGAAAGTTTCTCTAAGGGAATAAATTTTTAGGCAATTGTTATTTCATTCATTTGTTTGGTTGTTTATTGTTTCTTCTAGGACAAAGCCCTAATTAGGTGCAGCCAAATAAATAAGGATACACAACTCTTATGATGGATCCTAAGGCCATGTTACTAAGAAAACATAGGAATTATTAAGACATAATTGTCCCACCATAGCTATAAACTCTAGGGTCCCTCCTAATGTAACTTTATGGATTGGACCACGGTTTTCTGTCCTCCACGGTCCTCCCCACGCCATTACACTACGGTGATCACCTTACATGCATTCCCAAACATATGTGTGCACTCATGTATTATACAAGAAGACAATCATAAAATATAACAACACTTATGCAACCAATAAACAAACTATTTTACTTTTTCCATAACAATTCACTACTGAAGCAAAGACATGGAGTCACAATAGATCAAGGGAAGATAAAATATTGCTTCACATATCATGTTTGCCAAGAGATTACAGTAGGGAGATGAAGAGGATCTTGCTGTAGGTGTTGATGATGAACACGCCAGAGGGGGGTGGAGCCCTCCGGAGAAGATTCTGGCGGTGTTTCCCCCCTCTGATCTTCTCCGACAACAGCCTCCTGACTCTTTGTTTTTTCTTTTCGATCTCCACCTCTGTATGTATCGAGGATCGCCGAAAGGGGGCATATATAGTAGGTTTTAGGTCAAGACAAGTTGTTTGGCAAAAGAATCGATGGCATCGGAGACTCGAGGGAGGAAAGAGCATATCGGCCACGACCAGGGGGTGGGCCACGGCTGCTGTGCCCGTTCCTTCCTCGGTCTTCTTTTCTCACAGATCTTTGGCCCATTGTTCTTCATTCTGATAAATGCTAGGTCCCATGAAGTTTCGGGTCAATTGGGCATCGTGTGGGTACCTGAAAGTTAAAAACATTGAAATAGGCGTTTTCTGCCCCAGCAGGGTTAATTCCAAAGCAATATGGGAGGTGTGAATTATTCCCAATAATCATTATAAAACATGAATATAACCCATATATGATGCAAATATGTTGGAATATCAAGTAATAAAGTGCAAAGTTCATGTATGCATTTTACATGCATCAACATCGACTCCGCAAGCATAGATGACATGATGGAGCACGACACCGACAACATCTCTGCATGTTTTGAGGACTTTGACCCCTACACCGACAATGGCTCCACATGCATCGATGACATGTAGTACTACACCCATAATGACTCCCCGAGCATGGAGCACATGGAGCATGACAATGACTATGGCTCCCCAAGCATGAAGGACATGTAGAACTTCATTGACTTTGATGGCAAGCAGATCGATGATGAGGAATTCATCTATTTCTTGGTGATGGAAAACTTATACGCCATGCAAGCGGAGGCGTGTCATCAAGACACCATAACCTTCAAAGCCAACATTGATAAGCTCTTCCAGTATCATCAATTAAATGTCACTACGTACTTTGATAGTCCATCAAGCTCAAGAAGGTGCCACAACCAAAAGAGCGTCAATGCACATGATCCCGATCAAGCTACACCAACAAAACATCAAGTTTGACATGAGGTACCCAACTATAAGAACTTCAACGACACCACTTATCCTTCAAGGAAGACTACTACACGAGCATCAAGAACCTCAAGAGAGACTACATCATATGATATCGGTGCTACCTCATGAAAAAAGAAGGCATCAATGGCTCGTAAAAGTAAGACGCATGATATGGTGTCTTCCACTTTGCATGCCACCACCACAATGGAATCCACAAGATGTTCACGCTACATGCAAGATCTACTATGCCACTTGTTCTCTTGCCACGACCATTTATCATGGAAATGTCCTGATCCCTTATGCAAGGAGTGCAAGGAACATGGCCACCGAACGTGGGAGTGCACCAAGACACAAGCCAAGGTGGTCACAAAAACGAAGACACCTCCTCCAACAAAACCAAGTTCCAAGAGAAGATCTATGTTGATCAAGCTTTAGAATCTACTTCCACAGACACAAGTGCACATCCATATTTGTAGGTGACCATGGAGGTGGATAAGATGATGGAGCTATTCAAGAACTCCTCTTCGGAACATGGTGATGATATGGTCGAGCATGGGTTGTTCCATTCGACCATGGATGCGATCTATGATGGAGCTATCACCTCCGATGACCATGAGAGTGATGTTGCACATCTTACGACATTCATCTTTGGATGCGATAAGGTTGAGGGTGGTGAGCATGAGAATTTACCTTCACCAATGGAGGCACATGGAGTTAAGAAAACCAGTCATATCCCTATGTGCTTGAGTTATGATGTCATTCTAATCCCATGTGAGCATTAGATCCACTTATACCACTTGATTTAAAGAAAAAAATGAGGTGAGTGACTCCACCATACGTGAGATTGAGTGCTTCCACTCTGAGGGAACTAGTGATAGACTGAGTGAGTTGACAGAGGTAGTTGATAGGTCAATTGAGTCCATTTCAATATCTAACAACTTACCCTCTACCTCTAGTGTGTGTTCTCATGATGTGCTAGGTGACATGGAACAAGAAGCACCAGACCTTGACATGATGGTGCCTCATATGAAGAATTTGTACATGGTGGATGAAGATGATGCAACCCCCATATATGATGACGAATTCAACCTCATGGAGGCTCTTACCACCATAACACCCACTTCACATGAGAGGTACCACAAAGTAAAAATACGGGAGTTGATGATGCCATGATCCCACTAGTGGACATGATTAATTGGGATGATTTGCATGCTACAGATACTACTTGTGACATTTCATATGCTTCATTCATATTACCATGTGATGCTTTGCCTTTGCATAATGTTTACCATGTGGAACTATTTGATTGTGGTGTCATTGCCATAGACATTCCATGTTACAAATCTTCTGTTTACCTTGGAAATGCTTGATCATAATTGTTCTTCAATTTTCCCATTGTTTCTTGCAATATAAAATTTTCTATTTCACATGTTTTTCTTGCAATAATGATAACATGGTTCATAATCAGATTGTCCCAATAGCTTTCTGAATTTTTGGACATTTTGATAATTGCCATGATAAGCATATTCCCACTTCTTACTTGCATAATCACCATGCTTTCTATAATATATGGCTTGATGTTAATGGTGGTGTGCATAAGATAATATGCATCATGATGGATGATATGTTTATCTACCATGCACAAACGTTCTTCCTTTTGGCTATCTTGTGTGTAGATGCCCACACTATAATGTCAATCTCGATTGAGCACGAGTTGACAAAAAGAGCTCTTGAGAGAATACCCCATGTAAGTTTAAGATCGAACCCGCCTTTTGCATGCTTTGCATCATTCGTGTTGAAGAAATCTCTTTCTTATGGTTTTCTTGCAAGCATGTTTATGGTATTCCTTCCCTATGTGAAAATTATGTTTATTTGCTTTTGGATATTGATGCTTTGTGTGTTGCAACAAAATTATTGAAAAAATTATCTTTGTGATATTTTGTGTGCAACCATAATACCATTATGAGAAAGTATTTTCATGTGAGTTCTCAGTTCTCTCATATTATTTTGCAACAAAAATAATGAAAACTTGCTCTTTCTGATGGTTTGTTTGCACACATGATATTGTTTTGGATATTCTTCCTCATGTGTTTTTGCCAAATTCTCCTCTTAATGGATCAAAGATGTTGACAAATTTCTATTTCTTATGATTTGGGTGCTATCATGACTATTATCATGGATTTTTTGAGTTCCCAGTTTGGATGATGCTCAAAAAATTTCTTGCATATTGACCTTGTATATGCATTATATTTGATATACTTGTGTTGTGCTAAACTTCTAATGGGGTTGTGAGCAAAAATGGACATGTATGACATGATATGCTCCCCTATCACGCACAAAAATATTTTTCTTGGTCTTTGTTATGTATAGGTACAAACAAGAACTAATACATGACGGGCCCTAAGTTCACACCTGGACATTTACCTCCTCTACATGTTGATGAAGGATTATCGTCGAGGTCGACTCTTTTTGAAGTGAAGGGAGATGATGTAGCACGACCTACGGTCGTTAGAACATCATGTATCATTACAAGCTTGCCAACATATGCCAAGTCTTTATGGACCTTAAAGGTGAATTCCTTCCTCTATGTATAGACTTCCTACCCATTTGAAAGGTATACTACTTGATAACCCATCCTATTGATATACTAGGTTGATGATGAGGAGTACGGGAGGTTGTGAGGAAGACACAAGCACATGTGGACTCAAAGACGACATCATGGAAGTGTGGAAGAGGAGATAGAAGAAAGAAGCCAAGACACGTCTAGCTGATACTATTGCTTAACAACTGTTACTACCGCCATCCCTGCCACTGGAACTACTCCTAAACCTCAACTTCCGATGAAGAATGTGTGGTCCTCATGAAGCATTTAGTATACCTACACTAGCTTACTGGAAGTAGACTGGAACATGGCTGGTACAACCGCCCAAGCACCGGTACTACCACCCAAGAGCCGGTGCTACTATGGGAGTGCATGCCTATGTGACCATGTATCTCATCCCCTACCTACCCCTTTGAGGCTAGGCTATAAATAGACACCTACCCCTCCTAAGAAAACTAGACAAAACTAAGATGCTAAGATAGAGCTTTGCCCTCATCCCTACCCTCGTGGATAAGATATTGAAGGGTAACAAGGCCTCTATATTTAATTTGTGAGATATACAAGGCGCTCCTCAAATACTTGGATCTTTGCTATTGTGACCTCTATTGTGTTGATCTCTCCCTTTGAGTCTCTATCAATTGCAAACTCTTCAAAATAGGATTCTATCCTATTAATTGCCAATATTTTTAACTAGGACATCTGCCTTTTGTGTCTCTTGCAAGTGGATTCTATTGAGTTGGTGGTTCGGGCCAACGGGAGCAACCAGATTCGGGTGTGGTGTGCATTTAAATCTTCTATTCCCCTCGCGTGTTCATCGTGTTCTTCACTCCCTCCCTCAAATACACCTCGAATCTATGTGATTGGTCCACAATAGTAGTTTTGAGCTACACCAACAATTCACATGTTCTCTAAACTAAAGTTATGAAAAAAAGAGTAAGTCTTAATATTTTTTACGGATTAAGCACATATGAAAGGTTAGAAGGTTTTAAAAATCGAAATAAAAAACTAACAAGCATTTGTGCCATCTCATAGAGAAATATGGCACCTACATAAATGTAGTTAATACCTAAAAATAATAACCAAATCATAGAACCATACTAAGAACGTCAGATTATCCAGATAGAAAAATGGATTACCTTGTATTATTGTATATTGGTGATACCATATCTCATACCATATCCTCTCATCGGGACTGGAGTATCTTTGGATGTGAAAAAACTCTTACAAATTTCTATACCTCTAGATCATTAACGGCTCTCTTGTAAATTATACAAACCACAACCCCCTTAACAGAATCGATTTAACATATTTAATTTTGAGCTGATTTCTCTACGAGGCCCCTAGTTTTGGTAAGATATATTGTAGTAATATGTGAAAGTAAGTTTGTCAACGCAATCATGCAATCTTGGCAACGGTTATTTCTTGCTTGATGAATGTTCTTGTCAATGTTTAGAGGTAGAAACTATTGAAGCGTATAAGCCGCCTTGAAAACATTACCTCACACTATTGCTAAGAAAAATACGAAAGGTAGCGTATTGCAATATATTTGTCTAATGTGTGAATTATCCATGATAGCATTCCAAAGGTTTCATCATCAGTCGAAATATTTCACAAAAAAGAAGAAACATGTGTGAAATGTTTGTAGCTAGCAACCAATGATTTCTTAGATAAAGTAGTTGAGCATCCACTAACCCTGCACCAGTCCTTGGAATGCCATGCATATTGTCTTAAATAAAAAATGGATTTCAAATGCAAATAAAATTGGATAAAAACTTTAGGACCAATATGGGAAGTAAAGCTTTGTCGAGTACTAACTTTAATAGTTATTGTTGTCACCTGACAATCTTGAGAACTTAGAATGCCAAGAAAGTGGATATACAAGAAACATGTGTTGAGTATGGTGTCAAATGATTATGGTATCCCCTTCATTTGATTTGCTCCCGGTATGGCACATTCACAAAAAAACTTTATATTTATGAAAATCTATAGATAATCCATCCGCGGGGAGGTTTCATAATTTATCTAGTAGCATCCACTTCCAGTGAAACTCCTTGTATAAAATTGTGAAACCTTATTGAAACATTCAGAATCTTTAATGAATCTAGAAATATGTGTGACGAGGGTTTAACTCATCAGTGCCCATTGTTATGGACTTGGGTTTTGGAATAGGAGGGAGCGCTGGAGACATCTATCGGGTAGCAAACAAGCACACAGGGAACAAAGGATTTACCCAGGTCCAGGCCTCGTAGAGGTCCCTACTCCTGCTTGTCTGCTCGTGGAATTATCGAAGGAGTCGAAAGTTACAATGGTGCGTAGATGCAATCTGGCGAGGGTTGTGAAAACTAGGGTTGCGTGCGTCCTCCTCGCCGCCCCCTCCTAGCCTTTATATAGATAGGATAGGTCTCGGGTAGCAGGTCGAGGGTCGGTTACAAGTTAGGGTTTTTCCCTTCAAACTTTCTATCTTTAGCTTCTTCTTGTTCTTCAAGCAATAGAGAGTCCGCAAGTCACTCGAGTCCTTTCATCCGGGCTTTGGCGACACCGTGGGCCTGTACGTATTTGGACCGTATATACAAAGCTCGAGTACCTGTAGGGTATACCCATGTCAGTAGCCCCCGAGTTTCCAGTGGAATCGCAGATTCGACTGGGGACTTTTGAAGTCTTCGAGTGCTTGATTGAG
The DNA here is from genome assembly GCA_910589775.1 of Avena eriantha. Taxonomy (NCBI): domain Eukaryota; kingdom Viridiplantae; phylum Streptophyta; class Magnoliopsida; order Poales; family Poaceae; genus Avena; species Avena eriantha. The sequence goes on from OU342743.1 coordinate 325,481,676, forward strand.
TACATTTCGACTGCTTTTATTCGTGCCATAGGGATTGTTGATATACGTGCCTGATATAACCGAAGTGCCGGTATCAGTTAACCACCTTAGGGTGAAACAACGCAATCTACTCGAACTCGAGTCCCCGGACTCGAATCCGGAAAAGTGCTGGCGTAATTCAACTCAGGCCGCGGAGGTCTTTCAGGAGTCGAATTCCAGTTATACGGGTGTGAGCACTCGACGCGTCCGTCAAGGCATGTTCATCGTGCCTGTAGGCACAGATATATTTCTGGTAGTGTGCAGCTAAATGCATTGCCAGGCCTTATTCAGGTCTTACCTTCACGCTGTAAGCGCGACATCCGAATTTTATCATCACGGAGACGATTCTGGCGACCCAGGAGACGTAGTCTCTTTGTAGGGAAAAACTATGAGGCGGTGTCGCCATGAACTGCGAGTGCGGACGTTATCAAGACACAGTTTTCTGTGCAAATAATCATAGGGTGCGCGACCAGCGCTCCCTATGGGAGTAGCCCCCGAGTGCCTGGTTGAGTCGAAGACTCAGGCAGGGACTAAATAACGTTTGCGACTGCCGTCATCTTTTGTTTGCTTGTTTTAGTCAAAAATTTCCAGCGCTCCCTATGGGAGGATATGTCCCAACGGGGCGTTGTTGACTACCACGATTGGGTGTTCCTGGAAGTAATGGCGCAGTCGCCGGGCGGTCATAAAGACACCGTACGCCAGCTTCTGGTAGTGCGGGTACCGCTGTTTTGTTGGCGTGAGGACCTCGCTGAGGTAGTATACCGGGCGTTGTACGCCGTGGACCTTGTTTTCCTCAGCTCGCTCGACGACGAGCACTGTGCTGACCACCTGGTTGGTGGCGGAGATGTACAGCAACAGTGGTTCCGTTTCTCGTGGAGTCACCAGTACTAGCGAAGTGGATAGCAGGCGTTTGAGATCTTCGAATGCTTCTTGCGCTTCATTGGTCCACTCGAATTTTTCAGCTTTGCGGAGGAGCTGGTAGAAGGGCAGTGCCTTTTCACCCATCTGACTGATAAATCGACTGAGGGCCGCGATTCGTCAGGCCAGTTGCTGGACGCCTCTTATGTTCTTCGGCTTCTCCATGGCCAGTATGGCTTTTATCTTCTTCGGGTTCGCCTCGATTCCCCTCGCGGAGATGAGATATCCGAGTAGCTGCCCAGTTGGTACGCCGAAGGCGCATTTGTCCGGATTGAGCTTGATCCGGTAGCGATCGAGGTTGGCGAAGGTTTCGCGCAAATTGTCGATTAGAGAGGCTTCCTCCTTGGTCTTGATTACTATTTCGTCGACATAGACTTGGATGTTGCGACCCAGTTGCTGCTTGAGGCAAGCCTGCATGCACCGCTGGTAGGTGGCTCCCGTGTTTTTTAGCCCGAAGGGCATTGTGTTGTAGCAGAACACACCAAAGGGTGTTGTAAACGTTGTTTTCTCCTGGTCTTCCTCCTTCATTCGAATTTGATTATAGCCTGAGTAGGCGTCGAGGAAGCAGAGGCGCTCGCATCCAGCGGTGGAGTCGATGATCTGGTCGATCCGTGGCAGCAGGAAGTGATCTTTTGGGCAGTGCTTGTTTAAAGAAGTGAAGTCCACGCACATCCGTAGGATATCCGTGTCCTTTTTTGGTACCAGCACCGTGTTGGCGAGCCAAGTGCTTTCCTTGATCTCGCGTATGAACTTGGCCTCGAGGAGTCTGTTGATCTCCATTCCGACTGCCTGCGCTCGTGGCTCAGACCGTCGCCTGATTGTTTGCTTGACTGGCCTTGCGTCGGGGTTGACGTTGAGTGCGTGCTCGGCGAATTCCCTGAGAACTCCTGGCATGTCCGCAGGACACCAGGAAAAAATTTCCCAGTGCTCACAGAGGAATTCGACGAGCGCGAGTTCCTATGCGGGACTCAAGTTGTTGGCGATGAGGGTCGTCTTGGCGGGATCCGATGGATGGACCTGCACCTTCTTTGTGTGCACAGATGAGTCAAAGGAGAGGTCAGGTGAGCTTGGCCTACTCAGGGGAGGCAAACTGTTGTCTGTCGTCTCTTTCATTCTTGCGAGTTCCTCCTGCATGTCGAAGGACTGGGAGATTCTGTTGAATTCCCTGTCGCAACTATCAGATCGCTCAAAGCTCCCGTTGATCGTTATGACGCCGTTGGGACCTGGCATTTTCATATGCAGGTAGGCGTAGTGGGGCACTGCCATGAACCTAGCGAATGCGACGCGCCCAAGGATGCAATGGTATTGTGAGGGCCAATCGACGACCTCAAATTCGATGCGCTCGCGCCGGAAGTTCTTCGGCGTGCCGAAGATGACGTCGAGGTTGATTTTGCCCAGGGGGTATACGCCTTTCCCTGAGACGATGTCGTGGAACGTTGTGTCCAATGCCTCCAGGCAGGTTAGAGGGATCCTCATTGCTTGCAAGGTACTCGCGAATATGAGGTTGATGTCGCTTCCACCGTCCATGAAGACGCGACTCATGTCGAAACCTCCAATTTGTGCCCTGAGTATAAGGGGGCAATGACCTGGGCGAGGTATCTAAGGCGGGTGGTCGCGTTTGTCGAAGGTGATGCACGACTCGCTGCCACTGAGGTACTCAGTGGTGGATGGTGGCGAGTGTGTGGCCAAGTTGACTTGGCGAGTGATGGCCTTCTGCACCCTGTTGGAGAGGTGCCCCTTTTGGATCATCATGGTACCCATGGCCCGTGGGTACAGTTCGCCCCCGTGGTGCTGGTCCGGTGCAGCTCCGTTCGGGGGTTGCCCGGGTGGTGGTGGTGGTGCGCCATGTGCCACGGCGCCTGGAGCGGCTCCGTAGCCTCTTTCGACTGCATTGCGGTTCATCCGAACCAATCCCTCGTGTAGCTTGAGGAACTCGCGACAGTCCTTGAGGAGGTGGCTGGACTTTCTCTTGCCATCATGCTTGTCGATGTAGAAGTGTACCGTGCATGGCCCGGACAATTTGTCCTCGATGGAGGTCGCGGGTGCTTCATCGCGAGTGCGGTGTTGCCATACTTGCGTGGTTTTCCCAGAGTCGCGGTATCCACTATTGCGGTTATCGTCGCGTCTATCGGCGTAGCCGGCCGCGACCATGTTGACATCGTCGCGGTCATCGTAGATGCGCATGCGGCGCTTGCCTCGGTGGTCGCGTCTGCGTTCAAGTTCTGCCTCCTCGTCGGAGTGAGCGCGATTTTTTACTGAATCTTCTCCGTCGGCCCACCGATTCGCGATCTCCATCAGGTGGTCGATGGTCTGGGGCTTTGAGCGGCCCAGCTCCTCCCTGAGCTCTAGGCGGCGGACACCACCGTTGAATGCATCAATCGCGCGGTCTTCTGAGATGTTTTCCGCGGAATTCTTGATGATGGACCACCTTTTGATGTAGGAGCGCAGCGATTCGCCAGATCTTTGCTGGCAGCATCTCAGCTCTTCGATTGATGCGGGTCGTTTGTACGTGCCCTTAAAGTTGCGCACGAAGCTGTAAACCAGCTCATCCCAACTGCGAATGGATCCGCGTGGGAGGTTATTGAGCCATGCCCGGGCGGCGCCCTGCAGCTGTAGCTGTAAGCATTGCATGGCAGTACTTTGACTGCCTCCGTGGAGCCTGACGAAGGAGATGTGGTCCTCCAGCCAGATCTTGGGGTCCTGCAGACCGTCAAATTTTGGGTTCTCCGATGGGAGTTTAAACCCTTTAGGCATTCGCTTCTGCCTAATGGATCTGTTGAAGCATCGGGCGCCGCAGAGCTTCCCATCTTCTTCTTTCGTGTCAGTCGACCGAGCATGTCGTGCCCTTGATTTGTCGATCTTGTGCTACGTAAGGTCGTCGCGCGCATCGTAGTCGCGGTCGTGTCGCCGTGAGCGACGGCGTCGAGACAGGTCGTGACTGTCATCGCTGGATGAGGGCGAGGAGTGGCGCTTTGCTAGCGCTTTGCCCTTTTTTGGGTCTGGTACTGGCTCCTTGTCGAGGGCGGCCTCGATTAACCCCAAACCCGCGATCGTAGATCGGTGCATGGCAGTTCGGGGATCTCCAGCTGGCGGCTGGTTATTGAGGAGGTACATGGTGGCTGCCGTCACCGCAGCCTGCGGTGTCCTGGGAACCACGTTGCCTCTCGTGTCGACTGTCATAGAGCCGAAGTCGAGGACTTTTGCGGCCTCTATCGCTCTTGTTCGGTGAGGTGAGCCATCCGCGACTGCCTCTTCTTGGCGAGGTATTCGTTGCCTCTTGAGGAGGATCCTCCGTATGAGGAGATCCCAGCACGACGAAGGCTCGATTCGTCCGCTGCCTTTTTACGCACCTCAAGTTGCGCGATTGTTTGCATTTGGCGCTTGAATTCTTCCTTCAGGAGCCAGTGATAGCCCATCAGCAGTTCCTGCGGGGACCCAAAGGGTAGAGGTGTGCCCCATAGGGCTTCGCGGCAGCGATCCCACTCTTGCTCGTTGAGCTTGATTACGACGCGTTCGCCGGTTTGCTCATTGATTATGCTGGGAGGTTCGACTGTTCCTCCGTTGTTGACGGGAGCACAATTGCCGCCATTACCGCCGTTGCCATCGTTGCCGGCGTTGGGTGGATCGGTGCGTCGCGATTGGCGGAGGTGTCGCCTGCGTTGATGACGGCGCACATGAAGTGATTGGGGAAGTTGTTGCTTCCACAACTTTCAGATCCGGAACCATAGGTTCCATCTTCGGTGGCCAGATCGCTTAGATCGGAATCGCGACTGCTGTCGCTGATCGTATTCTTGACTGCCACCGGGGCGTTGAGCTCGCTGAGGGTGACGATCGATGGAGGGAACCATGATGCCGGGGAAATTGCCGGTGCTATCGGCTGATCAGGCATGCGAAGCGTGCCCATCTGACCAACTTGGAAGCGGAAGCTCCCAATCGCCAGGCTAATTCCGTCGCCCACAGACTCGAAGGCCGGGCGGGTGGCCAGCGTGTGGACGGTGAAGTCGAAGGCGCCGAAGAGCTGGCGAATCTCCGCTGTTGCGGAGTTGTAGATCACAGTTGATGGGGCCGAAGAAGCCGCAACATCAGCACTCCCAATTCCCACAGACGGCGCCAATTGACGAGGGTTTAACTCATCAATGCCCATTGTTATGGACTTGGGTTTTGGAGAAGGAGGGAGCGCTGGAGACATCTATCGGCTAGCAAACAAGCACACAGGGGACAAAGGAATTACCCAGGTTCAGGCCTCGTAGAGGTCCCTACTCCTGCTTGTCTGCTCGTGGAATTATCGAAGGAGTCAAAAGTTACAATGGTGCGCAGATGCAATCTGGCGAGGGTTATGGAAACTAGGGTTGCGTGCGTCCTCCTCGCCGCCCCCTCCTAGCCTTTATATAGATATGCTAGGTCTCGGGTAGCAGGTCGAGTCGGTTACAAGTTAGGGTTTTCCCCTTCAAACTTTCTATCTTTAGTTTCTTCTTGTTCTTCAAGCAATAGAGAGTCCGCAAGTCACTCGAGTCCTTTCATCCGGGCTTTGGAGACACCGTGGGCCTGTCGTATTTGGACCGTATATATCAAGCTCGAGTACATGTAGGGTATACCCATGTCAACGTGTGAATCCTCAATGAAACATTTATAAAACCTCTATGAGGTGGAGTTCAGGGATATTCATAAATACAAGGTTTTATATGTGCATATATCATCAGTTAATAGATCAGATGTCCTATGGGTGGTATCGGGGTGGGATGGTGTGTGGTGGTGGTGGTGAGCACTCCGTTGGGGGGAGACTTATATGTGATCAATCCTTTAGTTGAGACCGTACGATCAACTCACAAAACTCACGGTTAGAAATTTTGAAACAAACTAGAAATTTTGTAACATGCCTACATGTTATTTCTATAAGAGTAAATTTCACCTTTTCCCCCATAGTTTGAAATTTTTTACAAGAATTACCCCATTTAACATAAATTCTTCTTATTTACCTCATTTAGCGAAATTTGTACCATTTTTTACCCCATTTAACTTTTTTTACCATGCTTATCACATATGCCTCTCGCCTGCACCAGTCTTCGCCACGACTGGCATCGTGATAGCGTCTCTTATCAGTATCCTTCTCGTTGGCAGCCCCACCACCACACTAAGAAGGTGCTCTTGTACGTCCATCGACAAAATACACAATTTAGAGTTATACTGTGTGCGATGAGCTCGTCGCTGCCATCGATTACGTTGGCAGCCGCCGGAACATCGTCTTCTCGCGACTCGTTAGCTAGCCAGCTACAACCTATCCACATCAAGACAATTTTCATTCTCTTCTAGAACTCGCACGTATAGCACCATGCGTTATCTCCTTCACATGTCTCAGTCAATCGATCAATCAAAGTGAATGTAGGAGCAACTACAGAATGCTCAAAGACGAGAGCCTTAGAGGCGTGTTCACATGCGAGGCCACCGTCGGGAGAAGCGCGGTGCACTTGGCGGTGGCGCAATACATCGTTGAGTAATAGGAGGGGCCGCAGGATGATCGCTCGAAAAATAATTTAGAACAATACGATGAAATGTAGTTAGGTACATAGACATGATGACCAGACCTCACTTAACAAAACAGGTATTATGTTTAGTAGGGTAAAAAGTGGCACAAGTTTCACTAAATCGGGTAAACGGTGAGATTTTTTGTTAAATGGGGTAAATCCTGTTAAAAATATCAAACTAGAGGGTAAAATGTGGAATTTACTCTTTCTATAACTCCAAGAAATTTCAGCTCAAAATTCAATCTAAATTAGAGAAACAAAAAGGACAAACTGGACTAGGACTAGTGTTAGCTTCAGGGGAATAGTATTTCACACTATTCACACCCAATTCTATTTTCTCTCTCTAATTGTAGGTCGAATTTGAAGAAACAAATTGTTGGCATTTCATATATAACATAAATGTGTGTTGTCATTTTTTTGCTAAACTTATTTGTTCATCTAATAAAGATGATATTGCAGATCATACGCAAGTTTCCCCATCATATCCTTCTGTGAGGTCCTGGTAGGCCACATTTATAAAGTAATCTTAATATTTATGAAAACTAACCCACGATCAATCTCCTTGAGAAGGTTTTGTTTCATAACATATTCCAAAATATGGTTCACCTTCAATGAAACATTTGCGAATCTCGATGCAACCTTTGAAAACTATAGCGAATATGAGGCACATGTAAAACCTCAATGAGACATTATGTCACATGTCTGAGATGAATTGCCGACTGATATTGGTAATATATTGTAAAGTTTTGCTAATAAAAGACAATCTTACCAAGAGAAACTGGAACGGGTGTATGAAATGTTGCTTCCGTGATGGTGTAGAAACAATTGAGCACTTGTTTCTAGCGTGTCCTTTTGCAAAGATAATTTGGCGCATGATTTTTTCACTTATAACCTACCTCCTCCAACTAATATAACCAGTATTTTTGGTAATTGGCTAAATGGAATAGATAAGGTGAATAAGGGTAGAATACGGAGGCATTTCGGCAATTTGTTGGTCAATTTGGAAATGTCGAAATAATATTATCTTTAACAGAGCGGGAGTTTCTTCCTTTTTGCAAGTTATTCATCTGACGGCGTCTTGGATTCAGCTTTGGGCTTTCCTCCTACCAGAGCACCTACGTTCACCATGGTTTCTGGGTGCAACCGTCTTGTGGAGGTTACTTCGGAGTTCTTCAGCCAGGCTTCGTGGCATCATTCTAGTAGATTGATGTATAACTAGCTTTTGCAACTACTCTCTTATGAGATCTTTACTTTTTTAGATGGGGGGGGGGGTGCATGTATCAACCCATTCCGAGGTCTTATTTGTAATGACATGACGATAATGTTTTGAACCTTAATAAAGAATGTGTGCATTCCAGGATGCAGAGGCCGGGCTTATCCTCCCCTTTTTGAAAAAAAACACAAGTGTCAAACCTGGAGTTTGAAGTCACAAACATCCTTCTAGGATTTGCTCTTATGGGCTTTTTCTACCTTTCGAGTAGAATAATTCATCCAATCAAAACAAACTGATCAGCTTCGCTGTGGGCTTTCCGAAGCCGCCCGCCAAATACACATGCGAGGAAAAGCAGCTCGAGAGGTCTTTCTCCGTAACCATCGAATCACTATGTGTCTTTGCTCATTTAGGATGTGTTCAGTTGAGGTCACAAACTTAAATGTAATGAAATGGTTTCATACCTGAGAGTCATTCTAGTGTTCGGCTCAGAAATGGAATGGAACGAGTTGGTTCCTCAAAAGAGAATATTCTCTCTAGATTCAGAACGCACCCATTTCACCAAATCGGTGGAATCTCTTAGTTCCTCTATGCTAAAGCCCCCAAAATTGCTCACTCTGTCTATTCTCTTGCCACCCTTTTTGCTAAATGCACTCAAACATTGAATGGGAATCATTTCATTTCACTTTTTTGGTTCAACCAAACATAGAATGGAACCACTATTACATATTTTTGGTCTAACCAAACATAAAAACGAAACTGACCCATTCAAGTGGAATGGAACCATGACATTCATTTCATTTCCGAACCGAACGTACCCTAGTCACAAGAGGATAGAGGATTTCCACGCCGCGCTGGATATATTTTTACTTAGATAGCGACTGTAGTCAAAGTCATCCTAGACAACACAGAGATCTTGTGACGTGGTACCGCGGATGAGTGTACAGAGCAATGTGATTAAAAAAAGAATGCAGGGGCGTGACAAAGGTCAGACTTCAAATTTACCGAAGAACTCTCTTGGTTACTGCATAATTTGATCGGTAACAAACAGTAAGTTGGAATTTTGGTTAACCAACCGCCAACGAAAAGCCTGCGGAATCTTGTGAGAGATACGTACGTATAGCTTTCAAATGCACTTTCCGGTGGAAAATACTATACTACTAGTGTCCAGTACTGAATTCTGACAGGTACTGGCGTCAAACCAAGCAGGCCCTCCGGCTGCGACGCCCGTCTCGTCTCATTATAACGAGAAGGTCCACAGTCCCAATGCCAAGAGCACCAGAGGATAGACAGACGACTAGTAGCAAGAAAGATTACGCTGTTCCTCCTTTTTCTTTCTGTTGGCACAAGAATCCACGCATGCACGCTGCACTGGCAGAACATCAGTTGCATTGCACCCATCGGTGACCTATACATGACACCCGAGCGTCACACGTCAGGGGAACCTAGCTAGTACTAGCTTAGTTAGCAGCAAAAGACGCCATGCCATCAGCCATCCCCCGGCCGGGGAGAGAGACAGAGAGCTCTCCACACCACGGTAGTACTAGTACTGTACTTGGATCCTCCGGATCTCCAGTTCTCCCACACAATCTTTTGCTAGATAAGCTATGCTAGCTCCCTTTTCCCAGAGAAGTTCTCGGACGTACAGGATGGCAGCCATCTTGTCAAGCCTTAACTGTATCCAACCGCCCGGAATTTACTCCGTTCGCCCTCTGACCAGAAGCCCCCGCTTCTCCTAGTATCCTGCAAGCTCCTTTTTTCTATAAGAAGCCCCTGGGAGGGCATGGGCAAGTGGAGTTTGGTTCTTCTGAGACTCAAAGGTCTCTTGAGATTGTCCTCTGGTTCTTACACCGCGGCTCCTGAGTAGGTAGGTAGCTAGCTCTGCGAGCTATGGTGGCCATGGTCCGGTTCTTGGTGTGCTTGGCGGCTGCATGCTCCTGCGTGGCTCCCCTCCTCGCCCCTCCGGCACAGGCACGTGTTCTTGGTAGTGGTACGTATACGCCGTAGGACCAAAATCTTCTTCGATTCTTTCGTGTTCGTTTTTACTCTTCCTTTTGCATAGATTCCTTGATCTATGCATATGCTTCTAAGTCTCAAGCTTGTGTGGTGTTCTTGCTTCAGGACTGGTGGGTCGATTGGGTGGTCATGAGAGGCCGGCCGCCGCGGGGTTTCTTCCAGCGGGATCGGAGGTATATAATGGTGGCTCTGAACTCGGCATTCCGTTCACGTATCTGTTTACATTCGTCCAGTACTGATCCCCACATTGTGCTGCTGCTGCTGCGACTGCTAGTCCAAGGAGGAGGAGCAAAAGCGCGTCGTGGAGGGCGGCGGCGACAGGGCGTCGTGGTGGCCGCGAGCACCGCCGGCAGCAGGAAAGGAGGAGCTGCGGTCCGTGCCGGCCGGGCCGGACCCTCTGCACCACCACGGCAGCCCGAGACGGCCGGAACAGGAGCTGGGGCCCCTCCCCTGATACGCCGCATGCATGCACTGGCAGCCCGCGGCCGGCCGAGCAGGCAGGTCTCTCCACGGCGTCGGCCGCCTGGCACGCGCGCGCCAGTTTTTTTCTTTTTCTTTGTGGGTGTTGTCATCTTCTCCTTCCCCTTTGTAACGTACGTGATGATGTACAAACACGTGCGTGTGATCTACCGAGTTGCCATCATGTGTCGAGTTGCGTTGTTACCCCCGATCGATGCGAAGCTTGAGGCAGCAGGTGCACACCATGTTCTTTTAGCATGAATGCATGGACGTATCGCGTCCACATGGTAAATCGTATACTCCCTCGAGTCTAAATCTCTTGAAACAGGCTTTCGCACCGCTTTATAAATAAAGCAGTGATGGGCCAGACAACACAAAGCCCAAAGGATCAATACGATACAGGGACCGAACAGGCAAGTCCAAAACAAAAACAAGAGGAAAGAAAAAAAAACAAAGCCGACATCGGTGGAGCGACGAACACAGAGAAGATTCGCAACCGTTGCGCCCACCGGAGAAGTATCACCACACCGCTAGCAATCCAAAGCGCAACGTACCAAAGCAGCACCTCCAAGAAGGGGAGTGACGATGACGACACTACTGTCCAGACTAGTCCTAGGGTTTCCCCCGGTATGCCACAGGAGGCGCGAAGTAGATGCCCCCAACGCCCTTCAAGAAGGACGGCGATACTCAAAGGCGTCACCGTGCCGGTGTCAAAGCGACAAAGATTTCTCCCGATCCCTCCAACGACCCTCCCGACCGCTTTGTATTGCTCCACCAAGCTTGCCGTCCATGTGCACGCGCCCACACGGTCTTGAAGTCTTCACCGCCGTCACACCGTGGAGCAAGGAACGAGGCCGGTAGGAGCGAGAGAGCAAGGCCATCGGCGAGGATAGGCATGTCATCAGCACGCGGGAGAGAACAACCTCCACCGCCCGAAGGAGATAGCCGACCGGATGCAGCAGCAGACCATACCAGGCCTTCTCGGCCCGGCCAAGCCCGTCAAGGCTCGTAAAGTCCCGCCGCCGCACTGCAGCAAGGGTGCCTCCACACACGCCACCCCTAGCACCAGGCTCAACTCCTCCCTCCACCGGTGGATCCGCCACCATGACAAACCCCCGCCGCCAAGCAGCAGAACCGTCGCCACCGAGTCCACCCAGGCCAACTGGACCACTGTCAGTATGAGGAACAGCATCCGAACCTTACCACCCCATGGCCGAAGGGACGGCCGCGAAAACCACCTTCCGGGGCCGCTTCCACGCACTCGAGCCAAGGCTCTGGCCACCGCCACAACGCACAACCACCGAGGAGGGCGGTGAAGGTCAAGACTCAAACTTGCAGTCATCGAGCCGCACTGTAGCCTAGGGGAGGGGATCCGCCCTCCGTCACCTTGCGGTGAGTGCCGTCCGGACGAGCAACAGTGCCAACATGTCCGCGATCAGGCCCAGATCAGGCCCGGCTAGGCCCAGATCTAGCCCAGCCAGGCCCGAATCAGGCCCAGATCGGGTCCCGTCGGATCCGCCACCACGCTGCCGGCGAGCTGCGCCCCGAGCCGCTCCCTCCACCGCCACCACAGAAGCCACACCGCCATGCCCCGCCGCCAGAAGCGCTCAGCCGCGCCGCCGCAACAACGCCTCCCAATCTGACGACGACAGGCTCGCCGCCGCCAGGGGAAGCCCCGCCCGCGCCGCCCGAGGGCCACGCTCCGCACCGCCGCCGCCAGTCAAGTCGTCCTTCCCTGGCAGAGGTCACCCCCGCCAATCGCTCCCTCCCGCGAGGAAGACGTGGCGCCGGGCGGAAGAAGGCCCGCCACCGCCGGCACCGCTCGGACTTTGCCGGGCGGCGCTCGCCGGCGACGGTGGGAGGAGGAGGAGAGGGCGAGGTGGGTGGCGGCGGGGTGGGGGAGTCGTCTCGGTCGCCCTAACGGGGGTTGACGCGAGACTGTACTCCTCCCCTCCAGTCTAAATTAATAATTCGAATTTATCGATTTGGATATATCTTATCATGTTTTAGTGTTAGATATATACGAACCAAAATAGATTTAAACCCGTTAATTTGGATAGAAGGAGCAGAAACTTAATATCTTTTTTCAAACTTGAGGGCCATACTATTAGTTGGCCCAGATTTATAGTTTAGAAAGTAGGAAACATACCGTACCTTACAAGAAGAGAACATGCGTGTGGACGTGTGGTAAGATCTGTAAGCGCCCTTATGCAAAAGAGCCAAATATCAAGGCTTGCAAAGAAGATACCAACGGCCTATCAGCGAAAGATGAATTCAAGACGAGGGTTCAGCGCTGCTAACCGTCCCTCGGGCATCGGTGGATTCCATCACCCGATCCTTAGCTAACCACGCGTGTCTTTCCTATTTAACCAAAATCCTACTTTTGCTATAAAACATCTAAAATTTGCTATAAAATGTTTCGTTTTCTACTAGTAGAAAACGGCTCGCTCTAAAAATAGAAAAAAAATGCTACCTCGACAGAGACTTTGTCGTAAATCTTGCCGGGAGACTTTGTAAAAAATAATTATGCTAGTAGCAAACCGAGAAAACATGTTTCGCAATTTTTTTTCACAATTGTAGCAAACCATCATTTCGTCAGAGATATCGCCGAAGACCTCGCTGGAGACCTCGCCGCCAACAACGTAGCAAAAAATATGTGCTATTTTAGAATTTCGAAAATAACAACGTAGCAAAAAAGGTACGTAGCAAATATCCAAATGTGACGCTCATCATTAATAGCACGGCACCTAACATGAGTATGACTTATCGGGTTGCCACTATTGGTATACCTAGTATGTGTCTGAACTAGGGCCCGTAAAACCCACAAGAAACAAAAAGTCCTGGGAGTATCCGAAGCTCAGAAACCAGACGTGGTGATCAAATCAGAAGCCGAAAGCTGTAATCTGACGTAGTCTTAGAATTTGTATTCGAGTTGTAATCCAACCCGCGGAGGACTCTGGGACCCAGACCCTCATGTAAGGGGTGGGAGGAGCCGACGGGGAGGGTGCCATTTTCATGTCATAGCAATCCGTTGTAAGCTAGATCACATCTGGCAACTCACTGACTTTGTAAGAGCATCTCTAGCCTAAACGCTCGTACCGCAAAACTGGTTTGCAGTTTACCGCAAAACTGGTTTGCAGTTTACCGCAAACCACTTTTGCAGTACCAAATACATCGGCACAGAATAGATACCGAATCAAATACTGCAAATTCGAAAAAAATAGTTTGGCACTAGATCGATCACAAGTTCATACATAGGGGGGGATAGTTTGATCACACAGATCATCATATTTACAAAACAAATTGATGCTGATGCGGCATCGACGCAAACCCTAGCATAGGCCTAACCCTACCGGCGGTAACTACTCACCGGAACTCGTTGTCATAGAGTCGCGCCTACTCGCCGTCGTCATCGGAGGAGTCAGAGTCGTCGGAGTAGTCTAGGACGAAGAAGCCGAGGCGCGCCTGGTGCTCGCGCAGGGAGCGGCGCATCGCATGGCGGACCTGGCGCTGCTCCGCTTCACGCTCGACGCGGCGGTGCTTGGCGTGGTCCCACACATCGGAGACGACCGTCCTGAGCGAACTAAACTTCGCCTCGCGGACGTCGTTGTCCTCCGTGGATGCGTCGTCGCCGTAGGAGTCGGAGTCGTCAAAATCAGCGACGACATGGGCCACACGCAGTGGAGAGGGCGCTGGTGCGGGTGCGGGTGCGGGTGCCATAGCCAGAGCTGGCTGCGGCGCACAGACGGCGGTCATGGCCGGGAGAGAGCCCCCCGCTTCCGCGTCGTTGCGGCCGGGCCTGAAAATCCCGAAGCCGGCCCAAGCCGGCAACAAAGCACGGCTATGGGCCAGAGCTCTGGCGAGCGGGCGCGGCCTCCGAGCACCGGCGAGTGATGGCTCAAAATATATTTGAGCTTGTTGGGGAACCCCAAGAGGAAGGTATGATGAGCACAGCAGCAAGTTTTCCCTCAGTTATGAAACCAAGGTTATCGAACCAGTAGGAGCAAGGAAACACCTCCAAGGTGCTGTTTCCAACTTGGAATCCTGCACAACACAACCATAGAACTTTGTCCCCAACTTACAGTGAGGTTGTCAATCTCACCGGTTTTGCTGAAAACAAAGGATTAAACGTATTGTGTGGACGATAGTAATTACTTGCAGAAAATAAACAGAAAACAGTAAATAGCTGGTAGATAGATAGTAAAAGAATGGTCCGGGGTCCATAGTTCACTAGTGGTGATTCTCCTTAAGATAGATGACATGTTGGATGAACAAATTACAGCATGGCAATTGACAAACATCGAGAAAGCATACATGCATATACTAATCATCTTGACTCCTATGAGATTTGATTGGGTATTACAACATTATACATAGACCGTAATTCAACTGCATCTATGACTAATAATCCACCTTCAGGTTATCATCCGAACCCCCTCTAGTATTAAGTTGCAAGCAACAGATAATTGCATTAAGCAAAGTGTGTAAAGTAAACAATATGATTGTTCTATGAACAAAGGATTGTTGTTTTCTCCCTAGTAGCAATAGCACATCTAGTACCTTAGAGATTTCTGTCACTTTCCCAGATTCCTAGAGGCATGTACCCACTATCGAGAATAAATACTCCCTCTTGGAGTTGCTAGCATCTACTCGGCCAAGATAGCTACTAACAACGGAGAGCATGCAAGATCACAAATAACAAAGACATGATAGAATGAATAATCAATCTGAAATAACATCTCAATATCCATCGGATCCCCGCAAACACAACATGTAGGATTATAAATAGATAATCTTGATCATGAACGGAGCTCACAAGATCTAAACATGTTAGCACAAAGGAGAAGAAACAACCATCTAGCTACTACATGGACATGTAGTCCAGGGATGAACTACTCACGCATCATACCGGTGGCAGGCATGGTGATGAAGAAGGCCTCCAGGGTGATCTCTCCCCTTTGGCAGGGTACCGGGAAGAGCTTCAGATCCCTCCCGATCTAGGGATGGAGATGGCGGCGGCTACTGACTCTTTCGTGTAATTTTGATCAGGTACTTAGGGTTTATGTATCGGAGGCTTCTTATAGGCAAAAGGGGAGGCCGAGGGGGTGCCCGAGGCGGCTGCACCACCCCTAGGCACGGGCCAGGCCTGGCCGCGCGGCCAGGTGGTGTGGCCGACCCCTGGACCCTCTCCGTCTCGTCTTCTGGCTCTGTGTTCCCCTCGGTGAAATATTGACTTTGGATTTTGTCCCGTGCAATTCCGAAAATATTCATTTTCTAGCTTTTCTGGAACCAAAAACAGCAGAAACAGGCAACTGGCACTGTGGCATCTTGTTAATAGGTTAGTTCTAGAAAATGTGTAAAAATACTCCAAAGTGTGGACAAAACATAAGAAAGTAGATATAAAACAAGTATGGAACATCAAAAATTATAGATACGTTTGCAACGTATCTATGAGCAGCCTCCTCCGCGGAGACCGGCAGCGCACGAGCTTCTGCCACGGCACGGAGAAGCGTCGCCATGGCCGGCCACATTGCGGCACAATTGGCCGGCCATGGGTGCGGGAAGGGCTGATGCGGTGATGGGCGGCAGCGATTTGAGCTGGGGCAACAGACGGCGCAGGAATCAGTGTCGGCGGTGCGAGCTAGGGTGGGCTTCTGTGTGTGGGGAATGGGAGGAAGAGGATGTGGTTTACTGCATCCTAGGCCTCCTGTCCCGAATATATCCGGGACGGACGGGCCGTTTTGCGGGAAAGGGCAAAAATATTTGTGGTACGGGCGGTTTTATGATATTTGGAAATGCCACTTTTGGGCCTCGATACCGCATATGGGCGCAAAAAATTGCGGGCCAGCCAATATGCAGTATCTGCTAGAGATGCTCTAATCCCCATCAATAAAGATTGGACAAGCATGAGCAAGGTTTCCTCTGCGAAGGCATGGATCCGGGTAAATCGCCTTCCTTGTTTGTCTGATAAGCCGACAAAATCACCAACACTCTCTCTTTCCATAAACCTAAGTCCATAACAATGGGCATTTCTGAGGTCACACCTCATCAATTGGCGCCGTCTCTGGGAACACTGAGCGTTGGAGTCATGAATTTGGCGGCTCCCTCTTTGCCAAGCCACGACTCGACGATCGGGGACGGTCAGATCCGCTCCGGCTCCGTCAACATCAGTCCACACCCACCTGCCCTTCTCCTGGCATCCGACAACCTCGATCAGGAGACATATCTGATGATCAGGAGCCTCAACTTCCGCATCGGAGAAGCGGGGACTTTCTGTCTTTCAGAACCGATCTATTCGGGTCTGTCGGTAGCAACCATAGTGCATACGACAACACTAGTGTCATCCATCAGCACCACTGGAGGGACGAATACGTCCCCATCAAGCATCATGAGCAACCATAACTACGACATGGAGCTAGGATATTTGGCCGATCTCTCTAATGGTATCTCTTCCAGATTTGATAGCGAGCCAACATCAGCTCCACCATCCCGCATCGCGGACCCAAAAATGTCAACAAAAAAGAGCACGATGCAAGCATTGATTCGGGCATCAAGAAGGTAGATTCATACCCAGAACATGACTGGTGGGACTTCACCTGTCCTCAGGACGGTGTCTCCTACACCTCTGATAGATGCAACAACAACCAATACACGACACGCCACTAGGTGTGCGTGATAATAGGAGCCATGACACCAGATGGTGAAACTTCGGAACCATGCGACTCCAATGGCAACCCCATCATCCACACCAATGATTTTTTCATGTAGGATGATCCAGGAGCACACAGAGCTAGGTTAGAGACACTCGCAGACAATCGCATCGTCCAAGGACGTGAAATACATGGCAAAAACAACGGGGAATGATTATCTATTCGTATCTCTGCCGAATCGTGGGAGAAAGCGAGGAATGCCATCAAGGGTGCTGTCCCTATGATGGCAGACGCCACACATGAAGAACTCGTAGCCTACCGATGGTTGCTCCACCGCCAGAGGCGATAATTTATCAATATGTAGAGGCAACCAGAGGAGCAAAAAAGTCTAGCCGACGAGTCAATGCTACGATAAGCACAATTAAGCTCCACCCGCAACTCCGGAAGTGTCACTGGAGGAACGCAACCCAAGAGGGTGGCTCGCGGCTATAGAACATCCTGGAAAACAAAAAGGCGCGAGGTAACCCGAGATTTAGATCTATCTTTTATGTCGGTAGATTCTGCAAGCAACATAAAAGACAAAACACCCCAAGCCGCCATTGTCATGGCCCAAACATACCTACTCACTACTTAGCCCGCAGCTGATGATCCGCGGGAAGCTATCCATTGCTCAAACCGCATGGGCCTTGGCATCACTTGTGCAGGGAGATAAAGAGGTTATATCCCAACCTGAAAGATCACCACTCCATCGTAGCAGCTAGGTAGGTGGTGGAAACCCGAAAATCCAGTTCACCACACCACGTGCGCTTCAACTAAACTTCACGCAATCAAGATGCTGGGAATGATATCACCCAACACAGAGTCGACAGGTCCCGGGATGAACATAGTACCCGAAGATATACAGATGCTGAGGATGAGGATGCCTATGAGCCTTGTGGTGCGAGGTTTTGGGTCCGCAGCATAGAAAACAAAAAAATTCCTACGATGAGAACTATACGCCAAGATCTATCTACTAGGTACAGAGCAACGGGTGGACATACATCCATCGAGAACTTACCCTCGAAGACAACGAGTTTTGTTAACGAGTAGGAACTTGTGGTTGATGTAGTCGTACACTTGCCAATCTCAAGATCGAGTGGAAGTCCGAGCGCCGCAACTCAGCAGCGCATCCGTACACGCACACACGTTCAAGCCACCGGACAACCTCCACCTCCTCGATCCAGCGATCCAGCAGAAGCAGCAACTCCTTCCAGACGAAATGCCACCGGGAACATGTATCTCGCTAATCCGAGACCATGGGGAATAATTCTAGAGGGGGAGAGAGATCCTTCACAAGGAGGTGTGTGGAAGAAGGAGGAAGAGGGTGGCCTTTTATAGGAGGAGGGGGTGCCCCTCCCCATGGCCGGCACATGAAGGGGGTGCCCCTTCACCTCCTCCATTCATGTGGTGGTAACCCCTCCACATTAAAATGCCTTTTCACATTCCCTTTTAAAGTCCCCACTTTAAATGCATTAAAATTGTCTAAGTTTAATGCTCTCTCATTTAATAAAACTCTTTTATTAAATTTATTCAGAATTTTGTTAATTACTTTAATTAACAAACATTCACATATAACCCCTTGCAATATTTCAATATCACATGCAGAGCCACTTTCTGCAATTTCACCCGAAACAATTTCCGGTTTCTATCGAAACAATTCCTGCGCTTTGCAATTATTTTGTCTGAAACATATGTGCTCCAAAATGGTGTCCAGTAACTCTTAAAGTGTGTCACCCTACGGTTCGCGAATAATGCAGACATGATCGAGACCCCTCTCAGATCAATAATTAGAAGCAGGACCTGGAGATCCATACTGACTCCTACACATTCAACGATGACTTCTGTGATCGTGAGAACCTTTAACGCTATTAACTAAATCCCTTTGTCTCGCGATATATTACATGTCCGAGATTTGATCATCGGTATCTCCATATCTAGTTTGATCTCGTTGCCGACATGCACTCTTTTCTCGTTCCTGTGATATAACATTCTAGTGATCACATCACTTGCTTGCAAGCTATCTTAATGTGATATCACCGAGAGGGCCCAGAGTATATCTATCCATCATCGGAATTGACAAATTCCACTCTTGATCCATGAGCCTCAACATAACACCTTCGTAGCACTAAACTCATCTTTATAGTCACCCTGTTACGGTGTGACGTTTGATGTTATCAAGATACTCTTCCGGTGTTAGCAATTAACATGATCTCATAGTCTAAGGATAAAGATTACTTCGTATGATGTTATAGCAATATAAACATAATGACTTGATCATAATGCTATACTTCGGATGATTATTCATCACATCATTTCACAAATGCTGTGACCTTGTTATTAACAACATCCAATGTCCATGATCAGGAAACCTTGATCATCTTGTTAATCAACAAGCTAGTCTATAAGAGAGGCATAACTAGGAACCCTTTTTGTTTATTAAACACACATGTATTGACGTTTCCGATCAATACAATTATAGCATGCAAAATAAACATTTATCATAAACATGGAATTAGATAATAACCACTTTATTATTGCCTCTCGGGCATATTCCCTTCAGTCTCCCACTTGCACTAGAGTCAATAATCTAGTTTGAAAAAACTTTGCGTATTGAACAACTATGGCTTTCTGGTGTTGCATATACGTGATTACTAGTGGTTAACATAATTTTTGGATCTGACAGTTTCAGGTCCGTGTGTATTTGCATGTCTTTGCATCTCTACGCATCACTCATTCCCAAATGAGATGGCATTGTATAAATTTGGTCCTTTGGTGTTCGTTTGGGTTAAAATATGTTGATATTATTTGCATACAATATATCTTCATAGTATTAGCCCACTTTGAACCACACCTAGTTTGATAACAAACTACATAACACAAATGCCCTCCTTTGCTACTACTATAGCAGTTATATACTTAGCCTTTTGTTGTAGTATCCGTCACAATGTCTCAACTTTGGAACACATCCAAATCCATCATGGAACATCCTTTCCATTACATTGTGCCACCCATAGTCTAAATTGAGATAAATTTAATTTGTATCTCGTGACAAAAAAATAGTATCAATGTAACACCTTACAATGAACTACCTTTAACTATTTGTCACTTATACATGATATATTCTTAGTTCTTCCAAAGCTCATAAGAATATCTTTACTATCGTCCAATGATCATCTTATGAATCATTCTGGTATGTGCTCATAATATTTAGAGCATAGGACATTTTGGATATATACATATCATGGTATAATCGATCAAAATATTCATGTGATTTTACTCACCAAGTGTTGAAACACTTGAATCTTGATACAATTCTTTCCATGCAGCAAGAACCTTTCTTGTTGTTTCCATATTGAACCCTTTCAATATATCATATATGTATGTCTGGCACAACCATATTAGCGCCTTAATCTATCCATATAGATATTGATGCCAAATATTCTGGGTTTGCCCAAGTCTTTCATCGAAATCTTATTTTAATGAAATTATTAACTTGTGTCAATACAAGATACATCATTTCCAATCAACAATATGTCCTCTACATAATGTATTAGAAATATGTCTCAGCGCTCCCACTTAATTTCTTGCAAATGCAAGCATCTTTATCATCTCCGATGATTTAAACTCTTTTAACAGTTTCATCATGGTGAAGATTCCAACTCCGCTATGCTTACTTCAACTATTGAAGTTTGCGTGCCCTTTTAGCACCCTTTGAATTAACAAAACCCTTCAGACCGTGTCTTGTACACGTCCTAGGTAACCATTATATTAGAAGAACATTGTTTTGTTTGTTCGACTACCATACATCAA
Organism: Avena eriantha; assembly: GCA_910589775.1. Classification (NCBI taxonomy): domain Eukaryota; kingdom Viridiplantae; phylum Streptophyta; class Magnoliopsida; order Poales; family Poaceae; genus Avena; species Avena eriantha. Next base: position 325,502,318 of record OU342743.1, read on the forward strand.
ATTATATGTAGTGGTTGCTACATTAATCCGTCAAGACTAAATATCGCTATGAAAGATCAAATCTTGTCATAGTCAACTCCTTGAACATTGTCGTAAACTTCTTTCTGACATGTCGACTATTTCATAGATGTTAAACATCCATGTCTTATTTCTTTATAGATCCAAACATGACCGATAGGCTTCACGCCTTTCCGGAGGGTCTTCCAAGTTCAGAAACTTGATTTCTCGTGTATGGATACTATCACGGATTCTATGACTTCTAGTCATTTTATGGAGTCAGGGCCCATCATCGCTTCTTTGCATGTAGTCGGTTCATCATTGTCAAAACAATAACGACTTGCTTATCAAATCACACTATTTGATTCTTACCGACCCACACGGTTCAATAGGAACTCTAATCTCCGAGATCACACCCTTTCTAATCACGGGAGCCATGAGCATTGTGGCCGCCACCGGGACACTTTCCGGCGCTATGCTACTTAGCACATATAGCTAAGGTTCAACAACCTTATCAAAGTTCTATTGTCCTCCCACTTAAATTTTCACGAAAAATTCCTTCTCAAGAAACTTGACGTTCCAAGTAACAAACTCTTTTGTCCTCGGTGTTATGGAGAAATTCCCAACAAATTCTTTGGGATAACCTACAAATATGTGCTTATCCGACTTTGGTTGTAAACATTTTACTTATGCTTAGCATACCAAAATTTAAGAAAAGACAATTCGGGTTTCATCCCAAACCATAACTTATATGATGTCATTTCAATGGATCACGATGGTGCTCTTTTCAGTGTAAAAGCGGTAGTCTCTAAAGCTTCAATCCTTAAAACATAATGGCAGTTTTATAAATGACACCTTCGATCTTACCATGTCAAACATGGTTTGATTTCATCTCTCGAATATGCCATACTCCTATGGTTTATCAGGAAACACAAATCATGGAACAATTTCCTCAAATCTTAAGTGTTTTGCTAAACATGTAACTCAACTATCTTCCTTTATGATCAAATGAGAAACTATTTTATTTTCTTGTTACAATGATTTTTCACTTCATCTTGAAAGTCTTTGAACAATTTTCAAATGTTTCATACTTCTTCCTTATTAAGTAAATATATAGATATATTCACTCAAATTTTTGGAGAAAGCATATGAAGCAAAAAAATCCAGCGCATATGGCTACATATAATGGACTATATACATCAACATGCATAATATCCAATAAGTTAGTCATCCGTTCCTCTTTGGCCTATGGACGGAGTTTCAATTATCTTGAGGAAAGTCTCACAAACGTCAATTGATCAAAATCAAAGACTCCAAAAATCCATCAACATGGATTTTCTTCATGTTTTCTTTCCAATATAATTTAAACAGCGATGTCACTTCGTAAGTGATGTTTCAATCATTTGTCTTGTGACATTTTAGTAATAGTGTTTATGGATATGATTTCTCCCACTAGACATGTAAAAGTTCATCCATCCTTTATGGAATACGGTAATTATTTGAACAATCATTGTTCTCATAATACCGGAACAAAATAATAATTATGAAAACAAATCTTGAAGGCTAGGTTTGACGACAACGAAAAAAACACAATAACACTTTATTTGTTTTCGATGAACATCATCACTTATTCTCTTGCTAGTTACTTAGGCCATTGCAGTTCATGAATTGCGTTGTCTTGTATGACACTTCATACCAACCAATTCAGTATCCAATACCGGTATCCAATACCTCAGAACCACATTGTTTAAGAAGCAAGGAATACAACCATAACATGTATATCTTCTATATACATAAGTTGGACATCTCCAACCTTTTCTTTTTTGCCAAATATTTTATAGATTCTCTTTCAACAATTCCTTTTCTTTTAAAAGAATCTATCAACATCAATAGTTGTGTCATTCACATGACACATAGTACAAAGTGTATATAGTCAAATACTAATACCTTTGAACTTGCACTTTGAAGTAGATCACCATCATCAAATATTTAGTGTTCTTTCAAAAATCCATTCTTTAGTAATCTATTAGTGTAGTAAACATTTTACTTACTTCTTCTATTCATCCTTATCATGACATTTTTCACGATCAAGCTACTATAGCCTATAAGGAAGAATCGCGGGTATAATGTTAGTTCCCAAAACCTTTTTGGGAGATCCATATGCTTAGCATCTCCATCCTTCACAAATTCTCATACAATATGAGAACATGTATTTTGCTAAATTATACTCTATCATAATGCAACCAAAAACATTGTTTCAGATATCACAATATGTTTCACACACGATGGTTTCTGAAAAAAATTCAGCTCCTATATAATCTTGATATTAAAACAACTTTTGAATATCAATAATCATGGAGGCAAACATGATACTTTAGATACTAACATTGGAATTCTTACTCTTGATTTAATACTACTTATTAAACTTCACGGAGTAAATAGAGTTTGCTGAAAGTTTGCAATAGGACTTCTAAACTTTAAATTGACATTCAAAAACAATACGATACCAGTTCGTAAAGTAAATATCCAGAATTCTATAGTTCCATTATCTCAATTACAACTAAGCATAAGGTAGAAAACGAATGCCAATGACTACAACAAACTATGCAAATTCACTTTTATTTAGTTTATGACAAATTTAGTTCGACTAATCCAAATTAGAAATGAACTCCCACTCAAAAATGACATCCCTCGTGCCCTTTTGGTGATTACATGAACCAAATCCACTACACCAAGTCCGATCATCACGTGAGTTGATGTAGCTTCAAAGGCGAGCATCTATATGGGTATCATATCAACTATATGAATCATGCTTAACCTTTCAGTCCGTGTTCCGAGGCCATGTCTGTATATGCTAGGCTCGCCAAGTAAGAACCTTAGTACTCGCATGTGTAAAACTATCTTACACCCATTTGTATGAAAGTGTAGAGTCGAGTACACCCGATCATCACGTGATGTCTCGAAACACGATCCACAAAACGGTGCATACTTAAGGAAGAACACATTTTTATCTTGATATCTAAATGAGGGATCATCTTACAATGCTACAGAAAGCGCCAAACTAGCAGTATACGATGCTAACATCTAATGTGTAAAGTGAGATGATATGGTCCATGCATTTGATCTCTATCATTTGCATCATGGTATGATATCTATCATTCCTTTGTGTGTAAGGCCAAGGCCTATGGAACTTACACGTTGAGTATGTTGTAAGAGTATCTATCATACATCTACTTACAATAATACCATATCAAGACACTAGCCTAGCAACGATCTAAACTAGACGCCTCTAATTTATCAATTGCAAGTTTTACGTGGCTTAGGGCTTTCGGAGATAGAACCGGTCTTACCTACGAACATGAACCACAACGAGGATAACCAAGTTATTAGCAACTCATTGTAAATCAGATATTGACTATAGTAGGAGAGACAGACACCCGCCAGCCACTTATGTAAAACAAGTTGCATGTCATTCGTGGAACCGGTCTCATGTACGATGACATGTAAGGTTGGTCCGGGCCGCTTCATCCCACTATTCCACCAATATCCAAAATACATAGAAGATGCAATAACATGATCATCATCGCCCACATATAAACATATGTGTACTACCCGTGCAAAGCACCTACGCATAGATCAGGCTCTGATACCACTGTGGTGGTAACCCCTCCACATTAAAATGCCTCTTCACATTCCCTTTTAAAGTCCCCACTTAAATGCATTAAAATTCTCTAAGTTTAATGCTCTCTCATTTAATAAAACTCTTTTATTAAATTTATTCAGAATTTTGTTAATTACTTTAATTAACAAATATTCACATATAACCCCTTGCAATATTTCAATATCACATGCAGAACCACTTTCGGCAATTTCACCCGAAACAATTTCTGGTTTCTATCGAAACAATTCCCGCGCTTTGCAATTCTTTCGTCTGAAACATATGTGCTCCAAAATGGTGTCTGATAATTCTTAAGTGTGTCACCCTACGGTTCGTGAATAATGCAGACATGATCGAGACCCCTCTCAGATCAATAATCAGAAGCGGGACCTGGAGATCCATACTGACTCCTACACATTCAAAGATGACTTCTGTGATCGTGAGAACCTTTAATGCTAGTAACTAAATCCCTTTGTCTCGCGATATATTACATGTACGAGATTCGATCATCGGTATCTCCATACCTAGTTTGATCTCGTTGCCGACATGCACTCTTTTCTCGTTCCCGTGATATAACATTCTAGTGATCACATCACTTGCTTGCAAGCTATATTAATGTGATAACACCGAGAGGGCCCGGAGTATATCTATCAGTCATCGGGTGTAACAACCTCAGACCCTACGCTCTAAGTTCAAGCCTGGATGAACCAAAAGTGGATAAGGGATTTTACAGCGGGGGCCCAGGGCCACCCACGTGTAGGCTCGTCGACCACCCTAACCACTTCCAAGAACATCGGGAGAAGAGCGAGTGGCGTAGGCAATAGGCGAAGAGATCAAATACATACACAAGTGAGTATGTATGCAAGCTACCTTACAACAGTTCTCAGAGCCATACCATCTAAAAGAAATAGAAATATTGCAACGCCATACGGCAAGATCCAAATATCCTAGATAGAGATAATAATTTAGGATAGCTCCTCATACATCAACCAACAGAGTATCAAGCGGAAGCGGGAAACCAGATCCGAGTACGGATAAGAAGCAAATCGGCATAAGATGCCACATAAATAAGCACGTCCCGCCCACAGATCTCACGGATCCCCATCCCCGGAATCTCTACACCGAGTGATCGTTGCCAACATCGTCTGTTTCCTCCACCCAGTATCCATCTTGCGAATACACCTGTTCATCTGAATCAAACAATTTATCGTGTGAGACCCTAGGGGTACTCAGCAAGTCTTTATGCCTCTAAAGGGGACATATACCTAGGGTGACGCAATTGCAGCAAAAGATAATAACCAAAAAGTCTATAGATACTCACTAACCATCCGCAACCAATGATAGGCGGATGTCCGTTAATTAGAAACAACAGTTATAACAGTATAAAGTAACAAATCCATCCTCCTTCTCGCTTACCAACGAGAAAGCGGACAAACAACCCATCCGTTGGCAGTTTTGTTAATCATTCCTTGGGTATTGCACTAATTACTAGTCAGATATTTAGTCAAATTAAGACGGTACTTTAGCTATGCTTGTCTATGATCGAGAAACTGTGCTCCAAGTCGTCCATAACCGCGGACACGGCTTTCAGAAAGATTTACCCTGCAGGGGTGCACAAATAGCAACACACACACGATCGACCTCGGAAAAACCAAATTAAAACCCAACGAGGCTTTCACGACAAAGCAATCACAGGATTCATAAAATATTTCAGGGGGCCACCCCACTAAGCTACCTGCAACAAAATTGGCCGGCTCCGAAATGGACCCAGGGTTTGTGACGACGGCTATAAATGACTGGGAACCCGAAAGTGTGACTGGGCTTGTCGATACCGCGAAAACGTGGCACGATCCAAAATAGTACAGGTGCTCCACGCACAATCTTAAATAAAGCAGTAAAGCATGGCATAGGTACAGAATAGTAATAAAGCCCCAAACTACTTTGTGGCCCCAAGAAATAAGAAATGAATTGAGGTCTAGCTAAGGGGATTCATGGCATATGCGGATGGTGCGATAGTCAAGGAACAGGTATCAAGTACTCGGTGTCCTACGGGACACAAGTGGACATAAAAACCAAATAACAGATATTGCCCATCGGTGCCTCTTTCATTAGTTATCCCATTTCTACTCAGGTTAAGTTGTTTAGGTACCTCGTTATCCATCAGACACTCACATACCCTACACATGTTATTCTACGACTCGCATGGCTCAAACAACTCCTGTAGTAGTGGCTCATGGGATGGAGGAACAAGCTCGGTGGGGTTTTAAAAGTAAAGGCTATGCAGTACTTGGGATTCAATTTAATGCAATCACGCCTCCATGATGCAAGAATAAGATAGAAACAATAGGTACTATATGTATGCAAGCATGTGGTAGTGCTTGCCTGGCAGCTCAGTTGAAGCGAGAGATAGATCTGGGTAGTACTCCTGGTATTCCTGATAATTCCCCTGCTCGGCGTCTATTCGAAAAGAACCAAACAAACAAGGGCCAATATAAATAAAGTGCGCAAGCATAGGAATAAAATGCGACAAGCAACCAAGCATGCCATGATGAATGATGCACAATTTACATGGCATAGCATAGCATGGCATGGGTGAGGTGTGGGGTCCAAGAATAAAGCATTTTATTAGGTTTTTAGTTATGTTTTGCTCCCATAAAAATTGATGTATGATTAATATTTACATGATGTATGCTTCAATTCATATCATGGAATGCGTAGTTAGAATGGGCTCGTCGCGCTGATCGATTTAGACATATTATTTGTCAAATTTGGAGTTATAGAATTAAAGTTATTAATTAATTGAGGGAAAAAGGCATATATTGCAGATTTAATAATTTCGAAAATTTAAAATAGTCAAACCTTATTTTTGATGGCATATTTGAAATCCTCACATTTTTCTGATTCAAAAACATATATTATTTGTATTATTTAGAATTACAAAGATAAAGTTATTAATTTCTGGATATCAAAACATAAAAGCAATTTCCTGGATTTATTTTATTAACAGAAAAGGTGCTGGGACTTTTTGTACTGAGGCATAGCTAGCCGTAGACACCGACGTGTGGCCCAGGCGCTGAGTCAGCGCCAGCTGACACAGCAGACGCGGGGAAGATTTTTCTCACCACGGCTGTGCTTAGCCACAGGGAATGACAGGTAGGACAGAGGCTGCAGGGCCGCCTAACGCGCGACCAACGGGGGTGTGACAGCTGGCCGGGGGAGGGACCTGCGCGTGCTTGACACAACTCCAGGGGGGAGGGGGGTTGTGCAAAGTCTGAAACAGATCTGATTGATCAGCAGAAAATCGTTTAGCTGGAACGAACTTTGGATGAAGATTGTGACGGAACCGATGGGAATTTGGAGATGGCACAAAAAGCAAAGTTGGCAACTAAAGAGAGGAATACAACTTCCATGTACGGAGTTTCTCCGGTGGAGCACTGTGGAGCCCGGAAATTGAGGAAGAACAGGTGGGTTCCTATACCGCAAAACTGACGAACACTGTCCGAAAAGCGCCAGCGAGATGCATCCTTTCTACTAGTTTCCACGGATGATTCCGAGCTCATCTATGGACGGATCTGGGCGTGCTATAGCTCGTTGGAAAGAGGGGACGACCATCTACAACTTTTGTTCAGAGAGGTTTACCGGAGGAGGGCTGTGTCGGCCGGAAATCGTCTTGGTTCAGAGGAAAACACAACAACTGCTAACTGTCGGTGAGATGCAGAGACACGATGATTTCTTGCTGACTTCGCGAGATATTTTTGATTAAACTACTGGATAAAATTGAGCGTCGTTTGATCCTAGTGGTAGCTGGTTCATTCTTCTACGCGTAGATCTATGGGTTAGCGCTGGGGACGAAGTGTGGTGGCTGGAAGAGATGAGGGAACAGGAGCCTGCATCGCTGCTACTGTCTACGCACGCTGTGCAACTACTGTGCGCATGCGGGGGCGTGGCATCGACGCGTGCTGGCGAACAGGAGAAGGCGAGGCAGGGGAAGAGAGGGAGGGGAAGCTCACCAAGATGGGATTGTGGAAGGATGGCTCGGCCGGAGGCGGTCCGTGGTGACAGGGACGCCGGAAAAGGGACTGGAAGAGAGGGTGCTGTAACTGTTGTGCGGCTGCTACGAATACGCGTGCGGCGCGACATGCGTGCGCGGCTAAAGGACGTGTGCGAGCAGGCGGTAGCGATGCAAGGCAAGCAGAGAGCTGGGGCGAGGCGGGGGCTCACCAAGGTGTGGTCGGCGATGTGGTGGTCGGTCGGGAGACGACGGTGGCGGTGGCGTGGCGACGATGGTGGCCAAGACACAGGCGTGGAGAAAAGTGGAGGAGGAAGGGGAATAGGGTGATGCGATCTGGCAGGAGTGGTTGGGGATGGCTGGGATTGCCAGCTGCTGCTGGCCTGCTTTAAGCAGAGGAGAGAGGGTGCACGCGAGGAAGGGGTGGGGTTGGTGATCACGTGCGCAAGAGGGGGAAGATCAATAGGATCGCCTCGGCTCTCCTTTGTTGCTCGAGCCGGAACAGAGAGGAGAGTGCAACGCAGGTGCAGCGAGGCCAAGCTGGGGTGTTTGCTTTAGCTAGGTTAGAACTAGCTGGGTCGGTTAGGGGTAGATGGTTAGGCTTGGGGTTAGCTAGGTTTAGCTAGACTAGACATGATTCTCCTCCCCTTTTCTTTTAATGCTTCAAGATTTAAAACAAGACAAGGGATGATCTACAAATAGCTCAACAAGATCCAATAAAGCCCAAAAAGGAAAACTAAGATGGTGAGAGGAGGTGTCCCTTAGAGGTTTGATTTAAACTTGAGCATCTTGTTTGGATTCCAAAGAAAACATGCTCTACTTAAATCAAAAGAAAAGGCAAAAGGAAAGGAGAGAATGGTAAGCTTGCATGGGCCATGCATAAATAATAAATGCCATTTCTAGTAGTGAAAACAACTAGAATTTCACATGGCATTTATATAATCATGATTCACCATTGAATAAGGCCCAACAAAAAAAATTGGAAGCTTGTTTGTCATATGAGGTTATTTGATACATGCATACATATGAAGCCACATGATCATGTAGTGTGTGTTTTCCCAGTAGATTCAATTATAGTCCATGTGGCATCATATATGAGCATACATTAAATAAAATCATATGGGAGCATGAAGGTTTAGGGGTGGAACCGTCTTAACAACTATGAGCTAGAATTAAAATCAAGGAGAAGCAATTGCTCATATTTAGCTTAGGATGGTGGGATTATGAGGTGGTGGAAAATTTAAGGTGGTGACAAAGAAAGGTGGTGGAGTTAAAAGAGAGATGCCCCCAACTCAACTTGGGCATGAGCAATTCATCAAGAAGCAAATACATTTTATTAAGAACCAAATACAATTGATAAATGCATATGAGACAAAAACCAAATGAAAAGAGTTTTATATGATGCTCAAATGCAATGTGGCTTAATGACATGAGCATGATATAATTATGATGCAACAATTATATGTAGGAATGTAGCATATTATTATTAGACCATGTAGCATTACAGATGTTAGACATATGGGATGCTACAACTCTCCCCAACTAAAAAGGAATCTCACCCCGAGATTCTAGGAAGAAGAAGAAGACACGAAGAGGGTAGGATACTTGGCATGGAGCTCATCCTCGCATTCCCAAGTGGCTTCATCAACGGAATGGTGCGACCACTGCACCTTGCAGAACTTGATAGACTTGTTGCGAGTATTTCTTTCTGGGACTTCTAGGATTTTTGTGGGGTGTTCTTGATAAGACAGATCTTCTTGGAGATTGATGAGCTCATGGTCCACGGTCCTGCCGGGATCCTTGAAGCACTTCTTGAGTTGAGAGATATGGAAAACATCATGAACCTTGATCTTTTCAGGGAGCTCAAGAGCATAAGCGACTTCTCCTCTTCTTCCACGAACTTTGAAAGGACCGATGTATCTAGGAGCCAGCTTCCCTTTGATACCAAACCGGTGCGTGCCTCTCATGGGAGTGACACGAAGGTAAACGAGATCACCAGGGACATACTCCATGTCCGTGTGCTTTTTGTCATGGTTGCTCTTTTGTCGACTTTGAGCAACCTTCAGGTTCTCAAGAATGATAAGAACCTTCTCTTCTGCTTGAGTGACAATGTCGGGGCCAAAGAATTTTCTTTCACCTGCCCCTGACCAACCAATCGGAGATCGGCATTTGCGACCATAGAGGACCTCAAAGGGTGCCATCTAGAGACTCTTCTGATAGTTGTTGTTGTAAGAGAATTCAGCATAAGGAAGGCATTCTTCCCACTTCATGCCGAAAGAAATAACGCAAGCGCGGAGCATATCTTCTAGAATCTGATTGATCCTTTCAACTTGCCCTTGCGACTGAGGGTGGTAAGCTGTGGTGAAGTTCAACTTTGTTCCCAAAGCATTTTGGAAACTTCCCCAGAACTTGGAAGTGAAGATGCTTCCACGGTCTGAGCTGATCTCAAGAGGAACCCCATACAGAGAGACAATTCTGTTGATATAGAGCTCAACCAACTGAATTGCCGAAATTGTTTCCTTGACGGGAAAGAAGTGAGCCACTTTTGAGAGCCTGTCAATGACAACATAGATTGCATTGTTGCCCTTCTGCGACCTTGGAAAACCAGTTATGAAGTCCATCTCTACTTTCTCCCATTTCCATTCCGGAGGCTTCAATGGCTGTAGAAGACCGGAAGGTTTCTGATGGACAACTTTAACTCTGCGGCAGACATCGCACTCAGAGACATACTTGGCACAACATTGTTTCAACCCAGGCCACCAATACTGTGTTTTCAAGTCCATGTACATCTTTGTGCTGCCAGGATGGGTAGAAAGAACAGAATCATGCGCCTCCTTAAGAACTTACTCTCTCAAATCCGGATCGTTCGGAACGAACATCCGGTTTTCAAAAAATAGAGCTCCTTGATCATCGACGTGGAAGGACTCATACCTCGGCAGCTGAATATTGGAAATGATGTTTTTGGTGTAAGCATCACCTCGCTAACTAGCACGATTCTTTTCTTCCAAGAGAGGGGTTGCCAAAAGATTCAGAAGATACCCTTGATGCATAATCTCAAGGTTGAGTTGGCGGAATTCCTCGCACAAGAGAGGTTGTTGTTCTTCCACCATGAGGTTATTGACATAAGATTTTCGGCTGAGAGCATTGGCCATGACATTAGCTTTGCCAGGAGTGTAGTTGATGGTGAGATCGAAGTTATTGATCGTTTCAATCCATCTCCTTTTGCGAAGGTTGAGATCAGGTTATGTGAAGATGTACTTCAGGCTTTTGTGGTCAGAAAAGATCTCACAACGATTTCCAAGCAAGTAGTGCCTCCATACTTTTAGAGCGAAGACAACCGCTGCAAGTTCAATATCATGTGTTGGATAGTTGAGCTCATGAGTTTTCAACTGACGAGAGGCATAAGCAACCACTTGTTTTTCTTGCATGAGGACCGCACACAATCCTTGCAATGAGGCGTCACAAAAGATCTGAAAAGGCTTTGATGTATCTGGAGGAATCAAGACTGGTGTGGAAGTGAGCTTCTCTTTGAATGTCTCAAAGCTAGCTTGACATGCAGGAGACCAAAGGTATTTCTTGCCTTTCTTGAGGAGGTCGGTAAGAGGCTTCGCAATCTTCGAGAAGTTCTGAACGAAGCGACGGCAATAACTAGCCAAACCAAGGAAACTCCGGACTTCTTTGACATTTTTGGGTGGAAGCCACTCAACAATTGTCCGAACAGTTTCTGGGTTGACGGCAATGCCCTTAGCAGAGATGACGTGACCAAGATAGGTGACTTCGGGAAGCCAAAATTCACACTTGTAGAACTTTGCATACAGGCGGTTCTCACGAAGCTTGTTTAGGACACACCGAAGGTGTTCTTCATGTTCTTCCTTTGACTTAGAATAGACTAGAATGTCATCCAGATAGACCACGACGAACTTATCAAGATACTCCATGAAAACCGAGTTCATAAGCCTCGAGAAGGTGGCAGGTGCGTTGGTGAGACCGAAGGACATGACCGTGTACTCGTACAGGCCATAGCGGGTGGTGAAAGCTGTTTTGGGAACATCTTCCTTGCGAATCTTGATATCCACTTCTCAAGTCAAGCTTAGAGAATACCACAGCTCCAGCTAGCTGATCGAAGAGATCATTAATCCGCGGAAGGGGATATTTATTCTTGATGGTTTTTGCATTGAGAGCTCGGTAATCAACACAAAGTCGATCAGTGCGGTCTCGCTTCTTCACAAAGATGGTTGGGCTACCCCAAGAAGAAGTGCTGTGCTGAATGAAACCCAACTTCTCTTGTTCATCAAGCTAACGTTTGAGTTCAGCCAACTCAGCAGGACCCATTTTATAAGGCCGCTTGGAGATAGGAGCGGTTCCAGGTTCAAGCTCAATCACAAACTCGACCTCTCGGTCAGGAGGCATACATGGTAACTCTTCAGGAAAAACATCTGGGAACTCACGGACCACCGGAACATTCTGAATAGCATCCATAGCATCATCATTCAGAGCAGACAAAGAGAAGAGCTGAATTGCAGGAGTCAGACTTGGAGAATAGACTATATGGCCTTCAGGAATTTTCAGAGAGACCGAGTGTTCAGCACAATCAATCACAGCTGCATTTGCTGTTAACCAATCCATGCCCAAGATAACATCGATGTCGGAATTGCCGAGAATGATTAAGGAAGCCAGGAACGAAGAACCACCAATCTCAATTTGATTGCCGTGGCTGATTTTAGAAGCCTTCATGTTTGATCCAGGAGATTGCACCATGAGGCGAGTTGGTAAAGCATCCGAAGGTAACCCATTATTCTCCGCAAACTTGTATGACACGAATGAATGTGATGCACCAGAATCAAATAAAACTCGTGCATGAACCGAGTTAACAGGAAGCATACCCATCACAACTCCAGGTGCATGCTCGGCTTGAGCGACGTTGACACAATTGGCACGAGCAACAGTGGACCCGGGCTTGGTGTTGATGTTGAGAGCCCGTGGTGCAGGTGCACGAACCATAGAAGGACTTGCTGCAGGTCTTGGAGGTGGTGGAGGAAGAGCCTTGTTATTCATGGGACAACTCCAGTGTTGATGCCTAGTGTTCCCACAAGTGTAACAAGCACCAGGTGGACGTGGAGCAGCGTAGCCAGGGACTCCACCAGGCGCTCTAGGGTAGTTGTGGTTGTAGCCCCTAGGAGCAGCGTTGAAGGAGGTTGGTGGCCTTGCTGCGTAGCTTGGAGGTCTTGGTGGAGCCGGGAGCGGCGGTGCGGTATTAGGAACCCACACGCGGCGCTTAGAAGGAGCTGTCATAGCTAAAGAGCTTGCTACGTCACGACTGTGTTTCTTGGACTCCTCGAACACTTGCCTACTGGCTTCTTCCTGTAGAGCTGTATGTTGGAGTTCCAAAAAAGACCCTGGCCTTGCATGAGTGATTGCATATTTGATAGATGCATTGAGCTCTTGCCTGAACCTCTTTTGTTTCTTCTTGTCATCAGAGATCTCATCGCCACCATACCGAGAAAGATTCATGAAGTTTCTGATATAGGTGTTGACATTGTCATTGCCCTGCTTGAGGTTGAGAAATACCTCCTTCATTCTCTCCATGACAATTCTGACAGGTATTGCTCTTTGAAAGCCCCAACGAACTGCTCCCAAGTAGGCTGAAAACTAGAGTAGTTTGCCTTCAGGTAATTCTCCCACCATAGAGATGCGTCTCCTTTCAGAAGGTGAGTGGCGCATTTTACCCATTCTTGTTCAGGAACATCAGCAGTCATCAGCAACCTTGACATCTCACGCAGCCAATCATCAGCATCCAGTGGCTGATCAGACACCTCAAAGTGGCGCGGGTTAAACTTCAAAAAGTCCTTGATGTCTCCTCGCTTGGGAGGTGGAGGTAGCGGGGCAAACTCATTCCTCCTGACACTTTCTTCAAAACGTTGCTGGTTCTGTTGCATTGTTCCCAAGGCATTAGCAATACTTGCCAACGCAGCCCCCAGTTCAGGTGGTATGTCATCCTCAGTGCGGCGTGGTGGTGCCATCCTGTGATTGATATAAAACTCAAGTTAGTACCATAATGGAAATAATAATAATCCAAAATAGTACCAAAATGGAATTAACCAAGATTAAAGGATACAATTTGCCGAGGTGATATTAAAATATCAACAAAGTTCAAAGCACCTAGAAGATAGTAAGCATATTGCACACGACTGAATAAGGAGTGTGGTACACAAAGCTATCAAAGAAAAAAATTCCGCAAATTTCGGCATTAAAATACCACTATATGTGCAAAACCACTTAACGAATCAAGACTAGTAACTCTACCAATTCAATATACAAGAGCGAATGATAAAAGTAGTGGTATGGTCGCGACTCCATCCCGCACTCAAAGGATTACTCCGCACATGAATAAGTAAAACACATATCCCGACTCTCTTCCTTCTTAAGATGAACCTAAAGATTAGCAACTACGGAAAAAAACACCCCTAACAAGATAGCGTCGGATAACAAAGAGTAAGATAGACCGCGTCGGTATACAACGAATCAGATTGATCGCGTCGGTTTAGAAAAACCTGTCGGCATGGAATGTACCAACAGTTGATAACCAAAAGGCAGATAGCAACAACAAGTTGGATGCAACAGATAGACAAAAAATTACCCACACACACACTCACACAACCTATGGTACTACAGAACCCAGAACACGTGAATCCTAGTTTGAATTTTTAGAAGAGGATTGAAAACGTTACACTGCCTTACCAGAAAAGGGTGGGTGGGTGGGTAAGAAGAAAAATGGAAGCAGTCCTACTCTCGCCTTTTGTTTTCCCTAGTATACATAGCTACCAAAATATTTGCTAGACTGACAACGACCATTGTGGCTGAGACCCTGAAGGGCGGAATGGTTCTGATACCAATTGTAACAACCTCGGACCCTACGCTCTAAGTTCAAGCCTGGATGAACCAAAAATGGATAAGGGATTTTACAGCGGGGGCCCAGGGCCACCCACGTGTAGGCTCGTCGACCGCCCTAACCACTTCCAAGAACATCGGGAGAAGAGCGAGTGGCGTAGGCAACAGGCGAAGAGATCAAATACATACACAAGTGAGTATGTATGCAAGCTACCTTACAACAGTTCTCAGAGCCATACCATCTAAAATAAATAGAAATATTGCAACGCCATACGGCAAGATCCAAATATCCTAGATAGAGATAATAATTTAGAATAGCTCCTCATACATCAATCGATAGAGTATCAAGCGGAAGCGGGAAACCAGATCCGAGTACGGATAAGAAGCAAATCGGCATAAGATGCCACATAAATAAGCACATCCCGCCCACAGATCTCACGGATCCCCATCCCCGGAATCTCTACACCGAGTGATCGTTGCCAATATCGTCTGTTTCCTCCACCCAATATCCATCTTGCGAATACACCTGTTCATCTGAATCAAACAATTTATCGTGTGAGACCCTAGGGGTACTCAGCAAGTCTTTATGCCTCTAAAGGGGACATATACCTAGGGTGACGCAATTGCAGCAAAAGATAATAACCAACAAGTCTATAGATACTCGCTAACCATCCGCCTAACCAATGATAGGTGGATTTCCGTTAATTAGAAACAACAGTTATAACAGTATAAAGTAACAGATCCATCCTCCTTCTCGCTTACCAACGAGAAAGCGGACGAACAACCCATCCGTTGGCAGTTTTGTTAATCATTCCTTGGGTATTGCACTAATTACTAGTCAGATATTTAGTCAAATTAAGACGGTACTTTAGTTATGCTTGTCTATGATCGAGAAATTGTGCTCCAAGTCGTCCATAAACGCGGACACGGCTTTCAGAAAGATTTACCTTGCAGGGGTGCACAAATAGCAACACACACACGATCAACCTCGGAAAAACCAAATCAAAACCCAATGAGGCTTTCACGACAAAGCAACACCGGATTCATAAAATATTTCAGGGGGCCACCCCACTAAGCTACCTGCAACAAAATTGGCCGGCTCCGAAATGGACCCAGGGTTTGTGACGACGGCTATAAATGACTGGGAACCCGAAAGTGTGACTGGGCTTGTCGATACCGCGAAAACGTGGCACGATCCAAAACAGTACAGGTGCTCCACGCACAATCTTAAATAAAGCAGTAAAGCATGGCATAGGTACAGAATAGTAATAAAGCCCCAAACTACTTTGTGGCCCCAAGAAATAAGAAATGAATCAAGCTCTAGCTAAGGGGATTCATGGTCCCATATGCGGATGGTGCGATAGTCAAGGAACAGGTATCAAGTACTCGGGGTCCTACGGGACACAAGTTGACATAAAAACCAAATAACAGATATTGTCCACCGGTGCCTCTTTCATTAGTTATCCCATTACTACTCAGGTTAAGTTGTTTAGGCACCTCGTTATCCATCAGACACTCACATACCCTACACATGTTGTTCTACGACTCGCATGGCTCAAACAACTCCTGTAGTAGTGGCTCATGGGATGGAGGAACAAGCTCGATGGGGTTTTAAAAGTAAAGGCTATGCAGTACTTGGGATTCAATTTAATGCAATCGCGACTCCATGATGCAAGAATAAGATAGAAGCAACATGTACTATATGTATGCAAACATGTGGTAGTGCTTGCCTGGCAGCTCAGTTGAAGCGTTAGATGGATCTGGGTAGTACTCCTGGGATTCCTGATAATTCCCCTTCTCGGCGTCTATTCGAAAAGAACCAAACAAACAAGGGCCAATATAAATAAAGTGCGCAAGCATAGGAATAAAATGCGACAAGCAACCAAGCATGCCATGATGAATGATGCACAATTTACATAGCATAGCATAGCATGGCATGGGTGAGGTGTGGGGTACAAGAATAAAGCATTTTATTAGGTTTTTAGTCATATTTTGCTCCCATAAACATTGATGTATGATTAATATTTACATGATGCATGCTTCAATTCATATCATGGAATCCGTAGTTAGAACGGGCTCGTCGCGCTAATCCATTTAGACATATTATTTGTCAAATTTGGAGTTACAGAATTAAAGTTATTAATTAATTGAGGGAAAAAGGCATATATTGCAGATTCAATAATTTCGAAAATTTAAAATAGTCAAATCTTATTTTGGATGGCATATTTGAAACTCTCATATTTTTCTGATTTATTATTTGTATTATTTAGAATTACAAAGATAAAGTTATTAATTTATGGATATCAAAACATAAAAGCAATTTCCTGGATTTATTTTATTAACAGAAAAGGTGATGGGACTTTTTGTACTGAGGCATAGCTAGCCGCAGACACCGACGTGTGGCCCAGGCGCTGAGTCAGCGCCAGCTGACACAGCAGACGCGGGAAAGATTTTTCTCACCGCGGCTGTGCTTAGCCATAGGGAATGACAGGTGGGACAGAGGCTGCAGGGCCACCTAGCGCGCGGCCAACGGGGGTGTGACAGCTGGCCGGGGGAGGGACCTGCGCGTGCTTGACACAACTCCGGGGGGGGGGGGGGTGTGCAAAGTCTCAAACTGATCTGATTGATCAGCGGAAAATCGTTTAGCTGGAACGAACTTTGGATGAAGATTGTGATGGAACCGATGGGAATTTGGAGATGGCACAAAAAGCAAAGTTGGCGACTAAAGAGAGGAATACAACTTCCATGTACGGAGTTTCTCCGGTGGAGCACTGTGGAGCCCAGAAATTGATGAAGAACAGGTGGGTTCCTATACCGCAAAACTGACGAACACTGTCCGAAGAGCGCCAGCGAGATGCATCGTTTCTACTAGTTTCCGCGGATGATTCTGAGCTCATCTATGGACGGATCTGGGCGTGCTATAGCTCGTTGGAAAGAGGGGACGACCGTCTACAACTTTTGTTCAGAGAGGTTTACCGGAGGAGGGCTGTGTCGGCCGAAAATCGTCTCGGTTCAGAGGCAAACACAACAATTGCTAACTGTCGGTGAGATGCAGAGACACGATGATTTCCTGCTAACTTTGCTAGATATTTTTGATCAAACTACTGGATAAAATTGATCGTCGTTTGATCCTAGTGGTAGCTGGTTCATTCTTCTACGTGTAGATCTATGGGTTAGCGTTGGGGACGAAGTGGGGTGGCTGGAAGAGATAAGGGAACAAGAGCCTGCATCGCTGCTGCTGTTTACGCGCGCTGTGCGGCTGCTGTGCATGCGCGTGGGCGTGGCATTGGCGCGTGCTGGCGAACAGGAGAAGGCGAGACAGGGGAAGACAGGGAGGGTAAGCTCACCGAGATGGGACTGTGGAAGGATGGCTCGGCCGGAGGCGGTCCATGGTGACAGGGACGCCGGAAAAGGGACTGGAAGAGAGGGTGATGTAACTGTTGCGCGGCTGCTATGACTACGCGTGCGGCGCGACATGCGTGCGCGGCTAAAGGACATGTGCAAGCGGGCGGTAGCGATGCAAGGCAAGTAGAGAGCTGGGGCGAGGCGGGGGCTCACCGAGGTGTGGTCGGCGATGTGGTGGCCGGCCAGGAGACGACGGTGGCGGTGGCGTGGCGACGATGGTGGCCAAGACACAGGCATGGAGAAAAGTGGAGGAGGAAGGGTAATAGGGAGATGCGATCTAGCAGGACTGGTTGGGGATGGCTGGGATTGCCAGCTGCTGCTGACCTGCTTTAAGCAAAGGAGAGAGGGTGCACGCGAGGAAGGGGTGGGGTTGGTGATCACGTGCGCAAGAGGGGGAAGATCAACAGGATCGCCTCGGCTCTCCTTTGCTGCTCGAGCCGGAACAGAGAGGAGAGTGCAACGCAGGTGCAGCGAGGCCAAGCTGGGGTGGTTGCTTTAGCTAGGTTAGAACTAGCTGGCTCGGTTAGGGGTAGATGGTTAGGCTTGGGGTTAGCTAGGTTTAGCTAGACTAGACAGGATTCTCCTCCCCTTTTCTTTTAATGCTTCAAGATTTAAAACAAGACAAGGGATGAGCTGCAAATAGCTCAACAAGATCCATTAAAGCCCAAAAAGGAAAACGAAGATGGTGAGAGGAGGTGTCCCTTAGAGGTTTGATTTAAACTTGAGCATCTTGTTTGGATTCCAAAGAAAACATGCTCTACTTAAATCAAAAGAAAAGGCAAAAGGAAAGGAGAGAATGGTTAGCTTGCATGGGCCATGCATAAATAATAAATGCCATTTCTAGTAGTGAAAACAACTAGAATTTCACATGGCATTTATATAATCATGATTCACCATTGAATAAGGCCCAAAAAAAATTGGAAGCTTGTTTGTCATATGAGGTTATTTGATACATGCATACATATGAAGCCACATGATCATGTAGTGTGTGTTTTCCCACTAGATTCAATTATAGTCCATGTGGCAGCATATATGAGCATACATTAAATAAAATCATATGGGAGAATGAAGGTTTAGGGGTGGAACGGTCTTAACAACTATGAGCTAGAATTAAAACCAAGGAGAAGCAATTTCTCATATTTAGCTTGGGATGGTGGGATTATGAGGTGGTGGAAAAGTTAAGGTGGTGACAAAGAAAGGTGGTGGAGTTAAAAGAGAGATGCCCCCAACTCAACTTGGGCATGAGAAATTCATCAAGAAGCAAATACATTTTATTAAGAACCAAATACAATTGATAAATGCATATGAGACAAAAACCAAATGAAAAGAGTTTTATATGATGCTCAAATGCAATGTGGCATGATGACATGAGCATGATATAATTATGATGCAACAATTATATGTAGGAATGTAGCATATTATTATTAGACCATGTAGCATTACATATGTTAGACAGATGGGATGCTACATCGGGATTGACAAATTCCACTCTTGATCCATGAGCCTCAACATAACACCTTCGTAGCTCTGAACCCATCTTTATAGTCACCCTGTTACGGTGTGATGTTTGATGTTATCAATATACTCTTCCGGTGTTAGCAATTAACATGATCTCATGGTCTAAGGATAAAGATTACTTCGTACGATGTTATAGCAATATAAACATAATGACTTGATCGTAATGCTATACTTCGGATGATTGTTCATCACATCATTTCACAAATGCTGTGACCTTGTTATTAACAACATCCAATGTCCATGGTCAGGAAACCTTGATCATCTTGTTAATCAACAAGCTAGTCTATAAGAGAGGCATAACTAGGAACCATTTTTGTTTATTAAACACACATGTATTGACGTTTCCGATCAATACAATTATAGCATGCAAAATAAACATTTATCATAAACATGGAATAAGATAATAACCACTTATTATTGCCTCTCGGGTGTAACACCCTCGAATCGGCCCTATGCAAGTTTTAGCGCTTCCCGCCAAACCCGCATAGAAACGATTCAAGGACGCCCACCAGGCACTTTCGTGCGGGTGGAAAACGAAGTAATATCATTACACAATAGTCCACGATGGAACCCACAGAACAGATATAAACAACAACGACTCAACGAGTCAAGAATACCTATATACAATACAAAGATCCGAATTACCTTGAAATCGATACAACATCCGAGTACGGATAAGATGCAAATGGGGTTAAGAGCCCTGAAGAATAACCAATGGCATCCATAACCCTACCCAGGCCAAGCCGGAAGGGTAACCCTGCTAACGACGTCGATCGCAAACCTGCTAAAACAAAAGGGGGTGCCGACAAAGGGCAAAGGAAAAAGAGGAGCGTCAGTACTGAGGCCAGTACACGGCGAGGCTAGAATTCGGTGGCTCTCGCCTACATAGGTATGGTGGACTGAAGCGGCAGCAAAGCATGCACTAAACAACCAATAGAGACTCAATACAATGATCGGCTATTAGAGAGGGATAAGAAAGACCTATCCGGATCCAACCTGATAGTAACACCAATCATACCCATCCTGGTATTCCCCCTCAAGACCAAACGAGGAAGTCAAACCGAGGAACTCACACCGTTGGCAGTTTTATTCATTCAATTATAGTTGAAGCACTTACTAGTCAGATATAGATAGCATGAGTCATCCTAATAGCATAAGTAGTGGGAAGTTTTAGTTAACCATTCCGTTGTAGTTGCAATACTCACTAGTCAGATACAATTAGCATGTGACATCCCAAACCCAGCAGTAGTTGGCACTTTTATTTCATTCCATTGGAGTTGCGATACTTACTAGGTAGGTATAACATGACACGATACACCCCAGTTCCACCAGTTGTTGGCACTTTTATTATCCATTCCATTGTAGTGAAGCTGATTACTAGTCACATATTATGTCAAATTTACAGCACTACTTTAGTTATGCTTGTCTATGATCAAGATACTGTGCTCCAAGTCGTCCATAACCGCGGACACGGCTTTCAGAAAGATTTACCCTGCAGGGGTGCACAAATAGCAACACACACACGATCAACCTCGGAAAAACCAAATCAAAACCCAACGAGGCTTTCACGACAAAGCAATCACAGGATTCATAAAATATTTCAGGCTGTATATCTGGTACAAAACACTAAAGCATCGCGACACGGATAACAATAGATCAACAGGAGGAAATAAAGACTATTTAATACTACGGCAGAAGAATCAGCATGTTTATGATATGGTGCATGACATGGCAAAGATGCGATGCAATTAGGCAATATTAAGCGGAACCGGGGTCCTGACAATTAATTAAGTGGTTCATGTTGTTTAGATACCCCACAATTTAAATGTTGTCTTAACAAGATAACACATGGCACGAGTTTGCTACACCAATTTAAATGGAGCTAATATAAGCCTAGAATAGCCCACATATGAGCTCCATATTTAATTATTAGGTGAATCGACGAAGAACCCCCAAACAAATAAGCATGTATGCGAGTATGGATGATTTCATATATAACAAGTTCATATGGCATTTTATAAAATAGAGGCTCAGAAAAGGGACCACACATAGGCGACTCGGCAATCTTGGGGTTCCGAGGGTTGGAGGAGTCGGTCTTCGAACTTCGGGATCGAGGTTCCGAGGGAGGTCTCCGGGTCCGGTGAAGTAGATCTTGTGTGTCTTCTCCAAAATATCTCGGGTACATCTTCAAGCATCGGCGGTCTCGGAGTGTCACCGTGTTTGGTTTGGCTTTTCTCGTCGGTCATTGGAAGGTGTTGGCGTTAGTACTTGGGTTTGGCTCTGCTGTCTTCACGGGTCACCTTGATCATCCTCGTGTAGTTAAAATTGGCGATATCTCCACTTTGTAGTCTCGATATCAAACTGAAATAGCCTCGTCGATGAATACACCGTCAACGGGACTACTCGAAGATCTTGGGATATAGAACAAAGGCAACAAAGAGGATGTTCACAAGGGCACTTAACCTCGCAAATGCTACAACCTGAAATGCATACACGAGGTAGGAGGAACCAGGGGGCCTAGGCGCAGTTAGCCAGATGACATTCTTGTGGCGTCAGATCTCCTCGGAGGCAGAGAGACATGACTATCGGCCTGCACAGAGGAGGCGGCGGCGCATCTGAGACGAGGTCGATGGGGTGGGGTACGTGGAGGCAGGCATGAGGACCACGACGACCGAGGCGAGAGAGGCAGCACTGCAGGTGCGGTATGGGACGACGACATGCATGTTCGAAGGGGGAGCAGGAGGACCGCGAGCCGACGAGGTCACGTCCGGGCAACCCGACGTGTTGTAGGCAAGGTCGACGCGCGCGGTGGCGGAGGGGCTTGATGCGGTGCAGGGCTCGGAGACACGTGCGACGATGGGGCCAGAGGAAGCCCAGGAGTGGCAGCTGGGGGGAAGGCGGGGTAGAGGCGGTAGGTGCAGGGGAGGAAGCCGAGGCGGGACGGAGCTCCTCGAGACGGCAGGGTACTGCGGCCACGGATGCGGAGCTTGGCGGGCTCGACGGAGAGGGAAGCTCGCGGGCGGCGGCGACACTCGGCGAGGTTCCTGGCGATGAGGACGAGCAGAGAAGACGGCCACGGGTCAGCGGTGCCACGCTGCAGGGGGCTTGCGGGACGGGGAGGAGCTGGGAGGAAAAAGGCGATGCACGATGACCGGGTTTCGGCAGACACGAGCTCGCGGGGTCGGCTCACCGGGCAGTGTGGCTCTAGCGGCGGGTCAGCGGGCACGGCCTCGTGCACAAGCGAGGACGGAAGGGAGCAGGGGCCGTAGCACAGAGAACGCCAGTGGTGGCATCACGCTAGACCAGCAGGAGGAAGGTGACCCGGGGCAAGGGCTTGGTGACGCGGGCGAGACGGAGAAGCACCCGGGTAAGGCGGAGCTCGGTCGACGGCCCGGGGCGCGGCCTGCAGAGAGACGGGGTAGCAGGAGGGGCGTCGCAGATGGCGTCGCTGGCGGCGGCGAGGTAATGCAGGAAGGAGGAATCGAGGGGGTAGGTGACGAGCGAGACGTGGGGTCAAGGGAGAGACCGGGCTTGCGCTGGCGATGGGTATGGGGCATCACGAGTGCGCCACGTCGGTGGGGGTGGGGCCCGCATCGCGATAGGTGGGAGAGCGGGGGTGGGCTGGTTGCGTTGGCAGTGGGGACGGGATGGGGTACGGGCGTGTGTTGCGTGGTGTGATATCGATCGGGTGGGGTTGGTTGGTACTAGCTGGGTGTAGGATAGGGGATGTGGTGGTAGTTGGGTCAGGTGGGACTGGCGGCGGTGGTAGGGAATAGGTGGGGTGTTGGTCTAGGGTTTCTAGGGTTTGGTTTGGAGGTGGCCGGCTGGGCTTTTGGGCCTGGCTGGCAGCCTCCCAAAAATAATCTAAATATTTTATTTATTAAAAATGGGGCTTTTGTAAACCGTTTTTAGACAAAATAAAATAATCCGAAGAACCAGGGTTTTTGATTTGAAATTAAAGACGGGGTATTTAGAAAACAAAGGTAGGATTTTTGAAAATAGTTTTAGGAAAAACCATGCATGATGATGACGATGCTCAAATGCAATGTGGCATGATGACATGAGCATGCGGTCATGATGATGCAATGCACAAAAACACAGCGATTTTCTGGTAGTGGTTTTAGCGGGGTGCTACAATTCGACACCACTAACAAGGGATCTTGCCCTCGAGATCCGCCTCGTGGTACCAGGAAGAAGGTCGGCGATCTGAATCTTCTCGCTTCGTATAGATCCTCGTGACACCACTAACAAGAGGTCGTTGTCCGTGATCGTCGAGAGAACGCTCTGGGAAACAAAGGACAAAGGTAAAGGTATCCACAAATAAGGCCACCTCTAACTTCGATAGAAAGAGAGAACCGATGCATTCTCATCCACTTCAATGTACACGAGCAATTAGAGTGAGTAGTCGGCATGGGGGCCAATCCATCATGCACCCAAACTATTACTCCGCACAATCAGTAGAAAAGTGTGCAACCATTCTCGGAATCAGACTGAAGATCTCGACAACCGAGGTTCGGAACAGAGTGATGCAGGCTCTACATCGGATCTGGCGTAGATGATGTCGTCGCATCGGAAAACACCGGAAGGCACAAACAAGGAACAAAGAATGGTACCATAGATAAAGGATCACTGAGATAGCATGAAGTCCGGAGCTAGAAACATCGTTGCCCAAGGAGGAAGCGAAACCCTGAAGGTACGACGGAACCCAACCACGAGAAATCTTGGACTTGAAGAAAGGTAAGAGAGCAGATTTAAAACACGCAGAGGTAAGAGGAGAATAGCAAAGGGGTAAGGAGTAAAAGCAGACCACATTAGATCTATCCAACCCATTTTGCAAAAATAGTTTTGATACTCTACATCGGTCGTTAGCTAGGTTATCCTATAGGCTAGACCAGTGGGGTATCGTAACTGTTGGGCTCTGATACAACTTTGTAACACCTTCGAATCGGCCCTATGCAAGTTTTAGCGCTTCCCGCCAAACCCGCATAGAAACGTTTCAAGGATGCCCACCAGGCACTTTCGTGTGGGTGGAAAACGAAGTAATATCATTACACAATAGTCCACGATGGAACCCACAGAACAGATATATAAAACAACGACTCAACGAGTCAAGAATACCTATATACAATACAAAGATCCGAATTACCTTGAAATCGATACAACATCCGAGTACGGATAAGATGCAAATGGGGCTAAGAGCCCTGAAGAATAACCAATGGCGTCCATAACCCTGCCCAGGCCAAGCCGGAAGGGTAACCCTCCTAACGACGTCGATCGCAAACCTGCTAAAACAAAAGGGGGTGCCGACAAAGGGCAAAGGAAAAAGAGGAGCGTCAGTACTGAGGCCAGTACACAGCGAGGCTAGAATTCGGTGGCTCTCGCCTACATAGGTATGGTGGACTGAAGCGACAGCGAAGCATGCACGAAACAACCTATAGAGACTCAATACAATGATCAGCTATTAGAGAGGGATAAGAAAGACCTATCCGGATCCAACCTGATAGTAACACCAATCATACCCATCCTGGTATTCCCCCTCAAGACCAAACGACGAAGTCAAACCGAGGAACTCACACAGTTGGCAGTTTTATTTATTCAATTATAGTTGAAGCACTTACTAGTCAGATATAGATAGCATGAGTCATCCTAATAGCATAAATAGTGGGCAGTTTTAGTTAACCATTCCGTTATAGTTGCAATACTCACTAGTCAGATACAATTAGCATGTGACATCCCAAACCCAGCAGTAGTTGGCACTTTTATTTAATTCCATTGGAGTTGTGATACTTACTAGGCAGGTATAACATGACACGATACACCCCAGTTCCACCAGTTGTTGGCACTTTTATTATCCATTCCATTATAGTGAAGCTGATTACTAGTCACATATTAAGTCAAATTTATAGCACTACTTTAGTTATGCGTGTCTATGATCAAGATAATGTGCTCCAAGTCGTCCATAACCGCGGACACGGCTTTCAGAAAGATTTACCCTGCAGGGGTGCACAAATAGCAACACACACACGATCAACCTCGGAAAAACCAAATCAAAACCCAACGAGGCTTTCACGACAAAGCAATCACAGGATTCATAAAATATTTCAGGGGGCCACCCCACTAAGCTACCCGCAACAAAGTTGGCCGACTCCGAGACGGACCCAGGGTTTGTGTAGACGGCGGTAGACGACTGGGAACCCGAAATTGTGACTGGGCTTGTCGATACAGCGAAAACGTGTCACGATCCAAAACAGTACAGGTGCTCCACGCACAATCGTAAATAAAGAAGTAAAGCATGGCATAGGTACAGGATAGTAATAAAGCCCCAAACTAGTTTGTGGCCCCAAGAAATAAGAAATGAATCAAGCTCTGGCTAAGGGGGATCCATAGGGTCTCCCGGATGTGGATATTGCGAATAATCAAGGAACATGTATCAAGTACTCGGGGCCTACGAGACACAAGTGGACATGAAAACCAAATAACATATATTGCCCACTGGTGCCTCTTTCATTAGTTATCCTAGCAATTTAATAGTGGCATTTAAAGTCATGATCCTCTCCACTGTAAAGCATATGACAACATTCCAACAACTATGTGGTACTTCACGACACGGGATCGCACCTGAGCAAGCGACTACGACTCGCAAGACCATCTATCTATCAAACAACATGCAATAGGATGTGTCCAAGGCAATATAAAGGCTGCACGGAATATATCTGGTACGAAACACTAAAGCATCACGACACGGACAACAATAGATCAATAGGAGGAAATAAAGACTATAAATGCAAAATAGGTAGAAAGGGGGAGATTGCTCGCTTGGAAAACATAGTCGAAGATTCATTATCCGAAGAACTTGTTGATACTCACATCCACTCAACAGCCTAATCCGCGAAGAAGCAAAGCACTAAAAGAAACACCAGATGCACTATTTAATACTACGGCAGAAGAATCGGCATGTTTATGATATGATGCATGACATGGCAAAGATGCGATGCAATTAGCAATATTAAGCAGAACGAGGGTCCCGACAATTAATTAAGTGGTTCATGTTGTTTAGATACCCCACAATTTAAATGTTGTCTTAACAAGATAACACATGGCACGAGTTTGCTACACCAATTTAAATGGAGCTAATATAAGCCTAGAATAGCCCACATATGAGCTCCATATTTAATTATTAGGTGAATCGACCAAGCACCGCCAAAAAAATAAGCATGTATGCGAGTATGGATGATTTCATATGCAACAAGTTCATATGGCATTTTATAAAATAGAGGCTCAGAAAAGGGATCACACATAGGCGACTCGGCGATCTTGGGGTTCCGAGGGTTGGAGGAGTCGGTCTTCGAACTTCGGGATCGAGGTTCCGAGGGAGGTCACCGGGTCCGGTGAAGTAGATCTTGTGTGTCTTCTCCAAAATCTCTCGGGTACATCTTCAAGCGTCGGCGGTCTCGGAGTGTCACCGTGTTCGGTTCGGCTTTTCTCGTCGGTCATCGGAAGGTGTTGGCGTCAGTACTTGGGTTTGGCTCTGCTGTCTTCACGGGTCACCTTGATCATCCTCGTGTAGTCAAACTTGGTGATATCTCCACTTTGTAGTCTTGATATCGAACTGAAATAGCCTCGTCGATGAATACACCGTCAACGGGACTGCTTGAAGATCTTGGAATATAGAACAAAGGCAACAAAGAGGATGTTCATAAGGTCACTTAACCTCGCAGATGCTACAACCTGAAATGCATACACGAGGCAGGAGGAAGCCAGGGGGCCTAGGCACAGCTAGCTAGATGACGTTCTTGTGGCATCAGATCTCCTCGGAGGCAGAGAGACATGACTATGGGCCTACACAGAGGAGGTGGCGGCGCATCTGAGTCGAGGTCGATGGGGCGGGGTACGTGGAGGCAGGTGTGAGGACCGCGACGACCGAGGCGAGAGAGGCGACACTGTAGGTGCGGTATGGGATGACGGCGACGTGCAGGTTCGAAGGGGGAGCAGGAGGACCGCGGGCCGACGAGGTCACGTCCGGGCAGCACGACGTGTTGCAGGCGAGGTCGACGCACGCGGCGGCAGAGGGGCTTGATGCGGTGCAGGGCTCGGAGACACGCGCGACGATGGGGCCAGAGGAAGCCCGGGAGTGCCGGCTGGGGGGAAGGCGAGGTAGAGGCGGTAGGTGGAGGGGAGGAAGCCGAGGCGGGACAGAGCTCCTCGAGGCGGCAGGGTACCACGGCCACGGACGCGGAGCTTGGCGGGCTCGACGGAGAGGAAAGCTCACGGGCAGCAGCGACACTCGGCGAGGTTCCTGGCGACGAGGACGAGCAGAGAAGACGGCCACGGGTCAGCGGTGCCGCGCTGTAGGAGGCTTGTGGGACGGGGAGGAGCTGGGAGGAAAAAGGCGACGCACGAGGACCGGGATTCGGCAGACGCGATCTTGTGGGGTCGGCTCACCGGGCAGCGTGGCTCTGGCGGTGGGTCGGTGGGCGCGGCCTCGTGCACAGGCGAGGACGGAAGGGAGCGGGGGCCATGGCACAGAGAACGCCGTAGTGGCGTCACGCTGGACCAGCAGGAGGAAGGTGACCCAGGGCAAGGGCTTGGTGACGCGGGCGAGATGGAGGAGCACCCGGGTGAGGCGGAGCTCGGTCGATGGTTCGGGGCGCGGCCTGCAGAGAGGCGGGGTAGCAGGAGGGGCGTCGCAGATGGCGTCGCTGGCGGCGGCGAGGTACTTCGGGGAGGAGGAATCGAGGGGGTAGGTGACGAGCGAGAGGTGGGGTCACGGGAGAGACCGGGCTTGCGCTGGCGATGGGGATGGGGAATCGCGAGTGCGCCACGTCGGTGGGGGTGGGGTCCGCGTTGCAATAGGTGGGAGAGCGGGGGTGGGCTGGTTGCGTTGGCAGTAGGGACGGGATGGGGTACGGGCGTGCATTGCGTGGTGTGAGATCGATCGGGTGGGGTTGGTTGGTACTAGCTGGGTGTAGGATAGGGGATAGGGTGGTAATTGGGTCAGGTGGGACTAGCGGCGGTGGTAGGGAATAGGTGGGGTGTTGGTCTAGGGTTTCTAGGGTTTGGTTTGGAGGTGGCCGACTGGGCTTTTGGGCCTGGCTGGCTGCCTCCCAAAAATAATCTAAATAATTTATTTTAGTAAAAGTGGGGCTTTTGTAAACCGTTTTTGGACAAAACAAAATAATCCGGACAACCAGGGTTTTCGATTTGAAATTAAAGATAGGGTATTTAGAAAACAAAGGTAGGCTTTTTGAAAATAGTTTTAGGCAAAACCATGCATGATGATGACGATGCTCAAATGCAATGTGGCATGATGACATGAGCATGCGGTCATGATTTTCTAGTAGTGGTTTTAGTGGGGTGCTACATCGGGCATATTCCCTTCACGAGTTGCTTTACCCGTCGGGTTCGCAAGACACCGGTTCCAAGGGTTTCAAGCTGTCCCATGACCGACAAAAGTATGACGGTCTCTAGGAGCCAGGGGCATAATCGGGTGATTACCTATAAACCGTAAAACTTCAGGGTGTCTCAAAGGCCACCACTATGCAAAGTCTATAACTGCACCTTAGTGGCACCACATGTTCCTAGCTCAAGAAATTACCCGAGGAATAGATCAGCAGTTGGAGCGACCTGAAGGGAAAGTTTATACGCAAAGTCAAGTTCACTTTCAAGCGACCCGCATCCATCGAAGAGCTACGGGTGTGCAAGAAGAAATCTGGGGAGCCAATACGTGGATTCATTTAGTGGTGGAACGCTATCAAAACCTCAGCACAAATTATCTCTGACAGAAGGGAATCGATTCCTTCAACGACGGCCTACGTCAAAAGAAGTTCATAGAGGAGCTAGGTCGCGCCAAGCCAAAAACAATTTCTCAACTAATGGACATTGCAAATCGATGGGCCGACGAGGAGGACGCAGTGAACAAGAAATAGGGGCGATCACCCGAAGAAGACCGCGACAGACGCAATAGCAACAACAAGAGAAGGCGCGAACATAATTATGATGACTACGACTGACCTAGTCAAGTGGTGGTCGGGTTCACAAACGATGAAAATTGCAGGGGCGAATACCGCATCAGTGGGTACCGCAACAATCACAATGAAGTCGGCAACAATAGGACAACCCATTAGTACCAGCCAAGAACACCACGGAATGAACCATAATCACCCAAGAAGATGCTATATGAACCATGCCAGATGCACTACTATGTTGAGTCGGAAGGGATAAAACGATCAAGCCACCTCATGAAGGACTATCGCACCATTCTAGGACTCTAGGGATCCTACAACAACAAGATAGCCGGAGCTACAAACCAAGGGTACAATGCTGCACCCGGAGCATTAGCCATCAACATGCCTTCACCACCACATGGGCCACCTCCGGTAGCCGTGCTAATTCAGCAGCAACCCATGACAAACATGGACCAAAATGATGAGTACTCTGATCTAGGGGAGCAATCCACATGATTTAGAAAGAGCGTCCGTCCAATAGGATCCATAAGCTAATCACCCTACAAGTTAACCTCACGATTAGGAAACCACCGCCAACACCCAAGTACCTCAATTAGTCTAAGCAAGGGATCTCCTTTAGCAGAGCCAATCACCGCTTATAGGTCCCACGACCGGGTCATTCCGCACTTTTTGCCTTTGAAGATATTTGACTTTGTCATCCGGTAAACATATAGAGGAATGGAAGGAACACCTTGACGCCCGCGCATCCTAAGGCGATTGAATTATGACCTAGTGATCTCTATGGCATTGCCCCATAAGCAGTGACACTCAAACTTTTTCCTCCCTATATAATTAGGACCTATATACACAAGCATGAATAATATATAGATTAAGTACAACATAATTCAGCTAGTATATAAGTAAATAATGATATTAATCGAACCTCGATGATAAACTATATTGCGTTTTGTTGTTTTTTATGGGTACTCTATGCTCAACAGGATGCTCATCATCAGCATCGCTACCACTCGAAATGTTGATGCAAATACCCTGCTTGGTCATTTGACCTACATTACCATAAACGAAATAATGAAAAACCCTCCTTGACAGCTTGAGTGAAGAATAAAACACGGCTAAATAACCTCATAAATTTGTGTACAGATATTACAGGGAGATCTAGTTGCTTCATCTACATCTGGATACAATTCCGTCGAATACATGAAATACTGAATCCTATTTTGCAGGAAAGACGACCTATTACTAGCATAAAACGAAGCAATGGTATTAACCTTGTACTACTGATCTGCAGGGTCGCGTAGTCGATATGATTTGCAAGCAACTAGAATGAAGTGGATTCTTTAATTGGTATACCGTTGACCAGAGACAGGGGCAAGTGGGGTATTTTTAGATCCACGCTCTACTTTGTAGGTATGCCGAGCTATCCCAAACAGTTTCCAAAGGTATACCCATATGCACGACTTGTGACTGTTTTGTTAGAGGTCGCACACAATAAACTCGTTGGTGTTGTCAGGGTACAGTCGTAGTTTGAGGAGGCCTAGCCGAAATATGAGAGGGAGGAGCCTCCGTCGTTGTCTGTCGGCAAGATAGGGTGCTCCGCCTCTCCAACCTTTGTACGCTCCTGAAGGGTCGCGTAGTGATAAACAAAACTTTTCCCCTACACGGTGCTCCCAAGATCCAACTCAGGTGATAGGCCACGAGATGTACCACAAGACGCGCATGTGCGGATTATTAATGAAACACGTCAGTTGATGTTGTGCCGAGTGATCACACGTACATCACGTTCAGATCCCCACGAACCTCCTTATTTCTAGCGTCGCACATGCAACGCCTCTACCGGTAACCACACATATAGAGAGGAGCTCCAGGAAGAGGACTGCTAGATCCTGTCTAGCCCGAAAATGGAAGTGGAGAAAGTGACGGATAGGTTAGGGCCTATCCCTTGTCACTCCACTTATATACACTCCTAGATAGGCTCAACGCTTGAGGCCCATTTAGTATGTACCCCAATCTCCACATGGATCGAATCCATATGGGCTCATTTCCCTTAAGTGTGTGACCCTGTAGGTTCACGTATACCTGGACACGACACGAGTCACCACTCCGAGTCGATAGCTGGTAGCGGCATCTAGCAAGACGTGCCAACTCCCAAGTGCCGTAAAGTCAAAAGAAGAACCTTTCTCAGTGTGATTTTCATCCAAGTCCCTTTGCCTCATGATATACTTTGTCAAGATATAGGCGAGTAGTTGCCATCCCTTTAATAGATTGACTCTCTCTTCTCGCTCCATGATATACGATTCACTGGACTAACACTTAGTCAGACTCCTTGGTTAACACTTAACCAAGTCACGCATGGCCATGCTTCCGAATCATATCACACAAGAGGGCCTAGAGAATATCTCTCCATTACAGAGTGGCAAATCCCATCTTGATAATCCACGTCAAGCAGCTTGCTTCACGACCAGTGTGAACTCTGCCTTTACAACTGCCCATTTACAGAACATCGTTTGATAGAACCTAAGCTGGCGATCCATAACTCGGATCATGGGATCACTCAGGTCAAAGGATTCCATTTCTTGAGACTGCAAATGACAACAGGCTCGTTGCATCTCAACGGTGGGTCAGTCCGACTGGCTAATTTTTTTAGCCAAGTCCGTGTAAGTCGGTATAGCATCACCATGCCCATGACAAGTGGAACTGTGTCCTCAGCCGACTTGCACATTGGTCTAAGTTGGGTGTCCAACTTAGACCTCAATGACCAAGGACATCTAGTATGAACAAACAAGAATATTTAGTTCCACAACTGAATCACCTATTCAATGATATATATATATATGATGTTCATACAAGGACAACTTTATTACTTTATGAATACATTGGGAATTACATCATACATGATTGCCTCAGGGGCATATTCCCAACAGTCTCCCACTTGCACTAGAGTCAATTATCCCGACATCACATGTCTAGGCATCTAATGCACATGGCTCTTACGTGTGCCTCATGCTTAGGTTGTGGAAGCGGCTTTGTAAATGGATCCGCAACGTTTGCATCCGTGTGTACCTTACATCACTTGATATCACCTTGATCCACAAACTGGCAAATCATGTGGTACCGCATGAGTATATGTTTGTTCTTCTGGTGTTGTCTAGGTTCCTTGGCTTGTGAAATATCATAATTGTTGTCACAATACACGTCTAACGGATTGGATGAGCACTGAATTACACCAAGATCCATTAGGAAGTTCCTGATCCAAACGGCTTCCTTTGCCGCCTCCGAGGCAGCAATATACTCAGCCTCTCTTGTAGATGCAGACACAATCTCTTGCTTGGAACTTTTCCAGCTCACAGCCCCTCCATTCATTAAAAACATGTATCAAGATTGCGAACAAGAATCATCTGAGTCAGTAAGATAACTCGCATCCGTGTAACCCTTTACACCGAGTTCAACCTCACCTCCATAAACTAGGAACACATCCTTAGTCCTTCTCAAGTACTTAAGGATGTTCTTAACCGATACCCAGTGGATTTATCTAGGGTCAGCCTAGTATCTGCTCACAACACTTAGAGCAAAGGAAACATCTAGCCTAGTACAAATCATGGCATACATGATGCATTCGGCTGCCGAAGCATATGGAATCGCACTCATCCGACTTCGCTCATCAGTTGTCGAAGGACACTGAGTCTTGCGAAGTTTTATACCATGGGACATCGGTAAGAACCCCTTCTTAGATGATTCTATGTTGAACTTCTTCAGTACTTTGTCCAAATATGTACTTTGACTCAATGCAATGAGCCTCCTTGATCTATCTCTATAGATCCTAATTCCTAGTATGTAAGTTTCCTCACTAAGTGAAGGGAAACGGGTAGGCTACACTAGCGTAAAATCAAAATTTTCTACCGCATCAACCAGGAATACTATTGTCATAGATCACGGGATTACCGCTAGACGCGCAGGTGCGGAACTCGATGAAGCACGTTGCGGCAGTGTAGATGTTCTACGTCTCCTCCTCGTCCTCGTCCCACGAGCAGCTCCCCTTTGCGCGGCTCGTCCAAGTGCTACAGATGCAGCACCTCTGAGGTATCCACACGTCCGGAGTGGAAGCCGTCACACGCCAGACTGCTAGGTCTGCGCGTGCAACACAGGCGGAAGAGGAGTGGCGGCTGGGTGGAATGCTCTCTCCTTTTCAGCTCGCCTCACTCTCTCTTATATAGGCATCCCTGGTGGGCTTCTACATTAGCAGCCCATTAGCAGCCTAAGCCTGGTCTAATTCGGATCCAATCCTCATTAGGCTTTCAGCCCCTAAAGTGTGTGACCCTATAGGTTCATACACGTATAGACATGACGCGAGTACACTTACTCCGTCAATAGTTGGTAGCGGCCTCTAGCAAGACGTGCCAACTCCTAAACGCATATAAAGATCATTCGGACGAACCATCACAAGGTTGAGTACATGTCTTTCCCTTTGCCTCACGATATTTGGTCTAGCTCTAAGATGACCTCTCTTTCTCGATACTGTGATTCAGAATCCCTTTACTAGGTTAACTCTTAACCATATGTAGCACGGCCATGCATTTCTAGATCCGATCACTTGAGGGGCCCAGAGATATCTCTCTCAAGTAGAGAGGGGCAAATCCCATCTTGATTGACCGATGCCTTGCAGCATGTATCAGGACAAACCCGAAAGCTACCTTTATAACTACCCAGTTACGGAGTAGTTTTTGATAGCTCCAAAGTAGGTCGATCCACATCTCAAGTACATGCGACAATCTCAGGTCTAAGGACAAAACGTACACGATGTGTAGAGAGAGCTGCAAGTATTATTGCTAGTCTCATGTTGGGTCAGTCCAACCCCATGTTCATAACATGTGTCCACATCATTGGTTTGACATCTCCATGTCAATGACTTGCGAAACATAGTCATTAACCAATCGATGTGCTAGTCTAATATTCACGTGTGTCCTCGCATGAACTCCGACTAGGGACAATTATTAGATAACCATACAAGTAAAGAGTTTCACAAACAATTCACATAATTGCCAATCAATACAAGTTTCCTGGTATATGGATATTCAAGGAACATTATAATAACTCATGGATACACATGAAATACAATCATCTCTATGATTGCCTCTAGGGAATATTTCCTTCACTAAGGTCCTTCATTGAGAAACTCCTTTCCAATGAGTCCTTAGTTTCTTGCAACATCAGGACATCATTTCCAGTCAGTAATATGTCATCCACATATAAGATTAGAAAGTTTACTTTTCTCCCACTAAACTTCTTGTATAGACAAGAATCATGATCACTCTTGATGAAGCCAAACGATTTGACTACCTCATCAAAGCGAATGTTCCAACTCTGAGATGCTTGCTTCAACCCATTAATGGATTTTTGAAGTTTGCATACCTTGCAGCATTAGCCGGATCGACAAAACCCTCGGGCTGTATTATATACACGTCCTCGGTGAATTTTCCATCAAGGAAAGCCATCTTGACATCCATCTTCCATATCTCATAGTCGAAATAGGCTTCTATAGCTAACACGATCCGAACTGACTTAAGCATCGCTATGGGCGCGAAAGTCTCATCGTAGTCAACTCCTTGAACCTGTCGGAACCCCTTCGTGACAAGCCGTGCTTTATAGCCACAAACATTTCTATCCATATCAGTTTTGTTCTTAAAGACCCAATTTCACTCGACGGGTCTTGCACCGTCTAGTAGATCAACCAAGTTCCAAACTTGATTTTCATCCATGGACTTTAACTCGGATCTCATGGCTCCAAGACACGACTCAGAATTAGATCCCACCATCGCTTCCGAATAAGTTGCCAGCTCATCACTATCCAATAGTAACACATCCGAACACTTCGCAATCTGGCCGATCTTTGTGGTGCAGGTGCAGCTATCGGCTCAACTACCATGACCGGCTTAACCTCTAAGACTTTTGCCAACTCGCTGGCTGCAGTTCCTCTTGAATTTCTTCAAGCTGCACCGTACTCCCACTTACACTCCGACTGAGAAACTCTTTCTCAAGGAAGACACCGTTCCAAGTGACAAACACTTTTCCCTCTTCTCGGTTATAGAAGTAGTAACCCAAGGTTTCCCTCAAATACCCCATGAAAATACACTTATCTGACTTGGGTTTGTCTGACTGAAGTTGCTTGACAAATGCTTCACAACCCCAAATCTTCAGAAAAGTAAAACTCAGCTTCTTGCCAGTCCACATCTCATGTGGTGTCTTCTCTACCGATTTTGATGGTACTCTGTTTAGTGTGAACACTGCAGTTTCTAGATAATAACCCCAAAATGATAAAGGCAGATCTGTCCGACTCATCATTGATCGTACCATGTCCAAAAAGGTCTGATTCCGCCGTTCCGATACACCATTTCTCTGTGGCGTTCCTGGCGGAGTGAGCTGAGGAACTATTCCACAACTCTTTAGATGGTCATCAAACTCATGGATCATGTACTCACCTCCTCAGTCCAACCGAAGAAACTTTTTTTGCCGAGTTGATTGAGTACCTCATTCTAGAATTCCTTGAACTTTTCAAAGGCTTCCGACTTATGTTTCATTTAGTAGATATACCCATACCTACTCAAATCATTAGTGAAGGTAATGAAGTACTCATGACCACCCCTGATTGTCATGCTCATCGGGCCACATACATCACTATGTACCAGTCCCAATAAATCATATGCCCTTTCATAACTCTTTGTAAAAGGTGTCTTGGTCATCTTGCCGAGTAGGCAGGATTCACATGTCTCGAACGACTCCAAGTTGAAAAAAGTTAGGAGTCCGTCATCATGGAGTTTCTTCATGCATTTCCAACTAATATGACCAAGCCAATAGTGCCAAAAGTAAGTCATATTCAGATCATTTGGTTTCAACCTTTTCACATTTATGTTATAGACCGATTCACCATCAAATTCAAAATTAATAACCCGTCCTGGATGGGTGCAAAGCCATGAAACATATCATTCAAATATAAAAAATAACCATTATTCCTAATATTTGACTAGTAACCCTGTCTCATCAAACATGAGGCAGAAATGATGTTTCGACTAAACACTAGAACATAATAACAATTATTTAGTTCCATTAAGAATCCCGAAGGTAAATGAAGTTGCATCGTGCTGACTTCCAACACAGCGACTCTTGCTTTGTTGCTGACTCAAATATCAACCTCGCATCTTGCCATGCTCCTAGTTTTTACCAGTCCCTGCAACGAGTTGTAGATGTGAATTACTGATCTGGTATCATATACCCAAGAATTATTAGGTGCATCAGCAAGATAAATGTCTATAACATTGTACACAAGCATACCTGAGTTGGAAGTCACACCTCCACGCTTGGCTTTGTCAGCCAAATACTTGTTGCAATTCCTCTTCGAGTGGCCATCCGCCTTGCAATAAAAGCATGTGGATCCAGCTGAAGGAGATGGCTTAGTCCTCGAGGAAACGCTTGGGATCGAATCTTGAGCATTACCTCCCGACTTAGCCTTCTTCTTCTTAGTCCCAGGACTCTTCTTGAACTTAGCCTTATTCTATACCATCAACACTTGACCGACACCCTTCTTGGGATCAACCTCTGCCTGCTTAAGCATCCCATGTAATTCAGTGAGCTTCCTATCAATACCATGCATGTGGTAGTTCGAGATGAACTGATCGTACGCACTAGGAAGAGAGTTCAGAATTATGTCCGTAGTGAACTCTTCGCTAATGGGGTAGCCCAGCCTTTCCAT
Source organism: Avena eriantha (assembly GCA_910589775.1). NCBI lineage: Eukaryota > Viridiplantae > Streptophyta > Magnoliopsida > Poales > Poaceae > Avena > Avena eriantha. Next base: position 325,539,499 of record OU342743.1, read on the forward strand.
AGACTGCACATAACCAACTATCTTGATCACATGCGGACTCAGTGGATCGCCATCCTTAAGCTTACATCTCAACAAAGCTTGAGAGACTTGATACCTCTCGGTCTTTGCCTGAGCCTGGAACATAGTTTTGAGGCTTTTGATTGTATCGTAGGCCTCAATATTTTCATACTGCTGCTGCATGTCCGGTTCCATGTGAGAAATCATAAGACAACTAATTTCCGCAGACTCCTCACATGTCCTACTATAGGCATTGGTTGCTGTGACACTCGCATTCTCATTCGGCTCATCTAGAAGCGGGTTATCTAGAACACGGTCCCTCTTTTCTTGTTTGAAAATAATTCTTAGATTATGATACCAGTTGGTGAAATTAGTTCCATTAAGCTTATCTTTCTCTAGGATGGTCCTGAACGCAAAACTGGATAACTAAGGGAGACTGCTACTAGGTGTCATTATCTACAACAGAAAATATGCAAAAAACACTTAAGACATGTATCCATAAAAGAGAAAGCATATTAAACATTTTAATACTTATGATCCCACTAGAACCAACACCCTTCTGATGGTTACTAAGTGATTCAGGATCATAAATAAGCAAGCCGACTAGTGAGCTTTAGCATCACCGCTAGCCGTCAAGTGATCTAGGTAGGCAACTCCTTGCCAATCGCATCTCATGCGACTCATGTTGGTCGGTGGCATCACATGCCCTAGCTCCTGACCAACCTCTCCCTGAGTCCCACAACCATTGTGATAGACCCGTCTAGCTTACCAAGTGCTTCCACTGTAAGAGTCCGACTCGAACCCACCTAGTAGAAAACAATTGGTAGCACCTCAATTTTATGAGCCCACTACAAAGAATGTCCAACTTGTGATGGTGCATCACCGGTGGGGAGACCTGATACGTCGTAAATGTATCTATAATTTTTGATGCTCCATGCTTCTTTTATATCAACTTTCTAATGTTTTGTTCACACTTTGAGGTATTTTTATACATTTTCTGGAACTAACCTATTAACAAGATGCCGCAGTGCCAGTTGCCTGTTTTCTACTATTTTTGGTTTCAGAAAAGCTAGAAAAGACATATTCTCGGAATTGGACAAAACAAAGCCTAAAGTTCCTATTTTTTCCGACACGACACGGAGTCCAAAGGGGAGACGGAGGGGAGCCAGGAGGCAGGCACACCCTAGGGTGGTGTGGGTCCCCCTAGTCGCGCCACCAGGTGATGTGGCCACCCTGGCCCACCTCTGGCATCGCCTCTTCGCCTATATATTCCTGTCGAGACGAAAACCCTAGGTACGAGATAAGAATTCCATGAAAAGTTCCACAACACCGCCGTAACCTAAGAGGAGATCCAGGGGACAGAAGTCTCTATTCTGGCACCCTACCGGGATGGGGAAGTGCCCCCAGATCCATCTCCATCGACTCCACAGCCATCCCCGTCGCCGTTGCTGACTCCCATGATGAGGAGGGAGTAGTTCTCTCTCGAGGCTAAGTGCTCTACAAGTAGCTATGTGTTCATCTTTCTCTCTATGCATGATCTTATTGAGATCATGAGCTTTGTAATCTATAGATCTATTCTGCTACTCAAGTGCTTTAATTAATCTCTGGATATCCCCAAGTGTGTGAAGTTAACAGTGTGCACACCGAGTGGCACTTTGGCTAAGGTTACATAAATACTTATCATGAGTATAATTTGAGTTGGATGTCTCTATGAGATTATGGTGTTTGTTGGAACCATCTAGCGCTCAAGGTGATAGTGAGGGGTTATCTAGATGGGAAATGCGAACTTTAAGGTGTGTTGTTATAGCCCTACATCGTCCAACCGGAGAGTAGTTCAGGGTAGAATAATAAAGAGAAGATATGTATATGATAGTTTCCACTAGTGAAAGTATGATCCCTAGGCCTTGTTTCTAAGCATTGAAACACCATTTACAATCAATCCTGTTACATGTTTGCTTGCTGCCACTCTTATTTCAGATTGCAATTACCACTTATAATCATCCATATTACTTGTATTCCACTATCTCTTCGCCGAACTAGTGCACCTATACACCTAACAAGTGTATTGGGTGTGTTGGGGACACAAGATAGTTCTTGTATCTTGATTGCAGGGTTGCTTGAGAGGGATATGTTTGACCACTTCCTCCCTGAGTTCGATAAACCTTGGGTGATCCACTTAAGGGAAACTTGTTGCTGTTCTACAAACTTCTGCACTTGGAGGCCCAACACTGTCTATAAGAATAGAAGTGTGCATAGACATCAAGCTATTTTCTGGCGCCGTTGTCGGGGAGGTAAGGTAAAAGGTACTCACATCCTCTGGCTACTAAGCTATCTTCTAGTACTGTTGCTGGTGTGTGAGTGCTCGAAGTTATTTCCTTCAGATTCTGCAAGTATATCTTTTTGCTTCTTGTTTTTATTTTCACTAGTTAGGCTTAACGGAAAACAACAACAGAATTAAAGAGCTTTATAGTATTTATCTTGAGTTAGGATATGAAGTGTTTGAAGATAAAATTATAAAACCTATGGGACTTTATTTTCATGCTAATAGCAATGTTATTAGTATGAATTCTTTGAACACCATTATTGCTAATGCTATGGAAAAGTTTAATCTTGGGGAAGCTGGTTTTGATGGGCATGATATTGAAATGGATCGTATGGGCACCTAGAGGGGGTGAATAGGTGCTACACCAATTTTTAATTCTTTTTCAAGTTTAGGCTTAGCACAAAGGGTAAATTCACTAGATAAACTATTAGGTGGAATTTCCCTATATGCAACCCTATCTACTAGTGAGTAAAGAGCGAGTGGAAGAGGAACGAGTAAACCGAAGTGAAGCACGCGGAGACACATGATTTGTTTGACCGCAGTTCCTTCCTTGTTAAGGGAAGTACGTCTGCGTTGGAGGGTGGGCGGTACTAAGACCACCACGCCACAAAAGGCCTCACCCTGTTCTTCGATGGATCTCGCCACAAAAGGCCTGATCCACCTTCCACTATAGGTACCCTTCGAGGTGGGCACCGGCGCCTTTACACAACTAGAGGGGAAACAAATCCACAACAACTTGGAGGCTCTCGGAATGACAACAAGCTGCCACAAGAACAAAGTCATCAAACACAATAAACAAGATCTAGGTATTGACAAGAATACTAGATCAGGGATTTCTCCAAGTGAATGGAGAGGAGTTGAAGCACTTGATTATTGATGATGATGAACTTCTCCTCCTTCAATTCCCCCAAAGATTAAGACCTTCGGGTGGTTGAAGTGGGAGATCGAGAATGAGAGCTCTTGCACAATGTCTGGTCAATTTCGAATGAATCAAGGGTTCCGAACATTGGGGAAGAAGGGGTATTTATACCCCCTTCAGAAACCAGCCGTTGCAACCTTTGGGGGCCGGATTATCTGGCCAAAGTGAGGGCCGGATTATTCGGTCTAGGGAAAACACCGCCCAGACTCGGAATATCCGGCAGAAAATCCGCCCCCTCTCAGAGCGTCGCGCCGAGCTTGGCCTTGATCATCTTCTGTGGGCCGGATTATCCGGTCCTATGCGAGGGCCGGATTATCCGGCCTGGGGAAGAAAAACCGCCCCAGTTCGGATTTTCCGAGAGAAAATCCGACCGGATACCGAGCGACGCGCCTTGGCTCCTTTTGCTCGAAAACTGGGGTCCGAATTATCCGGCCCGTGCGACACCCGGATTATCTAGCCTGGGGAGGAAAAACCGCCCCTGCTCGGATTTTCGGGGAGAAAATCCGACCGGGTACCGAGCGATGCGCCTTGGCTTCCTTTGAGTGATGAGGTAGGCCGGATTATCCGGCCCTTGGTGGGGCGGATTATCCGCCCCCCCCCTCAAAACTTCCTGCACACTTAGCGCACATGAAAAGTCTCCATAGTATTGTTATCTAACACGCAAAACATAGGAAAACATGAAATGTTCTTTCAATCTCCCCCTTTTTGGTGTTAGATGACAATACAAGGATTTGCAGGAGAAAGACACAAGACAAATCGTGATAACTATGAAAGGGACTCCCCCTCAATGTGTGCATAATAGAGTTTTGCATTGGAATACAAATGCACACAAATAGGTGAATCTATTCCATAGACATATGAGCAATAAAAACATACCACCGAAGTAGAGAGTAGGCATCCTTGACATAAGTCACAATTATTACCGGATAACCATTATGAGCGCGCCTTCCGTGATAAGCCTCCATCAATAGGATATGAATAGATGGATCCATAAGCATAATCCATGATACGGAATCCATAGGCAAAATCCAGACAACCATATAAAGTCTCAACCAACCACAAATCACGAATTTAAAGTTCAACGCTAAATGGGCATAAGCAAGAAAAAACAAATAGGAAAGTGCAAGTGCTTATGCCCGACCCATGAAAATCCACGGACAACCTAATAGAACTACTTCTCCCCCTTTGGCATCGAGACACCAAAAAGGGAGAAGAGCGATGCTAGCGCCCCATGGAGTCACTCGTAGTCCTCGTCCTCGTCCTCTTCTTCATTCTCTTCCTCATCCTCATCTTCAAGCTCCTTAGTGTCACCTTCCTCATTATCAGCATCAGCAGTAGGCGCAGAGGGGAACAAGTGACGCTCCAGCTCACCATAGTTCATCTCGGAGGAAGAGTTCCACCGAGCATACGGAGTGGGAGGTGTAGGAGCTGGAGGAGCACCCGAAGCGCCGGACACATGGTGGAGAATGAGCTGTTGGGAGTGAGCCAACTCATGGCGCTGCTTGTATGCCTCGTGCTGACCCTTGTGCGTGTCCACGCCCATGCAGAGAATGTTACGCTGGAACTAGTTCAGCTGCTTGATCTCACGGGCCACGGGAGGCACAGGGGGCCTGCGAGCATCCCTCATGAGACCCTCAGGAGCAGAGGAGGGGTGAGAGGTCTTCCGAACCTTGGTGTAGATATTCTTGGCCTTGTGCACCGAGTCGATGTGGAATTCCTCAGCAGGCAGCAGGTGACGAATGAGCATCATAATGTAGGGTGCATATGGAATGGACAGACAGTTGAACATATCATCACACAGCTCATGGTAAATGAAGTCCATGACATCCATCCTGTACTACACTGACTCGTCCTCGCAGGAGGCAACCTCATGAGAAAATTGAAGTAGCTAAACAAGGTGACCACGAATGCTGTCATTGTTGCCCCCACTCGGTGTAATGGAGTCACGGAAGAGACCCACTAAATCAGCATAGATGGGAGCAAGGCCAGGCACAGTATCGACAATGCCATCGTCCACGGTGCAAGGGAGAGAGCTGCATCCTTGTTGGGCTTCAGCTGAGTGATGTTGCGGTGGCCACTGGCTCTACCCTGCTGCGGAAGGAGTACCCCAGAACCTCAGCAAACACATGAAAATCAGCAGTCATCGGCCTGTCATGAGTCATCCACTTCATAGTGCGACGCTCATCCCCACAAATCACCCAAGTGTAGAAGAACTGCTTCACCACCTCAGAGTCAAAGGAGCACTGGAGAGACATAAGATGGTGCAGCCCCATCCTCTCAACAACATACATCGCATCCACAAGATGCGCCTTCTCCAAAGCATCAGCAAGTACAAGTGGGTGCATAGGCCTAATGTTCAGCCTGGCATATATGTCTTCATACATCCCCTTCTATTCTGCACACCAAAAACGAGGATCCCCCAGCTCATCATCACGAGGCAGCTCAGCAAACAAGTCACGGTGACGGATGGCGGAATAGGAGACCGCATCCAAAGTCCTGTAGTTGATCTTGGGCTCCTTGTCCTTCCTCTTGGACACCCCCTTCCTAGTCCTCTTTGCTTGTTCAGCCATGCGCTTCTCTTCGTTCTTCCTTCTCCTCAATTCAACTTCGTCCACTAAGTTACCCTGTCCGTCGTCTCGAAAGTATTTGGCGTGAGGACGGCGCGTGTAGGTCTTGGGAACACTGGAACCAACTGTGAGGAGAATAAGGGCGATAGCAAGGGGATGAACATACACACAAGTCCAGGAGAGAGCATGGAAAAAGTAGTAAAAAAGTTCATAGCACAAAACTACTCAATGCATATTCCATAGTGAAACTGAACCAGAATCAAATCTGTCAGGCCGGATTATCTGGCCTGGCCAGGGGCGGATAATCTGGCCCTGGCAGAATTTTTCGATTTCACCTAGATTGAATGCAAAAAAAAAGTAGATCGGGCCTAGAAACTGTAAGACTACGATTTCTATGCGAAAACACGACCTTCTAGATAACGTTCCACCCAACAAGTTACACATCTAGCCAAAGATGGGGACAGAGGGAGTTACGCTCACTCATTGGAGGAAGAACGCGAAGGAGAAGGTACCCGGAGGCGCGGAGAAGAAGATTTGGGGAGGCCCGGAAAATCCGATGGCCGGAGAGGCTCCGAGGAGGGTGAGGGGCGGCAGGCGGCGGCTGGGGAGGAGGAGAGGGCTGGGGGAGAAGTGTTGCTCGATATGAGCCCTTCCCCCCGAGCCCTGCCATTTAAGATGAAATCCGCTAGGGCCGGATTATCCGGCCTACACTTGGGCCAGATTATCCGGCCTGAAATCTGGGTTTCTGTTATACACAGAACCAGGCCCGCGCGTCCCCAAACAACACCCCCACAAGGTGTACAAGGGACTTGTGTGCTAGAATAGATGGCTTAGAGGTAGGGAAAGGCTTAGGATTAAGAGAGCCAAACTGAGATGGTACTAGACACTCAAACTTGCAAAATCCAAATCAAATAAAAGCCAAGATTGAGTGTGATTCCCATAAGAACATGAGAGAGCAAATAACATCCAAAAAGATCCAATTCTCCTCAAGGGAGAGGGCGGTGGCCGAAGCCACCTTGTTGGAGTGTATGGTGTGACACTGTGAAGATATATCTTGGATTCACGACCAATACTCATCAATAAGCTCACATATCACAAAATGATATTAAGAGAAATGATTTATCTTGCTTTTGGCATTATGGGGGGAGGGTTAGCCCAATGAGTTAGGACCACACTCCCCCTATATCCATGCCCACACCTAGACCAAAGAAGGATTGAGATGTACGAGTGAGTGCATGGGTAATCAAGACAAGCTCCTGGAATCAATGATATTAAGCTCATTCCTCAAGTAGCAGAATCTTGCTTCATCAAGCGGATTGGTAAAAATATCCTCAAGCTGGTTCTTCGTGCTCACAAAGGATAGATCAATATCGCTGTGAGCAACATGGTCTCGAATAAAATGATTCCGAATCTCAATATGCTTCGTCCTTGTGTGCTGAACAGGATTGTACGCAATTTTGATTGCACTTTCATTATCACATAAAAGAGGCACTTTGTCACAATTGACACCGTATTCCTTTAAAGTTTGCCTCATCCACAATAACTGAGCACAAGCGCTGGCAGCAGCAACATATTCAGCTTCGGCGGTGGAGAGAGATATACAATTCTGCTTTTTAGAGGACCAACATACAAGAGATCTTCCCAAGAATTGACAAGCTCCAGAAGTGGACTTCTGATCATTCTTATCACCAGCCCAATCTGAGTCAGTATAGCCACATAAAGAGAAATTGGAGCCCTTGGGATACCAGAGACCAAAGTTAGGGGAATGAACCAAATATCGAAAGATCCTCTTAACCGCCACTAAGTAGCTTTCTTTAGGAGTTGCTTGATACCTTGCACACACCCCCACACTCAACACAATATCGGGTCTAGATGCGCAGAGGTAAAGAAGAGATCCGATCATGGACCGGTTTACCTTTTGGTCCACATCTTTACCATGAGGATTAAGTTCAAGATGACATTTTGTTTGCATCGGAGTGGCGACACCATTTAGATCCGTCATCTTGAATCTCTTGAGCATGTCTTGGATGTACTTTGCTTGATTAATAAAGGTTCCTTCTCTAAGTTTCTTGATCTCGAATCCAAGAAAGAACCGTAATCCCCCCATCATAGACATCTCAAACCTGTCAGTCATAAGCTTTGAAAATTCATCATTAAAAGCTTTATTAGTAGAACCAAAAATGATATCTTCTACATATAGTTGGCATATGAAGAGCTCCCCCTTAACCTTCTTAGTAAAAAGAGTGGGATCGATTTTCCCAACTTCGAAGCCACGATCTAACAAAAGCTCTTTAAGGTGTTCATACCACGCACGTGGGGCATGTTTAAGGCCATAGAGTGCCTTATCGAGTTTGTAGACATGGTTCGGAAAGTTAGGTTCCTCAAACCTCGGGGGTTGCTTTACGTATACCAACTCATGTAGAGGACCGTTAAGGAAGGCACTCTTGACGTCCATTTGCTGCAACTTAAAATTGTTATGAGCAGCATAAGCAAGAAGGATACAGATGGACTCAAGGTGAGCCACTGGAGCATAGGTCTCACCGAAGTCGATGCCTCAACTTGGGAGTAACCTTGAGCCACAAGTCTTGCCTTGTTCCTCACAACAATGCCATTCTCATCTTGCTTGTTCTTGAAAATCCACTTGGTGCCGATAACATTGCGACACTCTTTGGGTTTCTCCACGAGTTTCTAGACTTTGTTACCCTCGAAATTATTCAATTCTTCATGCATAGCAACAACCCAGTCTGATCTTCAAGAGCTTCAAAGACCTTCTTAGGTTCCACCATGGAGATATGAGCTTGATGCTCACCAAAACTGGCAATTCTCTTCTTGTTGAGACCCTTCGTCGAAGATCACCAACAACCTTGTCGAGAGTGTGACCCCTCAACTCAAGGTTATGATCAGCCCGAGCCTTGCGACGAAGTTCAATAAGTTTGTTGTCTCTTGGAGGAGGAGATTCATCACTTGAGTCTTCATTGGAAGCATTTCCTCGACCTTGATCAGTAACTGGAACATTAGTAGCAGGTGGTGGAGAAGCGTGCCCTTGAGATGAGTCCGTAGCCGTAATAGGAGGCTGCAGAACTGGAGAGTTAGGGCCGGATAATCCGGCTAATGGAGAGGCCGGATAATCCGTCTTGGGAGAACTTGCAGTAGCTTCATTAGGAAGCCTGGGACTTGCTTGAACTGGCGAGGGGCCGGATAATCCGGGGCTAGCCAGAAAATCCGGCATGGAGCTTGTGTTGAAATCTTCACCACCAGGAGCAACATGGTCAGCTAGAGCGGGGGTGGCCAGAAAATCCGGCCTGGAGCTTTCTGGAACATCTTGACCTTCAGCAGTTGATGGAGATGGTGTAGAAGTTGCCCCCGTGGTTGGAACATGTTGAGTATATGTAGATGAGGGCTCTATATGAGTAGAGCATTGTCCTTCCCGGTCCGCCACAAGGGTTTCGTCAATGGGGCGGAAAAATCCCACGCCCATTCTTCTTATGGCATCTTGGGGTATTTCAACATCTGCATCACAAACACCAACTTGCTCCGCACGGGAACCGTCATTTTCCTCGAACACCACACTACAAGATTCTACAATAGTTCTGGAGAGCTTATTGTAGACTCTATAAGTGTGGGATTCAGCACCATAACCAACAAAAATACCTTCTAATGCCTTAGATTCAAACTTAGATAAACGAACTCCTTTAATAAGAAAGAAACACTTACACCCGAATACCCGAAAGTATGAGATGTTTGGCTTGTTACCGGTAAGTCTTTCATACGGAGTCTTGTCCAAGATCTTACGGAGGTATAAACGGTTGGATGAATGACAAGCAGTAGAGATTGCTTCAGCCCAGAAGTTATATGGAGATTTAAATTTGGCTAACATTGATCTTTCCATATCCATTAGAGTTCGATTCTTCCTCTCGGCTACACCATTTTGTTGAGGGGTGTACGTAGCGGAATATTGATGTCTTATCCCCTCTTCACTTAGGAACTCATTTAAGGTGTAGTTCTTGAACTCAAAGCCGTTATCACTCCTTATAGCCAGAATGGGGACGTTGTGTTGACGTTGAACCTCGTTGGCGAAGTCGATGACAGTTTGTTGAGTTTCACTCTTCAGCTTGAAGAAATAAACCCAAGTGTATCTTGAGTAATCATCAACAATCACTAGACAATACTTCTTCCCACCGAGGCTTGCATGAGATGGAGGTCCGAAGAGATCCACATGAAGGAGCTCCAAAATCCTTTTTGAAGAGATAATGGTTTTCCTTCGATGAGGTGAGTCATGCATTTTCCCTTCAACACACGCCCTGCAAACACGATCTTTGGCAAAAGAGACATTTTCTTTTAGTACAAGAATGTGGCCACCCTTGTGGAGACTTTGCAAAGTTCTCATATTGACGTGGGCTAGTCAGCGATGCCATAACCAACCCGCGTCAGCCTTTCTAAAAAGACACATCGGGCATGTAGTGGTTTCCCCCGAAAAGTTCACCACGTACAGGTCTTTTTCGACATATCCCACGAAAGCGACTTTTAGAGACTTGCTCCACAAGAGTACCACCAAATCAGCATCAATATAAACTGCAAAGCCCATCTTACCAAGGGCACGAACTGAAAGTAAGTTGTACCCGAGGGTCTCAACAAGCATGACGTCCACGAGAGAGATATCGTGAGCCACCACAACTTTGCCGAGACCCAATACCTCAGATTTTGACTTGTCACCATAGGAGACGGTTATGTGATCAAGGTTTGGCCGCATCTCCGTGATGATATCCTTGCTTCCGGTCATATGACTCGTGCACCCGCTATCGAGTACCCATTTAGAACCACCGGAAGCATAGCCCTGCAAGAAAATTACTTCTTGGTTTTAGGTACCCATTTTTCAATGGGTCCTCTCATGTTAGTAACAAGGGTCTTGGGAACCCAAATAGACCAAGGAATGAAACAATCATAAGGGCCTACATAACTAGCATAAACATCACCATAATAATCACAATATAGTTGAAAGTTAGGATTGGTGATCCCTGCAAAACCATCATAATTAGTCTTGTCATTGGTAATGTTGCTAGTCTTTGGTTGAGCAGTCTTGCTCTTCTTCTTCTTCTTCTTCATGTTTTTCTTGCTCTTTGTCTTGGGTATGTAACCAAGACCTTCTTTACTATTGTTTGTCCTTTGCCTGCCCAGTATCTCATCAATAACCCCTTTACCTTTGTGTTGAGAACTTCTTGCAAGGTCTTCTTTTCCAGAGGATGAAGTGGAGGTACTTGGCACCTCATACCGTTTCAATTGAGTTTGGAGCTGGTCATGAGACTCATTTAAAGTAGAATGATCACTCTTCAATGCCTTGTGAGCACTTTCAAGATTATCAAACTTCTCCAAAAGTCTAGCATGAACAGCCCCAAAGTCAATCTTTTCTTTCTCTAGTTTCTTTACCTTGGCAAGAGCATGGTAATGTTCTTTAATGAGCTGAGCTACAACTTCTTCTTGTGACTCCTCAAGGGATTCGAGTCTTTCTTCCAAAGATACTCGAGCTTCCTCTTCCTCTTCCAAGGCATTCTTCAAAGAAGCTATCTCCAAGGCATCTTCTCTTTCAATTCTGCCCTTTTCTTCAAGAAGATCTTCGGCTTGAGCAAGTTGGCTCATAAGAGCATCAAAATGGAGTTTTTGCTCACCTTGTAGGTTAGTGAAAAAAGTATCCAAGGCAATAACTTCTTCTTTCATTTTAAGACTGTCATGATCATCCATATCCAAAATTATGTTAGTCTTAGGAAATGAAGAGCTAGAAGTTGATACCTCGGACCCTCTTGCCATTAGGCAAGTGGCGTTGTTGTTGATGGCGTTCTCGTTCGGTGAGTTGAAGAGAGATGAGGGAGTCGATGTGGTGGCTATAGCAGCCACCTCGTGGGAACTATCATCATCCTCTTCATCTTCACTTGCGGAGGAGTATTCCTCTTGAGCTACCAAGACAATCTTGGGTTGCTTCTTGAAAGGACCATTCTTCTTAATAAATGGCTTCTTCTTAGGTGCTTTAGATTTCTCTTTAAGAATGAGCCTGCCACCATTGTCTTCTCGATTTTGATAAGGGCACTCGGCTACAAAGTGCATTCGATCTCCACAGTTGAAGCAAGTTCTCAATCTTGGGCCACTTTCTCTTCTTCCATTTGACCCGTTCTTGCGCTCAAGTTCAGACTTGGCTTTGGCAGGGTCCTTCCAAAAGTTCCTTGCTTAAAATGCCATGTACTCACCATGAGCACGTTTGACTTCATCGGGGCAGTCCATGGATACCCCCTCAAAAGCTCCTTTGTCTTCCTCTTTCAACAACATTGGCTTTGAGAGCCACATTGACACCCTTTTTCATTCCAATGGCCCGTGCACGGGCATCTTCAGCATTCTTTGCTGCCACTTTGAATGAAGCCATTTCTTGCATGACTTCGTTGGATGTCATTTGATGATAGTTATGTCTACCTTGCAGGCTCTTCAAGTCCGTTGGCTCGAAAGGCATTAAGGAACTCACATATTTCCTTTTTATCCATGCATCATGAATGTGAGTGGCCCCATTCTTTCGAAATGTTGTTGCGATGCCCTTGAGTCTTATATACATGTGCTCATGGTTTTCACCATCCAACATGTAGAATCCCTCAGCTTCATTACTAAGGGCATCATACCTGTTTCTTCTCATGCTTTCATTTCCAACGAAGAGATCCGTAAGAGCATCCCAAGCCTCTTTAGCTGTGTTGAGATGTTCAATGTGTGGCATGTCCTTGGGACCCACACCCCGTTGTATCATGTGGAGAGCGGTGGCATTCAACTGGCTATCCACAACTTCTCTTCTCGTTAGATTGGTTTGATCTCCAATATGAAGACCCTCTTCGATAATCCTCCACGATTCAATAGAGGAGCTGCAAACATGAGATTTCATTAGGAATTGCCATTGATTAAAAGAGGATGCAGTGAGCTTGGGTGGATCACCCCTATTGTTTATATGAGGATGAGGGATAGGTGGGTCGGGCGAATATATGTGGCGAACCTCATTATATTCCTCCTTACCACTTCCCTTCTTGGAGGTGGAACCATTAAGTTTTTCACCTTCCACATCATCATCCTTGGATCCGGTGTTACCCTTTTCCTTAGATGATGGTGTGGCAACCTCAGAGGAGGATGGAGATGGGGCTATGGATGATGAAAGGCGAGCAATCATTTGATTCATCTCCTCCATCTTGGCCTCAAAGGATTTCAACAAGGTTGTTTCCAACGACTTGAGATCATCCATTGTGACCTTATCCACAGCCTCATTTCCATCATCCTTGGTACCCATACTACTCTTAGGCGGTTAAGCCCGAATTAAGAGCCGGGGCTCTGATACCAATTGAAATGGATCGTATGGGCACCTAGAGGGGGGTGAATAGGTGCTACACCAATTTTTAATTCCTTTTCAATTTTAGGCTTAGCACAAAGGGTAAATTCACTAGATAAACTATTAGGTGGAATTTCCCTATATGCAACCCTATCTACTAGCGAGTAAAGAGCGAGTGGAAGAGGAACGAGTAAACCGAAGTGAAGCACACGGAGACACAAGATTTGTTTGACCGCAGTTCCTTCCTTGTTAAGGGAAGTACGTCTACATTGGAGGGGTGGGCGGTACTAAGACCACCACGCCACAAAAGGCCTCACCCTGTTCTCCGATGGATCTCGCCACAAAAGGCATGATCCACCTTCCACTATAGGTACCCTTCGAGGCGGGAACCGGCGCCTTTACACAACTAGCAGGGCAACAACTCCACAACAACTTGGAGGCTCCCGAAATAACAACAAGCTGCCACAAGAACAAAGTTATCAAACACAATAAACAAGATCTAGGTATTGACAAGAATACTAGATCAGGGATTTGTCCAAGTGAATGGAGAGGAGTTGAAGCGCTTGATTCTTGATGATGATGATGAACTTCTCCTCCTTCAGTTCCCCTAAAGATCAAGACCTTTGGGTGGTTGAAGTGGGAGATCGAGAATCAGAGCTCTTGCACAATGTCTGGTCAATTTCGAATGAATCAAGGGTTCTGAACGTTGGGGAAGAAGGGGTATTTATACCCCCTTCAGAAACCAGCCGTTGCAACCTTTGGGGGCCGGATTATCTGGCCCAAGTGAGGGCCGGATTATCCAGTCTGGGGAAAACACCGCCCAGACTCGGAATATCCGGCAGAATATCCGCCCCCTCTCAGAGCGTCGCGCCGAGCTTGCCCTTGATCAACTTCTGGGGGGCGGATTATTCGGTCCTATGCGAGGGGCGGATTGTCCGTCCAGGGGAAGAAAAACCGCCCCAGTTCGGATTTTCCGGGAGAAAATCCGACCGGATACCGAGCGACGTGCCTTGGCTCCTTTTGCTTGAAAACTGGGGGACGGATTATCCGGCCCATGCGACACCCGGATTATCCGGCCTGGGGAGGAAAAACCGCCCCAGTTCGGATTTTCCGGGAGAAAATCCGACCGGGTACCGAGCGATGCGCCTTGGCTTCCTTTGAGTGATGAGGTAGGCCGGATTATCTAGCCCTTGGTGGGGCGGATTATCCGGCCCCCCTCAAAACTTCCTGCACACTTAGAGCACATGAAAAGTCTCCATAGTATTGTTATCTAACACGCAAAACATAGGAAAACATTAAATGTTCTTTCAGATATTTTTAGTCCCCAAAGCACGGAGAAGAAAATTTATTTAGATGATACTATACCTCCAATATATGATGATTACAATGATGTTTATGATATTTTCAGTCCACCTACTATTGAGGAGAAAATTAATTATGATTACAATATGCCTCCTATATTTAATGATTATGGTGATGAGAATAATAATGATATTTATTTTATTGAATTTGCTCCCACTACAATTAATAAGAATGACTATGTTTATGTGGAGAGTATTAATTCTTTTATGCATGTGGCTCATGATAAGAATGTTTTATGTGATAGTTATATTGTTAATTTTATTCATGATGCTACTGAAAGTTATTATGAGAGAGGGAAGCATAGTTTTTTGTATCTCAACAATATTAAGTTTCCCCTATTTATGTTGAAAATTTTGAAGTTGCACTTGTTTTGCTTTCGTATGCTTATTGCTTTGTGATTTCATGACTTGTTTCTTTACAAGATTATTTTTCATAGGAAGTGAATTAGACTTAAATGGGTTTTATATTTTTCTTCTTGATGCTCTCTTTTACTCTAAATTCATATTTCTTACATGAGCATCATTGAAATTATCATGCCTATCTTAATGGCTATAAAGAAAGAGCTTTTGGGAGACAACCCATTATATTTTTACTTTCAGTTTATTTTTGTTTTGTTGAGTCTTGGAAGTTATTGCCTCAATAATAACCTCTCCTTATCCTTTTTGTGTGATTTTTGTGCCAAGAATAACCTCTAATGAGAGAGAAGTAAGACTTGGAAAAGTTGCTGTCCCGAAACAGATTTTTTGTGCTTCACTATAAAAAATCGTGATAAATCTATGTATGTCGGATTGAGCTGTAATTGTCTATGCTTATGACCCAGGTTATTATATAACTTTCTTTAGTTTATCACTTTTCTATTTGAGCAACAGAAGGTCTTCGAAAAAATCAGTTTTACCTGCTGGTCTATTTTGACAGATTTCTGCCATTATTTGCATTTGCCTCTTAATCTCTTTCTCTTTGAGTTCTCTTTGATCGCTTGAGATTTTAGAAGGAATTGCTATAGTAGCTTGTGTTTTCATGAAAGTTTTACTTGTGTTGAAACTAAACCCAAAGACTTATTATCTTCAATACACTAATGTTGCTAATGAAGATTGTGTGAAGTTTTGTATGAAGGAAATTTTCAAGTGTAGGGAAGAATAATGTGATGAGATGAAGTATGAACAAAAGCTCAAGCTTGGGGATGCCACCCGTGTCACCCCAATAAATATTCAAGAGGTACAAGCATCAAAGCTTGGGGATGCCCAAGGCATCCCCTTCTTCATTAATAAAAATCTCAGGTTTTCTCCCAAAACACTTCATTTTTATTGTTTCATGCACAATTGTGTTGTTCTTGGAGCGTCTTTGTTTTTGTTTTTATTTTTCTTTTGTTTGGTTTGATTAAATAAGTTGGTTGGAACCCAACACACTTATTTTGGAGAGAGACATACCCCGTTATTCATTGCCTAAAACACTCTAGTTTTTACTCTTATTGTTCTGTGAGTGTTCTCCTTTGCTAGCACTACATTTAGCTTTAGTTTTTGATTGGTGTTGGAAAAGAGTAGGAAGTTTCATGCTTATAGTGGTACAAAAGGAAGCTTGTTTTGACTATGACTTAGACTTTATCATATCATGCTAGATGTTGCTTTGACCATATGCTTAGTGATTATTGTTGTAGCATGACTTGTTTCAAACAATTGAGATTGCTTAATGTGCCTTGAAAGAATCATGTGTAGTTTTAGCATACAAAAGCATAATATTGTGGTATTCTCCTTTGATGCTTTATTTGGGTTGACTTGGCACATGCTTACATCATGTTAAGACTATGAACAAGTCACCTTAGCCTCTATGATCATTTAGTTTATGACTTGTAATATCACTTTATGCTTTAATTAATAATGTTTTGTCGCTTTCCATGATTATGGCCATTATTGCTCTCTTAGTTGGTTGCTCACAGTCTTTTGCTAGCCTCCACCTGTACGAAGTATGAGTTCCACTCATGCATCCAACCCCCAAGAAAACCAAGTTATTACAAAGAGTCCACTATAAATTCCTATGCATGGTGTGTTACACCATTCCAAGTATATTCATGCTTTTATTTACCTTCCAAATTAAACTTGTTATGTGAAAATTAGTGATTAAAGCTCTCACAAACTTGATGGCACACTTTACTTTCTTGCAATTAATAAACTTGAATCATTGTGTCCATCTATGTTGCGTATATGCTTGCGCTTTATAAGTTGTGAATTACCAAAACCATGTTGTCATGGGGAATGCTTTCAACATTGCACTTATTATTCAGTTGATATCATGATCTTTTGCTTATGGATCATGGCGGTGTGAAATAAAAGTGGAGCTTGTAAGCTCGTGGAGTTTGTATGTGTGTTAGAGAAACGCCTGGGCGGCTAGCCTAAGCCATGCCTAATCATGGTGGAAACTCGCAGCGTAACCATAGTGAGCATTCTATGAAGCATCCTCAATAAAAACCTATGCAAATAGAAAATAAAAAGACCGCTGAGATGCTCATTGTTTGTTGCCTTGTCATTTTGATATGGGATAGCTCTTGTATCATGGGGCAAGGGGTACCCCGTTGGCGGTTCTCTATGATACACATGTACTTACAATGACAAGAACTTACTCGTGACTAAAGTTGAGCAGCATGAGGTTTGGTACTCGTAAGTACAGGGCATGAGAATTTTAACTTATAACTTGTCAAGCATATCCTCATATTTGGGTCACTTTAACCTTAATCACCTTAAGATGCTTATGATAGGGGCAATGAGAGCTGAAAGCTAATAAGTACCATAATTTTTGGAAGCTCTTTATGAAACTTGAATCTTTGCTTCCCTTTGTGAAGGGCCTTTCTTTTTTACTTTTATGTTGAGTCTTCATCTTCTATATTTATGCACCTATTGAGAGAGCATAGTGGTCATTCTTAGTTTAATGTGCATTGTCCCAAAACTTGTTGATTAATTCATAACTTTGATATTGCTT
Organism: Avena eriantha; assembly: GCA_910589775.1. Lineage (NCBI taxonomy): Eukaryota > Viridiplantae > Streptophyta > Magnoliopsida > Poales > Poaceae > Avena > Avena eriantha. The sequence goes on from OU342743.1 coordinate 325,556,982, forward strand.
GTTATTAAATTATTTGTATCTAGTCACCCTTATGAACTTTGAAGGTGTCCTATGCATTTATGTTTTGCTATACCATGAGGGACAAGCTGAATACCACTCTTATTATGTTTTCTATATGTGAAACAAACAAACGTCTTTCAATGCATTGTTATTCATGATCTTTTGTTTGTACCTTTTCATGTTACAACATAGTTGCTATGTATTATTGTTAGAACTCTATCTTTCATGCTTATGTTTAGAGTACTTTGATCCCAGTTATCAATGCTTTAAAAATATCATGATCAAAATTGTGATGGTGCATGTCACCTCAAAAATTATTCTTTTTATCACTTGCCTACTCAAGGACGAGCAGGAGTTAAGCTTGGGGATGTTGATACTCCCTCCGTTAAAAAATATAATATGTTTTAGCTTTGTGAAATGAATGTATCTAGACACTTTTTAGTATATAGGTTCACTCCGAACCTCTACGAATCTATATACTAAAAGTTGTCTAGGTACATTCGATTCACAAAACTAAAACGTCTGATATTTCTAAACGGAGAGAGTACGTCGTAAACATATCTATAATTTTTGATGCTCCATGCTTGTTTTATATCAACTATCTTATGTTTTGTTCACACTTTGAGGTATTTTTATACATTTTTTTTGGAACTAACCTATTAACAAGATGCCGCAGTGCCAGTTGCCTATTTTCTGCTGTTTTTGGTTTCAAAAAAGCTAGAAAATACATATTCTCAGAATTGGACGAAACAAAGCCTGAAGTTCCTATTTTTTCCGACACAACATGAAGTCCAAAGGGGAGACGGGGGGATCCAGGAGGCAGGCACACCCTAGGGTGGCGCGGGTCCTCCTGCGCCACCAGGTGGTGTGGCCACCCTGGCCCACTTCTGGCATCGCCTCTTCGCCTATATATTCCTAACGGGACGAAAACCCTAGGTACCAGATCAAAATTCCACGGAAAGTTTTGCAGCGCCGCCACCATCGAAGAGGAGATTCGGGGGACAGAAGTCTCTGTTCCAGTACCCTGTCGGGACACGGGGAAGTGCCCCCGGATCCATATCCATTGACTCCACCGCCATCTCCATCGCCGTTGTTGACTCTCATGATGAGGAGGGAGTAGTTCTCTCTCGAGGCTAAGGGCTCTACAAGTAGCTATGTGTTCATCTCTCTCTCTCTATGCATGATCTTTTTGAGATCATGAGCTTTGCAATCTATAGATCTATTCTGCTACTCAAGTGCTTTAATTAATCTATGCTTATCCCCACGTGTGTGAAGTTGACAGTGTGCACACCGAGTGGCACTTTGGCTAAGGTTACATAAATACTTATCATGAGTATAATTTGAGTTGGATGTCTCTATGAGATTGTGGTGTTTATTGGAACCATCTAGCGCTCAAGGTGATAGTGAGGGGTTATCTAGATGGGGAATGTGGAATTTAAGGTGTTCTGTTATAGTCCTACATCGTCCAACCGGAGAGTAGTTCAGGGTAGAATAATAAAGAGAAGATATTTATATGAGAGTGTCCACTAGTGAAAGTATGATCCCTAGGCCTTGTTTCTAAGCATTGAAACACCGTTTACGATCAGTCATGTTACATGTTTGCTTGCTGCCACTCTTATTTCAGATTGCAATTACCATTTATAATCATCCATATTACTTGTATTTCACTATCTCTTCGCTGTACTAGTGCAACTATACACCTGAAAAGTGTATTGGGAGTGTTGGGAACACAAGAGACTTCTTGTATCTTGATTGCAGGGTTGCTTGAGAGGGATACCTTTGACCACTTCCTCCCTAAGTTCGATAAACCTTGGGTGATCCACTTAAGGGAAACTTGTTATTGTTCTACAAACCTCTGCATCTGGAGGCCCAACACTGTCTACAAGAATAGAAGCGTGCGTAGACATCAAGACCGACTAGACCTTCTTTGAGGGATTAAATTCTACCAACTATCTAATAGAGGTAAAACAGAGACATAAACATAACATAAAATGAAACAATTATAATGTGAAATGGTATGGCTCTCTTCATAATGATCTCCATCTCCATGTAGCTTGTAAATTGACTCATCCCAACTCTTGTCACATGCCATCTTACACCTTGTCACCGACTTGTATATCAATTTGCATGTCATCCGGATTCTCCAAAAAGCTACACTAGCTTAGTAAATAAAAATTACATAGAGAATCCGACACGTAGGTCGTATATAATAAAATGACAGCACCTAGGCTCCAGCCGACTGACAAAAACCGTGATACGCAGATCATGTATGGATTACACACATCAATGCACATAATCCATACCATTCACAATATCATCCTGCAAAAACAAGTTATCATAGATACGATATATACCGGCATTGTGAAACTCACAACGACAACTAAGGCGCTACGACAGGGCGAAGTCGGTGGGTGCGAGCAACACCCAACGGTTTTCTTGAAACGTAGATCCCATCTGCATTCCGAACATGGATTTCTTAATCGGACAAAACAATTTTATCCAAATCCGATCTGTACTCCGATTCGATCAAACTCATTTGATCTTCGATCATTGCATCTAGATTTACGTGTCACAGTCTACCCCGATGATGTTGGAAGCTGACCGGTAGGGGTATGTCATTCCACGATCTTAGTAGTAGGATCACAGAAACTAGATCATCCACCTCCTAGAGTACGATTGATCCAATCAACCTTGTACAAAAATGATATATCTCATAGATCGATACCAAAACAACAAATAGATCCAATCTAATGCCAACCGCATATCACATATGCGATATCTGGATCCTAAAACCAGAAGCTAACGCTCTGATACCACTAAAGGGGCGTGCAGTGATAAACAAAAAAAATTCCCCTACGCGGTGCTCCCAATATCCAACTCAGGTGATAGGCCACGAGATTTATCACTAGACACGTATGTGCGGATTATTGATGAAGCTGTTAGTTGATGTCGTACCGAACGATCCCACGTACAACACGTCCATATCCCCACGAACCTCATTGTTTCCAGCGTTGCACGTGCAACGCCTCTACCGGTATTCACACGTACAGGGAGGAGCTCTAGGCAGAGGACTGCTAGATCATGTCTAGCCCAAAAATGGGAGTGGAGAAAGTGAGTACAAGGTCAGGGACTATCCCTTGTCATTCCACTTATATACACTTCTAGCTAGGCTCAACGCTTGAGGCCCATTTAGGTTGTACCCTAATCTCCACATGGATCGAATCCGTATGGGCTCCTTTCCCTTAACTGTGTGACCCTGTAGGTTCAAATACACCTAGACACGATACAAGTCACCACTTCGAGTCGATAGCTGGTAGCGGCCTCTAGCAAGACGTGCCAACTCTCAAGTGACGTAAAGTCAGAAGGCGAACTTTTCTCAAAGTGACTTTCGTCTAAGTCCCTTTGCCTCACGATATACTTTGTCAAGCTATAGGCGAGTAGTTGCCATCCCTTTAATAGCTCGACTCTCTCTTCTGGTTTCATGATATATGATTTACTGGACTAACACGTAGTCTGACTCCTTGGTTAACATTTAACCAAGTCACATATGGCCATGCTTCCAAATCATATCACACGAGAGGGCCCAGAGAATCTCAATATTACGGAGGGGCAAATCCCATCTTGATAATCCATGTCAAGCAGCTTACTTCACAACCAGCCCAAACTCTACCATTATAACTGGCCACTTACAGAAATCGCTTGATAGAACCTAAGCTGGCGATCTACAACTCGGATCATACGACCACCTCAAGTTGAAGGATTCCATTGTTTGAGACTGCAAATAACAACATGCTCGTTGCATCTCAATGGTGGGTCAGTTTGACTCGCTAAACTCTTTAGCCAAATCCGTTTAAGTCGGAATAGCATCACCATGCCCATGACAAGTAGAACCGTGTCATCAACCGACTTGCACATTGGTCTAATTTGTGTGTCCAGCACAACCTCAATGACCAAGGATATCTAGTATAAACAAATATGAATATATAGTTCCACAACTGAATCACGTATTCAATGATATATATCTGATGTTCATACAAGAACAACTTTATTACTTTATGAATACATTGGGAATTACAGCATACATGATTGCCTCTAAGGCACATTCCCAACAGTTTCTCCTTCACCACCGGAGAGTCCTGTTCATCACGGCAGCGATTCGCCGACGAGCACTGCCAGAAGCAAGAAAATCGAGCGGTCGGCACCGTGGCACGGGGATTTATGTCGTTGCGTCCGGTAAGCTACATCATTCCAACGCGTAGCACACGGTGGAAAAATAAGGGGCTACGAACACGTCGGAATTCAAGAAAAACACACAACGATTTATGACTTACCGAGTGAAAAGAAGAACAAAAAGAGAAATACTAGCAAGTTAATGCAACGTCACAAATATGCTTTGGTACTAAGCAAATAGTTTCTTTAAAATGAGCCGTGTATCATATTACGGTTTTGGAAAGAGCTCGGTGAGAGATAAACCCGCGAAGGAGCCTGCCTGGGCCACGGGCAGACATGCGAATTTTCGCAGCGTTACCGCGCTTTCGCACCGCACACGGGAAGGGATTTATGTGTGCAACGGAGGAGGGGTGTCGCTTAATAAGACCGATCTGTAGGAGTGATGGGCCATGCCGACTGCGAGATTGGACCTTTATGTAAAAGAGTGCTGAAAAATAAGGTGCAATCCTTGGCTGCACGAAATCTCAAAAGAATATGACCATTTCTTGATTTTCAATACATTTTACGAACATAAATATATATGCAATAAATAATATTTTTCACTCGGTAAGTCATGTTAACCTATTTCTATTTTATTACTTTTATTTTTCAAAAATATACATGTTTTTGGAAATGCACCTATTTTTTACATACACATGAACATTGTTTTATTTTTTTAGCTCTTTCATTTTTTTTATTTTCTTGCAAGTACATGTGTATTGCTTTTTGATATACACACAATAGTTTCCATAGTATTTTTTTTATCTTGTTTGAAAATTAAGTGATTTTTTTAGGATACATTAATATGTTTTTATCACATATATAGAAACACTTTTTTATAACATATGAACATCGTTGTAGGCATGTATCAATATTTTGATCTTCTTGGACATACTTTACATATTATTTGAAAATATTGTACGGACCCAAGTAGTTTCAGAAATCTATAATAAAATTCAAGATAACAATAAAATAAAAATATACATGTTAACTGTCTGTGCAGTGCGTCATTTCGCGCTATTTAGCACGCTATAGCAGATTTAGAGAATCCACGCTAAAATTTGGGATTTTTTCTCGCAATGGCGCTATTTGCAAAATAGCATGCTATACTACTCTAAAACATCATAGTTTTAATGCTATTTCAAATATAACACGCTAGTTTTTTGTTGGTGGTTGTGGAATAAGGGAGCATATAATGAAGGTGTGGAGTAAGCAAACATATAATGCAAATCTTGATTGTTAAACATAACTGATCATGCTAAAATATCTATATGTTTTACTATGTCATTTATTTTTGCCGAAGTCCTTTATTTTCACAATGCTATTTTCAAATATAGCACGATATATCATGTATAGCGTCTGCAGAAGGGCCACTATTTTTTTGAATGTTGTGTAATACATGTTACTTTGGAAGGGATCTTGAGATTGATCTGATATTGCAGAGTTGAAAATGACCTAGTTTGGAAAAGAATTTATCTAAGATCGAAGCAACTTTTAATTAATTGCATTGGAGGCAAATTTAAATGGAATCGGAAACAAAATTTTCTCCCTATCAAAGCAAACTTGGTGGCTGGATTTAGATTCCATCAAATCCGAAATTAGTTTTCAAGAAATAAGGAACAAAATTCAAAGTTAGTAATTACAAATTCCACACAGTTTGTGATTTTTTTGATTTGGAAACTCCACAAAGTTAGTAATTACAAATTCCATCTAATCCAATGGCTCATTGTTGTACCCGTGGAACCCCGTCGTCGCCAAAAATATGGGCTGCTTGTCGATCTCCTCTGCCGTGAATTTTCTTTAATGGCGGAGCCGGAGTAGAAAAGCACGAATAGTTTTTAATGGTTGCTATAAAGCTTTTTTTATAGGCGCATTATCTCTGTTTCCGTTGATCCGCGGTTCTCGGGTTTTGTTTTTCCTTGTTTCGTTTTTTGGCTGATCTTGGGCTGTTTGGGCCAGCAATGGTTGGTACGATGTATGGGGGCGAAATAGCTTGTTTCTCGGAGTAAAAGCACGAATAGATCACGCCATGAGGGCCGACACGACAGGGAAGGAAATATGGCGGCAGATCAGTGTCAAGAAGCAAACAAAATATCCGGCTGCTGATTCGCTCACGTAAATAATGCATTGAATTCCTTTTATTCGTTCACGTAATTTGTGCACCTACCAATCACGTAGCATCCAACCGGGGCTATTTAGTCCTGCATCCACCCGCGGTTTGCTTGAGCCATCCATAGGGTATCGATCCATCTCCGCCGGACTGCCGCGCCGTCAGCCGATCGAGATGCTACGTCGGACTGCCGCGCCGTTAGCCGAGATGCTACGTCGGTACGTGTCTTCCTGCTCGAGCAGATCATTTCCCCTCGCCGGACATTTTCTGTTGATTTCTCGTTGCCTTTCCAGATTGGTTTGCGCCCTGCGCTCTGCGTTCGGATGGCCGGAGAAGACAGATGGCAATCGCAACCCTTCGGCCGACCCAACCGACGACCTCATCGTGGAGATCCTCTCCCGTCTGCCGGCCAAGTCAATCTGCCGTTTCAAGTGCGTCTCGTGGCACTGGCTCCACGGCCTCATCATCTCCCACCCCAAACTCCGCGCCAAGCTTCCTCACACGCTCACCGGCTTCTTCCGGCACATCAAGAACGACAGCCACGCCAACGCGGACAGTGACGACGACATAGTACTATCAGTTCCGGATTACTTGAGCATGGAAGAAGATGAGCATCAGGCTATCTCCCCATCCTTGTTGTCAGTAATACCCTGTGGTTTATACAGGAGCGTCTTCCCCAAGCACTGCTCAAACGGCCTTGTACTCTGTCTCTGCTTGAAGAAGGTTTCCCCGAGGTATGAATTCGACTACGTGGTCTCCAACCCGGCCACCCAGCAGTACGTCACCTTGCCCAGCTACGGCCACCGCGACCAGTGGCGCATGCCGCTGTATCTGGCCTCCTCCTGCGGCCACTTCCACGTCTTTGCTCTCCTGGGGAGCGACGAGCATAGATATGTCATTGCCGGAGTGGATATATATTCATCAAAGACAGGAGCGTGGAGCCACAAGGAAATCCGTTGGACCCAAAGCGCCATGGCGCATGAGCACAGCGTGTTCCTAGACGACATGATACATTTTGTCACCATCAACAACACGATCGTCGCCGTAGACACGGAAGGGTCTTCATGGAAGACCATCCCCTTGCCGGCAACTATGGACTCCAATAGCACCATATACACGTCTCTCACCTCCTTCATCGGCGAATCTCAGGGACGCTTACAGTACCTGAACAATAGGCCCGAAGAGTATTACACGCTGTCCTTGTGGGTGCTGGACGACGACAAATGGATCAACAGATACAACATCAGCACTACCCATATTTTCGGAGCAAGCTTCAGGAACATCAATCAGTATTTGTTGGTTGCAATTCATCCCGAATGTAACACCATCTTCTTCACCGTCACAGGAAATAACAAATTTATGTCGTATGACATGGATCATGGGGAAGCTCGTGTTCTCGGCCTTCTCGTATCTCCCGACGATGGCTTCTGGTGCAAACCGTATCTTCCATATGCTCCCTCCTGGAGATCCTTTACTTGATAAGGAGTACAAGTTCATATACCCACAGTGAAGGCTGGCATGGCAACCACACTACACCACGGTTGCTGCTGAACTGCTCATGTATCTTTGAGAGTTTGCCTATTATTTCAGTTCCACAATTTTGTAGCATCTCATCCGTCTAACATATGTAATGCTACATGGTCTAGTAATAATTACTACTTCCTACATATAATTATTGCATCATAACTATATCATGCTCATGTCATCATGCCACCTCGCATTTGAGGATCATATAAAACCCTTTTCACTTGGTTTTTCTCTCGTATGCATTAGTAATTGTATTTGGCGCTTGATATATTGTATTTGGTTCTTGATAAATGCTTGATGCCCAAGTTGAGTTGGGGGCATATCTTTTATTCAACTCCATCACCTTTCTTTGTCACCACCTTATAATTCCACCATCCTAATTACCCATGAGTTTTTACTTTCTTTTGGCTTTTAATCTAGCTCATGTGGGTTGGGATGAATCCAATTATATTTTCCTTTAGCTTGGCCTTACTCCATATTTTGGAATGCATGTGTATAAATACCAGGATCATTATTTTGTTTTCACAAGATAAAACCTAGCATTTAATGCTTTTGCATGGGCCATGCAGTTCTCATCATCATTCCCTTCTTTTGGTTTTTCTTGTATTTTTGAAAGTGGAGCATGGTTCTTTGTGAATTCATTCATGTTGGCTCTATCCTTTTGCTCTTACCATAAAACCCACCACTTGATCTCTTTTCCTTGCCATGTGCATCAAAACCTCACCTCTCACCACCTCCACCCTCATCACCCCTCAAATGTGTATGTGTCATGCATGATCATGTGAGATCCTTCCATATCCATCTTTCCCTTATACTTGATCATGTCATGCTCATACACCATCTAAAACCCTAACCCTCATCATCCATGCCATCACACATACTCAATGGATCTGGATAGATCATATCCTCAAAACCCTAAAACCCTAACCCCACCTCTTCTCCATGCCACCCCATGTCACCCCCCTCAACCTAACCGAGACCTTCCCTCTCTCTCTTCCCCTGCCAAAGAGGCCCCACCAGGCCGAACCACCCCATCTACCCCAACCCTGGTCTAAACCTAACCCGAGCCCAACCCTAGCCATGCCATCTACCCCTCACCTAGGCCTCTCTCTTACTCTCTCTCTCCCCGCCAAGCTACCCCACAACCGAGCCCTCTCCTCTCTCTGGCCCACCTGCAGCCACACCCTGCCCCTGCCCCTGCCCTGATCTGCCACGCCGAGCACGTGAAGGAGAGGGAGGAAAAGGTGACCGAGGCCACCTTTTTCTCTACCCCGCTCCCCCACGGCACCTATCCTCTCTCCCTCGCTTTATCTCCTCCCCCTCCATCCTGGCATCGCCCAGATCCATCCCCAGGGCCTTGCCCTTCCCCTCTCCTTCTCCACCGACGCCACCCTCCCTCTTCCATCGCCGGCGCCCACCGTCGGTGTCGTTCTCGCCACCCTAGCTAGGAGGAGGCGGGCGTGGTGTGTGGTCGTCGAGGAAGGCTGGAGGAGCACCCTGCGTCGCCCCGTACACGGAGCCGAGGAGGAGCCGACCTTGTACCGCGGCACACCGACGCGCCGCCGAAACCCTAGCTCCGGCCGGCCGCCTACTACGTCACCGATCGGCCGCCCCCCTGCCCGATCCACCACCGCCAAACATCTCGCGGTGAGCCACCCTCTCTCCCAGACACCCTCGCTCTCACCGTCGTTCCCTGGCCTCGCCGGACCATGGGACGAACGCCCTTTGTGCGCGTTTGCGCTTGCCGTCATCGCGCCGCAGAAGGTACACCTAGCCGCGCCGCGCTTACCTTGCAGCAACCCCAAGCCAGCGCAGCAGTAGCTGCCGCCACGCGCGCGCACGAGGTCGCGGGATCGAACCCCCGCGCCGCGCGCCGTTCTCTGACGCCGCTCTGTCCGTCAGAACACCAGGAAGAGAAAAAATAGCATTGGCTACTTTGCACATACCCCCCCCTTTTTATTTCTCCCTCAACCCGCGCTCCACCGGCCCCACCAGTCAGCCCCTCTAACTATTTGCAGAAAAACACCCCAGGTTCCAAAAACCTCAACCCGCCGTCCCTGTCCGCGCCACGTGGTTGCGCCTGGTTCGCGAGTCCGCGTGTGGCCCCGCACGCCGCCGACCCCACCTGTCAACGGCTCGGGCTGGGTAACGCCGCGGTAAGAAAAGTTCTGCCGCGCCCGGCCGCCTCTGTCGCGTGGGCCCGTGGAACAGCGTGCCCCACCCGTCAGTGACTTGGGTTAGATTTCTCTGGGTATAAAAAGTCTGGGTGTATTTCTGTTTAAACAAAACATTTTCAGAAATGTTTAAATATGATTTTAAATCTGTTTTAAATAACTTTTAAATTATAAATCCAAATAATACAAATGATATATGTTTTGGAATCAGAAAAATGTGAGGAATTCAATTATGCTATTCAAAATAATTTTTGAACACTTTAAGATTTCGAGATGATTAAAATTACAATAAAATGCCCTTTTCTTAATAAATTAATAACTTTAATTCCACAACTCCAAATTTAATAAATAATATGTCTAAATCGATCAGCGCGACGAGCCCGTTCTATCTATGCATTCCATGTTCTGAATCGAAGCATACATCATGTCATTGTTAAAAATCAGAACTGTTCATGGCAATAAAACTTGACTAAATAAATAATAAAATGCTTTATTCTTGTCCCCACACCTCACCCATGCCATGCTACTTTATTGCCATGTAAATTGTGCATCATTTATCACGGCACGCTTGTTTGCTTGTCTAAATAAAACTTGACTAAATAAATAATTCATATGCCTGTGCACTTTATGTATGTTGGCCCTTGTTTGTTTGGTTCTTCTTCGAATAGACGCCGAGCAGGGAATATATCAGGAATCCCAGGAGCACTACCCAGATCCGTCTCTCGCTTCAACTGAGCTGCCAGGCAAGCACTACCACATGCTTGCATACATATAGTACCTATTGCCTCTATCTTATTCTTGCATCATTGAGTCGCGATTGCATTAAATTGAATCCCAAGTACTGCATAGCCTTTACTTTTAAACCCCACCGAAGCTTGTTCCTCCATCCCATGAGCCATTACTACAGGAGTTGTTTGAGCCATGCGAGTCGTAGAAAAGAATGTGTAGGGTATGTGAGTGTCTGATGGATAACGAGGTACCTAAACAACTTCACCTGAGTAGTAATGGGATAACTAATGAAAGATGCACCGGTGAGCAATATCTGCTATTTGGTTTTTCATGCTCACTTGTGTCCCGTAGGACCCCGAGTACTTGATTCCTGTTCCTTGACTATTCGCACTATCCACATCCGAGAGGCCTTATGGACCCCCCCTGAGCCAGAGCTTGATTCATTTCTATTTCTTGGGGCCACAAAGTAGTTTGGGGTTTTGTTACTATCATGTACTTATGCCATGCTTTACTGTTTTATTTAAGATTGTGCGAGGAGCACATGTGCTGTTTAAGAATTGCGGAGTGTTTTCGCGGTATCGACAAGCCCAGTCACATTTTTGGGTTCTCAGTCGTTTACAGCCATTGGCGCAAACCTTGAGTCCGTCTCGGAGTCAGCTAGCTTCGTTGCGGGTAGCTTAATGGGGTGGCCCCCTGAAATATTTCTGAATCCCGTGATCGCTTTGTCGTGAATGCCTCGTTGGGTTTTGAGTTGGTTTTTCCGAGGTTGATCGAGTGTGTGTTGATATTTGTGCACCCCTGCAGGGTAAATCTTTCTGAAAGCCGTGTCCGCGGTTATGGACGACTTGGAGCACAGTTTCTCGATCATAGACAAGTATAACTAAAGTACCGCTTTTAAACTAGCTAAGTACCTGACTAGTAAATAGTGCAATACACATGGAATGGTTAATAAAAATGACAACGGATGGGTTGTTTGTCCTCTTTCTCGTTGGTAAGCGAGAAGGAGGATGGATCTGTTAATTATACTATTATAACTGTTGTTTCTAATTAACGGACATCCGTCTATCAGTGGTTAGGCGGATGGTTAGCGAGTATCTCTAGGCTTGTTAGTTATTATCTTTTGCTGCAATTGCGTCACCCCAGGTATATGTCCCCTTTAGAGGCATAAAGACTTGCTGAGTATGTTGGGTTCGTAGCATGGAAAACAAAAAATTTCTACTGCAAGAACGAACAAACCCAGATCTAATCTAGATAAAAGCCAAGATCTAATCTATTAGACATGTGCAACGAGATAGATCTGTACTAACCCTTGTAGACCCGAAAGCGTTGAGAGATTGGATCTCGTGGTTGATGTAGTCGATCACTTGCCGATCTCAAGATTGAGTGGACGATCCTTCCGGCGCCGCGTTCCGGCAGCGCTTCCGTAGTCGGTCACACGTGCGGAGTCGAAGAAGACCTTCCTCTCCCTGTTCCAGCGAGCAGCGGAGGTAGTAGATCTCTCCACGGAATCCCAGCAGCACGACGGCGTGGTGGTGGTGGTGGAGTAGAGGATTCTGCAGGACTTCGCCTAAGCCTGAGCAGAAGGAAGGAGGAGGAGAGAGGCGGCTAGGGGCAAGAGTGGAGGAGCAAGGGGGGTGGCGCCTCCACCCCTCTATATATAGAGGGAGGGGTGCGGCCTAGGGTTCCCACCCCTAGGCCCACCCCCTAGGGCCGGTGCACAAGGGAGCTTGGGGGGAGAGTCCTTCCCCCCAAGTTTCCCTTTTAAATTTCCCTTTATCCTTTTATCCTTTCTTGGTTTTCAAGTAAACTCCAAAAAATCTTCTAGAACCTTCCGAAACATTCCGAAACCTTCTAGAATCCCCATATAAATACTCCGGAACATTTCCTATATTAGAAAATGATCTCCATTATATGAATCTTATTCTCTGAACAATTCCGGATCTCCTCGTGATGTCTCAGATCCAATCCGGAACTCCGAACAACATTCGGTCTCCACGCATATTCCATATCTACCTAAACAGTATCGAACCTTAAGTGTGTCACCCTACGGTTCGTGAATATGTAGACATGATGGAGACACCTCTCCGATCAATAACCATCAGCGGGATCTGGAGATCCATAACGGCTCCCACATACTCAACGATGACTTCGTGATCGATAGAACCATTAACATAGGAAACCAATTCCCTTTGTCACGCGATACTCTACTTATCCAAGGTTTGATCGTCGGTATCTCCATACCTAGTTCTACCTCGTTACTGACAAGTACTCTTTACTCGTTCCATGATATGTCATCCCTTGTGACCTGGTCACATGCTTGCAAGCTAACTAGATGACATTCCACCGAGAGGGCCCAAAGCATATCTATCCGTCATATGGATGGACAAATCCCAATCTTGGTCCATGCGCTTCAACACATACTTTCAGAATACCCAACGACATCTTTATGACCACCCAGTTACGAAGTGGTGTTTCATGCCATCAAAGTACCCATCCGGTGATGGTGATTAACATAACCTCATGGCCGAAGGATTAGGTTACTATGCATTTGAAAGCTTGTAGCAATACGAACTTAATGACTTGATCTTATGCTATGCTTACTATGGGTCTGTGTCCATCACATCATTCTCCTAATGATATAATCTTGTTATTAATGAGATCCAATGTCCATGATCAGGAAACCATGATCATCTATTAATCAACAAGCTAGTTCAACAAGAGGCTTACTAGGGACTCTTTTATGTTTACAAAACACACATGTATCAGTGTTTCCTTATAATACAATTATAGCATGGGATGTAAACATTCATCATAAACACAAAGATATAATAATAACCACTTTTATTATTGTCTCTTGGGCATATCTCCAACAGTCTCCCACTTGCACTAGAGTCAATAATCTAGATTACATGGTAATATACCTAACACCCATGGCGTTCTGGTGTTGGTCATGCTTTGCCCTAGGGAGAGGTTTAGTCAACGGATCTGCCACATTCAGATCAGTGTGTACTTTGCAAATATTTATGTCACCATCTCCGACATACTCGCGAATAGCATGGAAACGTAGCTTGATGTGCTTCAGCTTGCTATGTGACCGTGGCTCATGTGTATTAGCTATGGCACCTGTGTTGTCACAGTAGATGGCCATCGGGTCCAACGCACTGGGAACCACGCCAAGTTCAGTAATGAACTCCTTCATCCATATGGCTTCTTGTGCAGCCTCCGAAGCAGCTATGTATTCCGATTCAGTTGAAGATTTCGCCACAACGCTTTGCTTTGCACTCCTCCAGCTCACTGCAGCACCATTCAAAATAAATATGTATCCCGATTGTGACTTCGAGTCATCCGGATCGGTGTTCCAACTAGCATCGGTATAACCGTTTACAACAAGGTGTTCATCACCTCCATAAGAAAGAACCATATCCTTAGTCCTATTTAGGTACTTTAGGATATTCTTGACCGCTGTCCAGTGCTCCATTTCAGGATCACTTTGATATCTGCTAGTCAAACTAACAGCATGTGCTATATCCGGTCTTGTACACAACATGGCATACATGATAGAACCTATGGCCGAGGCATAGGGAATATTATTCATCTTCTCTCTATCTTCTGCCGTAGCTGGACTTTGAGTCTTACTCAAGGTCTTATCTGACAACATGGGCACGAACCCTTTCTTGCTCTCTTCCATTCTAAACTTCTTTAGAACTTTTTCCAAGTATGTACTTTGTGAAAGCGCTATTAGGCGTCTTGATCTATCTCTATAAATCTTGATGATTAGAATATATGTCGCCTCGCCAAGATCCTTCATTGAAAAACTATTATTCAAATAGGCTTTGACACTATTAAGAAGTTCTATATCATTCCCAATCAACAATATGTCATCTACATATAGTACTAGGAATGCTACAGAGCTCCCACTCACTTTCTTGTGAATACAAGCTTCTCCATAAGTTTGTATAAATCCAAAGTTTTTGATTACTTTATCAAAACGGTGATTCCAACTCCGGGATGCTTGCTTCAGTCCATAAATGGAGCGCTGAAGTTTGAAAACCTTGTCAGCATCATTAGGATCGACAAAACCCTTGGGTTGTACCATATACAACTCTTCCTCAATTTCTCCATTAAGGAACGCCGTTTTGACATCCATCTGCCAAATCTCATAATCGAAATATGCAGCAATTGCTAACAAAATCCTCACAGACTTTAGCTTCGCTACTGGTGAGAATGTCTCATCATAGTCAACTCCTTGAATTTGTCGGAACCCTTTCGCGACAAGTCGAGCTTTATAGACGGTAACATTACCATCAGCATCTGTTTTTCTCTTGAAAATCCATTTGTTCTTGATAGCCTTACGGCCATCCGGTAAGTCCACCAAACTCCACACTTGGTTTTCGTACATGGATCCCATTTTGGATTTCATGGCTTCTAGCCATTTGTCGGAATCTGGGCTCACCATAGCTTCTTCATACGTCGCAGGATCATCCGCGTTGTCCACCAACATGACGTTCAAGGTAGAGTCATACCAATCAGGAGTGGTACGAACCCTCGTTGACCTGCGAGGTTCAGCAGTAACTTCGTTCGAAGTTTCATGATCACCATCATTAGCTTCCTCTCCAATTGGTGCAGGCGGCACAAAAACATCTTCCGGTGCTGTGCTACTCTCAAATCCGAGAGAAGGTTCGATAACCTCATCGAGTTCTACTTTCCTTCTAGTCACTTTCTTCGAGAGAAACTCCTTCTCAAGAAAGGATCCATTCTTGGCAACGAAAACTTTGCCTTCGGATCTATGATAGAAGGTATACCCAATTGTTGCTTTAGGGTATCCTATGAAGACGCATTTCTCCGCTTTGGGTTCAAGCTTATCAGGTTGTAACTTCTTTACATATGCTTCGCAACCCCAAACTTTAAGGAATGACAACTTAGGTTTCTTATCAAACCACAATTCGTACGGTGTCGTTTCAACGGATTTAGATGGTGCCCTATTTAAAGTGAATGCGGCTGTCTCTAATGCATAGCCCCAAAACGATAGCGGTAAATCTGTAAGAGACATCATAGACCGAACCATATCTAAGAGAGTTCGATTATGACGTTCGGACACACCATTACGCTGTGGTGTTCTCGGCGGTGTCAACTACGAAAGTATTCCACATTTCTTTAAATGCATGCTAAACTCATAACTTAGATATTCACCTCCGCGGTCAGAACGCAGAAACTTAATCTTCTTGTTACGATGATTTTCCACTTCACTTTGAAATTCCTTAAACTTCTCGAAAGTTTCGGACTTATGTTTCATAAAGTAGATATACCCATATCTACTTAAGTCATCCGTGAAAGTGAGAACATAACGATATCCACCACGCGATGCTACACTCATTGGACCGCATACATCGGTATGTATTATTTCCAATAAGTCTGTAGCTCGCTCCATTATTCCAGAGAATGGAGTCTTAGTCATTTTTCCCATTAGACATGCTTCGCATCTTTCAAGTGATTCAAAATCAAGTGATTCAAGAAGTCCATCAGAATGGAGTTTCTTCATACGCTTCACTCCAATGTGACCAAGACGATAGTGCCACATGTATGTAGAATTATCATTCAATTTTGTTCATTTAGCATCTATGTTGTGAACATGTGTATCACTACTATCGAGATTCAGTAAGAATAAACCATTCATCTCAGGTGCATTACCATAAAATATATTACTCGTATAAATCGAAAAACCTTTATACTCGGACTTAAAAGAGTAACCGTCTCGCAATAAACAAGATCCAGATTTAATGTTCATGCTTAACGCGGGCACCAAATAACGATTATTCAAATTTAAAACTAATCCCGAAGGTAGATGTAGAGGGAGCGTGCCGACGGCGATTACATCAACCTTGGAGCCATTTCCAACGCGCATCGTCACCTCGTCTCTCGCCAGTCTTCGCTTATTCCGTAGCTCCTGTTTCGAGTTACAAATATGAGCAACCGAACCAGTATCAAATACCCAGGCACTACTACGATTACTAGTAAGATACACATCAATAACATATATATCAAATATACCTTTCTTCTTGATGTTGCCATTCTTCAGATCCGCCAGGTACTTGGGGCAGTTACGCTTCTAGTGACCAGCACCCTTGCAGTAGAAGCATTCAGTTTCAGGCTTGGGACCAGCCTTGGGCTTCTTAGCAGGTGCGGCAACTTTCTTGCCGTCCTTCTTGAAGTTGCCCTTGTTCTTAGGCTTGCCCTGTCCCTTGAAATTGGTGGTCTTATTGACCATCAACACTTGGTGCTCCTTCTTGATCTCCACTTCAGCAGTTTTCAGCATGGACGATAGTTCAGGCAACGTCTTGTTCATGCAGTGCATATTGTAGTTCATCACAAAGTTCTTATAACTCGGTGGCAGTGATTGGAGGACATGGTGAATCCCTAACTCATTAGGAATCATTATCCCCAACTCTTGGAGCTTGTTTGCATGCCCAGACATGGTGAGCACGTGCTCGCTAACGGAGCTACCCTCTTCCATCTTACAGTTAAAGAACTTTTCGGAGGCCTCATAGCTCTCCATGGCCGCGCGAGTCTCAAAAATCAGCCTGAGCTCCTTAATGATCTCGAACGGATTGTGGTGCTCAAAATGCTTCTGAAGCTCTGCTTCTAAACCATACATGATGGCACACTGAACTATGGAGTAATGATTTTTCCGAGTGGCGTAAACATTCTTTACGTCATTGGTGGCATCTTCTGCAGGTGGGTCACCTAGCGGTGCTTCGAGCACATAGGTCAACTGACCAGCCCTGAGGACGATCTTCAGTCCACGGAACCAGTCCGTGAAATTGCTTCCATTGTTCTTAAGCTTTTCTTTCTCTAGGAACGCATTGAAATTGATGGAGGGGGTCGCCATAATCTACAACAAATTTGCAAGTAGTTTAGACTAAGTTTATGATGAATTGAGTTCAAATTTAATTCTTAAATTAACTAGGTGAACTCCCACTCAAAACAACATCCCTCACATTGTCTTAGTGATTACACGAACCAAGTCCACTACACCAAGTCCGATCTTCACGAGAGAAGATGTAGTTTCGTTGGCGAACAATCTTCATGTTCATCATATCATTTATATGACTCATGCTCTACCTTTTGGTATTTCCGTGTTCTGAGACCATGTCTGTATATGCTAGGCTCGTCAAGATTAACCTTAGTTTCCGCATGTGCAAATCTGGCTTGCACCCGTTGTATGCACACGTATAATCTATCACATCCGATCATCACGAGATGCTTCGAAACGACGAGTCTTAGCAACGGTGCCAACTAAGGACGAACACTTTATTACTTGATATTTAGTGAGAGCGATCATCTTATAATGCTACCGTCGCGATCTAAGCAATACAAGATGCATAAAGGATTAACATCACAGGCAATTCATAATTAGTGTGATATGATATGGCCCTTTCTTCTTGTGCCTTTGATCTCCATCTCCAAAGCACGGACATGATCTCCATCATCACCAGCATTGCGTCAAGGTCAGTGGCGCCGCTTCATGGTTGTCCATCATCACTAGCAACTATTACAACTATTTGGAATAAAGCTATTACAAGATGAATAGACACGCAGGTCTTAACAGAATTAAAGACAACCATTAGGCTCCTGCCGGTTGCCATATTACAACAAGGATCATTGCATACATCAAATATAATCATAATCACATGATGGCTATATCACATCACAAAACCCCTGCAAAAACAAGTTAGACGCCTCTAATTTTCTTTGCATGTTTTACGTGGTTTGGGGCTTTCGAATAAGAACGGATCTTACCTACGAAACTGAACCACAACGTTGATACAAGTGCTATCAAGTGCAAAGTGTAAATTGGATCTATACTATGGTGAGAGAGACAGACACCCGCAAAGCAAGTTACACGTCAAGCATGGAGCAAGTCTCATGTGCGATGACATGTAAGGTTAGCCCGAGCCGCTTCATCCCACCATACCACAAGATGCAAAGTACACAAAGGAAAAGACGGCACAAGCACCAACGCCCATAAAACCATTGTGTTCTACTCGTGCAACAGATCTACGCATAGATACGGCTCTGATACCACTGTAGGGTTCATAGCATGGAAAACAAAAAAATTCTACCGCAAGAACAAACAAAACCCAGATCTAATCTAGATAAAAGCCAAGATCTAATCTATTAGACATGTGCAACGAGATAGATCTATACTAACCCTTGTAGACCCGAAAGCGTTACGAGATTGGATCTCGTGGTTGATGTAGTCGATCACTTGCCGATCTCAAGATCGAGTGGACGATCCTTCCGGCGCCGCGTTGCGGCAGCGCTTCCGCAGTCGGTCACACGTGCGGAGTCGAAGCAGACCTTCCTCTCCCCGTTCCAGCGAGCAGCGGAGGTAGTAGATCTCTCCACGGAATCCCAGCAGCACGACGGCGTGGTGGTGGTGGAGTAGAGGATTCTGCAGGGATTCGCCTAAGCCTGAGCAGAAGGAAGGAGGAGGAGAAAGGCGGCTAGGGGCAAGAGTGGAGGAGCAAGGGGGGTGGCGCCTCCACCCCTCTATATATAGAGGGAGGGTGCGGCCTAGGGTTCCCACCCCTAGGCCCACCCCCTAGGGCCGTCGCACAAGGGAGCTTGGGGGGAGAGTCCTTCCCCCCCAAGTTTCCCTTTTAAATTTCCCTTTATCCTTTTATCCTTTCTTGGTTTTCAAGTAAACTCCAAAAAATCTTCTAGAACCTTCCGAAACATTCCGAAACCTTCTAGAATCCCCATATAAATACTCCGGAACATTTCCTAACTTAGAAAATGATCTCCATTATATGAATCTTATTCTCCGGACAATTCCGGATCTCCTCGTGATGTCTCAGATCCAATCCGGGACTCCGAACAACATTCGGTCTCCAACGCATATTCCATATCTACCTAAACAGCATCGAACCTTAAGTGTGTCACCCTACGGTTCGTGAATATGTAGACATGATGGAGACACCTCTCCGATCAATAACCATCAGCGGGATCTGGAGATCCATAACGGCTCCCACATACTCAATGATGACTTCGTGATCGATAGAACCATTAACATACGAAACCAATTCCCTTTGTCACGCGATACTCTACTTATCCAAGGTTTGATCGTCGGTATCTCCATACCTAGTTCTACCTCGTTACTGACAAGTACTCGTTCCATGATATGTCATCCCTTGTGACCTAGTCACATGCTTGCAAGCTAACTAGATGACATTCCACCGAGAGGGCCCAGAGCATATCTATCCGTCATATGGATGGACAAATCCCAATCTTGGTCCATGCGCTTCAACACATACTTTCAGAATACCCAACGACATCTTTATGACCACCCAGTTACGAAGTGGTGTTTCATGCCATCAAAGTACCCATCCGGTGATGGTGATTAACATAACCTCATGGTCGAAGGATTAGGTTACTATGCATTTGAAAGCTTGTAGCAATACGAACTTAATGACTTGATCTTATGCTACGCTTACTATGGGTCTGTGTCCATCACATCATTCTCCTAATGATATAATCTTGTTATTAATGACATCCAATGTCCATGATCAGGAAACCATGATCATCTATTAATCAACAAGCTAGTTCAACAAGAGGCTTACTAGGGACTCTTTTATGTTTACAAAACACACATGTATCAGTGTTTCCTTATAATACAATTATAGCATGGGATGTAAACATTCATCATAAACACAAAGATATAATAATAACCACTTTTATTATTGCCTCTTGGGCATATCTCCAACAGAGTACCCCTAGGGTCTCACACGATAAATTGTTTGATTCAGATGAATAGGTGTACTCGCCAGATGGATACTGGGTGGAGGAGACAGATGATGTTGGCAACGATCACTCGGTGTAGAGATTCCGGGAACGGGGATCCGTGAGATCTGTAGGCGGGATGTGTCTATTTATGTGGCATCTTATGCCGATTTGCTTCTTATCCGTACTCGGATCTTGTTTTTCGCTTCCGCCTGATACTCTGATGTTTGATGTATGAGGAGCTATCCTAAAACTATTATCTCTATCTAGGATATTTGGATCTTGCCGTATGGCGTTGCAATATTTCTATTTCTTTTAGATGGAATTGCTCTGTGAACTGTTGTATGGTGGCTTGCATACATACTCATTTGTGTATGTAGTTGATCCCTTCGCGTGCCGATTACGCCTCTCGTTCTTGTCCCGATATTCCGGAAGTGGTTAGGACGGCCGAAAGGTCTACCTGTGAGTGGCCCCTGGGCCCCACCGTACTATTTTAACCACTTTCGCTCATCCAGGCATGCAACAAAGAGCGTAATTCACCGAGGTAGTTACACATTTGGTCTTATTTTATTTTGTACCCCTCATTTTCATGCAAATTCTTGCTTCTACCGTACTAGCATAAGTCTTTAATTCTGGCTTTGAGAGTTTGCGTATTATTTCAGTCCCACAATTTGTTCTTATTTTATTCTGTACCCCTCATTTTCATGCAAATTCCTGCTTCTACCGTACTAGTATAAGTCTGTAATTCTGGTTTTGTGAGTTTGCGTATTATTTCAGTCCCACAATTTTTGTTCTTGTTTTATTATGTACCCCTCGCTTTCATGCTAATTCCTGCTTATACTCTACTAGTATAAGTCTGTAATTCTAGCCCACAACTAGCTAGGAGACATGGCAACAGTATAATCCTTAGATGACCGATTACCGAAGCGTCGTGGCACAACGAGATCTCCTCATCACTAACTGCATCAGCTTCTTCTGATATTTTCCCCTTTTGTCTTATAACCTCTTTGTCGAAAAAAAATCATCTTATAACCTACTCCCTCTTGTTCAGAAAAAGTAATGTTCTACACATGTCTGACAAAGTAATGTTTTTAAAAAGGTAACGATTAACTGAACTGCTGGCAGATCTACACATGTGGAAGTGTGAGAGACCCCCTCGCGTCGTTCCCCAGGACGATGCCTGGGGCGACTCCCGCCGTCGCCAAAGATCCCCACAACTAGATCCAATCACCGCCGCTGCCACCGGCCCTCACCGTGGTGGCGGCGGGCCTAGCCGCCGAAGGTGGCTGGGGGGGAGGGGGTGCGTTGGAGGTGGAAGCCGGATCTGCTAGGGCGGAGGCTGAAGCGCTGCGACCTGGGCGGCGTCACTTGGTCTAGGTGGAGGCGGCGGTTCCCCGTGGTGGCGATCTAGTGGAGGAGGAGCTGGTGTTGGGATTCCGTTTGGAAGACCTAGATCGGCCCTCTGACCCTAATTGCCGGCAGGATCCAGGCGTGGCCATGGACCTCCTGGCCATGGTGGGCGCGAGCCGGAGTGGCAAAGTGTGGTCGCGGGGCGCAGAGAGATGGGTTTGATCTGGACCTTGATCCGATATGGTACTTGTCTCTGGCGTTTCCTTGCCTTCTCCTTCGTTGTTCTGATCGGTAGTGTGGGGGCCTGCTGGTGTGCTTGAATAATGGAGGCGGCCCTAGGGTTCCTCTCACGCGAAGCTGAAGATCTGCTTGTTGCTTGCCCTGTTGATCTGGTCAGAATGGTGAGTTCTGGAAGGCTCCACCGACGAACTCCCATAGGAGAATAATGCCTGGAGATTGCCGGATTGGAGGGATGCAGTCGTGCGCACCCATGGTTTACTCTGACCTTTTAGTTTCAGAGGGAGCACTTCGAAGCTCAGTTCGCTATTACTATCATGGGGCATGTTCTCGTTCCATGGTGCTGATGGAGAATGTCATGGAGACTGAATTCTGAGGATTGACAATGGTGGTTCGAGTCTGGGTGGTGATGAGGAATTAGCTTGGTGACTCGTGACTTGGAGCAGTGGCATGCAAGTGGGAGCGACTACACAAGAGAGGTTCACAGTCCTACCTTTCAGGGTGAAAACCTAGGGTCTGGCCTTAATTTGTTGTGCCTCGCGAAGGCCTTGTTGAAGGCATTGTTTTGAGAGCATGGACTTTTTTCAGGGTGAAAACCTAAGACCTATGATCGGGCGATGACGGTGTTTGTGCATTATTCCCTTCTTGGAGGCGTCGCTTTTGGAGAAGCTAGACTTCTGGTGTTGTCTTGGTGGTGGTAGTACTTCTGTTTCAATGAATGGGTCACTATAGCGGGACTTTTATTTTTGTAATTCTTCTTTCTTTTTTGGATGTGTTCATCCATATGGCCGTTAAGGCAATGCGTTGTTGCAGAGGCTAGGTGTAATTGGTATCTTCTGATATTAATATATGCTCCTTTCCAAAAAAAAAAGATCTGCAGATGTTTCTTGGGTTAGACAAAATTCTCCCAGGCTTTAGGGCATCTCCACCGGGCCGACCCAAACCGCCAATCCAAATGGACTGCCGTTTGGGTCGGCCCGCAGTCGCTTTTGGGTCGTGGTCCGGCCTGTCCGGCCAACCGCGCCCAGCGGCGCGACCCATCTATCTACGTTTAGCAAAAGGCCCCTCACCGACACTGGCGCCAGTGTATTTCCATTGCGTTCCCTCCGCCCGATGCCTCCCAACTTTCTTTCCCATCGATTCTCGCCTCTTTTGGGCATTTCCCACCGTGTCCAGGCGCACCCATAAAAAGGGGAGGCCAGCTGATGTAGGCACAACCAGAAATCGCACCTATGTCTGGTCGTCCGCGCCGCCGCGCTGGCACCCCTGACAACCACCCAGAAATCCCACTGGAGGAACCATATGTGTTGCCGCCTCTGATTACGGGGCGCCCGCAGATATACACCCTAACTTTCAACCACCGGCGGAGCACTCAATACAACCGCAATAGGACCATCAGCGAGCCTTTCTCGTGGAAGGTGATAGATCGCGTCTTTCTGCCGGAGCACCACCAGCGTGTTGCACTGACAGACGTGTGCGACGAGCTCCAGAAAGCTGTGCAGGCCAATCCCGACAACGCATATCTGTGTGCCCGCCTCGCCCAAGTTGTAGAGGAGTTGCAGACGTAGGAAGCGATCTACCTCTCTCCCAAAGAAGAATGGGGTTTTGTCGACCCACTGGTGCCGCCAGAGCCCTAGGTAGCGCATAGTTTGAGTGGTGTTGCGTGGTGTTCGAGTGGTGTTTGGTTGTAATATATTTGAAGACTCGAATAAAACTTTCCATTGCATTCTGCATGTTTCTACATCGTACATGGCGAGTGCACAACCTAGCATACTCCTCGGAGGAGTCGGAGTCGGATTCGGATGGTAGTAGCGACGACACATGGTGTCATCGAAGGCGCTGACGGTGAGCCTTCCTTCGCCGTCGTACTTGAACACGACGATGTTGCCTACCTTGATCTAGTGAGCGCGGGCGAAATCCTCCCAGCTGTTGGCGAGGAACATCGGCCCGAGGCAGTCAAACAACACTTCCACCGGGTACATGGTGGTGTTGACATCAGACGCCCACAGAATGACCTGTTGGGGCGGCGCGTCGTCGATCAGTGACGTGAACTTGCGGGGAAGGAGCAACCTGTCCCGCGCCATGCCGGAGTGAATGGGCACGGAAAACTTGATGCCGGTGTAGAGAAAATCGGGCGACAACGGTGGTGAGGGAGAGCTTGGCGGCGTGCTTCTTTGGCCGCGCCCTCCGCGCCTCCCTCGACGTCCACGGCTGGGACCCGGAGGTCGCCCTCCCCTCGATCCAATGCCGTCGGCCATGGCTAGCTAATGGGAGTGGAGGATTGAGGGAGGCGGAGAGTGTGGCGCGCTGTTGAAGATGATGGCCGATGGCGGCCGGTTAAAAAGGCCCGGCATCGGATGCCGACGCGGAGGCCGAAGCGACCATAGTCAAACCCCTAGGACCTCTTTTAGCTAGCGAGTAGCAATTTTGCATCTGGTGACGTCGGTCGCCTAGACGTGTCCTCCATGGCTCTTTTTGGGTGCCGGCGACCCTAGTCAAACCCCTAGGACCTCTTTTAGCTAGCGAGTAGCGATTTTGCATCTGGTGACCCCAACAGAACCCAACTACCTATAGGGGGTGATCAGGGGCGCCAACACAAGCGAACATGCACACCTGGCCCACACGCCAGGGAGGAGGCGAGCACGTCTGGTGCTTCTTGGGCGGGTGTGCGGCTGGGTAATTTCTCCCCCACTAGTCAAAATACTGCCGGCGGCCACCCAACCAGCGAAAAAAATGCCACCTGGGGGCATAACGGCTGGAGATGCTCTTAGGGTGTGTTCAGTTCAGGAACGAAGTGGAATGGAATGTCATGGTTCCATTCCACTGAAATGGATTGGTTCCGTTCTTGTGTTTGGTTAGGACAAAAAATGTGTAATAGAATAGTTCCATCCTATGTTCGGTTGAACCAAAAAAGTGGAATGGAATGGTTTCATTCTATGTTTGGGTGCATTTAGTAAAAAAGATGGAAAGAGAATAGAGAGAGCGATAACGTTTGGGTGGCTTTAGCATAGAGAAATGGGGTGATTCCACCAATTTGGTGGAATGAGGGCATTCTGGATTTAGAGGGAATATTCTCTTTTAAGAAACCACCTCGTTTTATTCTATTTCTCAACTGAAACACTAGAACATCTCTCAGATGTGGAACCATTCCATTCCATTCCACTTCGTGAGACCAACTGAACACACCCTTAGAGCCAAATGGACAGTCCTTGGTCGGACCTCTATACGCAAAACTGAAGAGGCAGCAGGGGCGCGCTTCAAGGATATGTGGCAGGCAAAAACCCCGCTTAAAATCAAGATCTTTACATGGCGACTAGACCTAGATCGCCTCCCTTCTAATCTGCAAATAGCTACTAGGGGCAGTGTGCCCTTTGTGGCACCGTGGAGGATGCCACCCACATCTTCCCGGGAATCTTCGCTAGATCCCTTGGAGTGTACTGAGACAACTATTGGGTCGTAACTGACTAGCTGAGGTCTCGTGCACTGCTACGGTCTTTTTTACTCGCAATTTATAATATGATACTCAGTAACATATAATGTGATAAATAATGGATGTGACTACTCATGTGTATAAAAAAGGTAGCACGTAGTATTATAAAAATATTAAGATTCTACCTCACAACATATATAACATGATACATAATCAGTAGCGGACCCAGAATTTTAACAAAAGGTATGTCACACCAAAATTTTGGTGTTCCTAAATAAACAGAAAAATGAACATATAAAAATTAATCATATACTTGACAACCGAAGACCAATTACCAGTTGATTAAATTGTCAGCTAATGCCAAGAAACTAGTGCATAGTATACTAAAACACAGCCTAGAGTCTCTCCAACGTACAACAGCTAGATATTTCCTTTGCTTAGACATAATAACTAATTAAGTCAAATGTATTTACCAAAATAGCTAGGTGTATACATGGTGCATGACCATAGCTAGCATGCAGGTTTACACTGCGAGACTAAAACCAGCGCTTTGATAAACATGCAAGTAAATATTAGTGGCCAACGCTAATGAAGTATTTAACCGATGGTCAAGTTACTCCTAAATAGTCAAGCCATGTCGCTGTGGAGACATGCATGGACGCAGGCGGCATGCAGTAGCTCAGCTGATCAAAAGAGTATACACTTGCATGGCTGATCAAAAGGAGTACATCCGCCGTTGAGACGTTTTAGCTTTATGAATCGAATGTATATATATGTGTTTTAGTATATAGGTTTATGAATCGAATGTATATATATGTGTTTTAGTATATAGGTTCGTAGAGATTTGAAATAAACTTATACACTAAAAGATGTCTACATACACTCATTGCACAATGAACTTATACACTAAAAGATGTCTACATACACTCATTACACAAACCTAAAGTGTCTTATATTTCCGAATGGAGTGAGTATAAGCTTGCATGACTGGGCCGCAGTATGTATGCACGGCATACCTAGCATACCATTTAGGTCCGTCGCTACGTAATGGATGTAAATACTCATGTATATAAATAAGATAGCATGTAGTATTATAAAAACATTAAGATTCCACCTTGCTTAAACCGTTGTGTCTTTTTCACACGTGGTTATTGACGGTGCTCTCTTGTGTGGATTTTCCAGTTTTTTCCAGCTTGGCACAATTAAGGAATTTCAATAAACTGTTTTTATTTTATCTTAGCTTGTTCGTATAATTGTAATTAGCTACACCTTGGAAATTTTAGCCATGGATTATAATGGTTGTATATATTTTCATTGGTAAAAAAGCTTATGAAGGATTTTTTTCTATTTAATGATAAAATAATCAAAATCAAACCGGTCTATAGTCTAGAATTCAAATCTAATATCTTGTTTGTGCAGTAAGATCTGATCTACTCTACTTCCATTCTATATGTACCGTACATTACATTGCCAGGCGACTATTATTTCCATCTGATCTCATCTACTTAGGTCTTGCGTCAAATTGTGCATATCATCCTATGATGGTGAAGGGCCATGGACCATACCACAGACCTACGTGGTCGGTGTAAATATGTCAATAGGAGTGGCCTATGAAACATACGAATATATATGTCTCTTGGAATTCTTGCCTAATTGGCCCAGCCCATATTCTATTTTAATAATTCTTAAAAAAATCCTAAAGGTCCATATGGCCCATTCATGCATGGCAAGAGGTGGGATAAAAATTTAGTCCCACGTTACTAGTTGAAAGAAGATTTCACCACCTTATCAGGGAGGTTCTTCCACCACTTGGTAAAAGGATGAGAAGGAGAGAGATGTACATGTGCGCCCCTTGTCCGCCGCCCGCCTCGCCGCGCGCGCCGCGGTTTACGTGAATGCCTCGAGCCGAGAACTTCCATTTCTTTTTGCCGCGCATGAATGGATTAATTATCTGAACAGTTTGCGTAACCATCACGCTGCTGCTCCATTCTTCTCCATCCCGTCTCGCGACGTGCATCGCTAGCCGGGACAGGCTGATGAAAACGGCTCGCATGCTGTGAGTTCTGATGGAGACGCCTCCAGTTCCAAATTGGATGTGTCTAATGTTGTGAGTTCAGCGCCATCATCAAGTGTGAATACATATCGACTCGTGGCCTTTATCTCATCAACATCCGGTCGATCTGAAGTTCATTTCGGAAAAGACCGTGCGCCTTAAGAACGTGCATCATGTTCCCTCAATAAATAAAAATCTTCTTAGCGGATCTCTTTTGTGTCGAGACGGCTACAGGACTATATTTGAGTCCAATAAATTTATAATCTCTAAGTATGGAACCTTTGTTGGTAAAGGTTATGAGTGCGGGGGCTTGTTTCGCTTATCTCTGTCAGACGTTTGTAATAAAGTTATTAATCATATTTACACGAATTTTGAATCAAATGTCTGGCATTCACGTCTTTGCCATATTAATTTTGGTTGTATGACGCGACTAGCCAAAATGAATTTAATCCCTGATTTTACTATTATTAAGGGATCTAAGTGCCAAGTCTGCGTGCAAGCAAAACAACCTCGTAAGTCACATACGACTGCAGAAGCGAGAAATTTAACACCATTAGAGCTCATACATTCTGATCTTTGTGAGAAGAATGGTGTGTTGACAAAAGGTGGACAGAAATATTTCATGACGTTGATCGATGACTCTACGAGATATTGTCATGTATATCTTCTGAAATCAAAAGATGAGGCTTTGAGTTTCTTCAAAAGATTAAGAGGCTTAGGTCTGATCGTGGTGGAGAGTATTTTTCCAATGAGTTTGATTCCTTCTGTGCGGAACATGGTATAATCCATGAAAGGACGTCTCCCTATTCACCTCAGTCAAATGGAGTAGCTGAGAGAAAGAACCGTACTCTAACAGATTTGGTTAACGCCATGTTAGATACATCGGGTCTATCTAAGGAATGGTGGGGGAGGCTCTATTGACTGTGTGTCATGTCCTAAACTGAGTTCCCACGAATAACAAAAAAATTACACCATTGGAAGAATGGGAGAAGAAAAGGTTAAAACTCTCTTACCTAAGGACTTGGGGATGTTTGGCAAAAGTTCATGTGCCAATTCCCAAGAAGCGCAAATTGGGCAAAAAACCTTTGACTGTGTATTTTTTGGGTTATGCTTTCCATAGCATTGGTTATAGATTCTTGATAGTAAAATCTGAGGTACCTGACATGCATGTCGGTACAATTATGGAGTCGATTGATGCGATTTTCCTTGAGAATATCTTTCCTATGAAGGATATATCTAGCTCATCAAATCAGGAGATGCCTAGTTCATCCAGTCAGGATTTTGGTACAAATTCTGAACCCATCACTCCAATTGAACATGTTGAAAATCCTAAGGAGGATGATAATGAAATTCCAAAAAGGAGCAAGAGACAGAGGAAGACAATGTCCTTTGGTGATGATTTCATTGTGTACCTCGTGGATGATACTCCTACTTCTATTTCAGAAGCTTATGCATCTCCTGATGCTGACTACTGGAAGGAAGCCGTACTTAGTGAGATGGATTCCATCTTAGCCAATGGAACATGGGAGATCACTGATCGTCCTTATGGGCGTAAACCTGTAGGATGTAAATGGGTGTTCAAGAAAAAGCTTAGGCCTGATGGTACTATTGAAAAGTAGAAGGCACGGCTAGTCGCCAAGGGATACACTCAAAAAGAAGGTGAAGACTTCGTTGACACTTACTCACTTGTTGCCAGATTGACCACCATTCGAGTACTACTTTCATTGGCTGCCTCTCATGGTCTTATCATTCATCAAATGGATGTTAAGACAGCTTTCCTAAATGGAGTGTTGGATGAGGAAATTTACATGGATCAGCCAGATGGCTTTGTGGTAAATGGTCAAGAAGGAAAGGTGTGCAAATTGTGGAAGTCTTTATATGGCCTAAAACAAGCCCCTAAACAGTGGTATGAGAAGTTTGAAAGAACTTTAACCGCTGCAGGATTTGTTGTAAATGAAGCTGGTAAATGTGTGTATCATCGCCATGATGGGGGTGAAGGAGTCATCCTTTGTTTGTATGTTGACGACATACTGATTTTCGGAACCGACCTTAATGCAATTAAGGAAGTGAAGGATTTCTTATCTCGTTCCTTTGATATGAAAGATCTGGGTGTAGCTGATGTTATCCTGAACATCAAGCTATTGAGAGATGATGATGGTGGAATTACATTGCTTCAATCCCACTATGTGGAAAAGGTCTTGAGTCGTTTCGGGTATAGCAAATGCAAGTCTCACCTACATCGTATGATCCTAGTGTGATGATTCGAAAGAATCGAGGAAATACTAGAGACCAACTGAGATACTCTCAAATTATTGGCTCGCTTATGTATTTAGCTAGCGCCACTAGGCCTAACATCGCTTTTGCTGTGAGCAAACTCAGTCGATTTGTTTCAAATCCAGGGGATGATCACTGGCATGCTTTTGAGAGAGTTATGCGCTATCTAAAAGGCATTTCGAGCTACGGCATTCACTATACTGGGTATCCGAGGGTACTAGAGGGTTATAGTGATTCAAATTGGATATCTGATACTGATGAGATAAAGGCCACGAGTGGATATGTATTCACACTTGGTGGTGGTGCTGTTTCTTAGAAGTCTTGCAAGCAGACCATCTTAACAAGGTCAACTATGGAAGCAGAACTCACAGCAATAGACACAGCCACTGTTGAAGCAGAGTGGCTTCGTGAACTCTTGATGAACTTACCTGTGGTTGAAAAACCAATACCCGCAATCCGTATGAACTGTGATAATCATACAATGATTTTCAAAGTAAATAGTTCTAAGGATAATACGAAGTCATCAAGACATATGAAGAGGAGACTAAAATCTGTCAGGAAAATGAGAAACTGTGGAGTTATTGCATTGGATTATATCCAAACATCTAAAAACTTGGCAGATCCCTTCACAAAAGGTCTATCACGCAATGTGATAGAAAATGCATCGAAGGAGATGGGTATGAGACCCACAATATGAGTTTTTCACAGTGGTAAACCATTATATGTGATCGGAGATCCCGTGAATTAAAATTGGGAGAAAAGATGTTGATTAGATGAGAGGAAAGTATCCCTACTTTAATGAATACCACTCCATGAAGATGCAATACTTTCCTATTCTGCACGATAGGTTGATTTATTATCTTAATGTGTTCTAAATGGCTTATCTTAAGCACAGATGTTGTCCTGCAGAACATCTTTTAAAGAACACACCTATATGAGTCTAGCTGTTAAACGTCGCAGTCTATGAGAGTAGGGTGCTCTCTAATAAACTCATGAAAGGCCATGGAGTATGACGCATAAGCTCCACCCGCGGGGAAGTCCTACAACATCCTAGTATTGGTCAAGACTTTGTGTTAATCTAGGTTTGCAGCAAACTTGCAGTTCAAGGCATAGTCCATTGTACAAGTTGCAGCCTAGTGTAGCATAAAGTTCTAGGTAGAAGTTCAACTTAACAGTCTCCACTATAGTACCGGTATATAAACAATGTTTTGGAACCAAAGGCAAACTTCATGTGCCTCTGGGATCTAGTGGGGGATTGTTGGAATTTTTGCCTAATTGGCCAGCCCATATTCCATTTTAATAATTCCTAAAAAATCCTAGAGGCTCATGTGGCCCATTCATGCATGGCAAGAGGTATGATAAAATCTTAGTCCCACATTGCTAGTTGAAGGAAGATTTCACCACCTTATAAGGGGGTTCTTCCACCACTTGGTAAAAGGATGAGAAGGAGAGAGATGTACACGTGCGCTCCTCCTCCTCCGCCGCCTGCCTTGTCACGACACACGCGCTGCGGTTTGCGGGAATGTCTCGAGCCGAGAGCTTTCCTTTCTTTTTGCCGCGCATGAATGGATTAATTATCTGAATAGTCTGTGTAAGTGGAGATTTAATACGAACCTTTCCTCTGAGAATTAATTCGGACGTTACCTCTGCGGTTTAATTCGGACGTTTCCTCTGAGGTTTAATTCGGACTTAATGGAGGCTATTTTCTCTCCCGACGCTGCCCGTTCGTCTATACCTATAAGAGTGAGAGGTCGCTCCTCTCCTGTCACAAGCTTCGCCTCCAGTTCCAAAGTATCGCGCTGCTGCTCCATTCTTCTCCATCCCGTCTCGTGATGTGCATCGCTAGCAGGGACAGTAGGCCTCCGAGACCCGGCCGCTTCGAGTCCTGTACGGGCGAAGGACGATAAGGTTTTTGGGGAGTGCTGTCGGCGCGACTACTGGCGATTTCATCACGAACTCCTTCACGGACAGAGACTACGATAACGACGTCTTCCCCAACGAGGACTTCTTCCCCAACATCAGCAACCTCTTCCTTGACGACATGGCTGACGACGGTGCCAACGCCAACCCCAGCGGTTCCTCCAGTGGTCCCTCTGCTATGATGTACATCTTCTTACTTAATCTTGTTTATCTCAGTCAGATAGTATGTTGTTCTTTTTGGGTTGCTACAGATCTTGCTCTGATATTGTCTCAAGTTTTATGCATTGCAATTCTCTTTGATATTTGGCTTAGTTCATATCTGCTAAATCATATGATTAGTTTAATTTCTGTTATTCTATTCATGTTTTATTTAGTATTTATCTTGGGTAAATTGCTCCTAAACTCAACAATGTCTTGATAAAAAAATGTAAGATTCATTTTTATAATAAATATGCCTTAATAAAAATTTGTAGATTCGATTTTGAGTAAATATGTCCTACTCCCGCTGATCCAAATTAATTGGCTCAGATTTGTATAGATTCGGATTTGTCTAGAGGGAGTAATAAAATTTTGAAGATTTATTTTATTTATTAAAACTTGCTCATCAACCCCGACTTCTATTGTCCATTTCCAAGATCATGCCGGCCAAGCTGGGAACGTGGACGCGAACCAATTCAGCACAGAAGGAGTTTAAGGCGAGACGGCAGTGCGGAGCTCCAGAACTACTTGTTGGGGAACGTGCTATGGAAAATAAAAAAATTCTAGCGCATAACCAAGATCCAATTCAAGGGTGAGGTAACGGAACATACCCTCGAAGATTGAACTAGCAGAAGTTTTTTGGTAACAAGGTGACCGTGCGTCGATCCTCGCAACAAGCCTTAGCGAGTCACGAAGAGATGTATTATCCCACGGACGGCTCTGAAGAACTAGTGCTCCAAGCATCGCACCTCTACCGGTATCCACACGTACAACGAGGATGGCACCTCGTCGAGGCGAGATCAAGATCTCGCAGATGAAGCAGAAACATGTCGATGAAGATCTGGCAACACTCCATCGTTCGTCAAGATTAGATCTTGACGGGGTAGAAGAAGGAGCTGCACCGGGCGTTGATGAAGATCTCCGCCATGCGACGATGACAATCTCGCGAGGAAGAGGAATAAGACCGGGCCGAGGTAGTGGCGGTGGCTTGGGGATAGGGCTGTCAAAATGTGTGTTCTTGCCCTTGACCCTCTTCCTCAATATATAGGCGGATTCCCTCCTCCATAGAGGGGAATATGATTCGTATCCTACAAGGAGTCCTCTTTTTTCCTTTCTTCCACCAATGAGAGAGAGAGAGAAGAAATTCGTATCAAATAAGGAGTCCTCCAAAAACCAACTTGGAAGGAAAGTATGAGACCAGATAGGACTCTCTCCCCCACTCGGCCTCGCCCCCCTCCTCCTCCACCTACCAGCCTAGGGGAGGCCCTAGCAGAGTCGGCCAGGGTCCCCCCCCAACACCCCGCACATGCGTGTAGGCTCAGTGGGCCCATGTGGCCCTTCGGCCCATGGGACCCATTGGGATATTAATAAATAATAATTTCTTATTAATTATTAATATATATATTTATTCTGAAGCTTCCTGAATTAAATCCCGGATACCTCTAAATTAATTCGAAACCTTCCTAAAATATTCCCAGCATCCTCTTTTAATGTCCGGAACGATTCCATCCACTCTCGGTGATATACCGGACTCCTCTGGATCATTCCGAGACGCTCTGAAACATCCTTTTGGAATTACTTCATCCAACTATCTCATTTGTACTCACATTCTAAAATGTCATAGACGTCTTAAGTGTGTGACCCGGTAGGTTCGGATATTTGCGGACATGTCTGGAACTCATTCCGATGACAATGATTACTATCAGTGTCTTGATACTAGTAGTAACCCTCACAAATAACACGGAGTTCTTTTTCGTGTGAACCATGTATTGCGTCCTATACACATCGTATTGATTCGTCGATACTTTACATCGCCTGAGATGAAACACTAGGTTATTCTCGTTACCTAGCATGTACTCTTTACTCATTCCGCACTATCGATGTTCCTGCTTGATCACGTGCCCGGACAGACGATGACGAACATCATAGTACATGAGCGGGCCCAGAGTGTATCTCTCCATCGTCAAGAGTATTAATTCCCACAAGCACATCATGTGAATGATCGGCGAACCATTCGGTACGAACAAGCATCAACTTTATAATCACTCTGTTAAAAGCAACATTTGGAGAATCTTGCCACGTCCATATTGTTCCCTTTCACATATGTCTTGTGGTCGAACGATTTCTAGTAAAAGCAATACAAAGCCTTATGATATTTAACCGATAACATTATTGACAATGCGTTTCATGGTATCTGATGACTTCAAGTGCATAGATCAATTATAACTAGTTTCAAAGTAAAGATATCGAACCCACAGAGAGTTGTTGGTAAAGGTCTTTATACCACTCATTACTCTCTACCAAAGTATACTTATAAGCTGTCTTTGATCTCAAGTAAAGGGTGTTTGAAAGGTTTATGGTTGTTTGCAGAAAAGTAATTAAAACAAGTAACAAGATTGTGTGAAAGTGTGGTTTAACTCAATAGGGCTAAAATGTTCTCGGGGATGTAGGATACACCGCTAGCATAGTATTATTGTTATATGCAACCAAGATTACATACTTCTTGTGTCATGATATGTGTGGAAAGAGCCCCATAATAAAATGTTCATGACAAGGCTTGTAGGAAGCCACTTTGCTGAGCCAAGTGTGAGGTCTCTAAATAACCACTACGATGTCTAAGAGAAATCACCCATACAAACCACTGTAATTAATGGTATCCCCATGGATATCGTAATTAGCTTAGGGAGTCCCTCTTTAATCCCCCTTTGACCGTGTAGGTTACCAGCCGGCGTCAATCTGTCATGGGGCATTCTGGGTATGCTTCCAAGATAAGTCCAAAGGATTTCTCCCTCCCTTTAGTTCCGAAGGCAAATGATATGCAGCCGACTACGCATACCATCTAAAGAGAGAGATCAAACACAAATCATAATTATATCATAGACAAGCCAGTCATACAGACACAAGAATTGATCATCTTTATTACAAGTTCATAATGGTGCTAGGGTTTATCCATATCCCCAAGAACAAAGGAATTACTCACTCATGTAAGCAATCAACAACATCATCATAATCAAATAAATGGATTAAAGTATGGGGGTCGATCTAATGCAAACCACAATTGGATCTGGAATTACAAAGAGATCTAATAGATGAAAGATGGAGTAATGGTGGTGATCAAGATGCAGTGGTTGATGATGAAGGGGATGATGCGTTGTCCTCCAATGATTCGTGGATCAGCTGTATTTTACCCCAGCCAAGTTCCTCCTTCAGATCCCTCTCGGATATGGTGTTTCATGGTTTCTGGTGGCTGTGAATGTCGGATCTCGTTCTCGTCTTCGCCAGAGAGAAGTATTTGATGAGGCGGTCGCGATGGCGTCTGGTACGGGCGGACGGTGCAGGAGGGCTCTACTCGTACCAGTGGTTGTTAACCATACTAATGCCTCCTCTTCGATTGGTATTCTTTCATGTGCGAAGGAAAATTCATAAAATGACTTTTATCACTTAGAAATATCATATAATTACATAATATGACAGCTCTAATCGATATGTTCATATATGACTCCATGATTTGGGATCCTGTTGAAACAATAACAAAATAGGGTGCATAGGCGCGGTGAAATACAAAATTCCCTACTCTACTTATGCAAAAAAAGTAAATATGCTTCAATTTTGGACGCATCAGTATCTCATGTTTTGGATCTATGCATCGTCGTTGTTCTCCAACAACTCCGGTCACATATGTCACTGGCAACTCCACAATCATATTGTCTCGTTCCCCATAGTTAGAAAACTGAAACTATCATTGACATACATACTACTCACATAGGCATGACAAGGGATATCTATTATATGGTGTTTATCATCCCACACATGTATTAGGGTTTTCCTCCAAATACACATTATTCGGAACTAATACAATTATAGCACAGAATGATAAACTTAATTATGAAATAGAAATATGAATAATAACACATTTATTATTGCTTCTAGGGTATATTTCTATCAGTGACCCACTTGCACTAGAGTCAATAATCTAGTTTACATTTAGCATTCTAACACCTATGGCTTCCCGGTGCTATTCATGCTTTGCAAGCGTGAGTAACTTTGTCAATGGATCTGCCACATTCAGATCTGTATGATTTTTGCACATCTTGATGTCACCATCATGCATGAACTGGCATATGAGATGAAATCGATGTTGTACATGCTTGTTCTTCTAGTGGGATCTTGGTTCCTTTGCTTGAGCATGGTACCATTATTTTCACAATGAATCTCCATTGGCTCTAGCGCACTTGGAACCACACCAAATTCTGTGATGAAGTTGAACACATAACCAGACTGAGATCTAAAATCATCAGGATTAGTGACGAAGCTTACATCGGGGTAACCCTTTGCAATGAGCTCCTTGTCACCTCCATACAAGAGAAACATATCATTAGTCCTTCTCAAGTATCTAAGTATATATTTTCCACTGATATCCAATGATTCACACCTAGATCACATTGGTATCTGCTCATAACACTTAGAGCATATGACACATCTGGTCTTGTACATATCATGGCATACATGATTGAGCCAATTGCTGATGCATATGGAACCTCACTCATGTCTTTTCGCTCAGCATCTGTCATAGGACATTGCTTCTTGCTTAATGGTTTGCCATGTACCATTGGAAGTGATCCCTTCTTGGATTCTTCCATTTTGAACCTCTTCAAAACTTTGTCTAGATATGTATCTTGGGTAAGCCCTATTAGACATCGTGATCTATCTCTATAGATCCTTATGCCCAATATGTAAGCTACTTTACCCAAATATTTCATCGAAAAACTTTTCTTCAATGATTCCTTTATAGTGTTAAGAAATGTTTTATCGTTTCCAATCAACAATATGTCATCCACATATAGTATTAGAAACAGTATCACGCTCCCACTTTCCTTCTTGTATACACAAGACTCTTGTCTATTTTTAATGAAGATTAAACTCTTTACTACTTCATCAAAATGAACATTCCAACTCCGTGATGCTTGCTTCAGTCCATAGATGGATCAATGAAGTTTGCACATCTTTATAGCACCTTTAGGATCGACAAAACCCTCGGGTTGTACCATGTACACATCCTCAGTAAGCTTCCCATTCAGGAATGCTATTTTGACATCCATCTGCCATATTTCGTAATCGTAATATGTAGCTATGCTAGAAGAATCTGAACTAACTTAAGCATCGCTACGGGAGAAAAAGTCTCATCGAGTCAACTCCTTTAAATTGTCGAAACCCCTTTGCAACAAGTTGTGCTTTATGGACAGTAATGTTACCGTTCGTGTCTATTTTGTTCTTATAGATACATTTACATTTGATAGGCTTCATTCCTTCATGAGGGTCTATCAAGTTCCAAACTTGATTCTCGTACATGGATTCTATCTCGGATTTCATGGCCTCTTGCCATTTGACGGAGTCAGGTCCCATCATCGCTTCTTTGTATGTAGATGGTTCATTGTTGTCTAACAACAATACTTCATCTTCAAATCTTACGACCGGAAGAAGAACTCTGCCAGATCTACGTGGTTCAATAGGAGTATTAATTTCCGGGACTACAACATTTGTAGGCGCAAAAGCATATGATGGAGCCATAGGCATTTCCAGAACAACTTCTGGTTCTATGTTACTCTTCCCATCTTGCTTAGGTTCAATAACCTCATTAAGCTCTATTGTCCTCCCACTTAAACTTTTAGTGAGAAATTTCTTCTCAAGAAACATTTCTCCTCGCGCGACAAAAATCTTGCCTTCAGTTTTGTGATAGAACGAATACCCAATAGTTTCTTTAGGGTAACCTACAAATATGCATTTGTCCGACTTAGGATCAAGCTTATTTGGCTGCAAACGTTTTACATAATCTTTGCAACCCCAAATTTTAAGAAATGATAGGTTGGGTTTCTTGCCAAACCACAACTCATACGGTGTTGTTTCAACGGACTTTGATAGCGCTCTATTAAGTGTAAAGCAGTAGTCTCTAAAGCATAGCCCAAAAATGACAGCAAAGGAATATCTGTTAAATACATCATAGATCTTACTATGTCCAACAAGGTTAGATTACGCCTTTTCGACATCCATTATGTTGGGGTGTTCCTAGAGGCGTAAGCTATGAAACAATTCCACGAGCTCTAAGATGTTCGCTAAACTCATAACTCAAACCTTCGCCTCCATGATCTGACAGCAGAAACTTTATTTTCTTGACACATTGATTCTCTACTTCGTTCTAAAATTATTTGAACTTTTCAAATGTTTCAGATGTATGCTTCATAAGATAAATATAACCATATCGACTAAAGTCATCGGTAAAGGTTATAAAGTAGAGGAATCCACCGTGTGCCAGTATACTCATTGGTCTGCATACACTAGTATGTATTATCTCCAATAAGTCACTGGCCCGTTCAACATAACTGCTAAATGGTGATTTGGCCATCTTTCCCATCAGACATGCTTCACATGTATCAAAAGATTCAAAATCTAATGAACTCAAAATTCCATCATTATGGAGTTTCTTCGTGCGTTTATGCCCAATGTGACCCAATCTGCAGTGCCACAAGTATGTGGTATTCAATTCATTTGTCTTTCAACATTTAGCCTCAGTATTATGGATGTGTGTATCATAGTCAAGATCAATCATAAACAATCCACTCTTCGCGTGAGCATGTGCATAGAAGACATTATTCATATAAATTGAAGAACCATTATTCTATGATTTAAACGAATAACCATCTTGCAAGATACAATATCCTAATATTATATTCTTACATAATGCAGGCACAAAGTAACAATTACTAAGTTCTAATATTAATCATGACGGTAGATGTAGAGGTATTGTGCTGATAGCAATCACCGCAACGCTTGCTCCATTCTCGACACGCATCGTCACCTCATTCTTGCCAAGCTTCCTAGGATTCCGTAGCTCCTGTATCGAATTGCAAATATTAGCAACCGATATGGGATCAAATACCCAAGAGTCATTCTTAGGACCTTGCAAGTAAACATCAATAACATGTATATCAGATATACTAGGCTAGACGATTCAGTCTTCTTTTTCTTCGCTAAGTACTTTGGATAGTTCCTCTTCTAGTGACCTTTCTCCTTGTAGAAGAAACACTCAACATCCGGGGCTGGACCTGGCTAAGGCGCTTGTAACACCCTGTCCACTGGGCCCATGGAGTGTCACTCCTGGCAGCTTAATAGGATATCTAGACTGACCCTATGATACGTTGCTAACGTATCCATAATTTTTGATGTTCCATGCTTGGTTTTTATCTACTTTCTTATGTTTTGTCCACACTTTGGAGTACTTTCTATACACTTTCTCGGACTAACCTATTAACAAGAGCCACAGTGTCAGCTACCTGTTTTCTGCTGTTTTAGGTTCCAGCAAAGTCAGAAAATGAATATTCTCGGAATTGGACGGGACAAAAGCCAAAGTCAGTTTTTCACCGAGGGACACAAGGAGCCAGAGTACGAGACAGAGAGGGGCCAAGGGGCCGCCACACTACCTGGCCATGCGGCCCAGCCTGGCCCACGCCAGGGGGTGGTCTAGCCGCCTCCGGCACCCCCTCGGCCTCCCCTTTCGCCTATAAGATGCCTCCGATGCAGAAACCCTAAGTATCTGATCAAAATTCCACGAAAGAGTATCTGGCCACCGTCAATCTCCATCCCTAGATCGAGAGGGATCTGAAGCTCTTCCCTGCACCCTGCCGGAGAGGGGAATTCACCCTGGAGGCCTTCTTCATCACCATGCAAGCCTCGGGGGTGATGCGTGAGTAGTTCATCCTTGGACTACGAGTCCATGTAGTAGCTAGATGGCTGGTTCTCCTCCTTTGTGCTATCATGTTTAGATCTTGTGAGCTCCATTCATGATCATCTATTTGTAATTCCTACATGTTGTTTTTGCGGGGATATGATGGATATTGAGATGCTATTTCAGATTGATTATTGATTCTATCATGTCTTTGTTATTTGTGATCTTGCATGCTTTCCGTTGTTAGTAGCTATCTTTGCCAAGTAGATGCTAGCAACTCCAAGAGTTAGTATTTATGCTCGATAGTGGGTTCATGCCTCTAGTAATCTAGGGACGTGACAGAAATCTCTAAGGTACTAGATGTGTTGTTGCTACTAGGGAGAAAACAACAATCATTTGTTCACAGAACAATCGTATTGTTTACTTTACACGTAATGCGTAATGCAATTATATGTTGCTTGCAACTTAATACTAGAGGGGGTTCGGATGATAACCTGAAGGTGGATTATTAGTCATAGATGTAGTTGGATTACGGTCTATGTATAATGTTGTAATGCCCAATCGAATCTCAAAGGAGTCAGGATGATTAGTATATGCATGTATGCTTTCTTGATGTTTGTCAATTGCCCCGCTGTAATTTGTTCACCCAACATGTCATCTATCTTAAGGAGAGCCACCACTAGTGAACTATGGACCCCAGTCCTTTCTTTTATCATCAATCTACAATCAATTGGTTACTGTTTTGTGTTTATTTTCAACAAGCTATTACTTTATTCCACACAATACGTTTAATCCTTTGTTTTCAACAAAACCGGTGAGATTGATAACCTCACTGTAAGTTGGGGGCAAAGTTCTGTGGTTGTGTTGTGCAGGTTTCCATGTTGCTGGTGGCACTGGTAGTGCGACCTGCCAAAGTCTAGATAGCAACACCTTGGAGGTGTTTCCTTGCTCCTACTAGATTGATAACCTTGGTTTCATAACTGGGGGAAAACTTGCTGCTGTGCTCATCATACCTTCCTCTTGGGGTTCCCCAACGAGCTCGATATATTTTGGGCCATCAAGCTATTTTTCTGGCGCCATTGCCGGGGAGTCAAGGACATCTTCATAAGAGGAGTCAATCATAACCAATCTCTTTACTTTGTTGTTATTGTTTTGCTTAGTTTATTTCTGCTTTGTTTGCTTGTTTCTTTATCAAAAACACAAAAAAACTAGTTTTACTAGTTTGCTTTCTTTATTAAAAACACACAAAAAATAAATACTCTGGAAAATACTAAGTTGTGTGACTTCACTAGCACCAACAACAATGACTTCATGTGCACACCTATTGCTCCACCTGTTCCTAAAGCTACTTTCTTTGAAATAAAACCTGCTTTACTCAATCTTGTTATGAGAGAACAATTTTCTGGTATTGGTAATGAAGATGCTGCTGCTCATCTAAATAACTTTGTTGAACTTTGTGAGATGCAAAAGCATAGGGATATAGATGGAGATATCATTAAGCTTAAATTGTTTCCTTTCTCTTTGAGAGGAAAAGCTAAAGAATGGTTGAATTCCTTAACTAGGAATAGTATTGATTCTTGGACTAAATGAAAAGATGCTTTCATTGGAAAATACTATCCTCCTGCTAAGATTATATCTACGAGAAGTGAAATAATGAAGTTTAAACAATCTGATAATGAACATGTTGCTCAAGCTTGGGAAAGAATGAAATCTTTGGTAAAGAATTGTCCCACTCATGGACTGACTGCTTGGATGATTATCCTAACCTTTTATGCATGATTGAACTATTCTTCAAGAAATCATTGGATTCTGCTGCTGGAGGTACCTTTATGACCATTACTTTGGGTGCTGCAACAAAGCTTCTGGATAATATGATGGTTAACTATTCTGAATGGCATACTAAAAGAGCTCCACAAGGTAAGAAGGTAAATTCTGTTGAGGAAACCTCCTCCTTGAGTGATAAAATTGATGTTATTATGTCCATGCTTGTTAATGGGAAATCCCATATTGATCCAAATCATGTTCCATTAGCCTCTTTGGTTGCTCAAGAAGAGCAAGTTGATGTGAACTTTATAAGAAATAATAATTTTGGCAATAATGCTTATGGTAATAATAATTATAGGCCATATCCTCCCAACAATGGTAATGCTTATGGCAATTTCTACAACAATAATAGGAGTGCACCCTCTGAACTTAAAGTTATGCTTAAAGATTTTATTAGTAAACAAACTGCTTTCAATAAAACTATTGAGGAGAAACTCTCTAATGCTGAAAGAAATATAGCATCGTTGGCTGAAGCTCAATCTTCTTTGAATAAAATGGCTGCTAAACCTGAAACTATTGAAAATCCCTTTGCAGCTACTAATGCCATACAAGTTAGAATTGATGAAAATGTTAGATTGTTAGCTGAATTGCATGCTAAGTGGGAAAGAGAAGATGAAATTGCTAGAAACATTAGTGTTTCTACTATCACTACCACAAGTCTTGAGGCTAGTAATAGCTCTATTACTTTAGATGATAATTATGATTTTGATCTTGATGGTTGCAATATCTCTGAAGTTATTAAGTTCCTACAAAAGCTTGCTAAAAGTCCTAATGCTAGTGCTATGAATATGGCCTTTACAAAACACATTACTAATACTCTCATAAAAATTAAAGAAGAAAAGATAAAACATAAAGCTTCTATTCCTATAAAACAAGAAGATGGTTGGGAACCCATCATTAATATGAAAGTGAATGATTTTGATTTCAAAGCTTTATGCGATCTTGATAGTAGTGTTTCTATTATGCCTAGAAGGATTTATGATATGCTTGATTTGCCACCATTGGAAGATTGTTATTGGAATGTCCCACTTGATAATAATGCTAAAAATAAACTCATGGGGAGCATTAATGATGTGCTTATTATGGTTAACAATGCCTATGTCCCTGTTGATTTCTATGTTTTGGATGTTGAATGCAATGCTTCTTGTCCTATTACTTTGGGAAGACCTTTTCTTAAGACTGTTGGTGCCATTATTGATATGAAAGAAGGCACCATTAAATATCAACTCCCACTCAAGAAAGGTATAGAACACTTCCCTAAGAAGAGAGAGAAGATTTATTTTGCCTCTCCTATGAAAACAAAATTTGCTCTTAATGCTTCTTCATTTGAAAACACTTGATTGTTTTTCTTGCTTATTATGCCTAACTTAAAGGCGTTAAAGAAAAGTACTTATTGGGAGATAACCCAAAAGTTTTAGATGAGTCTTGGAAGTCCTTTTTATTTGCTTTTTGTGCCAAGAGTAACCTGTAATGAGAGAGAAGTAATGATTGAGAAAGTTGCTGTCTCGAAACAGATTTATGTGCTTCACCGTAAAAATTCGTGTAAAATCTCTGTACGTCGTTTTGAGACATGAATTTTCGTGCTTCTGCCACAGGTTGTTATCTCTTTTTTAGTTCAATACTTTTTTATTTGAGCAACATAAGGACTTCGAAAAAATTGGATTTTACCTACTGGTCTATTTTGACAGATTTCTGCCATTATTTGCATTTGCTTCTTGTTGGTCCCTTTTTTAGTTCTTTTGGGGAATTGAGATTTTTGAGGGAAGTGCTACAGTAGCTTGTGTTTTAATGGAAGTTTTATGGTGTTGAAACTGAACCTAAAGACTTATTATCTTGAGTGCACTAATATTGCTAATAAAGATTGTGTGAAGTTTTGTATGAAGGAAAAATTT
The DNA here is from genome assembly GCA_910589775.1 of Avena eriantha. Taxonomy (NCBI): domain Eukaryota; kingdom Viridiplantae; phylum Streptophyta; class Magnoliopsida; order Poales; family Poaceae; genus Avena; species Avena eriantha. The sequence continues at coordinate 325,600,409 of OU342743.1, forward strand.
CAAGTGCATGGAAAGAGTGAGTAATGAGATGAAGAATGGACTAAAGCTCAAGCTTGGGGATACCATGCGTGTCGCCCCAAGAAATATCCAAGAAGTACAAGCATCAAAGCTTGGGGATGCCCAAGGCATCCCCTTCTTCATCAATAAAAATCCCAAATTTCTTCCAAACACTTCATTTCTATTGTTTCATGCACAGTTGTGTTGTTCTTGGAGAGTCTTCTTTTTATTTTTCGTTTTGGTTTTTGTTTGTTTGGTTTTATTAGTTTGCTGAATAAATTGGTTGGACCCCCTTTTTCATACATTGGGTTTCAAATAGTTTGGTTTGGATTGGAAAAGAGTAAAAAAGTTCATGCTTAAGTGGTAAAGAGAGCTTGTTTTTGACTGTGGCCTATGCTTTGTCATGCCATGCTTGATATTGTTTTGGCTTTATGCTTAGTGATATTTGCTGTAGCGTGACATGTTATAAACAATTGAGATTGCTTAATGTGCCTTTGAAGAATCATGCGTTGTTTTAGCATATTAAAGCATAGTATTGTGGTATTCTCCTTTGATGCTTTATTTGGGTTGACTTGGCGCATGCTCACACCATGTTATGACTATCCCAAGTCACCATAGCCTTTATGATCCTTTAGTTTTCTACTTGTAGTATCACTTTATGCTTTGATTAATGATGTTTTGTCGCTCTGCATGATTATGGCCATTATTGCTCTCTTAGTTGGTCGCTCCCAATCTTTTGCTAGCCTCCATAACCAAGTATGAGTTTCACTCATGCATCCAACTCCTAAAACCAAGTTATTCCAAAGATTCCACCATACCTACCTATTAGCATTTGCTATTCTAAGTATATTCATGTTTTTATCTACCTTCCGAATTAAACTTGTTATGAGAAAACTAGTGATTAAAGCTCTCACGAACTTGATGGCACACTTTACTTTTCTTGCCCTTAATAAACTTGAACCATTGTGTCGTCTATGTTGTATATGCTTGCACTTATATGTTGGGGATTAGCAGAACCATGCTGTCATGGGGAACGTTTTCAACATTGCACTTGTACTTTGTACCTAGTTGATATCATGCTCTTTTGTCTATGGATGTTGTAGGTGTGAAATGAAAGGGGAGCTTGTAAGTCCATGGAGTTATGTATGTGTGTTAGAGAAACGCCTAGGCCGTTCGTCTAATACATGCCATCATGGTGGAAACCTGCAGGGTAACCATAATGAGCTATCTATGAAGCATTCTTCTTATAAAAAAGAGTCAAATATTGAGAAAAAAGAGAAAAAGAAAAAAAAGATATGAGAAAAGAGGAAAGAGAGAAAAGGCACCATTTTCCCATGGTAAATAAGAAGATTGCTGAGATGCTCATTGTCTGCTTGCCTTGTCATTATGATATGGGAATTCTTCCGTATCATCGGGCAAGGGGTACCCCGTTGGCAGTTCTCTATGATACACACGTACTTACTATGACAAGAACTTACCGGTAACTAAACTTGAGTAGCATGAGGACCGGCCCTCGTATTCAAGGTACATGATTATTTCCAACTTATACTTCGTCAAGCATATACTCCATAGTTTGTTCACTTTAACCTTAATCACTTCAAGATGCTTATGATAGGGGCAATGAGAGCTGAAAGCTAACAAGTACCATAATTTTTGGAAGCTCTTTATGAAAATTGAATCCCTACTTCCTTCTATGAAGGCCTTTCTTTTACTTTTATGTTAAGTCTCCACCTTCTATCTTTATGCACCTACTTTGAGAGCATAGTGGTCATTCTTAGTTCTATGTACATTGTCCCAAGACTTGTTCATTGATGCATAACTTTGATATTGCTTGTTTTGAACTATTTGTATCTAGTCACTCTTATGAACTTTGAAGGTGTCATATGCATTTATGTTTGCTACTCTATGAGGGACAAGCTGAATGCCACTATGCTATGTTTTCTTTATGTGAAACAATCAAACGTCTTGCAAAGCATTGTTATTCATGAATCTTTTGTTTGTGCCTTTTCATGTTGCAATAATAGTTGCTTTGTCTTATTGTTAGAACTTTGTCTTTCATGTTATGATTGAAGTAGTATGATCCTAGCTATCAATGTTTTACAAATACTTGGACCAAGTTTATGATGGTGCATGTCACCTCAAAATTTATTCTTTTTTTATCACTTGCCTACTCGAGGACGAGCAGGAGTTAAGCTTGGGGATGTTGATACGTTGCTAACGTATCCATAATTTTTGATGTTCCATGCTTGGTTTTTATCTTTCTTATGTTTTGTCCACACTTTGGAGTACTTTATATACACTTTCTTGGACTAACCTATTAACAAGAGCCATAGTGCCAGCTGCCTTTTTTCTACTGTTTTTGGTTCCAGGAAAGTCAGAAAATGAATATTCTCGGAATTGGACGGGACAAAAGCCAAAGTCAGTTTTTCACCGAGGGACATAAGGAGCCAGAGTACGAGATGGAGAGGGGATAGGGGGCCACCACACCACCTGGCCGCGCGGCCAGCCTGGCCCGCGCCAGGGGGTGGTCTGGCCGCCTCCGGCACCCTCTCGTCCTCCCCTTTCACCTATAAGATGCCTCCGATACAGAAACCCTAAGTACCCGATCAAAATTCCACAAAAAAGTCTTTAGCCGCCATCAATCTCCATCCCTAGATCGGGAGGGATCTGAAGCTCTTCCTGGCACCCTGCCGGAGAGGGGAATTCACCCTGGAGGCCTTCTTCATCACCATGCAAGCCTCCGGTGTGATGCGTGAGTAGTTCATCCTTGGACTACAGGTCCATGTAGTAGCTAGATGGCTGGTTCTCCTTCTTTGTGCTATCATGTTTAGATCTTGTGAGCTCTGTTCATGATCAAGATCATCTATTTGTAATTCCTACATGTTGTGTTTGCGGGGATCCGACAGATATTGAGATGTTATTTCAGATTGATTATTGATTCTATCATGTCTTTTTTATTTGTGATCTTGCATACTTTCCGTTGTTAGTAGCTATCTTGGCCAAGTAGATGCTAGCAACTCTAAGAGTTAGCATTTATGCTCGATAGTGGGTTCATGCCTCTAGTAATCTGGGGAAGTGACAGAAATCTCTAAGGTACTAGATGTGATGTTGCTACTAGGGAGAAAACAACAATCCTTTGTTCATAGAACAATCGTATTGTTTATTTTACACGCAATGCGTAATGCAATTATCTGTTGCTTGCAACTTAATGCTGGAGGGGGTTCGGATGATAACCTGAAGGTGGATTATTAGTCATAGATGCAGTTGGATTACGGTCTATGTATAATATTGTAATGCCCAATCATGGTTCAGCGGTGGGGTTGGAGCAGCGCTAGACAAGCTTGAGGTGAGGACACGGAGGAGTCCGACGTTGGACATGGGAGCCAGATGTGGTCGTCGCTGGAGGCGGCCGGGAGCCGTGGGGGGATCGGCTAGGTCCTCCCGCGATTGGGCTTCCTTTCGTCGGTGTGCGAGGTGGCACGACCACTGTGGGTAAGGACGCAGAGGCCCACCATGGCTGGTGCCACGGGGATTTCTTTGCGCCATCGTTGTCTTGGTGGTTTCATGATTCTATTTTCTCTTGGGCACCCTACATCGGAGAAGTCAACGTGAGGGGACAAGTTCCTTTCCCTGCGATTGGAGTTCTCGGGTCATCCGCCTAGAGTGTCAGCTTCTGCAATCCCGGCGAAGGTGTCACCTCCCTGCATGACGACACATCAATACTCTACATGCAGTCAGACTGTCAAAGCCCTACAAACCCACTAGCACATCAAAATTTCCCATTTTTTCTTGGTTAGGTCGGGCAGTCCGTAGCCACACCTGGTGACCATCTAACTTGCAGAAGGAAGTGAAGTTGCAGCCAGAAGGTAAACAGCAGGAGGAGTCAGATTGATGCCACATCAAATCTTTTGTTTATCCCAGTTCCATGCATAGTTCTTTTTGTTTGGCGCGGAACAAGACAATGGCATATCTGTCATATCTTGATTTTAGATATTCAGGTATTCGATGATTTGATTTCCTAGCCCCAGGGTTGAAGTTATGGATGTTCAACGATGTGCTAGAAATAGAGAGAGAAAGGAATCTAAACAAAACGTTAGGACTTAGTAGTCTAGATTCTAGAAAATGTTTTCATTTGCCATCACTTGGAGAGCCTCCTTTAGAATCGTTTGATTCTATTAGTTCTCTGAAAATAAGATAGTTTTCCCGGAATAAAGTACCTTGGATCTTCCTACGAGCTCAATTGCTTGATCTTTTTCATTTGACGGACCTACCTGTGACATTATGCAGGTATTGATTTTGGCAGATAAGTTAGTTGAAGAATCAGCAATTAAGCTGATTTGAGGTCTCTTGCAATGCTATTGATGATCAGAGATATCAAGGTTCTTCTAGAAATGCTATTTTTGTTTGCAATCATCTGTCTTAAACTTGCGATGCACTATGATGATCTTTGCAGAGATGATCATATCTCCTACACTTTTGAATTATGCAGGTAAAGTGTCTTCTCCGAAGGTTTTTGGATTGGAGAAGTTAACTCCATTTTTCTTTACCTTAAGTAGTTTTTGTTTGTAAACGGGATGATTTTCATTAAACTCAAATATGCTGATAGACAATATTTTTTTTGTACATATGTGTCTATAATTTTATCTTACTTTCGTGTTTGCACGCTGATATGTTGTGTTTTTTGTGCAAAGATTGCCAACTATCTATTGCTTGCTCCCAACCGTTGCTAAGGGAACCCGATCTAAGAAATCATTTAGTTGATAGTGTGTTGCACCTGTTTAGTTGATAGCCTAAGGTACTACTTGGTCATAAAAGCTAATTTCCTATCTTATTGGATGACTACCCAGTTATATGAATCAATTTTGGCAACATGTGAACTGTTTTGTAGGATTTAAGAAGTTAGCTCATAATTAATTTTCTGTATTGCTTCCTAACCACACTTTTATGCAACTGCCATCAGATTAAGCTTCATGAGTTATGTGTTTGAAATCTCATACTCTCGCAATATATCATATTACTAGAAGGAGTAGGTGTCTTTGGATTCTTCATGCAATCAAGAATGATGTTTACTCACAAACGGTTATTTAAGAAGGAGATCAGGTGATGATGACGTCTTCATCTCAAGATTCAACATTATAATGGAAAGGTACATTCCAATTGTGAACATAATAATTTGATAATACCATTACTAAATAATCATGATAATTTTCTTAATATGATGGTCTACATTCAAATCACCCGATGTCTCATCTCAATTACTTTGTTTAGTTATATGTAGCTCGATTATATAGGCTAGGTGAAAAAAATTCTTCATAGAGAGCCAGCTAGATATAAAGAATGCCAAGAGATTGCTAGCACTACTCTGTAAACTGCATCTCCCACCCTGTCATCCTTGGAAACTATTTGGTTGCCTTATGAATACGTTATAAAATAGATTGTATGCTATTTAAAAATCCCAGTTTAGCAGAACTTAATTCCAAAGTGTTCTCTTGATTCTCTTGCTGGAAGCTTTGTAGGAACCAGCTATGGAGGATGTCGTAAGCTCTGCAACAACGTGTAATTTTCCCATATCATTGGTACTTCCGTGTACATTTGTCTTGGCATGATGGAGGTGGCATTCATGTTCTGCCTTTTGTTCTCCAGGTTGGTCGTTGTTGCTCTAATGTGTCATGGGGTTGGTGCATTTTTTATGCTTTAGCTTGATTATAAATAGAGAATGGTACTTATTAATGGTTTCTTAGGGGAGGTACTTAATCACGTGGATCATCCCCAAAATAGAGCGTGCAGTATTTTTTTGGAGCTTGGAGTTAGAAACCAAACATTGTTCTGGAATTGGAAAATTGCACTCAACACCAGGAATCTGATAATCCTGCTTTTCTGGATGCTATGCTTTAAAGGCCTAACTTTTGTAATTTTAGGAAACAAGTAAAACTATCTTACTAATGTATCTTTCATAATGTGCCTAGAGTGTTTTCCTAGAAAACACAGACACACAGTATATCGAGTAAATAATAGCTATTGAAGCTTTCTTCCTTTTGGTGGAAAAATTGTGGTTTAAGAAGGTGATTTAGGAAAGTATTTGCCTGTTGTTAAACAACTGATTCTCCACTTACGAAATCTCCACTGTGGCCGCATGTTACTGTGCTTCTGCATGCTTGATCACTTTGGGTGCTTCTGCATGCTTGATCACTTTGCTCAGAAACGGTTTGGTTATACAAGATAATTATTGGTTTGCGTACACAATGTTGTATAAACCGCTACTTTTTGGATATTATGAGGAAAAGCACATTCGCGATGGGCATAGTTAATTGTATGATATTCTCTTAGAATTCAATTTATAGGGAATAAATTAAACTGATACAATGGACACCTTAATATGGTTCTATTGTGCGTGTAGTAACTCAAATTCCTACCCTGCAACTTAAACTCAATGCCGATAATTTAGTGTCCTGAGTCTTTTTGCCTTGGTGAAAATACACACCACCGCAACAAATGAAAGCACTTCAAATCTTGTCAATGCATCCACTGCATACAAGAGCACTTCAAGATGTTACCATCACATTTTACGGATTTGGCTCAACTATCCCAAAATAGCAAGTGTAATTGTCCATTACTTGATCTATCTCTCCATGCTGATGTAATCTTACACAAGGTGTACTCTGCTTAGATGTCGGTGTGGTAAGTTTTTATGCATTGTTTAAGACGATAATTTCTAGTGGTTCACACAGAATAAATACGCATTGTTGTATACTAATTACAGTACCAAGATGATGCTCAGACAACTAACTTTAGGTATCTGCACATGATAGATACAAACTTTCACTGCTCAAGCAACCTACAAGAATTGATGCACTTTCCCTGTGATATATATACTTTTTATGAGTAGTTCGTTTCAAGCTATGCTATGCTCGGTAGTTCCTTTTCTGCACTTTGTGTCCTTTCATATGGTTGTAATGTAATTAGTATATAGTAAATCACCGTTCACAATGGGCCGTCCAATTTCGGCAACACCTACACCTTTACACTGTCTCCCTCGACAAGCGAGTCGGTATCGCTATGTTCTGTTTTGCAGATATGTTGTAACATGGGAAAAGTGTGAGTTCTTGGAAAAATAAAGGCTACAAGGGTTCGTCGTAGATCGATATTTCATTTCAATAAAATCATATATACTCTAGCAAACGAGCACTATACCGCTGCCACATAATTTATATGTCCTTAGCAGAGAACGGGGCGACAGAGCGCGCTGGGTCCATCTAGTCCAGTCCATACGCAGGCGATGCGAACCTGCGTTGATGGATCCCTTCTGCCTCCTGCTTGTTCTCTTAGGCCTTGTTTACTTATCTCGTATTCACTAGTGTAATTACGGGATCGGAGGGAATTATTCCAAGGACATTGGCTGGGATACTTGGGTCTATGAATTTTAGTGAAATTTACAAGTGATGTACGTACTCTTTTTTTACAATTAGATCACGTTTTAGATTTAGTCAAAGTCAAACTTTCTGAAGTTTGACCAAATATTTAGTATAAAAAATAGAATATAAAACCTATAGTATTAGAATCATCATAAAGTATATTTTCATAATATATTCATTTGGTATCATGAATGTTAATACATTTTCCTATATTTTTGGTCAAAGTTAACAAAGTTTGATCTTAATAAATCCCAGAACACGATCTATTAAAAAACAGAGAGAGTATACTACGCCGGCCGGCCACGATCAGGCTGTAGCCCGGGCAGCCCAGGACGCAGGTCCGCCTGACACTTCTAAGAGCATCTCCACTCGGGGTCCTCAAAGCCCCCCCCAAAGGCCTATGAGGGCCGTCGGCGCGACCCAATTATTTAGCCCGTGGTCCTAGGCGAAACCCAATGTACAGGGAGGCGAGCGGGGGGCGCCGGCGCGTCGAGAAAATGTTGCGGGCCAGGCTTGTCGGTGACAAACGGCCAGAAAACTTGTCCTATACCCTTTCGACCCTCCAACCCTCTGGCGGCCGCCGCGACCACCCCTACCTCGCCGTCAGGAACCCGCCTCCGGTAGCACTCCCCACCGCCAAATAAACCCACGCCGCCTCTTCCTCCGCCGTCCTTGCATCCAACCGCCGGCCGGCGAACCTCTGCTCCCACCCGACTTCCTCCCCGCACACAAGGTGTTCGACCATTTGCCAAGGCGATGGACTCGGACGACGAGGAGGTCATGGCCGCTCTTATGGATGAGGAGGTCGCTGCGGTCAATGCAGCGGCGGCCGGGGACGACGAGCACCTGTCTATCCTCCTCGCCCTCATGTCCATGATCATCGAGGAGGACAAGCCGGTCCATGGCGGCTCGGCGCCTGGACGCCGCAAGAGCATGCCGAGGCAGAGGATGGAAGGGTACTGCATGTTGTATGCAGACTACTTCACCGATGATCCAGTGCACGGCGATGTCACATTCCGCCGCCGTTTCAGGATAAGCAGGAAGCTCTTCCTCAAGATCGTCGAGAAGCTGAGGGAGTTCGATGACTACTTCAAGCTGAAGAGGGACGCTGTTGGTACGCTTGCCTTCTCCACTATCCATAAATTCATAGTTTCCCTTCGGATGCTAGCATATGGAATGCCTGGAGACACACAGGACGACTACATGCGCATGGCTAAGTCCACGGCCATTGATTGAATGTATAGGTTTTGCAGGGCAATTGTGGCGGTGTTTGGCGACACATATCTACGCACACCCAATGAAGGCGACACTGCCCATCTGCTGGCACAGAATGCAGACAGAGGGTTCCCTGAGATGCTTGGAAGCATCGACTGTATGCACTGGGCATGGAAGAACTGTCTGTTTGCAAACCAGGGCATGTACAAGGGCCACAAAAGAGCATGTAGTGTGGTTCTTGAGGCAGTGGCTGGTAAGGATCTCTGGATTTGGCATGCTTTCTTTGGAATGGCAGGATCTCACAATGACATCAGCGTGCTCCAGTGCTCGGATGTGTTTGCCAAGTTTGTTTTAGGCAATTCTCCTCCTGTAGCTTATGAGATCAATGGCCACCAATATGACAAGGGCTACTATCTGGCTGATGGCATCTATCCAAAGTGGTCAACATTTGTCAAGAGCATTTCAAATGCAGTGTCTGGAGGGAAGAAAGCTTGGTTTGCTCAGTGCCAGGAGGCTTGCAAGAAAGATGTGGAGAGGGCATTTGGTGTGCTGCAAGCTCGATTTTCCATTGTTCGGTACCCTGCGCTTACATGGTGCAAGGATCAGATGTGGGAGGTCATGACTGCTTGTATCATCTTGCACAACATGATCATCGAGAGCGAGTGGGGAAACCCAGTGTTCGACACTCAACCATACTATCGCCAGGGTCCTCTTACACATGTTGGTCATCAGGTGCCTACTGCTTTGCCTCTTTCCTGGCCAAGCGTCAAGAACTTCGAGACTCCAACACTCATCACCAGCTGCGAAATGATTTGGTCGATCATTTGTGGAACATAAAAACAGCTCTCTAGTTTGTTATTGTGATTCAAACTTGTTTAATTTGTGTGGTGTGTTAAACATAATTTATTTGTGTACTATGTTGAAATTGTTGAATAATTATGTTGAATTTGTATTGAGTTTGTGTTTCAATTTGAGCGATTGCTTGTGTTGAAATAATTCAGAAAATAAAAAAATGGCCGGTTTGGGTGCACGGCTGAGCGCGGCCGGGTTCTATTTCTGATTTTACGCCGGCGTCCCCCATATAGCTAAAAAATAGCCACGCCGGAATTCGTATGGAGATCACGAGTGGAGATGCTCTGATCCCTTCTAAAAACTAAAACCAAATCTGACCCTGGTTCGGCGCCAGCCAAGCTTGTTCACGTCGGCGCCACCGTCTCGCTGCCGCCGAACCTCGCTCGGTGGAAGCTTGCATATTGGGCGCCATTGCACCTGGCGCCGAAGTAGTCTGACACACAGGATAACTGTTGCCATAAAAGGCTAGCTTTGATTGATTCCAGCACCTACACGTGAACAAGTGAACCACACTAGCTAGCTTGCTAAGTTTTTCTCTTTTTATTTCCATTTACAGATCGCAATTTTTTTTCTTGGTTAATTGCTAAAATCCACGCTATGAAATACATATGTTAGTTTTTTTTTGAAATTCCACCCTATCTATTAAAAATTATCAACATTAGTACAAAGAGACCCAAAAATAATAACGTAAAACTTAGGCTGGTTCTAGTGAAAGTATCATAGCTAGTATCATGCATGTCATGTTGGTAAAAATCTATTGTGGCACAACAGTTGATGAAGAAAGAGATGATTAGAGTATCATAGATAGATACCATATCATAGCACGTAAAACTAGAAAATCCTCATGCAAATAAATTTTATACAATTTTGCATTGAGATTTTATGATCATTAAATATAGTATTCGTATGATATTACCATATAATATCATGCACTACTAGTAATATGATAATACCACTATGACCAGTCTTATAAATTGGTCTTTGGACCACCTAACGACGACAATAGTCACTAGCATGAGCCGAGGACGCGTCGTCATCCTTGCATCTCCATTACCGGAGGGAGACAAATCTCGTCGTAGTGGATATCAATCAATCTAGACTAGGTCTATTCTATGGTGAGTGTCTAGTGACTTGGCGACAGAAAAAAAGAGCGGGATAGATTTTCTTGATGTGTACTGCTTGCATATATCATACATGTCTTCCCTAATGATCCTCGATGGGTTTTCCATCGACGAGAGCGAGATTGTCGGAGCGATACGGGCAGCGTCTTAAGGTGCGGTGGCGGGCTTCCGTAGTCGCCAAAAGGGATCCGAGAGCGAATAAAATTTGGTCTGCCAATTTATTTGAGCCTAAATTAAAAGAAATATATATGATAATTTATGTTCACATAACTACAAAAAATATGTTGTCAACATTATATCATGTATGTTTTTGTAATTACGATCGATACATGTAATTGGTAGATTTTGGGGAAGATGGTATTGCACGAGCACCATGGCGTGTATTTACATATGTATTTTTCAACAGAGATTTTTGCAATCAACTAAGAAAGTAGAGACAGAGAAAAACTTAGAGCTATATTTTTTCACATTACATATACATACCACCTAGAGCTGTATTTTTTCAGATAGAGAAAAACGTAGCTAGCGTGGTTCACGAGTCAGGGCTGCAATAAATGGATCAAAGCTAACTTTGCATGGCAAGTTGCGCGTGTGTATGACGGATTACTTCGGCGCCAGGTGCAATGGCACCGAACATGCAAACCTTCGGCATAGTGAGGTTCGGCGCCAGCGAGTCGATGCCGCCGACATAAACAAGCTCGGCTCCGTTCTTCTTGGCCCCGAACCGAGGGGTCAGATTTGGTTATAGTTTTCGAAAGGGGTCAAAGGTGAGTGAAGTTCTTCCAAATGGTCATTTTTATCAAAAAATACCCTTACACGTCCGTCAAGTAGCAACGTCCAAGTTATACGCCATAAAATATAGTACATCACTGAAAGAGTATTCGACGGTATAATTTATACGCAGAACTCATATTTTGCTCGTAGTTAGTTGATTTAAAAATTTGTGGTTCTGCGAAGAGAACAGGAGTTCTTTGGTCTAATTAACCTTAAGCATGTAAAGCTTGCACAGGGCATTTGGTCTAGTGGTATGATTCTCGCTTTGGGTGCGAGAGGTCCCGAGTTCGATTCTCGGAATGCCCCATTATTTTTGTTAGTATGTTTTGTTCTTATAATTGCTTCCCATGGTTAATACTAACGCAATGTTTCGTGGGTAAGAGAGCAGGACGCGCTCCTAGTTTGTGACTGATGGGAACTTTGCCGCTACATGAACAGTTCCAACAGAAAATAGTCTTATCTGGCCGAACAGAGTAGTAAGTATAATACTAGTATATGGTCTCGTGACAGAATTTTCAGCAACACAGAAACAATCGCACCTATGCAGAGAATGCTAGTAGTACAAGATGCAGTATCATGTTAGGGGGCAAAAAAAAGTGGGAGGGAGAGGTGAAATTTCAGCAAAATCGGCTCATGAGATGACGAACACCCTGAGCTCCCCCCTGTCTCCCCTGGTGACGCGGGTGTCGTCGTCGAGGTAGGTCACCTCGAACTCGCCGCTCCCGGTGTTGGACGTCGGCGGCCTGAGGTTGTCCGGGAGGCGGGGCACCTCTAGCAGAGGCAGCTGGGACAGGTTTCCTTTCGTCTTCACCGTCGTCTTGTCGAAGTTGATCTTGATGCTCGCGGTTCCTGGCAGTGGCAGCGGCAAGGCAGGCGTCAGAAGAATTCTGACAGACAGCAGGCAGAATGGAAGAGCCTAGGCACTAGCAGGCACGGTGGCTCACCGGTAATCTCGAACTTGTGCGCGAGGGTGGCCGTGGCCTCGATCGGCGGCAGCGGCCACGGCGCGCCGAGCTCGAGCTCCACGATGTTGTCCAAGTCCTCGCTGACCACATCGATCCTCTGGAACACCTGGGATGCGCAAAACGCAATTGGGAGCGGAATTCCGCGTCACATTTCTGAAACAATTCTCGGTCCAGTTCAAGATTGGTCCTACTGACCTGGCCGAGGTTGATGGGAAGGAGACGGCCGGTGGGCGGGCCGGGGCGGCTGCCGCCGAGCGTCCGCGACGAGAAGGCGCTGCTGTAGACCAGCCTCCACCGCCCCTGCAGCTTGTCGAGGTCCTTGGCAAGGTCCACGGGGGCTGGAGCCGCCGCCTCGAGCTGCCTCGCCGCCGCGTCCGCGCGCTCCAGGTCCTCCTGGCTCGCCGCGAGGCCCCGGTTCAGCCCGGACACCGCGCTCTGCATCCACGAAATCACGCGAAGAAGTCAAAGAATCCATCAACGAACGAGCGGCCAAGAAATGTCCGGGCCAGAGACTGGGATTCTTCCAAATATCAAGCCACTCACCAGCAACCTGATTTTCAGGGAGGGCACGTCGCCGGCGGCGGTGTCAGCGTAGTCGACGGCCGCCGGTGCCGCCACCGCGCAGATGGACAGCTGCTGCGTCTTCCCTCCACTACGGCTCCTACCACTGCTGCTTGTCCACCATAGCTTCCTGCTCTTGCTGATGGAAGGAGGACTAAGCAGAGGACGAGTGGAGGTAGAGGCGCAGCAAGATGACCATGACGGCGCAGCCATAGCCGAGGGTACCGTGCTGAGCTCAAGGAAGCAATCAATCGAGCAGAGCCACGAGGAAACTAAAATAATCACTAGTAAATCGGTCAATTATAGTAGCATCCTAACGGTCAACCGGCGAGACGAGCACGCGAAGCTGCTGTTGTGCTCTCAAGGAAAAGAGCAGCACGGATCGGTGGGGGGGTATTTGCGCCGTGGAATTTTTGTGGTGGACAACTGAGTTGGCCACTTGGCCGCGAAGACGAGTGGCTCAGGTTCGGACGCGTACGGATGGCATAGCAGCTCACGTGCCGGAGGTGGCACATCGCAGGCCGAGTGACTGTTCCAGGTGGCCCAGGACGTCGTCGCGCCAACGTGCCGCGCTGAGACCTCAACTCTTGGCGATGTTTGTTCATTTTTTTTATAAATAAACGGGCGTTTTATTATTTAAAATTTTAAACAATACCCTTGGTCTCTATATGAACTGAGGTGCACACAGCCGACAAAAAATTTATCGATAAAGTAATAAAGTAAGCTGCTATGCCATCCGTAATAAAATATTGTACAAGAATCATCAGACTACCGAGGCCAGGTAATCCCCATTTCGAAAAAACACACGACCGACACAAGTTCTAGATCCAGCATCAAAATTAAAACAAGGCAAATTACAAGAATCATCAGACTCTAAAAAACGTATATATATGTGGAGGGTCGATCCTGAGATCACGTTGTCATTCATGTTAAAAAAAATATCCTTCACCATATCTTTCAACAGTACGTGGACCTTTGTAAATAGGTGTCTCTACTCCGCACGATGTAGTGTTGACCACAAATAGAAAGTAACAGTGCATCGACGGATGACCTGCATAAGAGAACATAGCCTAACCACAGTGATCAAATGACGATAAGCGCTCCCACCCTAATAAAAATTATGTACTTATTACCAATCCCACGTAACCAGTTTTCAAATACATTAGTAATACTAGTAGGAGATAGTCCAGAAGGCATTTGGATAATTGACCATATAGAACGAGTAAATTTATATCGGAAAAATAAGTGTTTGATTATCTCATCATGATGTCAATTCTTTTTAACAATGTTATCTTTTGTAAGAATTACACCCCGACGAATATACGAAGCAAAAAAAATGATCTTCAATGGTACCTTCAGCTTCCAACTTCTTTTATTATCGGCTGGAATCATAGGTTGGATTAAAACTCTATACATAGAATTTATTGAAAATTTGCCATCTCCAGCAAGTTTTTGGTGAACTCATCGGAGTTTTCAAACAACTGTATTGTGGTTAAACATTGAAGCAGTACGCTCCACGAAGTAAGTCTATTCCCCAATGAGCTCTATTTAAACGACACATTCTCGGTAGATTCTATCTTTTACACCAAGATGTTTCGAAGTCTTCATCCTGACTTCCTCCTTTTGCATCTCGAGATTCCACCGTAACTCAGGTGGAAGAGAAAGAATATCATACCAAACTTGCAGAAGATACCTATAAATAAACTAGACTAATCTTGAATGTTTTAGATAGCTGCAAGAGACACCAACCTACTTAGGTGAGAATCTAATACCGTTGAACGTGGTGTGGTCGGGTTTACACCTCTTGCAAGCCAAGTTGTCAAACCACTTCTTCTTCTTCTTTTGAATAGCAAGAGATGCCGGAGGCGCCAAATATAGTCAACAGCTCAACACCAGAATACAGAGTTTATTACAAAGCCCTGCCAGCTTGAGTTTTGAATGGTAGAGAGAGCATGGCAAATGGGCTTAGAGTGAGCTGAAGAAGAGAACTTATAGATAGGTGGACCTAGAGAGTTTCTAAGCACCTGAGTTGCACAAGTGTGGGCTATAGAGTTATGGTTCCTGCTAATGTGGTACACTTTTGCTTGGATATTAGAGAAAGAGTTATCCCGGCTCTCTTTTGCTGTGGGTGGCTGATACGTTACAAACGTATCTGTAATTTTTTATGTTCCATGCTTGTTTTATATCTACTTTCTTATGTTTTGTCCACACTTTGAAGTATTTTTACATATTTTTTCGAACTAACCTATTAACAAGATGCCACAGTGCTAGTTGCCTGTTTTCTGCTGTTTTTGGTTTCAGAAAAACTAGTAAGAAAATATTCTCGAAATTGGACTGGACAAAAGCCCAAGTCAATATTTCACCAGAAGGAACATGGATTCTGGAGGGGAGACGAAGAGGGGAGCCAGGACGGCCACACCTGGTGGTGGCGCGGCCAACCCTAGCCACGCCACTAGGGGGTGTGGGCCCCTGGCACTCCACCGACCTTGCCCCTTAGCCTATATATTGCCTCCGGGACGAAAACCCTAGGTACCCGATCAAAATTCCACGAGAGTCTGTAGCCGCCGCTATCTCCATCCCTAGATCAGGAAGGATCTGAATCTTTTCCTGGCACCCTGTCGGAGGGTAGAGATCACCCTGGAGGCCTTCTTCATCACCATGCCTGCCTCCGGTGTAATGCGTGAGTAGTTCATCCATGTACTACGGGTCCATATAGTAGCTAGATGGTTGCTTATTCTCCTTTGTGCCACCATGTCTAGATCTTGTGATCTCCGTTCATGATCAAGATCATCTATTTGTAATCTACATGTTGTGTTTGTGGGGATTCAATGAATATTGAGATGCTATTTCAGATTGATTATTGATTCTATCATGTCTATGTTATTTGTGATCTTGCATGCTTTCCGTTGTTAGTAGCTATCTTGGCCGAGTAGATGCTAGCAACCCCAAGAGGGAGTATTTATGCTCGATAGTGGGTTTATGACTCTAGGAATCTGGGGAAGTGATAAAAATCTCTAAGGTACTAGATGTGTTATTGCTACTAGGGAGAAAACAGCAATCATTTGTTTATAAAACAATCGTATTGTTTACTTTACACACTTTGCTTAATGCAATTATCCGTTGCTTGCAACTTAATACTAGAGGGGGTTCAGATGATAACCTGAAGATGGATTATTAGTCATAGATACAGTTAGATTACGGTCTATGTATAATGTTGTAATGTCCAATCAAATCTTTTAGGAGTCAAGATGATTAGTATATGCACGTATGCTTTCTCGGTGTCTGTCAATTGCCCCGTTGTAATTTGTTCACCCAACATGTCATCTATCTTAAGGAGAATCACCTCTAGTAAACTATGGACCCTGGTCCATTCTTTACCATCAATCTACAATTTATTTATTGTTTATTATTTACTTTCTGTAAGCAATTACTATCTTCCACATAATACGTTTAATCCTTTGTTTTCAGCAAAACCGGTGAGATTGACAACCTCATTGTAAGTTGGGGGCAAAGTTCTATGGTTGTGTTGTGCAGGATTCCAGGTGTTTCCTTGCTCCTAGTGGTTCGATAATGTTACACCCCCAAAAACTCTAATCAAGATTATCAAGTTCTAATCACCCAAATTTAGGGTTAACAAAAACTTTTATTCCAAAAATCTATATGAAATGCAAGTGTGTTTTGCATTAGTGTATGATTGAGTGAAATTGCCATGTTTGATTGCTACAAATGATAAGAAATAGTTTAAAGGTGAATACTACATCATCTAGGCCATTTACAATCAAAATCAAAAGAAAAAATCAAATATAAATTAAATAAGCAAATGGTCATTTTGACCAAAGTTAACCACTAGGCCACTTTGAGTGTTCCTAGAAAAGAATTTCTAACAGAAATAATTCCATTTCTTTTCACCTCTTACTAGACCAAGTAAAAGTGAACCCAAACCCACTTTACAAACCCACAGAAACTATTTTCAAATCTATTTCATGAATAGTTCAAATTTGAATCAAGTTCATATGGTAAGATCACCATTTTGCAAAAACCATCGAAATCAATTCCACTTGACTTCTCCAAGCAACCATAGACACTCAAGCATAAGTTTAGATCACTCACCAAAATTCATTCAAAAATTTCAAATTTAATTTCTTTCGGCCATTTAATCAAACACCTTGCAGACACAAATCCAACTCTGCCTAACTTCAGTATTTGGAGCATTGATCACTAGACCAAATTCCCCCATTGCACTCCTCATGTCTCCCCCGGTCTCTAGCAGCACCAGACACGCAACCCCTCTTTGCCATTGCACTAGTGAACCGCCGCCCGAAGCCAGCCTCGCCGGCCGACCATGGACAGAGCGCCACGGACCACGCCACCCTCTCCCATGACGACCAGCAGACAGGCGACCGTCCACCGTCACCCCCTGTCCAGCCCTCAACCACAGGAGAGCCCTAGACCACCCTAGCATCGCCGCGCCCAGTGTCTCTGCACCGTGTCGAGAGCGCGCTAGAGCGCCGCAGCCGACCAGCTCGCATGCACTGCGCCTCGCCCTCTCCACGTGTGCACTAACTCGCCATGATCACAGCTAGCTCCCAGACACCCCTGTTCGCCGCCGCGTGACCCGTAGCTCCCGTGCGCCATCTCGAACACCGCCGCATCCGCGCAGAGCGTCGCACGCGCCCGACCATCCTCGATCGCCCCGTGCCTCGCCATTAATCCAGTGATGACCGCCAGGGAACACCGCACCGCCCCCTACCCACAGCCATGCCATTAGCTCGCTGTACCGCCGTTGCCGGAGAAGCCAGCCCATCCCGTTCGGTCCCCTCGTCGGTGTATAAATAGAGGCCCTCTCCGCCTCAATTCTCCACACCACCTCGCTCCCCACTCCTCACCACACCTCCCACACCATTCTTCGGAGCAAGGCGAGCACCGCTTCGCTAGAACTTAGCCGGAGCCCGCTGCTGCAGTGAAGGAAGGGCGTCGTCGATTGGAGCCGCCACAGGAGTTGCCGCGACCACCGTTCACACCGCCGTTGTCGACCACGTCATTCACCCCCATCACCGACCCTAGCTGGAGCCCTGGTGAGCCTCACACGATCCCCACCACCGCATTAGGGTTTAGACCTCGCCGGAGCTGTTCGTCGTTGACGATAAACCTCAGCCGTTGGATCGCTTTCTAATCGTAGGGCCTAGATTGCACGATATTGTTTTGGGTAGATTGAGTCGCTGACCAGTGGGACCCTGCTGTCAGTAGCCCTCTGCGCCACGCTGTGCAGATTGGGCCGGCCCAGTTAGTTTCCCGCGCAGGCCTGTGAATTCAAATAAGTATTTTCCAATTTAGTTAAAACCAGTTTCTGTCAGTAGATTTAAAAATCAATTCAAAGAGATTCACTGAACCAAATTGCATGATTCCAATTTTGTTAGAAAGATATTTAAATTATCTATCCAAACCCGTTGGATTCAAACCATTTGGAATTAGAGATCACCTATACTAAAAATAACAAGACAGAGACTTTTTCAACTTCAAACATTTTTTAAAAATCAACCATAATGCTTTTGAGTTGATTCCAACTCTCAAAAATAACATTTGACAAGATCTATATGAATATGTAAAAATATTTAGGTTTGAATGCAGTGACATTGGACTAGTACTAAAGCAATGTTATTTAGGCATTTTTACTCACTTTAAATCTATTAAATAATAATCTTAAACTTTATAAAATATCATCAACACTTTAAATCACATTCCCAAGTATTCATGTGTCAACATGATCCCATATTTTAATTAGAGAATATGTGTAGTGGCATGAAGTAGTAAGCCATTTATGGGTGTATCGAAGTCACACGAGGACAGAAGCGAGTTAACCTTATCTTGTACTCTCTCTGTTTTATAATATAAGATGTTTTAGCTTTGTAAAGATAATGTATATTGACGTATTTTAGTGTGTAGGTTTAGAGAGATTCACTCCGAATCTACACACTAAAAGGTGTCTAGATACATTATCTTTACAAACCTAAAACATCTTATATTTTGAAATGAAGAAAGTACCCCCTCCGGTCCATATTAACGTTCTTTACTTTGTTTAGATTCGTATGTATCTAGTTAAATATTTAGTCTAGATGCATTCGTATCTAAACAAAATTGAGAATATTAATATGGATCGAAAAAATAGTAGTTTAGCTCGGGCACATATCATCGGTTGACTTGGAGGATTTGGTGATGAGGATGTAGGATGTCTGTAGTCGGGATGTCCGTAGGACAGGATATGTCATCTTCACTTGGCGCTGCTCGGACTCCGGCACCTATAGGTCGGCTTCGGCATATCGGCTGTAGTTCTTGGGCTCTATGCTCTTGCCGTTGGTTCCCACGATTTGGCAGGCCTGCCCCCATCCAAGTGCCGCCTCTCTGCTTGGCTGGTACTGCAAAACCGTGTCCTCACGGCTAGCAGGCTCCTTGTGCGGTAGTGGCCCAACTCATATTTCTGCCCCCTATGTCGGCATAACGTGGAGACCACCGTGCACCTGCTCACCGATTTCCCTTGGTCCCTCTCCCTTTGGAACTTGGTGGCAGATCGCTTCCAGTAGGACTGCTTCAGGCCCGTGACCTGGAACCTGGTGCCTTGTTGACTGACTGGATGGATAACCTCTCTGACTGCTGGAGAAAATGACAAGTTTAAAAAAGCTAAATCACTAGGGCTATTGGTGATCTGGTTCATTTGGCGGGAGCACAAGTGACCGCATCTTCCGAGACGCTAAATGCTCTCCTTCGGCGGTTTTCGGCGACGTCCTTGACGAGTACGATCGTATACGGTTATTGTGATAGTTTAAGATAGTTAGGATTTTAGCTTAACTTGTCTTGTACTCCAAATTAATCTCTATACTCGCCCATGAGGCTCAATAATATATCTAACATATTTCGCCAAACTCATACTGTTTCATGGTATCAGCCTAAATCAATCTCAAACCCTAGCTTCCGCCACGCTGCCCCCGGGGAGGTCGATCTCCATGATCTCCGCCGGGGACTGCGCAACCCGTATGCAGGGTTCGTCCGCCGATCCATGATCGGCTGCCCTGTAAGTCTCTTTCTCCGATCTCTTGATCGACTTTCTTTTTGGTTTACCGATCTTAGATCGGATTGAGTCGCCCACCGCCGTCGTCATTGTCGCGCCTCTACTCCGACCATCGGCATCGAGGATCTACATCGCGTCCGTGTGCCTGCCCCCTCCGCTGCTGCATCTACCTCGGCAGGCTGTCGCGGCCTCACGACAGGCTGCCACCCCCCTCGGATCGTCTTCGCCATCATCGTCCGGGACTTCACCGACAACGTCGCCATCGAATTCGATCTACACGGCGTCCACGCCATGGCGCATACGGTGCACCGTCGGTCTGATCAACCGATCCCGCGCTTGTCTATGCCAAGCACGTCCCCGAGCACCGCCTACCACTGATCGAGCTATGAGCTGCCGATGTGTCGCCCCGTCGGGCCGCAGTGCCGCCGCCTTTGGTCCACACTACCGGCTTTCAACGCGCCTTCCTTGGCGTGTACGTCGTTGGTGGTCTTCCAGCCGCTGCACCGACTTGCGCCCTGCAACTATGCTACCTGCTCGGGTCGTAGCGTGGCTGCACGCAGTCTACTTCACCGTCCTCGTGCATCGACATCCTCGACTTTCACCGCGTCATCTCCTATGGCGTGGATCACCGCAGTCTGCACATGGTCTTCATCACGTCGCCAGGTCTTCTTCGCCTACTTCGAGCATCGTCGCCGCGCTTCACAAGGTAACCTACAGGGCGCCCTCTCGCCGTCACAGGTCCCGCCGACTACCCATCGCTACTCTAGGCATCTAGCATGACTAACTCAGGTTGTCGCTGGTTTCGCCGCCGTCTACGTCTTCATCGGCTTCAACAACATCTTCTTCGGCATCGACACCTCTACGACTGCCTCGACCACGTCACCGGCGAGTTCTTCTTTGCATACTCGGTTCTGGCAAAATCGGAGTGTGCATTCGTCCCTGACGTGCGCCTAGTTCTGGCAAAACTATGGCCGCTCCTCGTCCTCGACGGCTTGGACTGCATCGACACCCTCAACGACTGCCTCGACGCGTCTTCGTCATCCTTCTCGCGCACTATGCGCATGCGGCTTCACGTGCGGCTACCTCGACACGGGTATCCCCGACCACGACATCGACCACGACGACCCATCGCACGGCTACCTCGACCATGACACCGTCTCACGCTCTCGGCTCCCTCGCCTAACTTGTCTTGTACTCCAACATATTCCGCCAAACTCATACTCTTTCAACCAGCGGCAGAACTAGGCGCTGGCGAGCTGTCGCCAGCTTTGGGATCGCGAGTAATCCTATTTTCTTCCAGGCCGTTGCTCGGCCTTGTTTTATTTTCGGTGATTCTTGTCACCATTTCTCCTACCTTCTGAATAGTTGGTTCCTTGTAATTGTAACTGTTTCTCCTCTATCAATAAAAAGGTAGCTCTCCCGCGGCCTTTCAAAAAAAATATGACGCTAATGTTATGATAATCACATGTTGAACTAGATTATGTAGGCGCGCGATTGCTACGCCCGTCTATTAGAAAAAATACATTGTTAGAGAGAGGAACCTGTGCTATTTTTCTCAGTATCATTCATTTTGGACCTCATGGTTGCTTCTGCTTATTTCACTTTCTGAAAGTGAGAGTTGATGCACTTCTACTTTTTTAACTTTCTGGAAGTGAGAATACTGCCTCCAATCTGCAATATCCTCCCGGCACACACAAAAGCAAATTAAAAGAGTACACACAACCTCCTAGTCCTCGCAACATCCTCATGGCACACACAAAAGCAAATTGAGAGAGTACTCACGTCCTCCTAGTCCTCATTTGATCGAGAAGATCGCATCCACACGTCCTTTCATCCCTCGACAATGCCATGGGTAACGGGCTGGGAGCTAACACTGTTGCAAGCCTTTAATCTAGGGGATTCCAATTGGTGTCGGAGTGCTCACCCTCACTAATGGATCGTATGGGGTCAGAAGGATATGGAGGTGCAGAAATGGCTGGAGAACTCCTATGTTTATTTTTTACATTGTATCTTACCATGCACAAATCTATAATGCTAGCGTTGTGCATTTCTTGGCAGCATGGAAGAAACCAGTTGGTGAAGCACATGGACACATCAAAAGGTATTACTAACCACATCACCGTCATTGTCAACACACATATTTGAGTGCCAGAAAAGCAGTTCAATCATTTCAATAGTCCTATATTTGATATTTCCAGCATTCCATGTTCATGTACTAATTTACAGAAAGCCTTGTCGATTGTGTACCTTCATAGCTCCAAAGGACAACATCAAAGATAGGTATATTGCACGGAAGATAAAGCAAATGATGGCTGTAGCTCCGTCAGAGAGACGAACGAATCACATAGGTTTTATAATTTAACTACAGGATACAATTATTCAAAGAAACAAGGAAGCACGGAAAAGAACCCGTAGCATTCCTCCAGCCTAGTGTACCACCATCCGTCGCATGCCAATAATTAAGAAACAGTAAAATGGAACTACCTACCGGCCACCACAGCGACTTGAGGACTCCAGTCGTATGATTACCATGTTTAACGTCTCAGATGGACTGGTCATTCCGCTAAGCATCCCCGAGTCTCCATTACCGTGCCGCTCACTGTTATCGGGCCGCTGCTCTGAAAATCAAGCTGGGTGACCTCTTATGAACCAGGCCGATTTCATGACCTAAACTGTTACTCCCTCCGACCCAAATTAGTTGACTCAGATTTGGCTAGATTCAGATGTATCTAGACATGTTTTAGTGCTAGATACATTCGAATCTAGATAAAGTTGAGTTAATTAATTTGGATCCGAGGCAGTAATATTTTTGATGGGCTGCTGCTCGAGGAGCTGCTCTTCGTGGGCTCTGTTCACTAGGACGAGCACCCTCTCGGATAATTCAGTTCTTCCATTAAGTTTTTCGCGGCGAAGCAACACGTCATCAGGCCCGGAGGCGGCATCGACGGAGTAATGATCAGGAAGCTCGGCGATCGCTCTTCCGTTACTCCCTTCGTCTCAAAATAGATGTCTCAAGTTTGTCAAAATTTAGATGAATTTATATACTAAATAGTATCTAGATTCATCTAAATTTTAAAAAATCTGACACATCTATTTTGAGACTGAGGGAGTACTATTTTTCGGAGTGGAGCAGCGTTACTTCCCTTCTGTCTTCCTTGGCCCCCTCCTCTATATATGGTGCGTGCGCGCAACTTCTTTTCTTTCTTTCCACCTCCCCCCTCCGTCTCCGTACCTCAGGCAGTTCTTGTTTCAATAATTGTTGATCTCAGTGGTGCGAATCTTTCTATTGGTGCGTGAGGACTCAAAGATGCTGCAGCTTCTCGATTCCCCATTGCCCACCTCCCTCGATCTGGTAATTTCTGCTTTGGTTTCTCTTAGTCACTAGCTGGATCAAGGGCTGGGCTGCACATGTCCCTGTGGTCTCATCGCGCCTCATGCATCCATGGGAGATTAGTCATGCAACCAAGCAATGGCTACGTGAATTCTGTTCTTGCCCTAGATACTCCCAAGTTACATTGATAGAATAATTATGGTGCCAAAGAATTTCAGATGCAGCCACTTGTTAAATGTTTATGGGGCACTGTTCTGTAGATAATAATAATAGATAACATTCAGAAATAGCAACTGTTTGAATATCATGTACTACTAAATTGGGGAAAAATAAATTCAGACAAAGCTAAAAAATAGCAGTATTGCATTGGTACAAATGATCCCTGGTAGTTATCTCGAGCGAACAACAGAGTTCTGATTTATATTTGATTATATTATGCTACAAATAATTTGTTTTCCTTCGTAATTATGTAGGTGATACAACCTTTTTCGTGGATGTTGGGCAATCATGAGACTCAACAACTCAATGTAAATACAGTAAGATACACGAAGAAAAAGGATAGATCGGAGAAGGCCTGGAAAAGTATTATTTCCCTAAGTAACCAGCTTACATATCATTTCGGCCAAAGTAAAAGGGAAGGGAGATTTGTTTTTCCTCTATCACAACAGTCAAAACATAGAAGGTTTGTATGAAATATTAGATAATGTTTTCTTGTGAAGTCTATCATTTGGTGATATTTGTATCATTCCTATCTATTTAAATTTATTTATGAGTCGTGGCTCAACATGGACGGGCACGGCAACGCGTGCCTTCATGGTCTAGTAATAGAGTATGGCACCTTCCATCTTTTTAATGGTAGAGGTAAATTAGCCACTTGCCTTAGGACATGGAAGGATTTTCAAATAAATAAATGACCACCATTACGATCAAGTGTTGATTCTTTTAGGGAAATTTATCCAAGTTTATATAGCTGCAGATATCAAAAGTAAAGCATGAAAAATGTTGACACTGACACTATTATCAGCGAATGCTAAAGTAGAATGTATTAGAATCTTCCTTGCTTGTACCTGCAAAAAAAATATCCCATTTGAACAATTTGCATTTGATGAGTCTAGATGGCAATTTTTTGTGGTACTGCATGGCAATGCCTAATGATATTTGCTAATCATGGTAATCTCAATTGTATGCAAATAAGAGGTCAGGTGCTAAAGGTTCTCTTATATTTAGACACTCCTATACACCGTGATTCTAAATGAACCGAAGAGGAATCAAGTTTCTACCTATGTTGTAACAAAGACCATGAGCCAACCAAAGAGTATAACCAGTCGAAAGCTCCATGCATTGCACATAAGAATATTCAAGTAAGCCACACATTTTCGATTTAGATACTCCCTCCGACCCATATTAGTTGACTTAGATTTATCTAGATACGAACGTATCTGAACAAGTTGTAGTGCTAGATACATCCGTATGTACATGAATGAAAGTCAACTAATATGGTCGGGTCGGAGGGAGTACTTAGATCTCCAAGAGTTCTCTTGGACCCCATTCAACTGGCCCTTCAGCTGAAGCGTTCTGGAGGAAGAACCTCCAATATATAGAAAAGAGTCAGTATTAGTTGTGTGATGCAGATCTAAACCAGGGTAATGTGTAATTATACACGAGGTGCTCTAGAGTCCTTGCATTTGCCTGCAGGTTCTACACATAATTCTACGAGACACGGAACAAAAGCAACCAAATCTCATAATGCGATTACTCCCGCATGGCACACAAAAATCGAAAAGAAACGTTGCCGCAGATGGATGAACGTAACCTTGAGGTCGAGGGATTCGCTAGCGCGCTTGAAGTAGACCATGATGACAAGGATACTCTCTCGTACTTGCATGACGCCTATGTCTTCTGCGCGATCTAATTCCGCGGTTCCGCCATCATCGTGGCGCTCCTCCATCGACCCGCTCGTGTCACCGTCGTGGTGAAGGGCAGCTCGCAGAGTTGCGGCGTGAGTTGGGAGAAGGAGGCGAACAATTGGTAAACAGAGGGGGCATCCACACCAACTAGGCTTTCTACGGGCCAAATCAACCAGATGTCACCGATTTGTTCTCCCGAGGAGCATCCCCGAGGGACATCCAGGCCACGCAGCATCAGACGTGCAGTAGTAACTTATCATAAAAATGGACGGTTCCGACGGAAAAAATCGCTGAGGTTGTGAGATTGCTCCGTTTTGTTCTAGTTTTAATGTCCCTAATTCTTGATGATCGCTCCTTTCTTGATTGTCTACACTGCGGTTAGAGTTGGTGGATCGTGGGCGATGGCAATTGTAGTCAGCACACGACAGTGGGAATCCGTGTTGGTAGCCAGATGGATTGTTGATGCCAAGTGTATTGTTATGTTCCACATACGAATACTCCTATGGGTTTCCCTATGGGTTTCTGCCCAATTTTTATAATTAACTATATCTAATAAATAAAATGGTAAATTTTTATGTTATTTTAAAATTTAACGTTTCTGTGCAAGTTTTTTTTTGTCAAACATATTTGGCCTAGGGAAACCAAACGGCGGATTGTAGAGGACAGTATGACCAGGAAACAACTGGTCTTTTTTTTTGCGGGCAAGGAAACAACTGGTCTTTCACGGTACAAACATTTTCTAATTCAATAAACGATTAATTGTTTTGTCGAAAGTGAAATAACTACTTGTTTTTTTGAGCAGGAAGTGAAATAGCTAAATTAGCAGTGCAAAGTAGCAACAGGCCGCATCGTCCATTTCCAGGGTCTATTTCAGAGGGCCAGCCCATACATGAAGTCACTCTCAGTTTGCCTTTTAGTCGTTAACACTGGCTGTGAACACACTAGTACCACTATCTTTAGTACCATACTGCCTAACTAGAATGACTCCAACCGCTTTATATAGCAACCTTTGGCAAATTGAGCACGAAGCGATGACGACAGATGCCAGCGCCGGTTGGGTCCGGTGCATTCTCCTGTATCTCGAGGATGATCTGGTGCAATCTGAGCTTCCTTTTTTTCCACCCGCATAAAGGAATGGTAAAAAACGAAAGCAGAAACAATATTATCTTGATGCCAAAAGGAGTGGAAAAAAAGAGTGTAGAGATAAAAACATAATGGAGATGCAGGGTATCGATCCCCGTACCTCTCGCATGCTAAGCGAGCGCTCTACCATCTAAGCTACTTCCCCTTACAATACTAATTTCAGTTCTTTCCATTATCAAACAATTCAGTGCTTGATTCCATTTGGCAGAACTCCTGCGGCGTACGTGCTACACTGACAGTAACTGAGTATTACCGAAAAATGAAACAAAGATAGTAACCGATTACTTGATTGGGACCTAAACCTGACCATACATGATACCATCCAATACGTTGGGTTAGGTAGCAATAGCATATACTAGCGCGGAAACTTTGGCGAGTCGCGGCGAAAATTAGCATGTAGGAGTGCAGAGTGCTGAAAATCATCTCGTCTCTAGCCGGGCTGAGGTGGAGACTGGAGAGCCGGCTAGCCAGAGGGGGAAACAAGACGGCGACCATGATGCTGCCCAATTAATGCGGGCCCATTGCCTTTTGCAGCTCCGGCAGTAGTCTGATCGGCCGGTTTGGTCATCTCTGGCTGACTGGTAAGCTCTCTTGATACGGTCATGTCGTGCTCGTGCGGCTGACAGACGGTGCAATGCAACGCAGGCTCTTCACCCAAGGCTGGCAACGTTACGGGGATTGGTGATCGAAGCTTTCCGTAATCTTCGCCTATAAAAGAAGCCCTTTGCATATCACACTCCATCACACACCAATATCTGATCTGCTCAGCTCTACCAGCTCCTTTCAACACCGTTTTGTGACAGACCAATCCCGTCCCAAGCCGTGGAGCGGCTGCATTTGCCCTGGGTGAGTGACTGTGTGAGTAAGGATGTGGTGTCTGAATTGTTAAAGAGAGGCTTGTGAATGTGATATTGATCATGACATTTTTCTAGTCATAAGTTAGTTCTGCTACAGTTTTTGTGCCTGAGTTAAACTCTTCTCCTTGTTACTTGTCTAAATGAATAAAGAGAGTTCAACTCCTACCTGCCACGCGATGCCAAGTAATCAACTGACCAGCCCTGAGACAAAAGACAGGTAATCACTTGGATCATACTACTCCCTACATTCACAATTAAAAATATTTCACCGCTTTTCTAAAATATATGTATCTAAACGTGTTTTTTCACGGGAAGTATCTAAACGTGTTTTAGTGTGGAGTCCCGTTATTGATCCGTCTACCGATCATATTTCATAATTACACCCTCCGTACAGAAATAACTGACTTGATTTTATCTAGATAAGAATGTATCTATACACTAAAATGCATCTAGATACATTCGAAACTAAACAAACCTAAGTCAGCCATTTCGCCATTTCTGGACGGAGGGAGTACTAAATATCTCAAACATCTTATAACTCTGAACAAAGCGAGTACCTTGCATCCAGTGCATGTTTATGTTTACGAAGAGAAAAATGAAAAGAGAAAAGGAGAAAAGGACAAAGACTCAGAAAGTTTTATACCAAAACGTCCCTGCCTTGTGCAGTAGACAAGTGTTGGAGATGTATAGATACGTAGGCCGTCTCTTGTATTTGCCCATTGTGTATAAGGGCCTCTTTGCATATTGCTTGTACACGTGTATTGTTGGTCCCAATAGTCAATCTAAGCTGCTCATTCTCAATTTGCAACACGGTAACAGAGCCCAGCCTAGGCCGGTATCGCCACCTCGCTGGCTAGGGTGGACTCTTTGACATAGAACCGCGACTTCTTCCACTCATTCGTGGCCTCCTTCAGCAACTTCAATTTGAAGAATTTGGTGTTACCTTTGACTTGGAAGGTAACACTGTTGGCTGCCAGTATGGACCCATCCTTCCTTTCATGTTTGATCCGGCCGTGGAACAGCTCTAGCCATAAGGAAAGTAGGGTGTGCCAGTTCCCCTTCACAAGGATCCCGACGTTCTCAAAGATCCTTAGGCGCCATCGAAATGGGCTAGGCTGATCTAGAAATCTGGATCGGATGCGGCTCGAAGAGAAGAGAAGAAATGGGGAAAGTGGAGGAAGAACCGTACTTCGCTCCCGCACTCTCCCTTAAATAGGGGTGCTAACAAAGGGCCCCGAATTAGCCATTGCCTCGTGGTAATTTCGCGAAGTTACCGTCGGGATTTACCTAACAGCTAGTTTGACCAAGTTTGACGGTCCAACTTTGGCCAAATTGGTCACTCGCCATGTCCTCACTCGCTTGAGCATGGCGACTTGCGGGCAACTCGTCTCGCCTGATATGACTGGAACATTATGTCAAAGTTTGCAAATTCTTCCTTCATTGGAGGAGTTTGTCACCGATTCGACTGGGCGTCCACCTGGACTCGTGTACTCGGACTGCCAAGTTGAAGCCTATGCCGAACCCCTGACACACTCGGGGACTACTAATGGGATATGCCAATCGAGGTATACTCAAAAGGAGGATTTGACTGGCCCAAACCCACGACGAGTGGGCTCGTTGGCACGTCAACTAGAAAGGTTGCGACTCGATGATTACGACGACTGGAAGAAGAAGAACATGAAACATAGCTAGGCTCAGTCGGATTAGGTCAAATCCACCAAAACCTTAACTGAATCGTTGTGATCCCTAGATGGTAGCGCTATATAAGCCGTCCTATGGTACTCTCTACGCATATTCACTCTGATACACCCCATTGAAGCAACTCGCCGCCTTACTGCCAAGCTCGTTACCCCTTGTAATCTCACACATACCAATACATCTAGCAAGAAGTAGGCTCTTTACCCTACGGGGGCCTGGACCTTGGTAAACCCTCGTGTGCTCCCAATCTTGATCCGCGGATGGCTAGCTCACCTTGCCTCAATCGACTCATTCGCTACCCCTGGTAGCGACTGTCGTGGCCATTCCCATGACAACGTGTCACTCGAAGATCTTGTAGGTGCACGATTAGTGCTCCAGTTTGGAGTAGCCCCCGAGTGTTTGGTCCAATCATAGATTCGGGCAGAGACTCGATCCCTTGTGCTTAATGGATTCAATTGATAGTATCGTAGGCTTACACTGGACCTAGAAGTTCATCGGGTGCGCGACCAGTGCTCCTGTTATGAGTAGCCCCCGAGTGTCTAACCGAGTCTTGAACTCGACCAAAAACTCAATCTTGGTTTGTTGGCATAACTGCATCCGAATAATTACTTGATTCAGATGTTTGTCTTTATGAATGCAATCAAATGTTCTGTTGGATTCCTTGTTGAGATGTGTTTGATTTGAATTGATGATGACATTAGGGATGATGATTGGTGAGCTCAACCGTTAGTAGGAATGACCGATGGGACGTGGCATAGTGGGCCCCAACAGAAAGCTGTCTGGATTTGACTGCACGACGTGTAGAAAATGGGTATTAATTGTGCCTCCTCGATTTGCACGCGTAGTGGAAAAAGTGTGGTGACGGTTTAGCTTTAGTCTACCACGTGTCTCCGCTTGATGAGCGCCACGCACCCACGACCATGAGCTTACGACCAAGATTTGACTAGGCCGTAGTACAAGAAAAGGGTGAATCTCAGTAAAATCTCACTCCTTCCTCTTCCTTGACATCCCCATTTCTCCTACTCCTCGCCATTTCTATTCCTCGTGCTGCATTGGACGTGTTACATGTGTTCCCAAGCGCATTCCTCTGCACCTCCAAGAAGAGACAAGGTACCACCATGGGGAAAAGCAAGGGCAAGGGTACCAGAAGTGTCGGTTCCAGCATCACCGCTGCTCATAAGAAGAAGAGCTTCGCCGCCTCAAGGGTTACCAATGGTAGTTGGAGGTGGTCGATGATGAAGAAATCAGACTTGCGTCAATTGCGCCTCTCTGACCTGATTCCTACTACCAAAGATGATTGCCTTGTTGCAGGGCCAGAGGTAATCCCTAATCCTCCTAATGGGTTCAGGATGATGTGCATGGCGTTTGTTCTTCATGGGCTATCTCTCCCCACACATGATTCCTTCATGGCCTGCTTTTTCTATACGATGTTCAGCTGCATCAGTTGTCGCCAAATTCCACCCTTCATACTGCTTGCTTTATTACCCTCTACGAGTGCTGGCTCGGCATCGCGCCACACTTTGGGTGGTTTAAGAAGTTGTATGGTCTGAAGAGGTAGTCGGGTTCTGGAGGTCATGTATATGAGGTTGGTGGATGTGGCATCTCCATCCGCCCAAATCAACAATATTTTTCTTTCAAGATAGTCGATTCTACTCAAGGGTGGAGAGCCAAGTGGTTCTACATCTGTGACCAGAAGGTGGGCGAGTAGAAGTATGGACTAGCCCCCTTTGACGCGAGTGCCGAAGTGAAGAGGAAGCACTCATGAAGGAACGATGTGCTCGGGGGTGAAGTGGCCAAAGTTGAGGCCTTGTATGATCGGGTGAAGCAGTTCCAGCTTGTTCCTGGTCAAGAGGTTGATGGCATAGACATCATCCGAACCTTCATTCAACATCGGGTTCAGCCGCTTCAAGCTAGAGTGCATCCAATATGGATGTATACTGGCCCGTTGAACCTAACACGCACTTATGAGGAGGGCTTGTCATGCGGGGAGCTAGAGAACAAGATAAAATCTTTTACTTGCCTCACTACAGATGACAAGCTACCGAAGGAAACGTCGACTGTTCCTTACAGCTCGACAAAGGAGGTGCCCCAGGTAAAATCTGACTTTCTTGTTTGTTCTTCATTTACAGGGTTCCCTGGTTTTGAAATATGCTATCTTTGTCGTGTTTCTTGAATGTAAAATTTGAAGGTAAATGGCATGATGCCCCCCTTTGCCAGAGTAATTCGAAGTGGTAGATGACAACGAGCCGGATGATTCCAATTCGATTGTCCCTCCTGCTAATACTGCCGAAGAAGAGAGTGTTGAGTACTCTCGAAAGTGGATTTGCAGTGAAGCACTAGAAGAAAAGTTGGCTTTTACAACGTACGATTTTCGTGGTTGACGGCCCATTTTTCGTGGCCAAAGAGCCTTCCGCGAAGGATGGCCTTCATGGTAAAAGCCCGTCACAAATGAATTAACCACGGTTTTTTTGACTGTGGCGGATCGCACCCTTCAGCCACGAAACCTTGTTCCATCATAGATCTGTTCGCCAGCCGCGCTGACTGCTGACGTCATGCGAACTGCCAGGTGGCAGCCGCCGTTCGCGGCCGGTTACCACTGTTAACGGCCATAGAAACCGTGGCAGAAGCTATGCCCAGCCAAGGTCTGCTAAATACTAACTGGGCCGGCCCATAAGGGGAGCCCAATAAGAAGATGGCCCGTTACTGTTTTGTCCTGTTCTGTTTGAAATGGGCTCAAAAATGCAGCCAGCAGCGGCCCATGAACTTTCAGGCCTGATTCTGTTTCGGCCTACATAAGGCCCATGTTGGTCCAACACTGTGCGGCCCATTAGCAGCCTGTGCCAAGTCACTCCTATAAACATAAGGCCTGCGGTCAGCCCATCACTATTATCATAGCCCATCGTCGACCGCCTACTGATGGCCCTTCTCTGAGATGGTCCGTTACTATTCTGGCCTTTTACTGTTCTGGCCTTTAGCTGTTTAGGCCCACAAAAGGCCCTTTACTATTCTAGCCTGATAAATTTGTCGCCTGTTACTACCCTCGTTCAGGAATTTCTTGGCCCGTACTGTTCAGGCTTGTCACTGTTCTAGCCATTTACTGTTGTCGCTCGCTACTGTTTTGGCATGTTACTGTTTTGCGATTTGTGCAGTTTCTTGCCTATTACTGTAATGGGCTGTTTCTGTTCTGGCCTACTACTGTTACGACATGCTTCAGTAACGACATGTTTCTGTTACAGCCCGTTAGGCCTGTTACCACATGCGCATTGGCCCGTTACATTTACGGCCTTTTGCAGTTTCGTCAGTTCTAAAGCCCATGACAATATCATAAAACATGTATAATAATCCAGCAATTTTTTACTATTTGTTGTCGGCCGAATACAGCATGGTACTGTTCCCTAATCGACCTGCCTGGCGTAGTTACCGTAATGACTACCGCAATGTGTGGACAACGTCAACTAAATGTCTGCATGGCCTACGCGAGTTATCTAGATATTACATCAGCTACAAACTTCTTAAAATTATTACATATTATCAACTCAGCGGAAATAAAAATCGGCATTTCAGTTGATAATCAAGTTGATAGCAAAGTCCTCAATTTGCTTTCTCAATCGATCACCTGCATCTTCCATTGAGTGTGACAGCTACATTGGAGGAGACATGATCTTGCAGCCCCCTTTTTGGTGGGACTAGCAATAATTGCAGTCTGAAACAAAGTAATAACGAGTTAATATATCAAACAAGACAAACTACTCATTTGACTGATATGACAGGAGCTATGAACTGGAGTAATCAAGTATTGACCAACTGGTCAATAGTTCAATTATGGACCAACATGTCAAACAAACATGACAAGCAAGCATGCATTAAACAAGTGTGACTACCATGAAACGAGCAATCAAAAAATGTGTGTGTGTGGCTTAGAATTTCAGCAGATATAAACTAGCCAAGTCATTTTGAACATATATATATGGAAGCAATTTTATACCCTAAAATGCAAGAGATGTTGGGTTACTCAGAATTTGCGCTGAGCCACAAAATGGCATGCAGTTACTGTCATAGCAAAGAATGAACCAGCTAGAAATTATAACAACATCATACGAGAACCTGTAGAGCAGGAATGCAAACCACAGATGAACTATATATTGTAGAGGATAGTTATGTCATGACTTATGACGAACAAGACCCAGAACCAGATGCAAGATATAATGGCGTCGGTCGTGAACCTGTATAACAGGACAAACAAGCATTAGAAAAGTGTGCCTAGAATGAAATGAGCAATCAAACAAAGTGTTTCTTAGAATTTCAGCAAATATATATGGAAGCTGTGGCATCTCCTGGAATGCATAGAGTCATTGGGTGACTGAGAATTTGTGGTGAGCTACACTATGGCAAGTAGTTACTGTCATAGATAAAAATCAACCAGATAAAAATTAAAATGTCATCATAAGAGAAATTCTAGAGCAGGAATGCAAACCACGAGTGAACTACATAGTAGAGGACAGTTATGCCGTTGCTCAGAACGAACCAGCACCAGATAAGGAAGTAATGGCATCCCTTGTGAACCTGTAGAATAGGCTATGCAAACCAAGATGTTCATTGTTCCATTTTGAGCTCTATGCAAGAAAAAGAAAATAGTTAGTGATGCAGCTTTTGAAGAGCCGGATGGCATTATGGCAAAAACAAAATTATAATCGAATTAGTACGAAGAGTTTAAATGGATACTACAGGATAGGAGAACAATGCTAAGGATCAAATAATAGCAGGAACTGATCTCAGGACGAACCAGATAGATTCAGCAACTGTAGAGCAGGGAATCCACACTAATATTTTCCACTGACTACAGATTTTACAAGAATTACACGGTACCAGGCAATTACTGTTGTATGGAGTAGCTAAGAACATGTGCATGACTTGAAATTTGTAGAGCAGCGAATGCAAACCAACATGTCTAATGACCTTGCATGTATTAGCACTAAGAATAGGCGTGCCCAGTGACTTGTATGTACTAGCACGATTACAAAAATGCAGTTCACTGCGATAGGCTTGAACCTGCTATACTGCTGACAAAACAAAAACGGGTAGGAGATTAGGTTAACTTGGTCGGAGAGGCTGATACATTGCAAATGTATCTATAATTTTTGATGTTCCATGCTTAGTTTTATCTACTTTCTTGTGTTTTGTCCATACTTTGGAGTACTTTTCATATGATTTCTTGAACTAACCTATTAACAAGAGCCATAGTGCTAGCTGCCTGTTTTCTGCTGTTTTTGGTTCCAGGAAAGTTAGAAAATGAATATTCTCGGAATTGCACGGGACAAAAGCCAAAGTGCCTATTTTTCCGGAAGTCATCAGATGCCAAAATACGAGACGGAGAAGGGCTAGGGGCCGGCCACACCACCTGGCCGCGCGGCTAGGCCTAGCCCGCGCCAGGGGGTGGTCTGGCCGGCCCCAGCACCCCCTTGGTCTCTCCTTCCGCCTATATATTGCCCTCGGGACGAAAACCCTAATTACCCGATCAAAAATCCATGAAAGAGTTTGTAGCCGCCGTCATCTCCATCCCTAGATCGGGAGGGATCTGATGCTCTTTCTGGCACCCTGCCGGAGAGGGGAATTCACCCTAGAGGCCTTCTTCATCATCATGCAAGCCTCCGGTGTGATGCGTGAGTAGTTCATCTCTGGACTACGGGTCCATGTAGTAGCTAGATGGTTGGTTCTCCTCCTTTGTGCTTTCATGTCTAGATCTTGTGAGCTCCGTTCATGATCAAGATGATCTATTTGTAATTCTGCATGTTGTGTTTGTGGGGATCCGATGAATATTGAGATGCTATTTCAGATTGATTATTGATTCTATCATGTCTTTGTTATTTGTGATCTTGCATGCTTTACGTTGTTAGTAGCTATCTTGGCCAAGTAGATGCTAGCAACTCCAAGAGTTAGTATTTATGCTCGATAGTGGGTTCATGCCTCTGGTAATCTAGGGAAGTGACAGAAATCTCTAAGCTACTAGATGTGTTGTTGCTACTAGGGAGAAAACAACAATCCTTTGTTCATAAAACAATCGTATTGTTTACATTACACGCAATTCGTAAAGCAATAATTTGTTGCTTGCAACTTAATACTGGAGGGGGTTCGGATGATAACCCTAAGGTGGATTATTAGTCATAGATGCAGTTGGATGGCGGTCTATGTATAATGTTATAATGCCCAATCAAGTTCCAAAGGAGTCAAGATGATTAGTATATGCATGTATTGCTTTCTCGGTGTTTGTCACTTGCCCCGCTGTAATTTGTTCACCCAGCATGTTATCTATCTTAAGGAGATCCACCTCTAGTGAACTATGGATCCCGGTCCTTTCTTTTACATACAATCTACAAACTGTTTACTGCTTTGTGTTTACTTTCTGCAAACTATTACTTCCTTCCATTCGATACGTTTAATCCTTTGTTTTCAGAAAAACCGGTGAGATTGACAACCTCATCGCAAGTTGGGGACAGAGTTCTGTGGTTGTGTTGTGCAGGTCTCCACGTTGCTACTAGCACCGGTAGTGCGCCCTGTCAAGGCTCAGCTAGCA
This sequence comes from Avena eriantha, assembly GCA_910589775.1. Classification (NCBI taxonomy): domain Eukaryota; kingdom Viridiplantae; phylum Streptophyta; class Magnoliopsida; order Poales; family Poaceae; genus Avena; species Avena eriantha. Next base: position 325,635,876 of record OU342743.1, read on the forward strand.
ACACCTTTGGGGTGTTTCCTTGATCCTACTGGTTCGATTAAACCTTGGTTTCGTACTGAGGGAAAACTTGCTGCTGTGCTCATCATACCTTCCTCTTGGGGTTCCCCAACAAGCTCTACATCAATATTGAGCCATCAAGAAACTTTTCTAGCGCCGTTGCTGGGGAGTCAAGGACATCTTCATAAGGGGAGTCCCTCATAACCAATCTCTTTACTTTGTTATTTTCGTTTTGGTTAGTTTATTTTTGCTTTGTTTGCTTGTTTTGTTATCAAAAACACATAAAAAATAGTTTTACAAGTTTGCTTTCTTTATTCAAAACACACAAAAAATGACTACTCTTGAAAACACTAAGTTGTGTGACTTCACTAGCACCAACAATGATGATTTTATGAGCACACATATTGCTCCACCTGTGCTTGAAGCTACTTTCTTTGAGATAAAACCTGCTTTACTCAATCTTGTTATGAGAGAACAATTTTCTTGTATTGGTAATGAAGATGCTGTTGCCCATCTAAATAACTTTGTTGAACTTTGTGAGATGCAAAAGCATAGGGATGTAGATGGTGATATTATTAACCTGAAATTGTTTCCTTTCTCTTTGAGAGGAAAAACTAAATAATGGTTGAATTCCTTAACTAGAAATAGTATTGATTCTTGGACTAAATGCAAAGATGCTTTCATTGGAAAATACTATCCTCTTGCTAAGATTATATCTATGAGAAGTGAAATAATGAAGTTTAAACAATCTGATAATGAACATGTTGCTCAAGCTTGGAAAAGAATGAAATCTTTGGTAAAGAATTGTCCCACTCATGGACTTACTGCTTCGATGATCATCCAAACCTTTTATGCAGGATTGAACTATTCTTCAAGGAACCTATTGGACTCTGCTGCTGGAGGTACCTTTATGACCATTACTTTGGGTGCTGCAACAAAACTTCTGGATAATATGATGGTTAACTATTCTGAATGGCATACTGCAAGATCTCCACAAGGTAAGAAGGTAAATTCTGTTGAGGAAACCTCCTCCTTGAGTGATAAGATTGATATTATTATGTCTATGCTTGTGAATGGGAAAGCCTATATTGATCGAAATAATGTTCCTTTAGCTTCTTTGGTTGCTCAAGAAGAGCAAGTTGATGTGAACTTCATAAGAAACAATAATTTTGGCAATAATGCTTATAGGAGTAATTTTGGTAACAACAATTATAAGCCATATCCTCCCAACAATGGTAATTCTTATGGAAATTCCTACAACAATAACAGGAGTGCTCCCTCTGAACTTGAAGTTATGCTTAAAGACTTTATTAGTAAGCAAACTGCTTTCAATAAAACTATTGAGAAAAACTCTCTAATGCTGAAAGAAATATAGCATTTTTGGTTGAATCCCAATCTTTTGAATAAAATCGCTGCTAAACCTGAAACTAATGATAATCCCTTCAGAGCTACTAATACTATAGAAGTAAGAATTGATGAAAATGTTAGACTATTAGCTGAATTACATGCTAAGTGGGAAAGAGAAGATGAAATTGCTAGAAACATTAGTGTTTCTACTATCACTACCACTAGTGTTGAGGCTAGTAATAGTTCTACTACTTTAGATGATAAGTATGATTTTGATCTTGATGGTTGCAATATCTCTGAAGTTATTAAGTTCCTACAAAAGCTTGCTAAAAGTCCTAATGCTAGTGCTATGAACATGGCTTTTACAAAACACATTACTGATGCTCTCATAAAAATTAAAGAAGAAAAGATGAAACATAAAGCTTCTATTCCTATAAAACAAGAAGGTGGTTGGGAACCCATCATTAATATTAAAATGAATGAATTTGATTTCAAAGCTTTATGTGATCTTGATAGTGGTGTTTCTATTATGCCTAGGAGGATTTATGATATGCTTGATTTGCCTCCACTTGAAGATTGTTATTTGAATGTCCCACTTGATGATAATGCTAAAAAGAAACTCATGGGTAGTATTAATGATGTCCTTATTATGGTTAACAATGCCTATGTCCCCGTTGATTTCTATGTTTTTCATGTTGAATGCAATGCTTCTTGTCCTATTACTTTGGGAAGACCTTTTCTTAGAACTGTTGGTGCCATTATTGATATGAAGGAAGGCACCATTAAATATCAACTCCCACTCAAGAAAGGTATAGAACACTTCCCTAAGCAGAGAGAGAAGGTTTCTTTTGCTTCTCCTATGAAAACAAAATTTGGTCTTAATGCTTCTTCATTTGAGAACACTTGATCCTTTTTCTTATGCCTAACTTAAAGGCGTTAAAGAAAAGTACTTATTGGGAGATAAACCAAAAGTTTCAGATGAGTCTTGTAAGTTATTACTTCAGTAATAACCGCTCCTTATCCTTTTTATTTGCTTTTTGTGCCAAGAGTAACCTCTAATGAGAGAGAAGTAATGATTGAGAAAGTTGTTGTCCCGAAACAGATTTCTGTGCTTCACCATAAAAATTCGTGTAAAATCTCTAAACGTCTTTTTGAGGCATGAATTTTTGTGCTTCTGCCCTAGTTTGTTATCTAACTTTTGTTAGTTCAACACTTTTTTTATCTGAGAAACAGAAGGTCTTCGAAAAAAATCGTCTTTAGCTGCTGGCCTGTTTTGACAGATTTCTGCCATTTTCCGCATTTGCTTCTTGTTGGTTCCTTTTTGAGTTCTTTTGGGGAACTGAGCTTTTTGAGGCAAGTGATTCAGTAGCTAGTGTTCTAATGGAACTTTATTGGTGTTAGAACTGAACCTTAATACCTATTATCTTGAGTGCACTAATGTTGCTAATAAAGATTGTGTGAAGTTTTGTATGAAGGAAAAATTCCAGGTGTATGGAAGGAATGAGTAATGAGATAAAGGATGGACTAAAGCTCAAGCTTGGGGATGCCACACATGTCACCCCAAGAAATATCCAAGAAGTACAGGCGTCAAAGCTTGGGGATGCCCAAGGCACCCCCCTCTTCATCAATAAAAATCCCAGGTTTCTTCCAAACGCTTCATTTTTATTGTTTCATGCACAGCTGTGTTGTTCTTGGAGCATCTTCTTTTTTGTTTTCGTTTTGGTTTTTTGTTTGCTTGGTTTGCTTAGTTTGCTGAATAAATTGGTTGGACCCCCCCTTCATACATTGGTTTTCAAATAGTTTGGTTTGGATTGGAAAAGAGTAGGAAAGTTCATGCTTAAGTGGTTAAAAGAGCTTGTTTTTGACTGTGGCCTATGCTTTGTCATGTCATGCTTGATATTGTTTTGGATTTATGCTTAATATTCTTTGTTGTAGCATGACTTGTTATAAAAAATTGAGATTGCTTAATGTGCCTTGGATGAATCATGCGTTGTTTTAGCATATTAAAGCATAGAATAGTGGTATTCTCCTTTGATGCTTTATTTGGGTTGACTTGGCGCATGCTCACACCATGTTATGACTATCTCAAGTCACCATAGCCTTTATGATCCTTTAGTTTTCAACTTGTAGTATCACTTTATGCTTTGATCAATGATGTTTTGTCGCTCTGCATGATTATGGCCCTTATTGCTCTCTTAGTTTATCGCTCCCAGTCTTTTGCTAGCCTCCACAACCAAGGATGAGTTCCACTCATGCATCCAACTCCCTAAACCAAGTTATTCCAAAGAGTCCACCATACCTACCTACTAGCTTATGTTATTACAAGTATATTCATGCTTTTGTTTACCTTCCAAATTAAACTTGTTATGAGAAAACTAGTGATTAAAGCTCTAACGAACTTGATGGCACACTTTACTTTTCTTGCCCTTAATAAACTGGAACCATTGGGTCCTTCTTTGTTGCGTATATGCTTGCGCTTTATAAGTTGAAATTAGCAGAACCATGTATCATGGGGAACGCTTTCAACATTGCACTTGTACTTTGTACCCCATTGATATCATGTTCTTTTGCTTATGGATCCCAGCGGTGTGAAATAAAAGTGGAACTTGTAAGATCATGGAGTTTGTATGTGTGTTAGAGAAACACCTGGGCTGCTAGCCTAAGCCATGCCTAATCATGGTGGAAACTTGCAGCATCACCATAATGAGCACTCTATGAAGCATCCTCAATAAAAACCTATGCAAATAGCAAATAAAAAGATCGCTGAGATGCTCATTGTATGCTTTCCTTGTCATTTTGATTATGGGATAGCTCCTGTATCATGTGCAAGCGTACCACATTGGCGGTTCTTTATGATACACATGTACTTACAATGACAAGAGCTTACTTGTGACTAAAGTTGAGTAGCATGAGGATCGGTCTTCGTAAGTAAGGGGCATGAGATTTCGGTTTATAACTTGTCAAGCATATCCTCTTAGTTGTATCACTTTAACCTTAACCACCTTCAAGATGCTTATGATAGGGGCAATGAGAGCTGAAATCTATAAGTACCATAATTTTTGGAAGCTCTTTATGAGACTTGAATCCCTATTTCCGTCTATGAAGGCCCTTCTTCCACCATTATATTGTTTCTCCCCCTTATATCTTTGTGCACCTACTTTGAGAGCATAGTGGCCATTCTTAGTTCTATGTGCATTGTCCCAAGACTAGTTGATTGATGCATAACTTTATATTGCTTGTTTTAAACTATTTGTATCTAGTCACTCTTATGAACTTTGAAGGTGTCCTATGCATTTATATTTGCTACTCTATGAGGGACAAGCTAAATACTATTATGCTATGTTTTCTTTATGTGAAACAAACAAACGTCTTGCAAAGCATTGCTATTCATGAATCTTTTGTTTGTGCCTTTTCATGTTGCATCATAGTTTCTTTGTCTTATTGCTAGAACTTTATCTTTCATGTTATGATTGAAGTACTATGATCCCAGCTTTGAATGTTTTACAAATACTTTGATCAAGTCTTTGATGGTGCATGTCACCTCAAAAATTATTCTTTCTTTTTATCACTTACCTACTCGAGGACGAGCAGGAGTTAAGCTTGGGGATGTTGATACATTGCAAATGTATCTATAATTTTTGATGTTCCATCCTTGGTTTTATCTACTTTCTTGTGTTTTGTCCACACTTTGGAATACTTTTCATATGATTTCTTGGACTAACCTATTAACAAGAGCCACAGTGCGAGCTGTCTGTTTTCTGCTGTTTTTGGTTCCAGGAAAGTCAGAAAATGAATATTCTCGGAATTCGACGGGACAAAAGCCAAAGTGCCTATTTTTTCGGAAGTCATCAGATGCCGGAATATGAGACGGAGAAGGGCTGGGGGCCGGCCACACCACCTGGCCACGCGGCCAGGCCTAGCCCGCGCCAGGGGGTGGTCTGGCCGACCCCAGCACCCCTCGGCCTCTCCTTCCGCCTATATATTGCCCTCAGGACGAATACCCTAAGTACCCAATCAAAAATCCACGAAAGATTCTGCAGCCGCCGTCATCTCCATCCCTAGACCGGGAGGGATCTGAAGCTCTTCCCGGCACCCTGCCGGAGAGGGGAATTCACCCTGGAGGCCTTCTTCATCATCATGCAAGCCTCCGATGTGATGCGTGAGTAGTTCATCTCTGGACTACGGGTCCATGTAGTAGCTAGATGGCTGGTTCTCCTCCTTTGCGCTTTCATGTCTAGATCTTGTGAGCTCCGTTCATGATCAAGATCATCTATTTGTAATTCTGCATGTTGTGTTTGCAGGGATCCAATGGATATTGAGATGCTATTTCAGATTGATTATTGATTCTATTATGTCTTTGTTATTTGTGATCTTACATGCTTTCCGTTGTTAGTAGCTATCTTGGCCAAGTAGATGCTAGCAACTCCAAAGAGTTAGTATTTATGCTCGATAGTGGGTTCATGCCTCTGGTAATCTAGGGAAGTGACAGAAATCTCTAAGGTACTAGATGTGCTGTTGCTACTAGGGAGAAAACAACAATCCTTTGTTCATAAAACAATCGTATTGTTTACATTACACGCAATTCGTAAAGCAATAATCTGTTGCTTGCAACTTAATACTGGAGGGGGTTCGGATGATAACCCTAAGGTGGATTATTAGTCATAGATGCAATTAGATGGCGGTCTATGTATAATGTTGTAATGCCCAATCAAGTTCCAAAGGAGTCAAGATGATTAGTATATGCATGCATTGCTTTCTCGGTGTTTGTCACTTGCCCCGCTGTAATTTGTTCACCCAGCATGTTATCTATCTTAAGGAGAGCCACCTCTAGTGAACTATGGATCCCGGTCCTTTCTTTTACATACAATCTACAAACTGTTTACTGCTTTGTGTTTACTTTCTGCAAACTATTACTTCCTTCCATTCGATACGTTTAATCCTTTGTTTTCAGCAAAACCGGTGAGATTGACAACCTCGTCGCAAGTTGGGGACAGAGTCCTATGGTTGTGTTGTGCAGGTCTCTATGTTGCTACTAGCACCGGTAGTGCGCCCTGCCAAGGCTCAGCTAGCAACACCTTTGGGGTGTTTCCTTGCTCCTACTGGTTCGATTAAACCTTGGTTTTGTACTGAGGGAAAACTTGCGGTTGTGCTCATCATACCTTCCTCTTGGGGTTCCCCAACAAGCTCTACATCAACACTAAGCCATCAGAGGCGTCTAAGCATCATAGGTACCGTGCGAGTGACGTCCAGGTCACCAAGGGTGCTGTGGTTCCGGTGGTTGTTGGCGTCGGGGAAGTAGATCTTGGGCGATTGATGCCGGCTTGAACGCGGTGGACGAGAGCGTCGTTGAGGCAGATCCGGTGTAGTGAACAGCGACGGCCGTGCAGCTAGTCTGGACCGGTGACATGGAACTCCTTGAATTATATCACGCCAGTGAAGCGGATCCGGTACGGTTGGGTAGCTTTCGGTGGCGAGGAAGCAGAGCTTGGGCGGTCGATGACGCCATCGGCGTGGTGAACGACACCGCAGCTCCAGTGCAGTGGCAGAGAGACCCGGTGAACTAGATCCGGTGGGTGAGCGTCGGTGAAGTGGCTCCATAGCGGCGCACAAGACCAGAGATCAAGCTGGTGCGCGTGGTGGCCATGGAGGCGACAGAGGAGCTTAGGATTTTTGGGAGGGCCAGGGGAAAAACCGTGCGAATCAGGACCATAGTATAGGTGAATAGCAATATAATTACGATCGTGCCCCTGAGGTACTGACTTTAGCGTGCCCATCTATTGTCTAAACAATGGGTAGAACAGGAAATTAAAGACAAAAGTTTTTGAAACAGAGGGACGTGAAGTGCTTCAAGGTCGGTGTGTGATATTTCCGCTTGATTGAGATTTGAATTTGGCCCGCGTCCAGCTAATAATAATAGAAAAATGGTACTATCCGGTGGGAGATTTTGGCTCAAAGGTTTTGAATCGGTGGGGCGGGAAATTCTTCAAGGTCGGTGGGTAATTTTGCCGCTCGATTCAGATTTTGAATTTGGCTAGCATCCATCTAGTAATAGAAAAAAGTAGTAGACCTTAACCTATCTATCCAGGAAATCAAAGCCGAGAGTCACATCAACTGATCATCCATATCCATACTAGTAAAAGGCACGTGACACAATTTCCATACCACTATATAGTGCTTGACACTTCTTTTCAAAACAAAAAACGATTATGTTGGTTCACAATTTCCATACCACTATATAGTGTACGAATAACTTCAAACATCGGCAGTTGGATATAGATTGGCAAAACCCGACATTGTTGACCATTGGATCTCTTTTAGTACATTTGATTATGTCATGTCTAGCATATAGAAGATCCCATTATTGTTGGCCTCTAGCACCATGAATATACTATGCACAGAAAGTACAGAGAACATGGTTTTGAATGCCACAAGCCAAATTTTCAGATATAGTGGACAATATTTTATGTATGATTCCCAAGTTTTATAAGTTTTCAAAGCTTCCGAGCTAACTCGGACCACTCAAATGACTTTATGTCTCTATTAATAAAATCATGTCATATTTGAACTAGAAGCTCTAGAAAGTGGTAGATTTCTATCGAAGTTTTACAAAAAGCTTTTGGTGGTACGCATCAGGTAGTTAATATATAAAAAACAATCGAGAGTTTTGACAAATTTAACTTCCTGCTAAGAATTTGTATCTTGACAATTTTGAACATGTTTTGAAACAATCGCATGTAATAAAGAAAAACAGAAAAACAAATATTTACGCATGGCATCCTATCACGTCACGTGTACAGTCTGCCAGGAAACTGATAACCATGGGATTTGACATCTTCTGGAAACCATCTACGCCATATTTTCTCACCATGTATGAATATTATTAGGTTTCAACCCTGATAACCAAAAAAGGTCATGGCCATATCGACATCATAGTTAATGTACTGTTCCCACATTAATTTGGTATATGGGTGCATCTTGGCGTAGTAGGAAATGTTGCCAGTGGGAGTCTCAACATTGGGCCTATTTTTTATTTTTTTTAACGGGCAAGGGATCAGTTTGCCCTTTTTCTTCGAACACACTCCATCATTGGAGCAAGCAAGACTGACGATTAAGTCTGCATTTGTGTGCATACCTCATTATTACACCAATGCATGTGTGACCAACATATATGCAACCCAAAAAGCCCAGGCCTCATCTAGATTGAGAAGGCCATGTTTCAAAGAAAAGCAAAACAATCTACTGCCATTGATCAAAACAAGTACCAGTACAAGAGTATTAGTTCTACAAAATAATTTAATAACAGCAACATCAGCACATTTGAGAGATTCAGTAGCTTTTGAAAGATTCAGCAGTACATGCCATATTCTGCACTCGATCTGAACAATTCCTAGTACATAGGAATTATTACAAAATAAATTAGCAGTTGCAAAACTCCATACAAAATACTCGGTAGAACTATAAAACTACTCTTAGTAGAACCTTAATCTAGCTAGGAACGATTACATGTCCCATCGTATACTCCAAACATGCATGAGAGAAAGAGAGAGGTCAGAATCACCACAAGATCTGTATGCCAACGATTCAGCGTGTCCAGATCGTGGTCGGGTAGCGCTTGCTTTCCCGCCTGACACGCTTCTCTTGTTTTACCGTCGTCTCTGGATCCTCGTAATAGGCTTTCGCCTGTTCACCCTTAGCAAGATAGATGTAAAATTCATGGACCTTTCCTGCCATTTCCACCACTCCGATTGCGAAAGGAATCTGCCACTAAAATAAATAAAGTAATTAATATTAGAATAGAGGGACTAGAAAATTACATATACATTCATATTAGGATCATCAGGAGAATATTAAGATGTGGTATCTCACAATGGGTTGATGTCTTCGTCTATCAACCATTGGAACTCCACGAGGAACTCTGACCAACAATTGAGGAGCTTGACAATAAGTCCCCGCTACTGACAGGTAATTGTTGAGCGCCTCTAGCGCGGCTTCGGCCGGCGGCTGCCCAATCTTTGGCTCAGTATCAAACTCGAGTGGATAGAACCCACGACAATTGACCAATGATGATATCCTCACCTCGTAGTCCTCCAATTCCCACGTCGCGGACCTTGCGCGGCTGACGGACAGGACAATCTCCGTGTTGTGCTTGTCAATCTGGCCGATGAATAGCATGCTCGTCTTCCCGATGCCGATGACATTTGTTCTCCGCGAGCACCCTGCAGGCACCATCTTAGACGGGTCCCATTGTTTGACGTTGTAGAGGACTGTGGGAACCTCGATCGAGTGGGTGGATTTGAGGTGTAGATACAACATTAATTTGTTGCTGACCCAGTTGCATCCTAGCTCTGTGCAGATAAACAGGCTGTGGATGCAGGAGATCATGTGGGCATAGAGTTCACTAAAGGAGACCACTTCCGGGTAGTTGTAGTTCAGGCAGCTATAACCTTCTCCACCGACGACTTGGCGGTGTCGCTCCTTGGAGCATGCGGCCAGCCGAACGATGCTTCTAGCGTCGAGACGCTCAGTGATTTGGTTGACGACGTCGTCGCCGACCTTGTTAAAGCTGTTGCACCTCCGGCTCTCCCTCGAACCTCTCCAAATTTTGTACAGACGATCTGCCATCGCGTCGAGGAGGATTGGGGGCGAGGGCCGACCTATATAGAACTGTTTGGTTTTTTTTGGAGGAGAGGGGTGGTGGTCTGGAAGTAGAGATGCACCGGGCGAGATGGTGAGGAAAATTTGTGATCAGCACGGTGGAGAGGATCCCAAATGAGGCCAGGCGGCGTTAACGAGTTGGATAAAGTAAACGGAGATGGGGAAGATGCGATGGCTCTTTGAAAGAGGTTTTTTCTTTTCTTGTAATAAATTACCCATGTCACCTCCTAGCGAGTATAGTCTCATCACGTTGGTTTGACTAGACACATTATTTATTTACAGGCCCTACTATAGTAGTACTTTACTGTTTGCATAAGTAGGAGCGCGAAGTAGGAGTAGTAGGTAGGAGTATTACTCTACCTCCGTCCCGAGGAATAATAAGGCGTCCTCGTTTTGGGTGTTTTTTCTTTGACCAAGATTTACTCTAAATATATAGTATAAAGAATGTCGGTAGAAAATTAGCATTACTGGAAAGTTTTACTCTACCTCCAACAGTACGAGTACTAATTTTACACAAAATAATCAAGTGTATTAGTTACTCTATTTATTCGGTCAAATTTTACACAATGTAATCAAGTATGTATCTTCTCGGCACCCCCACGTACACCTGCTAGTTGATCTCTCCCTTTTCCGGAGTGTGGCGCTCAGCACATGTGCCATGGTTAGGGTTGTGATCGGGATCCCGAGAAAGTCCTGCCTCTAGTTCATTTTGAAGTTTCTATAGGAGTACTTCAAAATGAACTATAAGCGGAACTTCTGCGGGATGCCGCTTTCAACTCTAACATTGGTACGACGGCTATGTGTCTGTCTATTGTGTGTTCATCAGCTACGTTGTGTTGGTGTGCATATGAAGGAACCACTTTGGGCGATGGGTTGGGGCGGCGAAAAAAATTAGTCGTGGATCAAACTTTTCGGGTTTCGATTTTTTCACTTGCTTCGTCCCAAACATCGCATGGAAGTTTATTACAAGGATCAACACTCACAACACTAGAGAAGGGATATTGTACTTGGTATGTATATATAAATATATACACGTAGACAGCCTGAGAGAAGTCATCCCAAGAGGGCTGCAGTGAAGGTTATTACAAACTACTGTAGAAGAGATTATGGGGTTAAAGAAGGCAGCCCGAGAGGGCTGCAGCGAAGAGGTGTTGAAAGAGGTTCGTTGTTAGAGAAAAGTTATGAAAAAGATAGAAACAGAGCCGTCGTAGTACCATGGCACACGTGCGCAGCGCCACACTGTGGACGAGGGAGATATCAGCTAGAGGATGGGTGTAATGCAGCAAAGGAGAGAGTAGTATACAATTTATTTTCCTTGCATAGAGGAGGAGTAACACACTGTAAGGCTGCAGGAGTGAGCACCACGCTGATTTTCTTTGTTAAGCAAGTACAAGTGGACCTCATAAAAAAATGAAAATTGCATCCAAGTCCATGCATTTAGCACAAGGACCCTGAAACTTAGCAATGAAGTGTGTGTTTTGAGGTTTGCGCATACTAGCGTTCATCGTGCTAAAGTAGAATCTTTCTAGATGCTAGGAATGGAAAATAAGATCCAATGGTTAGCAATGTTTGGATTTGCCTGTCTTGATCAAACATTCATTGTTCCGTACACCATGCAGTGGTATATATGGTATCGTGAGAGATAAGAGACAAGATAAAGATAAGATAAGAAGTACTGTGAATGGCCGATCTAACTTTAGGTCTCGTAGAAGTGAGGTGCTCGAGAGTTAACACGGTCGGTGGAAGTACAGGTTACATCAAGGACCTCGTAAAAAAATACATCCAAGTCCATGCATTTAGCACAAGGACCCTGAAACTAAGCAATGAAGTGTGTGTTTTGAGGTTTGCGCATACTAGCATTCATCCTGCTAAAGAATTTTAGTAGAATCTTTCTATATGCTAAGAATGGAAAATAAGATCCAATGGTTGTTAGCAATGTTTGGATTTGCCAGTCTTGATCAAACGGTCAATGGTTTGTACACTCTATAGTGAAGGTATGATATTGTAAGAGATAAGGGAAGATAAAGATAAGATAAGAAGTATTACGAATGGCCAATCTAATGGTAGGTCTCGTAGGAGCGAGGTGCTTGAGAGTTAACACGGTCGGTGGAAGTACAAGTTACATCAAGGACCTCATGAAAATGATAATTATTGCATCCAAGTCCATGCATTTATTAGCACAAAGCCCCTAAAACTGAGAGCAATGAAGTGTGTGTTTTGAGTTTTGCACATATACTAGCGTTCATCATGCTAAAAACTATTAGTAGAATCTTTCTAGATGCTAAGAATGGAAAAGAAGATCCAGCGGTTGGCAATGTTTGGATTTTCTACTCTTGATCCAACGGTTAATGTTCAAAGTTAATTCGTACACTATGAAGTGGTTTATTGTATTGTAAGAGATAAGACACGATAAAGAGAAGATAAGAAGTGTTGCGAATGGCCTATCAAATGGTAGGTCTCGTAGGAGAGAGGTGCTTGAGAGTTAACACGGTCGGTGGAAGTACAAGTTGCATTAAGGACCTCATAAAAATGAAAATTCCGTCCAAGTCCACGCATTTATTGGAACAAGGACCTTGAAAACTGAGCAATGGAGTTTGTGTTTTGAGGTTTGCGCATACTAGCATTCATCGTGCTAAAGTACTCTCTCCAACCCAAATTAGTTGACTTAGTTTTATCTAGATTCAGACGTATCTAACACTAAAACAAGTCTAGATACATTCAAATCTAGACAAATCTAAGTCAACTAATTTGGGTCGGAGGGAGTAGAATCTTTCTAGATGCTAACAATGGAAAAGAAGATCTAGCATTTGGTAATGTTTGGATAGACTTGATCCAACGGTCAATGTTCAAAGTTAATCCATACACTATGTAGTGATTTATTTTATTGTAAGAGATAAGACACGATAAAGAGAAGATAAGAAGTACTATGAATGGCCTACCAAATGGTAGGTATCGTAGGATAGAGGTGCTTGAGAGTTAACACGGTCAGTGGAAGTACAAGTTACATCAAGGACCTCATAAAAATTAAAATTGCATCCAAGTTCAAGCATTTATTAGCACAAGGACCCTGAAAACTGAGTAATGGAGTTTGTGTTTTTAGGTTTACGCATAGTAGCGTTCATCGTGCTAAAGTAGAATCTTTCTAGATGCTAAGAATGGAAAAGAAGATCAAGAGGTTGGCAATGTTTGGATTTGCTAGTCTTGATCCAACGGTCAATGTTCAAAGTTAATCCGTACACTATGCAGTGGTTTATTTTATTGTAAGAGATAAGACACGATAAAGAGAAGATAAGAAGTACTATGAATGGCCTACCAAATGGTAGGTATCGTAGGATAGAGGTGCTTGAGAGTTAACACGGTCAGTGGAAGTACAAGTTACATCAAGGACCTCATAAAAATTAAAATTGCATCCAAGTTCAAGCATTTATTAGCACAAGGACCCTGAAAACTGAGTAATGGAGTTTGTGTTTTTAGGTTTACGCATAGTAGCGTTCATCGTGCTAAAGTAGAATCTTTCTAGATGCTAAGAATGGAAAAGAAGATCAAGAGGTTGGCAATGTTTGGATTTGCTAGTCTTGATCCAATGGTCAATGTTCAAAGTTAATCCGTACACTATGCAGTGGTTTATTGGACTGTAAGAGATAAGACATGATAAAGAGAAGATAAGAAGAACTGTGAATGGCTATCAAATGGTAGATCTCGTAGGAGAGAGGTGCTTGAGAGTTAACACGGTCGGTGGAAGTACAAGTTACATCAAGGACCTCATAAAAATGAAAATTGCACCCAAGTCCATGCATTTATTAGCACAGGGACCCTGAAAATTGAGCAATGGAGTTTGTGTTTTTAGATTTGCGCATAGTAGCGTTCATCGTGCTAAAGTAGAATCTTTCTAGATGCTAAGAATGGAAAAGAATATCAAGATGTTGGCAATGTTTTGATTTGCTAGTCTTGATCCAACGGTCAATGTTCAAAGTTAATCTGTACATTATGCAGTGGTTTATTGTACTGTAAGAGATAAGACACGATAAAGAGAAGATAAGAAGTACTGCGCATGGCTATAAAATGGTAGAGCTCGTAGGAGAGAGGTGCTTGAGAGTTAACACGGTCGGTGGAAGTACAAGTTACATCAAGGACCTCATAAAAATGAAAATTGCACCCAAGTCCATGCATTTATTAGCACAGGGACCCTAAAAACTGAGCAATGGAGTTTGTGGTTTTAGGTTTGCACATACTAGCGTTCATCGTGCTAAAGACTATCAATAGATCGAATCTTTCTTGATGATAAGAATGGAAAAAAGATCCAACGGTTAGCAATGTTTGGATTTGCTAGTCTTGATCCAACGGTTAATATGTTCAAAGTTAATACCTACACTATGTAGTGGTATGGTATTGTAAGAGATATGAGACAAGATAAAAGATAAGATAAGAAGTATCGTGAATGGCCGATCTTATGGTAGGTCTTGTAAGATCGAGGTGCTTGAGAGTTAACACGGTGGGTAGAATTACAATTTACATCAAGGACCTCATAAAAAATGAAAATTGCATCCAAGTCCATGCATTTATCACAAGGACCCTGAAACCGAGTAATGAAGTACTGTGTGTTTTGAGGTTTGCGCATACTAGTGTTCATCATGCTAAAGACTATCAATAGAATCTTTATAGATGCTAAGAATGGAAAAGAAAATCCAATGGTTAGCAATGTTTGGATTTGCCAGTCTTGAGATCCAACAGTCAATGTTCAAAATAAGTTAATCCCTACACTATGTAGTGGTGGTATATATGGTATCGTAAGAGATAAGAGACAAGATAAATATAAGAAGTACTGTGAATGGACGATCTAATGGTAGGTCTCATAAGAGAGAGGTGCTCGAGTGGTCGGTGGAAGTACAAGTTACATCAAGGACCTCATAAAAAATGAAAATTCCATCCAAGTTCGTGCATTTGGCACAAGACCGAGTAATAATGAAGTACTGTGTGTTTTGAGGTTTGCGCATACTAGTGTTCATCGTGCTAAAGACTATCAGTAGAATCTTTCTAGATGCTAAGAATGGAAAACAAGATCAAGTGATTGGCAATGTTTTGATTTGCTAGTCTTCATCCAATGATCAATGTTCAAAGTTAATCAGTTAGCAAAGTTTGACCTAATTTCATTAAATAGTTAGGATGCAAAATCTTAGCAAGAAGATGAACCTGTCGTCAAAACTCTCGGTGGTTTCTAATATATATTAATTGACCCTTCCCCCTGATGGGTACTTCCAAGAGCTTTTTCGTAAAACTTTCAAAGCGACCTACAATTTACCTATAGATGACCTTGGTCGTTCAGGTTGAAATAAACCCGATAGTGTCCATACACATGGTAGGACAATATTGTGAAGCTATTTTTCCAAAACTTATCTAATCCCATGATTACAGTTTTCATGGCACGTGGTGCACAAGACATGATAGGACATCATGAGTAAAACTTTTGTTTTTTATTTTTCATTTATTCAATGTGATCAATGTTCAAAACTGGTTCAAAATTGCCTTCCCTCCCGATGTTTGGCCAATCTTTTGGATAACCTTCCCTCCTGATGTTTGGAAAGCAGGAAAATTTTTGAAAACCGAAATTTTTTGAATTTTTGTGCCACCAAGGACCAAAGTGGTTTACTTCCTATGTACTCCTCTTCGTCCCTACTCCACACCAACACGCGGCTGCCGAACACACCAGAGACGCAGAGCCGCCGTACCAAGGCACACGTGCGCAGCGCCACACTGTGGACGAGGGGAGAGAGATCAGCCGAACCGGTGCGCGAGGGGAAAGGGGAGGATAGATGGAGCATAGGGAAGGAGAGAGAAAACACAGGATTTGTTTTGCGTGCATAGGTCCTGAAATTTACTACTAGTAGAGTGTACACTGTAAGGCCGCAGGAGTACCTCGTGTCAGAAACCCATCATAACTTTGCTCTGACATGGAACCGCCTTCAACCTCTCTTCGCTGCTGCCCTCTTTGCCTACCAATGTTTTATTCTCTCAGCATGTACAACGCGTGGACAGAGGTGACCATATGTCTAAGCAAATAAATATACTACTCCCGCATTGTGTAAAAAAGCACACCTTAATAAGTCTCAGATAGTAAATCGTATGACATATCATTGATGACCCACAAGTATAGGGGGTCTATCCCAGTATTTTTGATAAGTAAGAGTGTCGAACCCAACGACGAGCAGAAGGTGCTGGCTAGTGGTATGGATCAGGAATTCCCTGCAAATACTTAGCAAACGGATTTTTAGGGTTTTTTGATAAAGCAAGTAAACGAAGTACGAGTAAACAAAAGACAATAAGAATAAATGCAGCAAGTGGCCCAATCCTTTATTCAGCAAAGGATAAGCCGGTTGTATTACTTAAGAAGACCAAACGTTCTCGAGGACACATGGGAAGACTATCAAGTGCTTTCGCATCATATAGTTGATTAATCTTCTTTAGCTTGCTAAGCGTTGTGTGGGTTAACCTGTGCTAATGTACCGACCTTCCTAGGACTAATACATACTTGTGATTATACCCCTTGCAAACATCCGTAAGTACAAGAAAGTAATTATGGTAGAAACCTAACCACAACTTTAAACTCTAAGACCCTTACGTCCCTTGTGCAATGGTTTCCTAACGGGGGTTCAGGTTTCTGTCACTCCGGCAACCCCTATGATTAGTAGCCAAATACACAATGCATTCCCCTAGGCCCATATAGGTGAAGTGTCATGTAGTCGACGTTCACATGACACCACTAGAAGAATTATACCACAACCTAAATATCAAACCATTGAATCTTTCTCAACACAACTCCACTACTAACAACATGACTTCTCCCATGTCCTCAAGAACAAAACGAACTACTCACAATGCATCATATGAATCATGATCAGAGATGGAATAATGATGTATAACAATCTGAACATAAACAATAATTCAATGCTTCCACTCAATAGCATCAACTACAAAGAGTAATCAACACCGGGAAAGTTTCCCCTAAGAACTA
This sequence comes from Avena eriantha, assembly GCA_910589775.1. NCBI lineage: Eukaryota > Viridiplantae > Streptophyta > Magnoliopsida > Poales > Poaceae > Avena > Avena eriantha. The sequence goes on from OU342743.1 coordinate 325,652,884, forward strand.
TGCAAGGTTCAACCCAATTGTTATAGAAATATGGAGATGGTGATGATGGTACTGGTGGTGATGATGGTTGTGATGATGATGATGATCCCGATGAAGTCCATCTTGATGGTGGTGTTGATGGCGATGATCTTCCCTCTCTGGGAAGGAATTCCCCCGGCAGAAATCTGTCTGCTGGAGAGATCTTTCTCTCTCGGTGTTTTCCGCCCCGCAGAGGCGGCAACATCTTTCTATGGTCGCTCCCCGAGTATTAGGGTTTCGGGAGGATTATATACGCCAGCGGGGAGAGTTGCAGGTGGGCCAGGGTGGCCACACCACCTGGTGGCGTGGCCTAGGCTTGCCCACGCCAGGGGGTGGTGTGGGCCCCCTGTGGCACATCTCCACTCCTCCTTCTGGCTTCCTTCGTCTTCTGGAAAAAAAGGATTTTCCGTATATTTTCCCGGATTTTCTGATCTTTGCGAATTTTGCCCCCAAACAGCACCTTTTCCATCAGAATCCTTACTGCAGCGGTCCATGCTCCAAAAGTCATCAACCATGCAAAAACAGATGAAATAACATAAGTATCATCCCTTAATATGAAATATATCAATGAATAACAGTAAATTATGATATGGAATAGTGATGCAAAATGGACGTATCAACTCCCCCCAAGCTTAGACTTCGCTTGTCCCCAAGCGAAACTGAGCTCAATAAACATGACCTCGGGTTTATGGAGTGAAGAGTCGATAAAAGAATACGGACAAGAAGCATCACATTCATCAATACATAGATCATAATAGAAGACAACTCATTATTATATAACTTAACTTGCAATAAGTAAAGGAAACACAATAAAGATACTTAAAGTGAATCATAATTGGTAATGGCAAACTTAGCTCTTAGTCGAAGAATAGTTGATAATTTGCTGGAGTTCACAAATAACTGATTTTCAATGATAGCTTTCAAAGTAGTAAACACCAAGATAAGAGCAATGTGCAAAACAATGAACAAAAGAGACATGATTGAATAAATCATCATATGAATGAATGAAACACAACAACTCAAAATACTTGCTGAGATAGAAGGGAGTAGGTTTACTAACTCAACTAAAAAGTAAAAGAAAGGCCCTTCGCAGAGGGAAGCAGGGATTGCAAGTTTCATAAAGAGCTCCCAAAAATTATGATACTTATTAGCTTTCAGCTCTCATGGCCCCTATCATAGGCATATTTAGGTGATTAAGGTTAAATTGATCAAATACGAGGATATGCTTGACAAGCTGTAAGTTGAAAATCTCATGCCCCTTGAATACGAGGGCCGCTCCTCATGCTACTCAAGTTTAGTCACCGGTAAGTTCTTGTCATCGTAAGAACATGTGTATCATGGAGAACCGCCAACGGGGTACCCCTTGCCCGATGATATGGAAGAATCCCCATATCAAAATGACAAGGTAAGCAGACAACAAGCATCTCAGCAATCTTCTTATTTACCATGGAAATATGGTGCTTTTTTCTCTATTTCCTCTTTCTCATCTCTTTTTTTCTTTCCTCTTTTTCTCAATCTCTGTCTCTTTTTTATAAGAAGAATGCTTCATACATGCTCATTATGGTTATGCTGCAGGTTTCCACCATGACAGCATGGATTAGACCGGTGGCCCAGGCGTTTCTCTAACACACATGCATAACTCCATGGACTTACAAGCTCCCTTTTCATTTCACACCGACGACATCCATAGACAAAAGAACATGATATCAACTAGGTACAAAGTACCAATGCAATGTTGAAAGTGTTCCCCATGACAGCATGGTTCTGCTAAATTCACAACTTACAAAGCGCAAGCATATACGCAACATAGATGGGCACAATGGTTCAAGTTTATTAGATGCAAGAAAGTAAAGTGTTCCATCAAGTTCGTGAGAGTTTTAGTCACTAATTTTCACATAACAAGTTTAATTTGGGAGGTAGATAAAAACATGAATTTACTTGGAATAGCAATAGTGCTAATAGGTAGGTATGGTGGACACAAATGGCATAGGTTTTGGTTTTGAGGATTGGATGCACGAGAAGAATTCCCTCTTAGTACAGGTTTTTGGCTAGAAAGGCTAGGTAGCAAGTATAAGAGTTGAAGGAAACAAACAAACATACAAGTGATAAAAACAAACATGCAATCTTCCTCGGAAGCACAAAAGATCTTAACTAGAGAATACTAAACTTATGAGCAAATCAAGAAAGAAAGAAAGAAGATGAAATTATATTTCTTTAAGAGTACTTTTATCTTTTTCATTCAACTCTCAAAAATAGTGTTGCTACTGACCAAGCCAGGTTTTCCAAAACCAACTAAATTAACTCAATTATCCCAAAGTGATACCAATACTAACAACAAGATCAATTATATAACCACGAATTGAAAACTAATATAAGATATGCAAAAGAGTAAATGATAGAACTTCTCATTAATACACACCAAGGGATACATATCTAACGAGAGAGGGGACACTTCCATAATGCAAACCATCCTACATAATAACTTATCTATTCATTATATGACTCTACTAAAAAGGTAAAAAGACAGAAGATAGTGATATGATACCGCGGCACTCCCCCAAGCTTGGAACAAACCAAGGGGATGCCAAACCTGATGATGAATTACTCCGTCGGTGGTGGTGGTATCCTCTTGATGAGCTCTTTGATCAGTTTCCCCAAGTCCTCAATCTCAAAGGTGAGATTACGAATAAGCTGTGAGTTTTGCTCAATGCGGCTCATGATCATATCGGGTTGAGAATCCTAGCTCTTGCGATTTTCCCCACTCTACCTCCTTGAAGTCTTCTTTTCCTGCATGGCTAGAACGAGGCAAATCCCAATTGGAGGGTAATTTCTCCTTGGGCATATTCTGGTATTGATGCTCATGGATAAGGGTATGGAAAGGATTCTTGGTGCATGGAGGAAGTGACCAGGGATCTGAAAGGTGATGAGGAGACTTCCCTCCAATTGACATAGTCCTGGCAGGGTTTGCCACCACTCCAATGCTCGCAATGGTAGTGTCGGTGTGCTTTGCCTCCTCTTCATCTTCACTCTTGATCTCCTTCTCCTGCCCGGGGTCCTGGAGATCTTCCTCCATAGGCTCCTTTCCTTTATCCTTGGCAGACACCATTGTGCTCCTAAACTTCAAGAATAGTTCCTGGCAGAAACAGATCGAAACGAAAACATGACAAAAACACGATATACGAACCTCGGGAGATCCGGGGGATTATATATTATGAAGTTTCACATCAAAAGGAAGGTACTGGGAGAAAACGGGTCGGAGACAGAGTCCAAGGTGGCCACACGACCTGGTGGCGCGGCCAGGGGTGGGCCCGGGCCACAGGGTGGTGTGAGCCACCCTGGCTCCGTTTCCGTCCCTCTTTCGCTTCGTAGCTTTCCTTATTGACTAAAAACTGCAGAAATATAGTTGGATAGTATTTTCGTGGAACTTTTCTTACCAGAACTGTTACCTATTTGAAAACAGACTCTGCGGGTCTCTAAATTTGGTCTTTAGTAGATTATTCCGGAGTCACCACTTGAATAACATCAATGTCTTCATCTTCATACTCATATTACTTGAGTCATGAAACCTTTCACTTCCTTATTACACCAATATCTCCACTACCTGGAAACTTCTTTCACACAAAACTTCACACAGTTCTCATTAGCAGCATTAGTTTAAGTGAAGTGATAAAACCTTTTGAGTCCAACTTCAACTGAAAACTATCAAAACATAAGCTACTGTATCAACTCCTTCCGAAGACCCAAAAATAATTCAAAAAGGAAATCGAATAAAGAAGCAAATGCAAGAGTCGCAAAATCTGTCAAAACAGACCAGTAGGTAAAGATCATTTTTTTCGAAAATCTTCTGTTGCTCAAATAAAAAAGTGCAAAACTAAGGAAAGTTAAATAACAATCGGGGGCAGAATCACAAAAAATTATAGATCAATCCGGCAGATAGATATTTCTCACGAATTTTTACGGTGAAGCACAAAAATCTGTTTCGGGACAACAACAACTTCCCCAAATATTACTTCTCTCTCATTAGAGGTTGATCTTGACACAAAAACCAAACAAAAAGGATAAGGAGAGGTTATTACCGAAGTAATAACTTGCAAGACTCAAAGAAACAAAAACAAACTGAAAGCAAAAATAAACTAGGTTGTCTCCCAAAAAGCTCTTTCTTTATAGTCATTAAGATGGGCATGATGATTTCAAAGATGCTCATATAAAGTATGAATTGAAGTGAAAGAGAGCATTAAGAAGCAAAAATACACACATTTAAGTCTAACCCACTTCCTATGTAAGAGAATTTTGTAAACAAACAAGTTGTTGAAACCAGAGGCTACTAGCATAGGAAGGCAAAAGAAGTGCACCATAAAAACTTTCAGCATAAAACGAGGAAACTTGATATTATTGAGATACATAAGAACACTTTTCCCCCTCTCATAGTAGCTTTTATTATCATGCATAAACTTAACAATATAATTATCACAAGGACCATCGTAACAATGATCACTTATTCTAACAGAAAACACAGGAATACTAGCTCTCATAACACTACTTTGTGAAACAATATTAGAGGTATCCTTACAAAGGATAGTGTGTCCCTCTTCTTCATATTTAGTAACAAAGTCTTTCACATTTGCTATTATAGGTTCATCAACCATTTGTTTATCAGGTCCAACAGTTTTATTTGTACTTTCATTAACCATACTAGCTATCATAGAATGTTCCTTTATCTTAACTTGGAAAGGCATTTTCTCAATGTAAGGTTCAGGTAAAACATGATTAGCAGTATAAACTTCAGTATTTCTTGCAGGAACACTCTTAGCAACATCTTTATAAGGTTCATGATACTTATTCCACTTCTTTTTAGGCACTTCAATGTAGGAAGCAAAAGCCTTAAAATAAGAAGCAATAGCTTGAGAGTCTAAACCATACGCATTTTTAATATTTTGAAAGTCATCAGTTCCCATAAAAGTTTCAATGCATTCATAATCAAAATTTATACCTGGCTTTCTACCTTTGTCAGTCTCCCAAGCTTCAGCATTATCTTGAATACGGTCCAGAAGATCCCATTTAGCTTCTTCTTCCATGCGAGTGAATGATCCAGCACAACAAGCATCCAATAAATCCTTATCATGAAGAGAAAGCCTTGCATAAAAGTTATTGATAATAATATTATTGGGGAGCTCATGAATGGGACATTTGAGCATTAGTAACTTCAATCTCCCCCAAGCTTGAGCTGTACTCTCTCCATCGGGAGGCCAAAAGTTGTATAATTTGATTCTGATCTTTATGAATCTCACTAGAAGGATAAAACTTTGAATAAAAGAGAGGTACTATTTCCTCCCATTCAAGAGCTTGACTATTCTTCAGCAGCTTATACCATTCCTCAGCTCTTCCTTTCAGCGACAATGAGAATAACTTCTTCTTAACTTGATCTGTAGTAATACCTGCACACTTGAACAACCCGCATAATTCGTGTATAAAGAGCAAATGATCACAGGGATTGACAGTTCCATCCCCAACATAGTAGTTATCCATAACACGATCAATAATTCTTGTAGGTATTTTAAAAGCATCATTCTCAGCAGGTGGTGGTTCATCTACTACCTTAGCAGTGGTAGTAGCATTACCAAATAAGAAACTCAGCGAATTATTCATAACAAAAATAAAGCAACTAACAGAAGTAAACAATACTCACAGTAGAAGTTTCATTTACCAGTTCCACTCTCCAATAGCGCTTCACTCCCCGACAACGGCGCCAGAAAATAGTCTTGATGACCCACAAGTATAGGGGGTGTATCGCAGTATTTTCGATAAGTAAGAGTGTCGAACCCAACGAGGAGCAGAAGGTGCTGGCTAGTGGTATGGATCAGGAATTCTCTGCAAATACTTAGCAAACGGATTTTTAGGGGTTTTTGATAAAGCAAGTAAACGAAGTACGAGTAAACAAAAGACAGTAAGAATAAATGCAGCAAGTGGCCCAATCCTTTATTTAGCAAAGGACAAGCCGGTTGTATTACTTAAGATGACCAAACGTTCTCGAGGACACATGGGACGACTGTCAAGTGCTTTCGCTTCATATAGTTGATTAATCTTCTTTAGCTTGTTAAGTGTTGTGTGGGTGAACCTGTGCTAATGTACCGACCTTCCTAGGACTAATACATACTTGTGATTATACCCCTTGCAAACATCCGTAAGTACAAGAAAGTAATTAAGGTAGAAACCTAACCACAACTTTAAACTCTAAGACCCTTACGTCCCTTGTGCAATGGTTTCCTAACAGGGGTTCAGGTTTCTGTCACTTCGGCAACCCCTACGATTAGTAGCCAAATACACAATGCATTCCTCTAGGCCCATATAGGTGAAGTGTCATGTAGTCGACGTTCACATGACACCACTAGAATAAGTACACCACAACTTAAATATCAAACTATTGAATCGTTCTCAACACAACTCCACTACTAACAACATGCCTTCTCCCATGTCCTCAAGAACAAAACGAACTACTCACAAGACATCATATGGATCATGATCAGAGATGGAATAATGATGTATAACAATCTGAACATAAACAATAATTCAATGGTTCCACTCAATAGCATCAACTACAAAGAGTAATCAACACCGGGAAACATTCCCCTAAGAACTATGCAAGGTTCAACCCAATTGTTACAGCAATATGGAGATTGTGATGACGGTGTTGGTGGTGATGATGGTGGTGATGATGATGATGATGATGATCCCGATGAAGTCCAGCTTGATAGTGGTGTTGATGGTGGTGATGATGGTGCCCCAACGACCGTTGTTGTTCATTGGTCTCCTACAATGACGTCTACGAGCACAAGATCCAGTGCTGCTACGCCCCGTGCGTAGCCTGCACAAAGCGAGGATGCGACTTCGTCAACCAGACATTGACTTTGCACGAGCTCTTTGACCACCTGAAACTTGCCCACAAGATGTACTATTTGCCCCAAGTGACCTACTCCAACAAGCCCAACTAACCGTGTGCACGCACCGGAGATCATCGGCATCGGGAAAGAGGGCACGGGGTTTGCCGCCCTAGTTGGAGGGTACACCACAGACATCTTCCTATCCGTCAGGTACGTCAGTTCGGCGGTGTGCGAATCGCCGCGGTACAAGGTGATGTTATGGCCGCTGCCGTCATGGAATAAGCTCCATTCAGTCGAAATGGCAGCGACATCTGTGCAGACGAGCAGGCCTTCGTTGGCTGAAGTTGCGCTGAAAGGGCTCATGTCGTACTTGTCGAAAACGAGGCGTTACCTACGAAGTTCTCAAGATGTTGTCGGAATTCCCCTGGATTACAAGAATACCAACCAAGAGTGAGTTAACACATATAAATCTTCTTGTGATGATCCTAATGTGAATATATGTAATGTCGTCCTAATTAATTACTTTATGTTGGTGACAGACCCAATAAGTATGGGTTGTCCAGCCAAATATGTCTTCATGTTCAATGCTCCTTGATGCAGTCCAATTGAACTGCGTGGTGCCTAGCTGTGAGTTTGCTGCAATTCCGTTTGTGCTCCACTCCCACCTTAAAGAATCCCACACCATGAGGTTGCGCATTACACTATGGTATGAAAAGTAGGTACATCTCTAAGTCGGTGCCGGCACCGGGCTCGCAAAATGTAGATATCGGGCTAATCGGGCTCGATGACACGGTGTTTTGCGTGCTATTCGACAGGCGCGAAGATGTCAACTTGATATCTGTCGTGTGCGTCAGGCCGGCGGCGCGCGTGTCGCTGTAGTTCATGGTTAAGTTGAGCTCTGCACATCCAAATGGCTTGTGTGATAAGGTATTCTATGCGAATTCTAAAGCCACTTGCTCTTTGTCGGTTTGTCGATCTAATCTGGTCGCTCGTCATCGGAATCGACCATCGGAGTTCACCGTGGAATATAAGCTTTGTATCGACAATACTATTACCATAGATGCAGAGGTGGGATATGTGGAAGACTTCTAAACTAACTCTAAACTAAGTGGGATAAGCGGGATAAGTGAGATTTGTTAAATCCTGCTTGTCCCACTTCTCCCACTTAGTTTAGAGTTAGTCTAGGGGTCTAAAATTAAGGATCCCGCATGTACCATTTGTACCACTTCTGCATCCCTATTTCTTAGCGATTAACCCATCTTTATCTTCTTGTGATGATCCTAACTTGAACACATGTACTCCTCGACCGGATTTTTCTTACCATTTTGGGACATGTGGTTCCTAACTTAAGGTAGTTCTAAGTATTTTGTATGGAGTTCTGTTACTGCTAATCTATTTTGTAGTAGGAGTAATACCTATGTACTGGTACTTGTTCAGACCAACGGATCTAGTGCAGAATAAGGTCTCTCTTTCCTTTTGAATCATGGCCTTGCTACATCTACCGAATTTCAATGTCTGCATTGCTGAATCTATCAATTCCTTTGGTCATTATCTATACTACTAAATCGGTCACTTTAAAATGGTGCGAAATTTGTCAAGTGCCGCTTATTATGAACTGGGAATCTGATGATATTTTTCTATCTTATTCAGTACTGCTGAATCTTTCAAGTGTCATTGAATCTGTCGAACGTTCTATTGTTGCTATTACTAAAATATTTTTTAGAACTAGTAGTGATGTATTGGTACTTGTTTAGATCAAGACCAGTAGATGGTCTTGCTCTTATTTTGGCACATGGCCAGAATATGTTCTCTCTGCCCTTTTGAATTATGGCCTAGCTATATCTATTGGATTTCAGTGTCTGCATTATTAAATCTGTCAATACTTTTGGTTATTATCTGTACCGCTAAATCGGTCACTTTGAAATGCTATTGAATCTGTCAAGTGCCGTTGATTTGTGTTTGAAATCTATTGATATTTTTTGTTTTATTCAGTGCTACCGAATCTTTCAAATGGTAGTGAATCTGTCAAATGTTCTGTCGTTTTTATTACAGTACTAAAGTATCTTGTAGAACTAATGTACTGATACTTTTTTAGATCAAGGGCAGTAGATGGTCTTACTGTTCTTTTGAAACATGGCCTTGTCACAATCTAGATGAGGCTTGGGGCATTTTGGTTTGCATATGTGGGTCACACAGTCATTGATGTGAGTAGAAAGTATGCATAGAAAAGCATGCTTGATGGTCAGTTTTGCTTGCTACGATGATCGAGTGTGTTCGGAGAAAAGCGACTAATCCCGCACCATGGTTTTTAGTGCTGAAACAAGAATTGATTCTCGCTGTCCTGCTATTGAATTTTAGAGTCTGTATTGCTGAATCGGTCACTTTGAAATGTTGTTGAATATGAACTGGGAACCTGTCCGTGGGTTCTTGCCTTTCTAGAATTTTCAGCAATTTTAGCAGGCTTGCCAATCTTTGCAAAGGGATACCTTTCTAGAAATTTCATATGAGGTTCAGCATCTTGGTATTTTGGTACGTACTATGAAGTACCGAAAAACGTAAGTGACTCAACTTACAACTACTCTATCTAACTGATGTGAATCTAGGCAAAGTTGAGGCCATTAGAGCATGTACAACGTGTTGGTATGGCTAAGAAAAATGTCTGACATGAGTCTAACAAAACATAACTACTCCACCGTTTAGACACAATCTAACACCATTAACGGGACCCGCAAAACAAAGGATACCCCACTTTTCCATCAAACTTCCCTTATTCTATTGGATGAAATAATTTTTTAATCAGCTGGACCTTGTGTCTAGTACTAGACTCAACCCGGGGAATCTTTTTCTTAGCCACCCCATCTCCACCGTTTAGACATGGGTCTAAGTTTTCTTAGACTCAGTATTTTGGCCATGCTGTGATTGCTCTTAGAATACGAACTGGAGGGAGTAGTATAAAATGGAAGTAGTAAATAAGTCATCTCTCAGTTCTAATAACTGAGATGTGATGGGAGAACACTCCATGACAGCGTGCCAGTCTAGAGTACCTATAGTAGTACTCCCTACTCCATAAATCTAGTCGGCGTGCTCGATGCAGTATGCCTGGCAGAAGACAGTCGTAGGAGCACGGCAAAACCCCCTTCTTAAGAGCCATTCCCAACTCCAAGAGGCCGCATTTGGATCTTCTCTAGCGCGCACTTCATACATTTTTCTCGCCATCTCACCCGCTATATCAATCCTTCCAGGCCACCACCCCTCTCCTCCAAATAAGCCCAACAGTCATACATAGATCCGCCCATTCCCCCAATCATTTGGACGTGATGGCTTTCGATTTGAGGCACAGCCGGCTGAACAACGTCTGGACGAATGTTGGGGACGACGTCTTCAACGAAATAGCTAAGCGTTTGGACACTACCAGCGTCGTCCGGCTGACCACATGCTCCAAGGAGTTGTACCACCAAGTCGCTGATGGAAAAGGTAGTAGATGCCCCAACGACATCTGCTGGTCTCCTACTAGGACATCTACGACCACAAGATCGCGTGCAACTACCGCCCGTGTGTCTGCACGAAGCCAGGATGCAAGTTCACCGGCGTCAAGAAAGTGTTCATCGAGCACCTCATATCTGCCCACTCGATGATAGTGCCCAGATACAGCCCCCAAAAATGGGACCCGTCTATGTCGGTTCGTGCACCGGGCTCGCTTAGAGCTAAGGTCATCGACATCAAGAAGGAGGGCAAGCTGTTCGTCGCCCAAATTGACGGGCATAGCACGGACTTGCTCCTGTCCGCCAGGCCGGTCAGGTCGGCAGCGTGCGAATCGCCACGGTACGAGGTGTGGTTTTGGTCGTTGGTCTTGTTCGCTAGTTTAAATTAGGTTGTAGTAAAGAGGTCACCCGAGACAACGATTAGGCCGTCGCCGGCCAACGCTGCGCAGGAAGTGCTCATGTCTTTTTTGTCCAAGCCGCGTCTTTACTGGCATACTACTGAACCTGTAGTCAGACAAGATTCACCGGTGAGATATCACATCTTAATCCTCTTGTGACGATCCTACTGTGAGTGTATGTAATGTTGTACTAATTAGCTAGTTTTTGTTGGTGGCAGATTCCCTTCGTAATTGGAATTGCCGAAATTAAGGATCACGAATTTCCTGGTTTGTCGTATGAATTTTACACGTATGCTGCTAACCTAGAGGCCAACAGGCGACAATGAAACAAGAGACGCGTCCCAGGCATGAAATCAAGGGTGCAGCCCGGTCAGCACTTTGACACGCTGAAGCATTCTCGTTTCTTCGAGTACATATGATGGGACATGTAGTGGTTCCTAGCTTAGTGTAAGCTTGTAGTTCTACACTTCTACTAAGTATTTTGTATGGAGTTTAGCTACTGCTAATCTATTTTGTAGTAATACCTATGTACTTGGACTTATTCAGATCGAGTGGAGAAAATGCATGGTCACACTTTCCTTTTGAAACTTGGCTTTGCCACATTACTGTACATCCATTGAATTTCAATGTAGGCATTGCTGAATCTGTTAATTCTTTTGGACTTTTTCTGCCACCGTTCAATCAGTCACTTTAAGTTGCTGCTGAATCTGTCATGTGCTGCTGAAAGTGAAACAGACGAGTGCTCGTCGCCCTTGTACATGGTCGTGTCACAATCTAGATGAGACTTGGACATTTTGGGTTGCATATGGGGGTCACACATGCATTGATGTGAGAATTAAGGTACTCAACGCAGACTTGATCGTTAGTTTTGCTTGCTCCAATGGTCGAGTGTTATTGGTAAAAATGACAAACTGATCGCGCGACAAGGTTTTTAGAGCTGAAACAAAAACTGGTTTTCTCTATACTGCTATTTGTATTTCATTGTCTGTATTGCTGAATTGGTCACTTTTGAAATGCTGCTGAATTGGTCAAGTGCTCATGAATATGAACTTCGAATCTGTTGATAAATTTTCTATATTATTCTGTACTACTGAATTTTGACATGAATAGCTGCCAAAAAGAATTATCGCTTTTCCCCTCCCTCTCTGAGGTCTTTGTTCCGAATCCAGCCGAGCACATCACAATGCAATTTTTATTAACCAGGAGAAGACATCTAGTACTCCATAGCTCATTCGGCCCCTCTTTAGCCTAGAACATTTTTATTCGGTCTTTTCGGGGTCAAGGGACTGCTGACCACAGCCTAGTGAAATTTGAGAAAGGAGCCCATGGTGCATAGGCGAGAACATATTAATTCGGCCTTATAGGGGTTAGAGAACTGCTGAGCACAACCCACTAAAATTTGAGAATGAAGCCCATGGAGCATGCCCTACGGAGTATAACCCATGTAGAGAAGCCTATGTAGAATAGCCAAACTCTTTTTAATTCGGCCTTTTGGGCATTGCCCTCCACCTCTCAAAAAAAACTCTGCCTACCCATGTTTTTAAGAAAATACTCCATCATGTGGCATTTTATAAATTCAGATGCCAGGAGCGCTGCCCTTTTATATTTTAAAAGAGATAAACATAGACACCCAAAATATTTTTAAGAAGACTAATACATAAATTGTAGTACTAATAAAAGTTTAATGATATTTATTCTATAAATATTTTTGTTGTAGTGGCAACACACTCAGTTTACGTTTATTTGATTTGAAGGTCTTTTGTTCGAATTGTATATTAGATTTACAATTTTTTCTTCTAGCAATATCGTATTACGAAGAGGCTGACATCACGGACCCACCAGCATGCAGTGTCCCTGGAGTTTGTTTTGAGGGTGGGTTCGAAACAAAAGTTTAAATACTTGTACAAAGAGGCTCGCATTGGGGACCCACCAGACAGAACATACAAGGCTGCATCGGAGACCCACAAGCCAGAACATGCTAGAGAGGCTGACATAAGGGCCCCAACAGTAAGACCATACACGGTTGCCACGGTGAAATCAGCGTACGCGGCTAGAAAAAAGTCCATCATACACACATTGCACTTAGAGAGAAGCTGACATGTCGGACCCAGCAGGCCCAAGCATAGCCCATGAAATTAGTCTATCAACCCCAAGCATAGCCCAATACCTTCTAATTCGGCCTTTTCGTGGTCTTGTGGCCACCGACCATAGCCCATTCAACTTAGGAGTGAGCCCATGGAATATAAGTCATGACGAATAGGGCATCAGCCCCGAGTTTAGCCTAGAATCTTTTTAATTCGGCCTTTATGAGCATTTTTTGTACTCTGAGCCTGACATCTGGGACCCAAAAAAACAGTCCAACATGCACACGTTTCTTTCAAATAGAAGATGTCAGCTGGGATCTAGCATAGACACGTTTCCTGCACAGAGGTGGTTGACATCTGGGACCTAGCAAGTTCCCAAGGTCAAAACAGCGGACATGGCCAAAAAAAGTCCATCATACGCACGTTTCATTTACAGAGAGGCTGATATGTGGGACCCAGCAGCGTGACCTTATATAGATGCTGCATCGAGCAACGTAGCCAGTTCGAAACAGGGAGGCACGAGCGAGAAAAAAGTTCATCATGTACACGTTTCTTTTAATGAGAGGCTGAAATGGGGACCCAGCAGCGTGAGCAAACGACAGATTCGTCGAGCAAAGCTATCTAGTTCGGAACATGCTATCGCTAGAGAAGAAAAAATTCCATCGTACCCACGATTCTTCTAATGTGAGGCTGACATGTCGGGCCCACCAGCCTGTATAAACGGCTGAAGCAGCGAGCAACGCTATCAAGTTCAGAACACGAAGGCGCGACAGAGGGTAAAAAATCCATCATACACACGTTTCTTCTAATGAGAGGATGACATGTGGGGCCCAGCATCATGATTAAACGGTAGATGCATCCAACAACGCTATCAAGTTCGAAACAGGGTAGTGCGAGTGAAGGAAAAAATCCATCATACACACGTTTCTTCTAATGAGAGGATGCCCTGTGGGGCTCAGGAGGTTGGTTAAACGGTAGATGCGTCGAGCAGCGCTATCAACTCGGAACGGGGTAACACCAGCGAAGGAAAAAAATTCATCATACAGACGTTTCTTCTAATGAGAGGATGACATGTGGATCCCAGGAGGTTGATTAGATGGTAGATGCAACGAGCAACGCTATCAACTTCGGAACAGGGTAGCGCAAGCGAAGGAAAAAATTCCATCATACACACGATCCTTCTAATGAGAGGCTGACATGTGGGACCTAGCAGCCTGACTAAACGGCAGACGCCTCTAGCTACGTTATCGAGTTCAAATCAGGGAGGCGCGACCAAAAAGTATGGTCCACTAGAGACACTGACGTCCGGGACCCACACGCCTCAAAAGACTTCGGCGAGTTAACATCACGCGAGAAAACGAAAATCTTGCTTCTGCCACGCGCCAGCCGAGCTTCCTCCATGTTTTTAGTAGATCCGTCGTAGTAGAGGGCCGCGAAACCGAAAAAAAAAGTTTTCCATCGGCCACGGCCGAGCCGAGAATTTCGTCGCGGAAGACGCGCCTTCTACAACGACCTTCGGGCCAATTCGTTGCGGAAGGAAACTTTTCTTGTAGTGAAGATTCAGATGCCTCGACACTGGAGGATCCGATGGAAACTGATGCGTCACCAGTTGGCTCACAGACGTTCGCTGCAGTTCCGTTACAAGCCACGCTACCAGCGCCAACGTCCAAGAAGTTGAAGGTTGGTTAGGATATTGATGACATGTGCTTGTAAGTGTCTTTTCTTCATTGTGTTGTCGCTTTAAACTGTTGTTTTATCATGTATTTGAGTTCCATGTATCCATAGCACCGACGCGCCTCTGCCTACGAATGATGGAGATTAAGTGGAAGAGGGATTCATAGACTCAAAAGACGTGACTTCTGAAAATATCATGGAAATTGCCAAGCCGGCGGATGACCATGACAGTGATGGTTCTTCTAGCTCTGCCAAGATTCGGAAGTGGAAGAGGGTGATCGTGTAGACCGCTCTGTAGGGTCCTAGTATATACTGATCATGTAAGTATATCACCATGCTTCGGAATACTTCGGAAGCGGAAGAGGGTGATTGTCACAGCCCAGACCTACCTACTCACAAATCAACTGGCAGCCAACGATCTACGGGCAGCCATCCACCACTCCGCCCTCATGGGACTCAACATAGTTGGAGCAACACTCGCAAAGGGGACTAGGAGATTGTCCCACAATCCAGCAGATCACCATGCCATCGTAGTAGCCCTCGGCAGATGATAGGAACCCCAAGATCTAGATCACTGCACCAGCCGCATTTCGCGCACTCCTCATGCAATCATGATGCCAGGGATGACATTACTCAAAGAAAGATCGATAAAGCTCGGGAGAGGCACGGAAGGTACTCAGATGATGCAAGTGAAGATGACCTCGAGACATGTGGCGCAAGTTACTTTACCATCAGTTTCACAAAACACCGGTTCCCAAAGATTTGAAGCTCCCTCACAAACGTCAAAAGTATGATGGCCTCCAAGAGCTAGAGGCATGGCTAGCCGATTGTTTACAAACAGTGAAACTCCAAGGTGGGTCAAAGTCCACCGCCATGCAAATCTTGTAGTTGCATCTAACCGGCATTGCATGGTCCTAGCTCCGGTAGTTACCCGAAGAATCAATCAGCAACTGGGGTGACCTAGAGGAAAAATTCATCAAAAAATTGAAGTCAACATTTAAGCAACCCAAATCTATCGAGGAACTGTGGGTGTGCAAGTAGAAGTCAGGAGAACCAATACACGCATTCATACAGCGGTGTAACATCATCAAAAACTCAGTCGAAAGTACCTCTGATGAATGGGAAGTTGACTTCTTCAATGACATCTTATGACAAAAAGAATTCATAGAGGAGATGGGTTAAGTAAAACCAAAAACAATATCCCAGATGATGGACATGGCAAATTGATGGGCCGACGCTGAATATGCGGTAAACAACAAACATGGATGCTCACCCGAAGAATACCATGCAGGCGAAACGCTGACATGCTAAGTGGGAAAGAGAAGATAAAATTGCTAGAAACATTAGTGTTTCTACTATTACCACCACTAGTATTGAGGCTAGCAATAGTTCTACTACTTTAGATGATAAATTTGATTTTGATCTTGATGGTTGATACATTGCAAATGTATCTATAATTTTTGATGCTCCATGCTTGGCTTTATCCACTTTCTTGTGTTTTGTCCACACTTTGGAGTACTTTTCATATGATTTCTTGGACTAACCTATTAACAAGAGCCACAGTGCCAGCTGCCTGTTTTCTGCTGTTTTTGGTTCCAGGAAAGTCAGAAAATGAATATTCTCGGAATTGGACGGGACAAAAGCCAAAGTGCCTATTTTTCCAGAAGACTCCAGGAGCCAGAATACGAGACGGAGGAGGGACAGGGGCTGGCCACACCCCCCCAGGCGTGGGCTGGGCCTGGCCGCGCCAGGGCATGGTGTGGTGGCCCCACGCACCCCCTCGGTCTCCCTCTTCGCCTATAAGAAGCCTTCTGACCTAAAAACTTCGGGGGGTTCGACGTTTTTCTAGGAAAAGTTCCGCTGCGCCGCCGCCACCGAAGGGGAGATTCTGGGGACAGAAAGTGTCTGTTCCGGATACTATCGAGCATAAATACTAACTCCAGGGTGTCGGAACAGAGACTTTCTGTCCCCCGAATCTCCCCTTCGGTGGCGGCGGCGCAGCGAAACTTTTCGTGGAAAAACGTCGAACCCCTCGAAGTTTTTAGGTCAGAAGGCTTCTTATAGGCGAAGAGGGAGACCGAAGGGGTGCCTGGGGCCACCACACCATGCCTTGGCGCGGCCAGGCCTAGCCCGCGCCTGGGGGTGGTGTGGCCAGCCCCTGGCCCTCCTTCGTCTCGTATTCTGGCTCCTGGAGTCTTCTGGAATAATAGGCACTTTGGCTTTTGTCCCGTCCAATTCCAAGAATATTCATTTTTTGACTTTCGTAGAACCAAAAATAGCAGAAAACAGGCAACTGGCACTATGGCTCTTGTTAATAGGTTAGTCCAAGAAATCATATGAAAAGTACTCCAAAGTGTGGACAAAACACAAGAAAGTGGATAAAACCAAGCATGGAGCATCAAAAATTATAGATACATTTGCAATGTATCAACATCCCCAAGCTTAACTCCTGCTCGTCCTCGAGTAGGTAAGTGATAAAAAGAAAGAATAATTTTTGAGGTGACATGCACCATCAAAGACTTGACCAAAGTATTTGTAAACATTCAAAGCTGGGATCATAGTACTTCAATCATAACATGAAAGACAAAGTTCTAGCAATAAGACAAAGAAACTATGAAGCAACATGAAAAGGCACAAACAAAAGATTCATGAATAACAATGCTTTGCAAGATGTTTGTTTGTTTCACATAAAGAAAACATAGCATAGTGGCATTCAGCTTGTCCCTCAAAGAGTAGCAAACTTAAATGCATAGGACACCTTCAAAGTTCATACGAGTGAATAGATACAAATAGTTTAAAACAAGCAATATCAAGGTATGCATCAATCAACAAGTCTTGGGACAATGCACATAGAACTAAGAATGGCCACTATGCTCTCAAGAAAGTGCTCATAGAATGTGTGGAGACTCAACAAGGAAATGAAAAGGTTTTGAATAGTTTGAAAGGCTTCCAAATGCTGAAAGTATGGTACTCATTAGCTTTGAGCTCTCATTGCCCCTATCATAAGCATCTTTAAAGTGGTTAAGGTGAAAGTGAGGTCCAATCTGAGTTATATGCTTGACAGACTATAAACTGAAAATCCCAAGTCCCTTGAGTACGAGGGCCGCTCCTCATGCTACTCAACTTTAGTTATCGGTAAGTTCTTGTCATCGTAAGTATGTGCGTATCATTGAGAACCGCCAACGGGGTACCCCTTGCCCGATGATACGGAAGAATCCCCATATCAAAATGACAAGGCAAGCAGACAATGAGTATCTCAGCAATCTTCTTATTTACCATGGGAAAATGGTGCTTTTTTCTCTCTTTCCTCTTTTCATAAATCTTTTTTTTCTTTTTATCAATAGATCTCTCTCTCTTTTTTATAAGAAGAATGCTTCATAGATATCATTATGGTTACGCTGCAGGTTTCCACCATGTCAGCATGGATTAGACCAGCGGCCCAGGCGTTTCTCTAACACACATACATAACTCCATGGACTTACAAGCTCCCCTTTTATTTCACACCGACGACATCCGCAAACAAAAGAGCAATGTATCAACTGGGTATATATTTACAAGTGTTGAAAGCGTTCCCCGTGACAGCACGGTTCTGCTAATCCCCAGCCTATAATTTGCAAGCATATAACTTTCATGGAGAGTTCACAATGGTTCAGGTTTATTAAGTGCAGGAAATAAAGTGTGCCATCAAGTTCATGAGAGCTTTACTAACTAACTTCCTCATAACAAACAAACATTTTATTCGGAAGAAAACAAGGCATATTGAATATGCACGGAAGTAGCAAATGATGCTAATAGGTAGGTATGGTGGGCACTTTAGCAATATTTGGTTTAAGGGAGTTGGAAACATGAGTAAAACACTCAGTGTAAGTGAAGGCTAGCAATAGTAAGGGAGCGACAAACGAGAGAGCAATAATGGCCATAATCATGCAGAGCGACAAAACATCATTGATCAAAGCATAAAGTGATACTACAAGTTGAAAACTAAAGGATCATAAAGGCTTATGGTGACTTGAGATAGTCATAACATGGTGTGAGCATGTGCCAAGTCAACCCAAATAAAGCATCAAAGGAGAATACCACTATACTATGCTTTAATATGCTAAAACAACGCATGATTCATCCAAGGCACATTAAGCAATCTCAATTGTTTATAACAAGTCATGATACAGCAAAGAATACTAAGCATAAAGCCAAAAGAATATCAAGCATGGCATGACAAAGCATAGGCCACAGTCAAAAACAAGCTCTCTTTACCACTTAAGCATGAGCTTTCCTACTCTTTTCCAAACCAAACCAAACCATTTGAACACCAATGTATGAAAGAGGGGGGTCCAACCAATTTATTCAGCAAACTAAGCAAACCACGCAAACTAAAAACCAAAATGAAAATGAAAAAGAAGACGCTCTAAGAAAAACACAATTGTGCATGAAATAATAAAAATGAAGCGTTTGGAAGAAACCTGGGATTTTTATTGATGAAGAAGGGGATGCCTTGGGCATCCCCAAGCTTTGACGCTTGTACTTCTTGGATATTTCTTGGGTGACACGCGTGGCATCCCCAATCTTGAGCTTTAGTCCATCCTTCATCTCATTACTCATTCCTTCCATACACCTGATATTTTTCCTTCATACAAAACTTCACACAATCTTTATTAGCAACATTAGTGCACTTAAGATAAATAAGTCTCAAGGTTCAGTTCTAACACCAAATAAACTTCCATTAGAACACTAGCTACTGTAGCACTTCCCTCAAAAAGCTCAATTCCCCAAAAGAACTCAAAAAGGAACCCACAAGAAGCAAATGCAGAAAATGACAGAAATCTATCAAAACAGACCAGCAGGTAAAGATGAATTTTTTCGAAGACCTTTTGTTGCTCAAATCAAAAAGTGTTGAACTAACGAAAGTTAGATAACAACCTAGGGCAGAATCACAAAAACTCACGCCTCAAAAAGACGTTCAGAGATTTTACATGAATTTTTACGGTGAAGCACAGAAATCTGTTTCGGGACAGCAACTTTCTCAATCATTACTTCTCTCTCATTAGAGGTTACTCTTGGCACAAAAAGCAAATAAAAAGGATAAGGAGCGGTTATTACAGATTTAATAACTTCCAAGACTCATCTAAAACTTTTGGGTTATCTCCCAATAAATACTTTTCTTTAATGCCTTTAAGTTAGGCATAAGCAAAAACTTAAATGGATAGAATAGAAGTAAGCGGAGATAATCATAGTGAAAACATTGTTTTGTTCAATGAAATCCTTTTGTTAACAAGGTTGATAAAGTCTTGCTACCAAAACAATTGCATATGAGACAAAACTTTGTATTCCACTAATAATTATGTTACCTCAACCTTGATAGCAATGGTCCCAATCATAATAGTTTTAAAAAAAATTCTCTTGGTATGGGACAATATATTTCTCCAACTTGAATGCCCTCAACATGTTCAATTGAATTCAAAACCATAAGTCCTATCAATCTTCTTGGGGAAATAGATAGTATGTTCCTTGTCATTGACATTCAAGGTAACCTTCCCTTGATTACAATTAATAACAGCTCCTGCAGTATTTAAGAAAAGGTCTAAGAATAATAGACATATTATCATCTTCAGGCATAAAAGTTTAAGAGGATGCTCTCATAAGGAATATGAGTTGAAGTAAAAGTGAGCATCAAGAAGAAAATTCAAAACACATTTAAGTCTAACCCACTTCCTATGCATAGGAATCGTGTATGCAAATAAATTTGCAAAGAACAAAGTGACAGGCATAGGAAGATAAAACAAAAGTAACTTCAAAACTTTCAGCACATAGAGAGGTGTTTCAATACCATGAAAACTTCTACTACCATATTTTCCTCTCTCATAATAATTTTCAGTAGCCTCATGAATAAACTCAACAATATAACTATCACATAAAGCATGCTTTTCATGATCTACAAGCACTAGAGCTTTATCATATACATCTTCAAACAAATCCTCAGGAACATAACATTCATCCTCCTTTAGTAAGCATGGAGGACAATCAAATAATGTAAGGGATAAAGAGTTACTGTCATTAGAAGGTAGGCATGGGTAGCAAATCCATTCTTCCTCCTTTTGTTCATCACTCTCCTCCTCTTTTTCATCTGATGAGATTTCAGGTTCATCAATTTCTTCTTCCATAGGATCCTGCAAGGCATTAGTCTCTTCCATTTGTGGAAAGCATCTATTAAAATATTCACGTATATAGCCATTTTCATCCTTGTAACTATCAAAGCAAAATTTAAGTATACTGTACACCTCATATTTGTAAGGTGAATCATCAATATTTTCAAGCAAACTAGCAAGTTCAAAAGCACCCTTCCAAGCAATAAATTCTTCAATTTGTTCTGCATCATAAAAGTCATAAATTCCTTTAGCATAGGAAGATATGGTATCATTATCACTATACTCACATTGAAAAGGGAGGTGTTTATACCTCTTTCTGCAACGAGACTCGTCACAGCAATAAGTAACATTATAAGTAGAGCACACGTTCCTAGCAATGGTATACAATCTATCAATTTGTTCCCATAAGTGTTTCCCTTTTTGTGACAAGCGGTGTTCCTTATAATAATATTTTTGATCTTCCGTGAACCCACCTTGCCAATAAGCTTCAGTTTCAAAGAAACCAACCATTGCCAACAAGCATGATAAAGCAAGACAATAACAGACCAACGAAAATAACAACTAGAGTAGGAACTAATTTTTTTTGTATTTTTGATAAAGAAACAAGCAAACAAGGAGAAAGATAAACTTAGCTTGAACAATAGTGAATCCAAGTGAACTTGATAAATAAAGCTATGCTCCCTGACAACGGCGCCAGAAAATAGTCTTGATGACCCACAAGTATAGGGGGTGTATCGCAGTATTTTCGAGGGAAGTGAAACCCAATTTATTGATTCGACACAAGTGGAGCCAAAGAATATTTATCAGCCTTAACAACTGAGTTGTCAATTCAGCTACACCTGAAAACAATCTTGCTCATAGCAGTTTATCAGTAGCAACAGTTTTGTAGTAGGAATAGCAAAGTAACAGCAGTAGCAAAGCAAAGACAGTAGTAACAAAAGCAGTAAACAGTGGGATTCAAGTGCGGTAGGCATAGGGATGGATGGACGGGCGTTGCATGGATAAGGCAATTCACATAGCAATCAGAACATAGGACAATTGCAGATAAATAAGATAAAGCACCCAAGTACTAGACAATCCTAGGCATGTGTTCCATATATAGTCATACGTGCTCGCAATGAGAACTTGCACAACATCTTTTGTCATGCCAGCCCGTTTGCAGCGGGGCCTCTAGGGAACTACTGGCAATTAAGGTGCTCCTTTTAATAGAGCACCGGAGCAAAGCATTAACACTCCGTGAACACATGTGATCCTCACATCAAAGCCTTTCCCTTCCGATTATCCCGATTTCTGTCACTTCGGGGCCATAGGTTTCGGACAACGACGTGTGTATACAACTTGTAGATAAGACCAGAAACAATACTATCATAATGAATCAATAATAAGTTCAGATCTGAAATCATGGCACTCGGGCCCTAGTGACAAGCATTAAGCACAACAAGTCGCAACAAAGTCATAAAACACTAATAAAAGATACTAGGCACCATGGCCTAACAATCTGATGCCATTACATGAACGATCTCATTCAATCCCTACCATCCCCATAGCCTATAGCGGGGGATTACTCACTCATAGATGGGGGAAACATGGATGGTCGATGGAGATGATGGTGGAGATCGATGGAGATGGCTCCGGTGGCACTTCCCCGTCCCGGCAGGGTGCCGGAACAGAGACTTTCTGTCCCCCGAATCTCCCCTTCGGTGGCGGCGGCGCAGCGGAACTTTTCGTGGAAAAACGTTGAACCCCCCGAAGTTTTTAGGTCAGAAGGCTTCTTATAGGCGAAGAGGGAGACCGAGGGGGTGCCTGGGGCCACCACACCATGACCTGGCGCGGCCAGGCCCAGCCCGCGCCTGGGGATGGTGTGGCCAGCCCCTGGCCCTCCTCCGTCTCGTATTCTGGCTCCTGGAGTCTTCGGGAAAAATAGGCACTTTGGCTTTTGTCCCGTCCAATTCCGAGAATATTCATTTTCTGACTTTCCTGGAACCAAAAACAGTAGAAAATAGGCAGCTAGCACTGTGGCTCTTGTTAATAGGTAAGTCCAATAAATCATATGAAAAGTACTCCAAAGTGTGGACAAAACACAAGAAAGTGGATAAAACCAAGCATGGAGCATCAAAAATTATAGATACATTTGCAATGTATCAGGAACCACTACTGCTATACATCGCCGCCACCAACCAAGTGGTTAGCACGGCACTGGTCGTCGAACGACCCAAAGAAGTACAAACCCACGATGTTCAATGGTTGGGCTACTACCTCAATGAGGTACTATCTCCATCCAAAAAAGGTACCCGAGCCATCAAAAGCTTGCATATGGTGTCTTCATGATGGCACGAAAACTACATCACTATTTCTCCGAGCATCCGATTGTGGTGGTCAATGAGGCTCCTCTCTCCAACATCCTCAACAAACCTGAAGGAACATGGCGTGTCTCTCTATGGGGCATCGAGCTATCACCCGAGACATCACGTATGAGAAGCGAAAAACAATAAAGTCTTAGGTCCTCTGATGGCTATGAAATACCACCTCTTTTAGCCATATAAATTGTGCCATTTATCCCTCATATCGTGTGTCTTTCAGCAATAGTTATGCCTTATATGCATGACTTCTAGTTCTCATTTACTTTCATATGAGCTTTGCACATTTAGTAGTTTAGGTAGAATTTTATCACTTTTCCTTGTCTATGACATGTGTGTAGGTGTTGATGATGATTATGGATAAAACAAAGGCAAAAGGAACAAAGAGAGCATAATATGCAGGAGATGTAGGGACCAGACTTAGCCATTTGAGAGGTTGAAAAAGTGAATTTTTTCAACTTATCAAAATAAAGATCCAAGACCATATGGTTGTAGCCCTCGACGATGAACTCAACGAGCCCAAGAACACCCAAAACAGAGTTTGTATGAAGAAATGGCGACCAAAAAACTAACGGGGACACACGGTTTGACGAGCAACTATACGGCTGGAGCTATTTTTCTGGTCGTATAGATCCGCCCGTATAGTTGCCAAAAAGGTCGGAAACGATGGGATTTCTTCCTAGAAAAGCTCCAGAACCTTCCCAAATTCATATACCGGTATTGGGGGAGACCTAGGGCACCCCCAAGGCCTATATAAAGGAGGGAGGACCCAAGAGAGAGCCACCAAGCCATATCCTCCACCACGGCAGAGCCCTGCCGCCGTGCCTCCGCCATAGCCACCTCCAAATAGATCTACACCACCACCACACAAGAGGAGAAGGTACTAGGATCTTGAATGCCTCCACATCGATCTACATCATCCTCTTCATCAACAATGTCTCCATCACCGATCCCCTTTGGTTACTTGTTGTAATTCTAGATTGAATCTTGGATTTGCACTTGTCTTCAATTGTATCATCAGACTTCATCCATATTTTATCCATGATGTTGATTGCCTTCATGTGTGAGTAGTTTTCTTTGTTCTTGGGGAGATGGAGAAACCCTAGTATAAGATTGAATTGAGATAAAGATTATTATGTGATATTGTTCATTATGTGTCTGTGTTAATTGCCTTCATATTGATGTTAGCAGTTGTGCATCTCCTTAATATTTGCCTCTTGCGGGGACTTGATGAAGGGGATTACTTGTTGGTAGATGGAAGGATGATAGGCCTTATTGTGACTATAAAGTAGTTGTCATTCTTTACATACTAACTTGGGGAATCAAGGAGAACTCATCAAGCCATGTCCATGCCACGGGAGAAATCCCTTAATAGCGCAGTAACACGATGGTTGTCGGTTATTGTCTGATGTGGTTATGAGGATGATGTGTGCAGCGGTTGCTGGCTATTCGTCCATATATGGGGCTCCTCCCACACATATCATAAATAGTATTATTCATTATAATAATTTTGATCACTCTTTCTAATTACTAGCGATGGTTCCACTACTCCCTGAGAACTCTTTCCATCATCTTTCAGACTTTCGTAATCATACTTGCATGTTCTTGTTTACTTACAGCTTTAGTTTACTTATTGTTCAATTATTTGAAAACCCAAAAATATCTTTTACACAAAACTCACATTTTATCTTGTTACTTAGAACGTTATTTAGCATTACTATTTCAGTATTTAGTTCAAAGAGTTATTAGACTTCAGAATCCTGCTCCCTGTGGGATTAATATCTTTATTCCAAAACTAGCTACAAACTATCTGTGCACTTGCAGACATCAAGCTATTTTCTGGCGCCGTTGCCGGAGAGCTAAGTGTTGTAGGTCTTTTAGCTTTTATTTATTTATTTTAGTTTTGCTATATTTTGTTTTAATCTTTCTTTATTTGCTGCATTTGTATTTTTGATTTTTGTTTACAAACCAAAAACCCATAAAAATATTTGTTACTAATCATGTCTTCCGAGATAACTACCTTTCAACAGATGAAATCTATAATGGAGGAGTCAAAGAAAAGGACTTTGGGAGATATTCATAAGAGGCAAGGCATATTAAAAGAATGGTTGACTAGGGTGCACAAATATTCATCCACACTATGTGCCTCTTATCAATTATGTTGTGATTATTGCGGATCTCCAGATCACCTCAATTATCAATGTAAGTATAATTATTTTGATACCGAACTAGCAAACTATAATAGAGATGAGTTTAAATGCCTTGCTCGGGAGGACACATTAAAATTTGTGCTTATTACTAGTTGCCAAGAGTTGATATTTCGTTTAAGAGATATACAGGTAGAAAGTAAACCACTTGATATGATCTATAAAGAAGTTCACCCTATATTCTGCTATTCCCAAGATAACTTCCATGATAATGAATTTATTGTTGGGCGGATTAAAGCCGCCATGGAAGAATCTAACCTTTTGCAGGGTGCTCCAAAATATAATGTGGAGGGAACTCCACTAAAAAATTCTCCACCTAAACCACCAGAACATATTGTTAATAAAGAGGTGGCACTTGATGTTGCACCCTCTCAACTAGTGGAAGGTAGGACTATCACTGAACTACTCGTGGATTATCTTAGTAAGAATGAAGAGGAGCAACTTGATCAACCACTTGAATCTCCTACTTCTAAAAATGACTTTCCACACACAAATAGTATGCATGCAAGCGATATCTCATTATCTAGTAATGATTTCTATAAGTCCCAAACTTATGATGATTGTTCTGAGGAGGATTTGTGCCTAGACAATGATTTTGGGGACTTTGGTGAGGGACTAGAAGATGAATCTTTCTATGAATATTGTGATGCTATTAACATGGGACATGAATCCTCATTGGAATAGGAGGATGAGTATTTTGAAGAACTGGTGAGAAATATGATAGTAAGAGAAATGTATTCCCAAATAGTGGAATATGCTAAGAAGTTAATTTCTTCGGATATGATAGACGATCCAATAATATGTCCTCAATGTATGAAACTTGGGCACTACTTTCGTTTTCAATGCTCTGATACCTTTAATCAATCTTCAGTGTCTTATAATAATGGTGATGTTACTAGTGAAGTATTAGAGTATATTATCTTTGAAGGTGCCCATGAGTTGATAATACATGTCATATCACGTATTAATAGTGAAGATAGTGCTCTCATAAAAATATATTATGAAATCCTCCAACGTATTTCTTGGTATTCTCATGAACATTTTAGTGAGAATACACTTATTATGAGGAGAAAGGCACGGAGAAAACCCGTAGCGCACAAAGTTACTTATTTGCAGGAAATTGAAAGTAGTGTTCCTTGGTGTTCCCAAGAAGAGGATGAACACGAAGAAGAAATGCAAATCCCATTGGAGGATGATGAAGTTCCTTCACAAGAAGAGGATGAACACGAAGAAGAACCACTAATCCTTGAGGATATGCAACTAATGGACATGTGGGAGCAGGTGGATTACTGTTCTGGTAATTTGTCAAATTTATTCGAAGGGATGGGGCAACATATTGGTAAGCCTAATAAGCTTTATAATTATGAATGCATTCCTCTCTTTAAAGAATTTTTATCAACCAATACTCACATAAATGGTAATAATGTAAAACTCTTGGAATACATAGTTTATGAAGGGTCTCATGAGATGCTTAGGAAAATTGGTATTATTATGAAATGTAGCGATAATGAGGATTTAGCAAGGTATCATAATATTATGGATTATATTGTCAATTATTGTCAAGAACATTTTAGTGGGAATGTACTTGTGATAAAAAGTAAGGATCTATGTAAAAGAATAGTTCCCGAAACTAACATTTTGCATGATCCACTGGATAACGAGGAGGAACACCAAAAAGGTGAGGTTGAAGACAAACATCACTCTACTAGTAATAAGTTTGTTTATGATGCATCAGTCTCTAGTAATGATTCTTATTGTGTTGAAACTAAAGAAAATTTATCTGCGGAGGCTTTACGCCTAGATACTCATTTGGAGAACACTAATATTGATGAACTGGAGATAAATCCTGGTAGTATTAATGAGAAGGTTTTGGGAGAGCACATCTTTGATGAAACATTTGTTGATGATGCTTCTTTTTGTGATTGGATTGATAACTCTAAAACTGATGAACTTGTTAGCAAGGGTGATGAACTAGAGAATAGAGACACTTTTGAATTTTTTCCTACTGCTAAATATGAGTATTATGAAGTGTTTCCTCGTGATAGTGTAGATTAAGAAGAGTACTATGAATTGTATCCCGATGATGCTATCAAAGGTAAAATGTTTAACTTTACATGTAAATATCTAATCCTTTTGTTGAAGCTATCTAGGGAGGTATGCTCACCAGACATGGCGCATCAATCATCATTTGTGAGCAATAACACATTTATCTACAAGACTCTGATGCACCGCAAGCGGGTGAGACTTCGACCAGGCTATAATAGTAAGTGCTCCAAACCTCTTTTGGGGGTAAGAATAAATAATTTTCTGGCTCCTATCTATTGAAATCATATTGGAGAAAAGCCTGGCTACTTAATTATAAGAAGGTGCTTTCTTGGAGGCAACCCGAAAGTCATTAGGTGTCTTTCTTAGTATTGTGTCTTGAGTCTTGATACATTCATGTTGCATTTACATTTTTATTCTTTGCATGATTTGCTATTAGAGTTATCTTGTTGTAGTTTTCAAAAGGTAAAATTTATTGTTAGTACATGCTATTGTTGGTCGAAAATTAAAATTGTTATTTTACTATCAAAACAAGGTATATCACTAAGTTACAGGATAAGAAATAATTTTCAAAGAAACCGAATTTTTCGATGCATACAGAGAGTTTAACGACCAACTATACAATGGGAATAAAAATTCTGGTTGTATAGCTCCGGTCGTATCGATATCTTTGTCGTTGATAATTTTTCTTTCATATGTACTGAGAGTTTAACGACCAACTATACGGCAGGAATAAAAATTCTGGCCATATAGCTCCTGCCGTATGGATATCGGTGCCTCCGTACAAATTCTTTTCCAATGTACTAACATTTTAACGACCAACTATATGGCGGGAATAAAAATTCCAGCCGTATAGCTCCGATCATATAGATATCGATGCCTCTGTATATTTTCTTTCCCAGGGACAGACAGTATGACGACCAACTATACGGCAGGAATATATTGTTTCGGCCGTATAGTTCCGGTCGTATAGTTGGGCCGCCAGGGGGAAACCCTAAAATTTTGACAGAAGGCCAACTATACGGCGAGAACGCATTGTTCCGGTTGTATAGTTGTACTCGTATAGTTGGGAAAACCCCTCGAATGCCAACTAGAAGGTAACCATTACTCAAAATTTTATTCTTTATTCTTCTTTCTTCTTCTAAAAACCTTGAAACACCACATGAGAGCTTCTCCCATGATCTAGAGAAGCCGAGCATATGTAAGCAATAAATTTCTACCTTAGAAACCTTCTAGACTGTAATTCTCTATAGAAGTTCATGTTTTCTTTTACTTTCCTTTTATTGGTGGGGTAAACGAACTATGTTCGTATACCAAACTGATGCATTTTATTTTGTGTGTTATTTCGCAGGGACTTGAACCTTGTGTGACGACGTGTATGGTAGTGCCAACCGTGCAAGCACTTGCATGAGCCACTTGGTTACTTCAATTCAACGCTTCGACAATCAGTGTCTGGTAAAACCTTCCAACTTGAACCTCTTTTAATAAGTACATAGGGGCTGCACACTCGTGTCTCATACCCTATTTCACTTGCACCTCATCACAATCTAGGAGAGGCATCTTCTAGAACTAATTCATTGACTTAAGCGTGGTGCTTAGGTTGATGAACCGACTCAGTGAGACTTGTATTTTTATCACTTGTGAGCTAAACTCATGTCTTCAAAAACACAAAAATATTTCGTTTTTTTTTGGTTTTTAAGTAGGTCCTCAAGGAAGGCACACTGGGTCATATCAAGAAATACATGTTTAAGCAAAGGTTCTTTGTCCATCAAAAGATAGGTTACTTGTACCTCAACGGTAAAGTGTGTCACCCTTGTTTTCAACTAAGCTTGGGGAGGTAACCACTTATCACACTCTCTTTTGGAAACTGTATTTTCTCTTTTCTTTTTGTGATATACTCCAGTTTGGTTCTTACAAAGTTCTAAGCTTGGGGAGGTTATTTCTGCATGTGTAGAGTCTTGTGTAATGTTTGTATTCAATGAAGGTTTAATGCAATCATGTATCCCACTATTTTGAATGCTTGTTTAAGTGAGTCTAGTTCTGTATTCATATGGGGATACACCTTCTCATGATAGGCACCATAGGAGTTGACTTAGAGCTTGTATGCATCTTGCCAAATTGTTTATCAAGCTTGTGACACTATTTGTGATCCTCTAGAAAACATTGCCACAATCTCTACACTTGGAAAGAATGAATACTTGATCAAGATCTTTTGAAATTTGTTGGTTTTCACTAAATAGCTTTGTCTTAAATGAATAGGTTATGCTCGACCCCATAATGTCAAAACAATAGACTTGATAGTTTGCTTACGGAAGGAGTTGTCATTTGGAAATGATATTTCGAAGTTTTGAGTTCTATGCTAAATAAGGTGTTGTTTAATTTTCTTAAGAGTTTAGCCTTAAAGACACTCAACACCATAGATGTGATGATCGACTTGATAGTACTCTTTGAAAGGATTTTTTTGAAGAAACTAATATTTAGCGGTAATTGAGATGCATGCCAAATCTTGACCCGTTGATTAAAGTATGATATTGCTTTATGGGTGTCTGCACCACTATCACACAACATGGGATGCTAACAACTCCGCTGGCCTTTGAACAGTCCAAAAAGAGGAAATTCTTGGAGTTTGGCTATGAGTTGCCTAACATATGTAGCATAAATGTTATATTTGGGTATGCATTGGTATTCTCATGGGCCAGCATTCAAAGCGAAAGAGGGAATACTCCTCTAACCGTTATGAGAAATCATTATACCAAAAAGGGAAACCTTGGTAATGGTCACGAGTATCCATTCTTAGCCTACACAGTCTGATTAAACACACTAAGTTTTGGCATGATCTCATTACTGATGAACTGAAATTTTAGAAAGACAAAGAATAGAAAATGAGTGTTCGATAGCCATGATTCATTGATGTGGATGACCAAATTAGACACTATAATGCTATGCTTCTTTTGACATATTCTTGCATTTCCTTTTGCCATAAATCTCGGTACTAAGAGATGAACTTTCAGAAAGCTCAATAACTAATGTTTCCACTTGAGAGCCTTAACTAGATGACATGATCGGGTAGACTTTATTCCTATTTATGCTTGACATCTAATTGTGACTAAGTTTTGCCTCATAAAAATAATGATATGAAAAGTTATACAAAAGGTGCAATAAGAGGATCACAAGTTTGTCTATAAGTAGATTCACTGTTGACATGGAGCATATAAGTTTTGATGAATCTTTAGTGGTCTTTATAACTGAGCTTGTGTTGCCTTGTATGAATACATGTTTTCTCTCTTCGATCTTGTAAAAGAAATAAGGATGCAAGGCATTGATTTCCAATGATAAGCTATTTCACAATCACTAATTTATTATCGACCCTTCCTTCTCGAGTACGAGCAAGGTCTAGCTTGTGGAAGTTGATGGCTGTGAAATACCACCTCTTTTAGCCATATAAATTGTGCCATTTATCCCTCATATTGTGTTTCTTTTAGCAATAGTTATGCCTTATATGCATGACTTCTAGTTCTCATTTACTTTCATATGAGCTTTGCACATTTAGTAGTTTAGGTAGAATTTTATCACTTTTCCTTGTCTACGACATGTGTGTAGGTGTTGATGATGATTATGGATAAAACAAAGGCAAAAGGAACAAAGTTAACATAGTATGGAGGAGCTGTAGGGACCAGACTTAGCCACTTGAGAGGTTGAAAAGTGAATTTTCCAACTTCTCAAAATAAATATCCAAGACCATAGGGTTGTAGTCCTCGATGATACGAACTCAATGATCCCAAGAACAACCAAAACAGAGTTCGTATGAAAAAATGGCGGCCAAAATACTAAAGGGGACAAACGGTTTGACGAGCAACTATACGGCCGGAGCTATTTTTCTGGTCGTATTGCTTCGCCCGTATAGTTGCCAAAAAGGTTGCAAAAGACGGGGTTTCGCCGCAGAAAAGCTCCAGAACCTTCCCAGAGTCATATGACGGTATTGGGGGAATCCTAGGGCACCCCCAAGGCCTATATAAAGGAGGGAGGACCCAAGAGAGAGCCACCAAGCCATATCCTCCACCACGACGGAGCCCTGCCGCCATGCCTCCGCCATAGCCACCTCCAGATAGATCTACACCACCACCACCACATAAGAGGATAAGGGACTAGGATCTTGAAGGCCTCCACATCGATCTACATCGTCATCTTCATCAACAACGTCTCCATCACCAATCCCCTTTGGTTACTTGTTGTAATTCTAGATCGAATCTTTGATTTGCACTTGTCTTCAATTGTATCATCATACTTCATCCATATTCTATCCATGATGTTGATTGCCTTCATGTGTGAGTAGTTTCCTTTGTTCTTTGGGAGATGGAGAAACCCTAGTATCAGATTGAATTGAGATAAAGATTATTATGTGATATTATTCATTATGTGTCTATGTTCATATTGATGTTGGGAGTTGTGCACCTCCTTAATATTTGCCTCTTGTTGGTAGACGGAAGGATGATAGCACTTATTGTGACTATAAAGTAGTTGTCATTCTTTACGTACTAACTTGGGGAATCAAGGAGAACTCATCAAGCCATGTCCATGCCACGGGAGAAACCCCTTAATAGCATAGTAACACGATGGTTGTCGGTTATTGTCTGTTGTGGTTATGAGGATGGTGTGTGCAGCGGTTGCTGGCTATTCGTCCATATATGGAGCTCCTCCCACACATAACATAAATGGTCTTATTCATTATAATAATTTTGATCACTCTTTCTAATTACTAGCGGTGGATCCACTACTCCCTGAGAACTATTTCCATCATCTTGCAGACATTCATAATCATACTTGCATGCTCTTGTTTACTTACAGCTTTAGTTTACTTATTGTTCGCTTATTTGAAAACCCAAAAATATCTTTTACACAAAACTCACATTTTATCTTGTTACTTAGAACGTTATTTAGCATTACTATTTTAGTATTTAGTTCAAAGAGTTATTAGACTTCAGACTCCTACTCCCTGTGGGATCGATATCTTTATTTTGAAACTAGCTACAAATGATTTGTGCACTTGCAGTCATCATCCTCCCTGACTTCATCATGGAGTGGATGGAACTCCAAAGTGCAGGTCCCCCGGATTTGTCGAGTGCATGGACCATGTATTTTGACGGGCCCAAAAGAAGTGAAGGAGCAGGAGCTGGCATCATACCGGTATCACCCCAAGGAGACAAAATGAGCTACATACTTTGAATGAGATTCCCAAACGCGTCAAACAATGAAGAAGAATATGAGGTCTTGTTGCACGACATGCGGATGGCAAAAGCCTATGGTGCAACTCGCCTCAAAGTCTTCGGAGATTCAAACCTCGTCGCACAACAAGTAATGAATAAGTGTGATTCCATCAACGACAATATGATCGCATACCATGACATGTACAACATCATGGAGGGTTACTTCGACGGGTCTGAGGTCTCCCATATCATCAGAGCAAGCAACGAGGAAGCCGACAATCTCGCAAACATTGGGTCCCTCTACCTACTCGTACCATCTAGAGTTTTCTGGGAAGAGATCACTTAGCGCTCCATAAAGGTCAAAAAATCCACTGAAGCTGTCGAACCTAAGGCACGCAGGGGGGTAGAGCCGTAGATTGACTCGGGGAATGCACCATCACCCGAACCCACTCTTGCTCCATAAGACGAGGAAGAACCCGAAGATGTCATGATGATATAGACCACGTGAATGCAACCGTATCTGGCATACATGATAAATGGAGAACTCCTAAAAGATACAGTCGAAGCACGATGAACCACCCACCAGTCCAGGGCCTTCTGGGTAATAAAGGGAAAACTCTACAAAACAAGTATTTTGGGTGTGCTCCAGTGATGCGTGACACCCAAGGAAAGCTCATACTCAAGGACATCCACGAAGGGATATGCGGCCACCACGCCAGCAGCCAAGCAATAACACCAAAGGCCTTCCGCGTAGGATTCTACTAGCTCATTATGGTCCAGGATGTGAAAGATATAGTGAGAACATGTGAAGCATGCCAATGATTCACTACAAAACCTAACGCACCAACGACAGAACTGGCCCCTATACCTCTAACTTGGCCGTTCGCCCAATGGGGGTTCGGCATGGTGGGAAAACTCCATAAATCCTCTCCTGTAGGACACGTCTTTCTGCTCGTCGTAGTCGACAAGTTCACCAAGTGGATTGAAGTAATGTTGGTTACTAGCCAAGATGCTACTTCAGCCATGAACTTCATCAAGTCAATAGTTTCCTGCTTCGGGGTGCCTCACAAGATCATCACTGATAATGGATCAAACTTCACTTCTGGAGAATCCAAGGACTACTGCAAGGAGATGGGCATACAAGTACTACACGTCGGTCGCCCACCTGCAAACTAATGGCCAGTGGAGAAAGCCAATGGACTTGTGACCAATGGAATCAAGAAAAGGCTCATAAAACCACTTGAACAAGCAAAAGGCGCCTGGGTAGACAAGTTACCCTCCGTCCTATGGAGTTTACGCATGGCCCCAAACACTGCCACACAAGAAACTCCTTTCTTCATGGTAGACGGAGCTAACACCATGTTTCCAGTAGAAGTAACTCATGAGGCTCCACGAGTCATCGCATACGACGAAGAAACCTCTACAGAGGCACTCGAAGACGATGTGGATGCACTCGACGAAGTTTGAGACATCGCACTCGCAAGAGCAACCGCATACCAGCAAAGTCTATGTAACTACCACAGTCGTCGACTGCATCGTAGGTCCTTTCCGTAGGAGACCTGGTCCTTCGCCTCCAGCAAGATGGACATCGCAAACTCAAGTCACCATGGAAAGGACCCTACATCATCACAAAAGTAATCCCCAGCGGCTAGCAGAGCATATCGCCTCCAAGACAAGAAAACCGGAGTCAAGTACTCCAATATGTGGAACATTGCGCAACTGTGATGATCCTATGCCTAGGACATTTACTTCTTGTAATTTACTTTCAATAAGGCCAACAGCCAGGTTACTCAGCTGAAAGAACTACGTTTGCTTACAATAAGTCCAACGGCCAGGCGACTATGCCAAAACATATACCTCTACACTCGATATTAAAGCTAAGTTCTCTAAATTGGGTCTTAACTTCATTACTTTACTTTCTGCTACACCCGTTACTCAGGGCTTATTTAAAGAAATATATTACATAATCGCACCCCGATACTCGGGGTCTTTGCTACTCAATGAACATTCCAAAATTCTTTGGCTTCGCCATGAAATACGTCCAAAACACGCTTTGACCCAAGTAGCTAATCCAACCCAACAGGCATTAGGCTAACAAAAAGGTCTCACACGAAATGCAACTACAATAGCCATTGGCATGCACATATAAAAATACATTTGCATCATCTATATTTCAGTTGGTACATACACATGCTTTACATAGTTTACATATCCTTTTCTCAGGGCCACTATCCTAGTTATATGGAAAAATTCAGAAAAAATCCTAGTCTGCATCAAGGCATCGGTGATTAATTCAGATGGAAGGCTTACGAGAAGCCGCATAATGAGGATCCATAGCCACCTCACCCCCACTTGGAGGAGACGGGAGACTCTCAAACACAACATCTAAGTCCAGCATCGTACAATGTACGTGCACCCAAGTAAGACCGACCTTGGCACCCGCAATAAGTTGAAGCTTGATAAAATGGTGGATAGCTTCACCTTGTTGAAATTTCTGCATCAATGCGGCCAGTCCGTACGACTATGGGTCTCAGGGAAACATAGCATTGTATACCATTGCCAAGGCAGAACGATAGCACTCGATGAATTCCCCTAGCTTTGACACTCAATCCTGAAGCGGCGCTAGAGCATACCCCCGCTTGTGGTATGGATAGAAACATTACCCGCCATCCCTGTTCGGGTGCAGGAGTTGCTTCGTCACCGGGCATCTTGAAGGAGTTCTCCACAAGGAGGCCAAGTTTGTGAGCATCGCTAATAACCCCCAAGTACAGGGGATCACCGTAGTACAATTCGATAAGTATTTGAGTGTCGAACCCATGAGGAGCTGAAGGTAAACTATCTATTCTCTAAATCCCTATAACCCTCTTATATGGCCTTCTATGCAAAGTTAGGATCTAAGTGTGTGTTTTGTTTTGGTAATAGGTAGAAGATAAATAAAGTATGTGTTAGTGGAAACTACAAGTAAACTAGTGCAAGTTAAATTGATCTAATAAAGTGGAGTGGAGTGGTGCCAAGTTTTCTCAAGTAGCAAGTTTCTCTAAGGGAGTAAATGTTTAAGAAATTGTTATTTTATTTGTTTGTTTGGTCGTTTATTGTTTCTTCCAGGACGGAGCCTTAATTAGGTGCAGCCAAATAAACGTGCATACACAACTCTTATGATGGATCCTAAGGCCATGTTACTGAGCAAACATAGACATAATTGTCCCACCATACCTATAAACTCTAGGGTCCCCGACATAATTGTCCCACCATAGCTATAAACTCTAGGGTCCCTGATATATGTCCCCCCTAATGTAACTTTATGGATATGACCACGGTTTTTTGTCCTCCACGGTCCTCTCCACTCTATTATATCACGGTGATCATGTTACATGCATTCCCTAACATATGCATGCACTCATATATTGTACAAGAAGACAATCATAAAAGATAACAACACTGAATGCAACCAACAAACGAACTATTTTACTTTGCCATAACAATTCACTACTCAAACAAAGACATGGAGTCACAATAGATCAAGGGAAGATAAAATATTGCTTGACACATCATGTTTGCCAAGAGATTACAGTAGGGGTATGGAGAGGATTTTGCTGTAGGTGTTGATGATGAACACGCTGGAGGGGGTGGAGCCCTCCGGAGGCGATTTCAACGGTGTTTCCCCCCTCCTATCTTCTCTGGCGGCAGCCTCCTAACTCTCTGTTTCTGTATTTTCGATCTCCGCCTCTGTCTATGTCGAGGGTCACCGAAAGGGGGTATATATAGTAGGGTTTAGATCAAGACAAGTCGTTTGGTGAAAGAATCGACGGCATCAGAGACTCGAGGGAGGAAAGAGCATACCAGCCGCGACCGAGGGTGGGTCACGGCTATTGTGCCTATTCCCTCCTCGGTCTTATTTTCTCGCGGATATTTGGCCTATTGTTCTTCATTCTGATAAATGTTGGGTTAGGTGAAGTTTATGGTTAATTGGACGTCGTTTGGGTACCTGAAAGTCAAAAACATTGAAATTGGGGTTTTCTGCCTCGGCAAGGTTAATTCCAAAGCAATATGGGAAGTGTGAATTATTCCCAATAATCATTATAAAACATGAATATAATCCATATATGATGTAAATATGTTGGAATATCAAGTATTAAAGTGCAAAAGTTCATGTGTGCATTTTACATGCATAAATCGCGCAGTTCTCACGCCGAACACCGTGAGGGTTCCCACGCAATGGCCCACGGTTTGGTAACCATAGCATCGGTGGCGGAGGAAACACCCTTACTCTTGCCCATGGTAGTGAGATTGCAAGTGTTAGTACGCAAAGAACTAGGTGCAAAAGAGAGGGGAGCAACAACACAAAACAAGATCGAGCGCAAAGAATAAGAAGGCTAGCGGCGAAGGAAGGGATGAGCAATAAAAAATTCACCCCCAGTACTTATAAAGTACCTGACCATAGCTCAGGACCATTGGATCCATAAGACATGGCATCGCGATGAAACCTAGGGTCAACACGTGTCCACAGTTAGAAAATGAATCAGTTGTAATGAGAATTAATTACCGCTGTAACTTCGGAGAAAATTATGTGGTGCCTCGATTCCCGTGTAACATGGCGTCGTGCGGTCAACCTCACCGCTGACACGGCCCCTCACGTCATCCGCATGTGTCATGAGACCACTACTAAAACGTCACATCAGAAGCACTGGACTATGACTAAAAGTCACACCATCATCATCGGCAATGAAGTCATGGAAAACAATGAAAAATACTTCGGATGTACTAACAAAGGACCCGAAGAAATAATTCCAAGGCCCGAGTCGATAAAACTCCTTAGATGATATACCTAAGCCTGTGCTCAAACGTAAGCGTTCAAACATAGCCTCGAGGCTACTCCCATCGGGAGCGCTGGTCTCCCAGCCGATAAAATAATTTTATGATTCTATAAAATAAAGACCTGAGTTGAGAATTTCCTCGGAGGATGAATACTTGAACCTACAATCGAATACAAATATTCGACTATAGCCTCGGGGCCTACTCCCATCGGGAGAACTAATCGCGTACCCGATAGAAAAAATGAGAACTCCTCCAGAGATGGCAACAAAGAGAATAAAAGACTTGATCCTACAATTGAATACAAATATGCGACTGTAGCCTTGGGGTCTACTCCCATCGGGAGCACTGGCCGCGCAACTGATAGAACAAAAGAAAAAAAAATCCTCCAATAGAGACGATAAAAATAAAAAACTTATGAGCATTACACAATTGTATCCTCAAACAGTTATACCCATCGAGAGCATTGGTCGATGCACCTGATAAAAATAATACTCAAGCTGACAACTTCAGCAATTTCAACAGCCAAACAAGACAGTCGATAAATTATTAAAAATTCTCGGACTGCATCCGCTGCAATAACATGTCTTAATTTCATGTCCCTCGACATGAAGGTAAGACCTAGGATCCGTCCAGTGAGACCTATTAATCGCATCCTAATGAGCGGAGGGATTCGTCGGATGGTTGGGTGCATGCCCACATCTCTTTGATGGATGCAGGGTG
Source organism: Avena eriantha (assembly GCA_910589775.1). NCBI lineage: Eukaryota > Viridiplantae > Streptophyta > Magnoliopsida > Poales > Poaceae > Avena > Avena eriantha. The sequence goes on from OU342743.1 coordinate 325,690,907, forward strand.
TAGCATCCCATCTGTCTAACATCTGTAATGCTACATGGTCTAATAATAAAATGCTACTTCCTACATATATTGTTGCATCATAATTATATCATGCTCATGTCATCATGCCACCTTGCATTTGAGCATCATATAAACCCCTTTTTTTATTTTGGTTCTTCTCTCATATGCATTTGTATCACTTGTATTTGCTTCTTGATAAATTGTTTAATGCCCAAGTTGAGTTGGGGGCATATCTCTTTCAACTCCACCACCTTTTATTGTCACCACCTTATAATTCCACCATCCAAAATAATTGTGGGCTTTTGCATCTTCTTTGGTTCTTGTTTGGCTCACATTATATAGATGGATTCAATTCTATACCACATGCCCATATAAGATTATGTTGTTTTCACCATATACACTTTTGGGGAATTACATGTGGAGTGCTTAGTGCTCAAGTGCAAAAGCTTGGAAGGATGAGCTTATTTGAATGTTATGGAACCAACGAAATAGCTAGTGGCCAATACACTCTAGCAAGTTGCATTATATTCAAACAGGCCATTTATTTCATACTTGACCATGTGGTTCTTCACAATCTTGTTCAAGCTTGGTTTTCTTTCAATTTTGAATGCATGCATCAAAACATAGTGCCATGTTGAATTATATTTGTTTGAACAAATATATGTGGCCCTATGTGATCATGCATGAGCCATGCAAGTGACCTTTCATCTTCTACTTCCTCTTTTGAGTTCTTATGTGATTTTTTATGGGTTTTTAATTCAAGCAAAGTTTGGAAGATTGAAAAGACAACCAAGCTAGAAAAAGCACCATCCTCTCTCACCCTCCCATGCATGTGCAAGTGCACACCTAAGCCATCTTCTCCCAACCAAACCTCATCTAGCTAATCTCTCTTGTTCTCTTTTATCTAACTAACCATCTAGTCCAACCCTCTCCCATTTTTTTCTCCCTTTGGCAAGCTCCAAGTCCACCACGTCCTCCTCCCTGGTCCCTCTCCCCTTGCTACTTCTGGCTGAGAACAAGAGGAGGAAAGGAGAGAGCTCCCACCCGACGTCACCTCCCTCACTTTTTGAAAAGCAACACCACCACCTCCCATGTGATTCTCCCCATCCCTCTCTCCCTTGAACAACCACCACCACGCCTCACCCCCTCTCTCCCGTGACCAGCTCCACCATGCCTCCCACCTCTCCTGGTCCCCCTCTCTTTCCTCTTTAAGCAAAGAAACAAGGAGGAGAGAAGAAACAAACCATCTACCTGAGCTGCCCTCCTCCCTCTCTCTTTTGGCAAACCCAACAACCCCATGTGACCTTCCCCCTGCCTTCCTCCTTATCTACCCTGCAGAGACCAAGTCCCAGATCGAGATCTGAACCCTATCTTCTTCCCTTCTTCCTCCCCAAGCCTCTCCATGGCCTCTCCATGTCTATCATACCCTAGCTCGACCATGACCATATACCCGTCGACCTGAAGCCAACCAAGGACATCTAAGGGTGCCATAGGCTTCCTCTGATTCTCCTCCATCGTCCAGTATATGCCCTCGTCGCCGGAGCTGGACAGCACACCGCCGTCGTTGCCGTGCCCGTGAACATCAATATCAGCTCGACCTCTGCCTCCCTCGAGTTCCACAGTACCCCAAGGCTTCCCATCGCTCGTGAGAGCCGCTGGTATATACACCAATCTCCCTGACATCCCCTACCTCTTCCTCTCGCCGCTGTTCTCCGTCGTGCGCGACGCCGTGCGTGCTCACCACCGCGAGAGCGCCAGCAGATGTTGCTGTTGTCTATGTTTCTCGCGATCTAGCTATCGTTGTGGTGCTCTACTTCGAGTGACACCTGAACAAAAGTTGTAGATCCCAGATCTCTCTTCAAAACGATATAAAGAACGTTTAAAACCATCAAGTACATCTCTAGGAAACGTGATCACAAGATCACTGTCCGAACAGATCTGTGTGTCCTGTTGCTTGTGTTGTTCATGAAACTGCTCTCAGAACGGTCCACCCCAGCATGAACCGCTCCCATAACGGCGTAGAGCTCGTTGTCCTCTTTAATTCGAGTACTCATATGCCAGTTTTCGTTCAGCGAGCTAGTAGATATCAGCCCCGAAAAATCGACCTGTCTCGTGGTTCGTCAGTGAGCGAGCGCACGGTTTCGTTCGTCAGTCTCGAATCCGCAGCGAATAAGACTTGTTGTAAGATACCTGCAATCTAACACCAATCCGAATCAACCCTGTTGGTCACCGGGGTGTTCCTTGTTGGGCCGAACCTTGAGGTCCCGAGATCGAGTCCCTGTGCCACCCCTTTTCTTTTTCTTTGTTTTCAACTGATCCATAGGCCCACCTGTCATCCCCTCAACCAGTTACCTCCGAACCAGTCACCCAGTTAGTACCGCGGCCCCGCCAGTCAGCATCAGCGGCTAGATTCATCCTAGTATAAAAAGTTTTGGGTTATTTTTTTTCGAAATAGAGGAATTCCAGAAATGAATAAAAGGGGTTTAAACCATCTCTTTCATATCTTTTGTTTGCCATATCCAATTAATACAAATAATATATGTTTTTGAATCAGAAAAATGTGAGGATTTAAAATCTGCCATCCAAATTAATGTATGACTAATTTAAATTTTCGAAATTGTTTAATTACAATAAAATGCCTTTTTCTTAATTAATTAATAACTTTAGTTCTATAAATCCAAATTTGACAAATAATATGTCTAAATCGATCAGCGCGATGAGCCCGTTCTAACTATGCATTCCATGTTCTGAATTTCAGCATGCATCATATAAATATTAAGTGGACAGCAAGTGTTTTGGGAGCAAAACATGACTAAAACTTAATAAAATGCTTTATTCTTGTACCCTACACCTCAACCATGCCATGCTACATTATTGCCATGTAAATTGTGCATCATTCATCATGGAATGCTTGTTTGCTTGTCGCATTTTATTCATATGCTTGTGCACTTTATTTATGTTGGCCCTTGTTTGTTTGGTTCTTCTTCGAATAGACGTCGAGCAGGGGAAATATCAGGAATCCCAGGAGTACTACCCAGATCCGTCTCTCGCTTCAACTGAGCTGCCAGGCAAGCACTACCACATGCTTTCATACATATAGTACCTATTGCCTCTATCTTATTCTTGCATCATTGAGTCGCGATTGCATTAAATTGAATCCTAAGTACTGCATAGCCTTTACTTTAAACCCCACCGAAGCTTGTTCCTCCATCCCATGAGCCATTACTACAGGAGTTGTATGAGCCATGCGAGTCGTAGAACAGCATGTGTAGGGTATGTGAGTGTCTGATGGATAACGAGGTACCTAAACAACTTAACCTGAGTAGTAATGGGATAACTAATGAAAGAGGCACCGGTGGGCAATATCCGTCATTTGGTTTTTCATGCTCACTTGTGTCCCGTAGGACCCCGAGTACTTGATTCCTGTTCCTTGACTATTCGCACTATCCACATCCGGGAGGCCGTGGACCCCCCCTGAGCCAGAGCTTGATTCATTTCTATTTCTTGGGGCCACAAAGTAGTTTGGGGCTTTGTTACTATCCTGTACTTATGCCATGCTTTACTGTTTTATTTAAGATTGTGCGAGGAGCACCTGTACTGTTTAGGATTGCGGAGTGTTTTCGCGGTATCGACAAGCCCAGTCACACTTTCGGGTTTCCAGTCGTTTACAGCCATTAGTGCAAACCTTGGGTCCGTCTCGGAGCCGACCAACTTCGTTGCGGGTAGCTTAATGGGGTGGCCCCCTGAAATATTTCTGAATCCTGTGATCGCTTTGTCGTGAATGCCTCGTTGGGTTTTGAGTTGGTTTTTCTGAGGTTGAACGAGTGTGTGTTGCTATTTGTGCACCCCTGCAGGGTAAATCTTTCTGAAAGCCGTGTCCGCGGTTATGGACGACTTGGAGCACAGTTTCTCGATCATAGACAAGTATAACTAAAGTACCGTTTTTAATCTGACCAAATACCTGACTAGTAAATAGTGCAATACTCATGGAATGGTTAATAAAACTGCCAACAGAGGGGTTGTTCGTCCGCTTTCTCGTTGGTAAGCGAGAAGGAGGATGGATCTGTTACTTATACTGTTATAACTGTTGTTACTAATTAACGGACATCCATCTATCATTGGTTAGGCGGATGGTTAGCGAGTATCTATAGACTGGTTAGTTATTATCTTTTGCTGCAATTGCGTCACCCCAGGTATATGTCCCCTTTAGAGGCATAAAGACTTGCTGAGTACCCCTAGGGTCTCACACGATAAATTGTTTGATTCAGATGAACAGGTGTATTCGCAAGATGGATACTGGGTGGAGGAGACAGATGATGTTGGCAACGATCACTCGGTGTAGAGATTCCGGGGATGGGGATCGGCGAGATCTGTGGGCGGGATGTGTTTATTTATGTGGCATCTTATGCCGATTTGCTTCTTATCCGTACTCGGATCTTGTTTTCCGCTTCCGCCTGATACTCTGATGTTTGATGTATGAGGAGCTATCCTAAAATATTATCTCTATCTAGGATATTTGGATCTTGCCGTATGGCGTTGCAATATTTCTATTTCTTTTAGATGGAATGGCTTTGAAAACTGTTGTATGGTAGCTTGCATACATACTCACTTGTGTATGTATTTGATCTCTTCGCCTGTTGCCTACGCCGCTCGCTCTTGTCCTGATGTCTTGGAAGTGGTTAGGACGGCCGACGGGTCTACACGTGGGTGGTCCCTAGGCCCCGCTGTACTATTTTAACCACTTCCGGTTCATCCAGGCTTGAACTTAGAGCGTAGGGTCCGAGGTAGTTACATAGGGTGTTTGTACGTGTCCTTGAAGTTTCCGACAAAGTTGTACACCAACTCCTCCCAGCCATAGATCGAGCTGGAGGGGAGGTTGTTGAGCCAGGCGTGTGAGGTGCCCTTCAGTTGTAGCTGCAGGCACTCCATGGCTGTGTTTTTGGTTCTGCCATGGCACATGACGGACTGCAAGTGGTCATCTAGCCAAATTCGGCTCCTGGAGGCCATCGAACTTTGGTTTAACTGAAGGTAACTTGAAACCCTTCGACATCCGAGTTTATCGTATGACACGGCTGAAGCAAGTGGCACCCCAAAGCTCGGTGTATTCGTCGTCGGACTCGGTGGAGTAGGCGTGTTTTGCACGTGATCTGTTGATTTTTCGCTACATCATGAGTCTCGTCACGAGTGTCATAGTCACGATCCCTCCGTCGCAGGCTGTGGCATTAATGGCTCCAAAAGTAGCCATCTTCCAACGTATTTAAACATTATTTTTAGTCAAGAAATTGATAAGAAACTCTCAATCCTTGCCACTAATGACTAATAATTGCAAAGATATGCAAACCATTGCTCTGAATTGTATTGTGTAGGAAATCACGCTTTTTAATGCGAAATCTGGAGTCATAATGAAGGTTTTTGAGGAAGTCCACACGACTAAGTAATTGTGGAGTCAATTCCAGGTGACGGCAGCCATAACAACCACTGGTACGGGTAGGGTCCGCCCGTACCATGTGGCGACGGCTCCATCTCGTCAAACCCTACAACTTTTGTGAAGACACATATATATTTTGAGGTCTTAGCCACCGCGCAGAAGGTCGTCATTTTTAGATTGCATCACAACACACCCCAAGGAGATCCACACCATTGTTCAACCATCCATCTTAAATCTCCTCGATTAGCCATAGTCATTACTTTGTACTTTAGGTCTCCTTGTGATTCAAGAATATTTGATTTTAATCTAAATATTTTTCACAATGTTTTCTATCCTTGATCTTATTGTTATGAGTGAGTAGTCCTCACGGGCTGTGGGTTGGGAAGAAACCTCGCAACCATTATGTGCATCTAATCTATGGGAGCATTGTGTATTGTTTGAAATAGAGATTTATATCTTTTGTTTCTTTGTCTCTTGTCTCGATTTGTGGACCTATAGATACCCAAGATACCATAGATTGATAAAGGCTTGAGGTGAGATACTTGGCTAGCAGCAATCTTATAAGAACCCTAGTGACAGAAAGGGTAGCACGGTCTTCGCTTAGCGACCCATTCGGGATCACAACAACATCACCACTTAATGCTTTGATCTGTGTTTTACACTTAATAATCATTTGTAGCTTGTTACTTCGTGGTGCACTCATTTGGATTAAAAGAGTATTGCTATGCTTGCTGCATCACGAGGCTCTAGTATATTAGGATCTATTGCCCACAAGAGATTATCCCTATTAAAACTTTACACATGATTGTGCTTATTATTATCTTTTATCCCGTATGATGTGCAGTTGCAGGTGGATCTTCAACCCTGGGCTATCTCCATCCGTGGATTCAACCCATTATAAAAGTAAACTAGATTGGTCCAGTAAACAAAGAAACAAAGTCTTGTAGAGGTGTCTTTTTATTTCCTTTTAGCATTGCTTTCCAAGTATCAGTTAAACCTAGGTCTTCTAGGGAAAAAGCTATTATACTACATCCGTGAACCTGGATCGAAGGTATCAACTCTTTTTCTGGTGTTGTTGCCAGGGAAGCAATTTTGCTATCCTGGTGAGGTCACTAAAGACCTTGTTTTTTGTTTAATTATTTGTTTTAGTTTTATTCTTGTTATTAGTTTACTTTCTAGTTATCTATTTGAAAACCCCAAAAAATAGTTACTTGTTATTTGTTTTCTTTACTTAAAAAATACCAAAAATATAAGAGCCATGGCTCAAAAGAGACTTGGGGAGTATGCTACTCTCACTGATGATTTTATTTGTGCACCTATCACTCAGCCCGCTGTTGATGCAGAGGCATATAAAATTAAGCCCAACCTTTTAAGTTTGGTTCAACAAAACCAATTTGGAGACTCATCTTTTTAGGATTCAGGTTTGCACTCAAAAACTTTTACTGAAATTTGCAACATGATGCGTATTAAGGATGTAGATCCAAATGTTGTTAAATTAAGATTGTTTCCTTTCTCTCTTAGATGAAAGGATATAGCTCTACCTAAGGGTACTATTAAATCTTGGGAGGAATGCACTAATATGTTTATGACTAAAATTTCCCCCAGCTAAAACTATGCAACTAAGATCCAACAATACAAGCTTTAGACAAGAAGATCATGAGCCGCTAGCGCTTGCATGGGAAAGGACGAAAGAAGTCGTAATGAACTGTCCTAGTCATGAGATGGAAGAATGGCTTATATTACATTTATTTTATAATGGCCCTAATCCTATGTCTAAGTCTATGCTAGATACTACAACAAGAGGAACAATCATGGGAAAGCAAGTGAGTGTTGCAAAAAAATTACTTGATGATATGCAAAATAACCTTGCCCAATGGTATGTGGAAAGAACCTCGAAAATAGTGAGTTCAATCACCGAGTGATGGCTCTGAAATATAGCCATCCACGTCCACATTTAAACTGGATATTATTCATAATTTTGATGAAATATCTCTCTAACCCTGCCACTAATGCCTAATATTCAAAGGAGTATGCAATCCTTTCTTTTTATATTTTCCTGCGCAGATAATGTCGTTTGAAGATGGGAATCACTACATTAAAGTTAAAGATACGAGATTTCCAACAACCAGAAGAAACCAGGAGCCGTGAAGCGGAGGCAAACACTTTAACGACCAACTATATGACCAGAGCAAAATTTCGATCGTATAGTTGGCGCCGCCATCGTTAGGTCAAACAGAACAACTTTCGTGAAGGGACCCCTATATAAAGAAGCCTCGGGTTATGAGAAAACAAGCCCCCCGACGACCAGACACCTCCGACCTCGCCTGCCACAGATCATCATCCGCCTCCAGATCTCAAAACCCTTCTCCATCTCTATAGCCATATTCCACCAGTTGTAATAGTAGATCTCTTCTTTGATTGACGATATTGTAATACTATTTCTATCAATCTTATGATTTTCAATACAATGTTTGTGATTGTTGATCTCATCTCTATGTGTGAGTAATTCTCCTTGGGCTAAGGGCTTCGGCCTAGCCATGTATCGTTTGTGCATGTTATTTATCATAGATGGGATCATATATTAGTTTGTATGACATGATGAATATTGTATCCTCTCTTGTCTCAATCCAAGGACTTGTCAGGTACCCAAGACCCCGAGGGTTGAGCCAGGTATAGGGAGTATGAGTAATGACCGATCTGCAGGTTGGGAACCCTAGTGACAGAAGGGGTAGTACGACTGTATGTGAGGGATTTACTTGAGATTAACGGTGACATCACTATGCATATCATTAGTTCTCTTTCTTCTATGGATGAGACTAGTAGGTTATTGCCATAACCGGTTGAGGAGGCAATAGCAATTATGGATGCACTGCCCACATATAATTTATCTTGCTCTAATAATTACATGCATACTTTATTTCTAGCTTTTATTCCCATCAGATGTTTTGCATAGCTACATGTGAAACCAGACGCCCTAGGCCCTCTCTCTCCATCATCGACAACAACAAAAAGACACAAACTATTGGTCCGATAAAAACACAAAAGGAATTCTAAAACTCCCGAAGGTCCGTTAAAGTAACTTCATGTGGCATCCCGCTAAAACCACTACTAGAAAATCGCGGTGTTTTTGTGCATTGCATCATCATGACCGCATGCTCATGTCATCATGACACCTTGCATTTGAGCATCGTCATCATCATGCATGGCTTTTGTCTAAACTATTTTTCAAAACGCCTAGTTTTGTTTTCTAAATAATCCCGTCTTTATTCAAATACAAAACCCAGGTCTCCGGATTATTTTGTTTTGTCTAAAAATGGTTTACAAAAGCCCCATTTTAAATAATAAAATATTTAAGTTGTTTTTAGGAGGCAGCCCGCCAGGCCCGAAAGCCCGGCCGGCCACCTCCAAAATCTCTAATCCTACCCAACCCCAAACCCTAGTCCTACCTACCCCTAACCCACCCTCTTTTTCTCCCTCTCACCCGCCGCCACACTCCCTCCTCTCTTCTCGTTTCTCGCCTAGCACGCCACCTGAGCCGCCGACCGGGCCCCACCTGGGCGCGCCTTCCACCAACCTCCTCCCGCGCCTACACATCCTCCCGCACGTGGTAGAGCCAGCACCCGCCTCCACCTGCCCGCTCCCGGGCCCACCCATCGCCAACCGCGCATGCACCCCACTCCGCTCCACAGACCCTCGCTCGTCACGCAACCACCGCTCCCTCTTTGTCTGTTTCCCCGCTCTCCGGGCCCCACCACCCCGTTCCCCTCGTGTTGGACGCCCCGCGCCTCTCTCTCTCTTCTCCCTCACCGCCCCCTAATCCCGCCCCAATCCCCGCCTCGCTCTGCTCACCCCGCCGCCTTCCTCGCCTCCCGCCGGCAAGTAGCGGGCCCCGCCTCGCCGACCTTCCTCCCCAGGGCGCTCCGCCACTCGCCGACGTCCCATGCCTCTCCCCCGACCGCTGGGGCGTGGCCCACCTCCCTCCTGGCCGCATCCTCGCCCCCGAGCACCGCCTCGTCGCTGCGCTGTCCTCCCCGCATCACCCCTCTATGCCGCCGCTGATCTCCGTCGTCTCCCTTTGCCTCACCTCTCCGTCCCCTCTCCCATGCGTCCGCCGCCTTCGTCGGCCTCGTCCTCACCGCGCCGCCTCCTTCCTCGCTGAGCCCCTCCTCGCCGGAGCCGCCCTATCCTCTTCCGCCGAACCGCCGTCGAGCACCCCGCCGCCTACCCGAGCCACGGCCTCTGCTCCACCTCGTCTCCCGTGCCTGGCCCCGAGCGGAACCCCCGCTCGGCCTCTGCCTCGGCTGCCTCGCTGACACCCGCCGCCAGCCGCCTCCCTGGCCGCTACAGGTCTGCATGCTGCCGCCGCGCAGTCCTCATCGCCCGCCACCCGCCTTCCTGGTACCCGAGCGCTGCCCCGCGCAGTACTTTGTCGCGTTGCTAGCGGGACCCGACGTCGCTGCCTAAGACGTCCCGCCTCTGCCTCAGATCCTTGCCACGTTGCTCCTACATACCATGTATCCTTGTCGTGAAGTATGAGCCGACTACCCCTTTGCTTCGTGTGGCAGTGTTTGTCTCAGTACCCATCTTCGTGTATGTTTTTGTTGAGGTGTCGTTCGGTCCAAGACCATGTTCGAGACCCCGCAGCGCACCGTCATCGATATTCGAGCCACCACCGACCATAGAGTTGCAAGAGGAAGATGAACCGAGGGACTGCGCCGAGAACGGTACCACCAGAAGACTGACGGTGCCGTAACCCAAGTCCGGCGCCAACAAATGAAGTTGGAACCACCAAGACCTTCGTCACGGTACGCCAAGTTCTCCACCCGGATCCCAAGACCGACACCGTCACCGAGGACTACGACAAGATCGTCCCAACCCGCCAAGTTCGCCTAACCGGACACCGTGCGACAAGATCTACTTCACGGATCCAAAGACCCCGGTACCCGATCCACTCAAGTTCGCCATCGACGGCAAGATCGACACCGACCAGGGCGAACCCGATGATCCTCCGATGCCAAACCAAGTCCTTCGACAACCTCCGAAGACCGATCTCATCGAATCGAACCTTGCCTTTCCGTCGAACCCTGAGTTCGACCCGAACCCCCGGAACCCAAGATCTTCCGAACCCAGATGTGTGACCCCTTTCCGAGCCTCTATTTTATAAATGCTATATATAAATCTGTCGCATATTAAATTGTTCATCTCGCATGCATATCATGTGGGTTAGGGGCATTATGTCGATTCACCTCATAATTAAATATGGATTCCATATGCGGGATACTTTTGTCTTATTCCGGACTCCATTTAAATTGGAGTAGCGAACCAATGCCATGTTTTGCCTTGTTAATACAACATTTAAATTACGGGGGTTCTAAACAACTCGAACCTATTAATTAATTGTCGGGACCCCGGTTCCTCTTAATATTGCCTAGTTGCACCGCATCTTTGCCATGCCATGCATCATATCATAATCATGTCGGATCTTCTGTCGTAGTATTAAATAGTGCATCCGGTGTTTCTTTTAGTGCTTTGATTCTGCGCGGATTAGACCGATGAGTGAATGCGAGTATCGACAAGTTCTTTGGATATGAATCTCCGACAGTGTTTCCTAGGCGAGCATCTCTTCCCCTTCTACCTATTTTGCATTTATAGTCTTTATTTCCTCCTGTTGATCTATTGCTATCCGTGTCGTGATGCTTTAGTTTCCGTACACCAGTTATATCCCGTGCAGCCTCTATATTGCCTTGGACACCTCCTATTACCTGTGTTTGGTAGATAGCAGGCCTTGCGAGTCGTAGTTGCTTGCTCAGGTGCGATCTCGTGTTGTCAAGTACCACAGTTGTTGGAATGCTGGCAGATGTTTATTGGTGGACATGCTTGTCGGTGGAGATGATCATGACTTTAAATACAACCATTAAAATGCTAGATATAACTAATGTAGAGGCATCAGTGGGCAATAGATGTTATTTGGTTCTTCCACGCTCACTTGTGTCCCGTAGGACCCCGAGTACTTGATACATGTTCCTTGATTTTTCGCACTATCCACATCCGGGAGGCCTTATGGACCCCCCTGAACCAGAGCTTGATTCATTTCTATTTCTTGGGGCCACAAACTAGTTTGGGGTTTTATTTACTATCCTGTACTTATGCCATGTTTACTGCTTTATTTAAGATTGTGCGTGGAGCACCTGTACTGTTTAGGATTGCGGAGTGTTTTCGCGGTATCGACAAGCCCAGTCACACTTTCGGGTTCCCAGTCGTTTACAGCCATTGGCGCAAACCTTGGGTCTGTCTCGAAGCCGGCCAACTTTGTTGCGGGTAGCTTAATGGGGTGGCCCCCTGAAATATTTATGAATCTTGTGATCGCTTTGTCGTGAATGCCTCATTGGGTTTTGAGTTGGTTTTTCCGAGGTTGATCGAGTGTGTGTTGCTACTTGTGCACCCCTGCAGGGTAAAACTTTCTGAAAGCCATGTCCGCGGTTATGGACGACTTGGAGCATAATATCTCGATCATAGACAAGCATAACTAAAGTAGTGCTATAAACTGACTTAATATATGACTAGTAATCAGATTCAACTATAACGGAATGGGTATTAAAATGCCAACCACTGGTGGATCTGGGTTGTTTTGTGACATGCTATACCTGCCTAGTAAGTATTGCAACTCCAATGGAATGTGATAAAAGTGCCAACACTGCTCGGTTTTGGGATTTCTCAGGACAATTATATCTGACTAGTAAATGTTCCAACCACCACAGAATGGTTAATTAAAACTGCCCACTACTTATGCTTCTGGATGACTCATGCTATCTATACCTGACTAATAAGTGCTTCAGCTATAATGGAATGAATAAAATTGCCAACTGTGTGAGTTCCTTGGTCCGACTTCCTCGTTTGGTCTCGAGGGGGAAAATACCAGGATGGGTTTGTTTGGTGTTAGTTTCAGGTTGGATCCAAATAGGTCTTTCCTTATCCCTCTCTGATAACCGCCAGTTGTATCGAGTCTCTATAGGTTGTTTAGTGTCGCTGCGCTGCCGCTTCAGTCCACCATACCTATGTAGGCGAGAGCCGCCGAATTCTAGCCTCGCCGTGTACTGGCCTCAGTACTGACGCTCCTCTTTTTTATTTGCCCTTTGTCGGCACCCCTTTTGTTTTAGCAGGTTTGAGATCGCCGTCGTTAGCAGGGTTACCCTTCCGGCTTGGCCTAGGCAGGGTTATGGACGCCATTGGTTATTCTTCAGGGCTCTTAGCCCCATTTGCATCTTGTCCGTAGTCGGACGCTCTATCGTTTCAAGGTGATTTGGATCTTTGTATTGTATATCTGTATTCTTGACTCATGGAGTCGTTGATGTATATAAATTGTCTGTGGGTCCCATCGAGGACTGATGTGTAATGGTATTACTTCGTTTTCCACCCGCACGAAAGTGCCTGGTGGGCGTCCTTAAATCGTTTCTATGCGGGTTTGGCGGAAAGGGCTAAAACTTGCATAGGGCCGATTCGAGGGTGTTACACTTCACTACACATTCGCTTCCCGATGATTCGATAATCTATGTCTACTAGGGAAAAAGAAGCTATACTACATCCGTAATCCGGATCAAAGGTATCACCGAGGTAAACAATGAAGAGCTTACATCTAAGGTAGACGGATTACTCAACATAGTAAAGGGTAATGAAGATACCCAAGTTAATGCTATCGCTACCGATGTTAATGATATTAATTTTATAGCTCACACTCCTTATAATCCTGCAAGGAAGAACCAAATTTTTGATTCTAATGTTCAAAAACATTACTCTAATCCTACAGGAGCTCCTTACAATAATTATGATGATCATAATGGATAAAATCATGGCAATCTCTCGTTTGAGCAAACTGTTAGAACTTTTATGCAAGCTTAAACCGATCAAAATAATATGCTTATTAAAATTACGGAGGACCACGAAAGTAATATAGGAAAATTATCTAACCAAGCCATTACAATTAGAAATGATGTACAGGCTCTACAGAAAAGGACAAAGACCGTAGAGGCTCAGTTGGTCAAGGTAGCCGAAAGCCAAGGTTTCATACTAGCAAAGTTTGCTAGGAAGCCCGAGCCAAATCTGATAGAAGACCTCAAGATGATGAGGGTGGTAATAAATGAAGAGAAGCTTGAAGAGCTGGATTATAGCAACGCGCCAACACCTGAATATATTGTGGAAGATCTACTAACGATGATCACTGTGAAAAATCCCGGTATAGAACAAGTTAATGATGCTATGTACCAACAATTTATTTAACAAGTAGCATCTAAAGTTCGAGATTTAGAGATGGAGTATAAGAGACTAGCTGATAAGCTTCCTGCTAAGCTAGATGATATATTTGAGCCCACTATTAAAACTAAGATTGGGGTCAATGAGATATCTGCACTTTGTGATCTTGGTGCAAGCGTCTCAACGATTTCCAAAAGACTATTTGACAAGTTAAACTTGGGGCCATTTATAATTACTGAATTAAGACTCCATTTAGCTGATTCAACTTGTAAACAAACTGTTGGGATAAAATAAAATATAGTTGTTGAAATTAAAGATAGTCCCGCTCTTATTAATCTTGTTATTGTGGACATGCCTGAAGATCCCGTAACACCTATAATTCTAGGTAGGCTCTTCCTAAGTACCATTAAAGCACTAATAAATTTACATGAAGGAAATGTGAGAATAGAATTGATCCTTTTATAGTCCACTTTCCTAGGAAGAAGAAGGCCAAGCCTAATAAAGATGATGATATAATTACTTTAAAAGCCAATTACTTTGGAGTGGAAGTTCCACTCATTAAATCTAAATGATCACCATCTGGGTCAAGCTAACTGACCTTAACTAGAAGTCCTTCATGGGAGGCAATCCATGTGAAATAAAAGTTTTTATCATCCATACAAGCATTGATATTGGCAATGGCGGCTTCGATAGCTACTTCAACTTTATCTCGCCGATGCCTAGATTTATCATTAATTCCAAGCATCAAGCACAAGTTCTCTTCCGCTATAGGAACATCAATTTCATTTTCATTTGCCAGGTGGTATCTCAATCTGTAACCAATCAATCACTATATCAATTGAACTACTTCCTTCATTGAATTGGGGTAGATTAGAAGTAGACAAGTCGGTACTTACTACGAAACAAAATAGAAAAATTCAGTTTGCGAGGAAACAAAATCGCTACAAATTCAACAGTAGCAATCAAAGCATATGTTCATACGTATGTTTTGTCGGATTGTACAGCGCATTAAAATTAAAACCAGTCTGTTGTTTGCAGACTGAATTAATTACAAAACCATCAATTACACAATTGCATCCGTGTATCACCACATGGTTTCATAGATACTACTGAATTACCATAGAAGAATTATGGGTAGAGATCATTTTAACCTGAATGTGAACCACACCTACGACCATCGGGGAAAAAAAGTAAAAATTATTAGGCAGAGTGAAACGACCATGGTTAGATAAGACCCAAGAACCAGCTTCAGATTTCAGTTGGTCAAGTACTAATTGGAACGGTTTGTAAGCACATTGCGTGAAGAGATGTTGAATATCTTTACTAAGGGAAATAGGGCAAAAAATCATGGGAATGACGGAAGGTCAAGGGAGAGGGTTGGGTACCTTGATCGTGGCTGCAGTTCATGGTCGCTGATCATGGCTGCGCCTCTCGTAGTCTGGCTGCTGCTGTTGGCGGCACTCCGTTGAACAAAGGGAAAGAGGGAAAGAGATGTGACTAATAGATCAGACCTGGTCTGGTTTGCCCAAGAGGTACATAGCTGCTGTATTTTACCATGTATATCCAAGTTAAAATAATTAATATACCTGTAGAAGGAGAAACATGACAAATTATAAAGGTAACAGTCTGATTGTGGCAAATAGTAGAAGACAAAGTAATGTGTGGCAAATTATAAAGACACAGAGTAAAACGTGGCAAATAGTAAAATCTCATGCAACGCTGGCGGGTCACCTTCGTATCATCGACCCTGCCGTCAGCATTAGTTTCTCTTCTCTTTTTTTCTTTTCTTTTTGGGCTGGTTTAATATAACTGGAAAACGTGTTTCAGATTGCTCTTCACATGCCGTACCAATACAGTGAACCCGTTAACAGACCAGCGGTCTTGACCCGGTTTGACTGATCATCGGGTTCGATCTGCAGAACTGTAAACGGGTTGGTCTGGGGCCGGGTTCGATTCAGGAAACTGTCCCAACCCACCCAGCTTTCCTTCCAGTCGAAATCCTCAAGGCGGTCGTGGCGGCGCATCGGTGACGGCGCGGCGGGGAGGTGGAAGGCGCCAGCGGCGAGAGCGAAGCGGAAGTGGGGAGGGAGCTGGGGACGCGGAAGTGACTGCAGGACGAGCGCGGCGGCGCATCGGCGTCTGTCACCGACGGCGAGGCATACGCCTTGTCACCATACTCGCGGCCCTCCGCGTGGCACAGGTGACGCATGCAGCGGCCTCGCCTCCTCCTCCCCGTGTTTGTTGCTATTATCCACTCGGAACTCAGATCGGCGCCTACGAGATGAGCTGGGTTACCTCTAAACAGTGCCGGATTAAACATGCGAACGAATTTCTCGAGGATGGCATACAATACTGTCACTATAGTTAGTTACTATACGCTTCTTGTAGTCAACTTCAGTATATCCTGCTAACAATAATATGTTGGATTGAAGAAGTGGAATCTCATCTTGAATTATGCAATGTTTCTTTTCATGAGGGTGACGCTCTATCAGTTTTAGGCGCTATGGGCGCTTGATAGTTAACTTCATATTGCAATTGCGAAGTTTTGTAGTAGATTATAGGATGGAAGACATGCTCAACATCTCAAATATTGATATTTTCTTACACTTGCTAAACTTAACAGTCATGGTCGTTTATGTATCCGATGTGATCTTTTTATGTGACAAATGCCAAAATAGATTTAATTATTTTATGGTTGTTGCATGTAGGCAATTGTGAAGGAAAGTGGTGATCTAAACAACAGGTTGATCCCTTCAATCTGGTTTCACAAGCACTTCAAAGAGTGAGTGGTCTGAGTGTCCGATGTACAGAAGCAAAGAAGAGTTGGTTGTTCCTGCAGCTGCTCAAGCGAAAATAGAATCACACGAAATTGATCCTGTTTTTTTGTTAAATCTGGTGATGTGATTAAATGCAAGACTGCTGCTGATCCCAGGGACACTGAAATGGCTGATGCGCCTAGAAATCCAGCACATAATGATCCAACAGGACTACAAACCATGAAAACTTTTGAATCTGAAGGAAATCAACCTGGGGATGCTTTAGATCCACAAAACAGGTCAAAGAATGTTAGAGGAGTAGAAGCCAATTTTGCTTTGAAGCTTGCAAACAACCCTGCAAAGAGATCTAGGTTGGATGAACACAAAGTAGCAATGCTGGGTAAAAAGCGAGCCAGGCAAACTGTCTTAATTAATGACGAGGATGCAAAGCAAGCTGGCATAGGGACAATATCAACACCCAGAAGACCGTCTCGTGGTGCTGGTGAAGGAGCTGCAGAAGCACAAAACCAGGTGGTCATTAGGGATCAGAGGCAAGCTGAAAGGATGGGGTCAGAACGAAGTAATTCTGCTGCTCCAGATGACCAAAATACTGTATCCAATGGTGATTTTGAGTTGGTATCTCAGGGCTGGTCAAATAAAATGAATGCTGAAGAACCCCCCTCAGATGGGTGTGGACAATCTGTGCCAAGGCAGGCTTCTTTGAGGCAAACTATGGATTCCAAGCAGTTCAAGGGCCGACCAGTCTCTTCTCACAGAGCAGTTGTAACAGGACAGAACACTGCAGATCAGAAACCTGCCAACAAGAGGTCTCTTGTTTCCAAGAAACAGGCTTCAGCAAATAATACGCAATATCACGACACATCTATTGAACGACTTCTACAGGAAGTGACAAGTGATAAGTTCTGGCACAATCCAGGTTAGTTCTCCTATATTTTCCCTCTTTTCTTTTGGATTTTTTGAATTCAAGTAACATGGTAACACCATTGCTTAATCTGGAAAATTATGTGCTCTGCCATTAGAATATGCATTACTTTTGATGTGCTTGCTTAATCTGAAATTGTTGGACACTGGGTTAGCATAGCAGTGGTGTCCTAGGAGAGTCTGGAATATTCCAGTGAGTGTTGGAGTCTGAGTTAGTGTAGTACTACTCTGGTAGAGTCTAGAGTATTCTAGGGAGTGTACGTATAGTAGTAGTGTCCTACTAGAGTCTAGATCATTCCAGTGTATGAGTGAAGATGTAAGGCTAAGTCGTGCTATATATATAAGAGGGTGTGGAGGTCCAAGGGATCAAGCACATCCAGAAATTTCCCCCCAAAACCTACATGGTATCAGAGCTAGGTTCCTCCTCCTTACCCTAGCCACCACCGTTCCACCACTGCAGCACCCACCCCGGCTCTTGTTGTCAACAACAGCAGGCACATTGTAGTCACCCAAGCGGCAGGAGGCCGCACCCCGTTGCTCTCTGCAGGCAGTAGCCACCTCATGCTGCACGGTGCGTTGTGTGAGGCTTGGTTGCTGCTCTGCGCGAGGGTTGTTCAGAAAGCTAGTTAGAACGGTGCAATTGAGGTGCTGATAGGAGGATAGTAAGTTGGTGAGGTTGGATTTGGGGACCAAGAGAAACTGAGGATGGAGGAGGACCTATGATCTGGTCGGAGATGAGCAGATGCAGAGGCGATGCAAGCAGTTGTGTAGGAGCTGGTGGAAGCCTGCAGCATCAAGTGAAGGTATAGGGGAGTGCTCCATGCAGGTGGCTCCTAAGGTGTTGCTGGGCAAGATTTGGTTTCAGGAGGAGGTAGGTGCTATTGTTGTGTTGCAACAGAGAAGAAGAGTCCAGGAGGGAGCGGCTGCTGCTGTGAGGAGCAAAGGGAACAGAGCTTGCTGCTAGGAGAATAGGAAATAATGTAAAGGATCTAAGAGAGAGATGGTAGAGGCCGGGCGTGGTGACCGGGGTGAAGATAGTTGAGGCAAGATGGCCGGAGGGTTGATGGAGAGGAGGTAGAGGTCAAGGTTGTGACAGTGTTGAAGAGGTGGAAGTCATGTGGAGGTCAGGAGAGTGGAACTGTGGATAGCTGACCAGTTAGGTGAGGCGGCTGTGGCTCTGTAGGAGCTGTTGTTGAGGTGAGGCAGCCGTGGTTCTGCAGGAACCGGAGTTGATGAAGAGGCAATGGCGATGCTCAAGCTGATGATGGAACGCGTGTGGTGCCGCCGTTGTAGGCGCCGGTGTGAGAAGGCGCACGGTTGGAGAGGCAACAGTGAACCAACGCAAGAAGGATTAGAGGTGGCTAGCTTGATGCAAAGTTGTGCATGGTGATGTGATATTGAGGCGGCATGTGGCGGAGTTTGAATGGTCAGTGTCGAATGGGTGCTTGATGGCAGATGGTGAAAGACCAATGGAGCAAGAGCTAGAGTAAAATGCTCTCATGCATTTTGTTCTTGTAAACTAGATTTGTAATGGTCGTAGCAAGTGTTGTGAAGTTGTAGCAAGATGGCCATGGTGGTTACCCATGCCCATCTTGAGGGGGAGTGTTGGACACTGGGTTAGCATAGCAGTGGTGTCCTAGGAGAGTCTGGAATATTCCAGTGAGTGTTGGAGTCTGAGTTAGTGTAGTACTACTCTGGTAGAGTCTAGAGTATTCTAGGGAGTGTACGTATAGTAGTAGTGTCCTACTAGAGTCTAGATCATTCCAGTGTATGAGTGAAGATGTAAGGCTAAGTCGTGCTATATATATAAGAGGGTGTGGAGGTCCAAGGGATCAAGCACATCCAGAAATTTCCCCCCAAAACCTACAGAAATATTTATTGCTTTGTGTTCCATATTCTAGGCTGTTCTATTTTGCTCAAGGTCGAGTTCTTTGTTTTTCTTCTCATGTTCAATACCGTGGCACTTTTTCCCCTTAATGCGTACCTTGTACCTGATGATTGCATCTTCACAGTTCCAGCATTGATGTAAAAATCCCTGTTTACTCACATGCCCTTCATTTGACAAAGAGCATTTTATATTTTCATCTAAACAGACGAATCACAACTTCAGTCTGTTCCTGGAAGCTTTGAATCTGCTGAGGAGTACATTAGCGTTTTTGAGCCTTTGCTTTTTGAGGAATGCAGAGCTCAGCTATACAGTTCATATGAGGAGTCTCTTGAGGCTGTATCAAGGGATGCACATGTAATGGTGCGCGTGAAAACCGTTGAAAGGCGTGAAAGAGGCATGTTCTACTTCTTTTTGTATTGATGGCATGTCTCGTAACAATTATAATAATTGCTGCACTCTTATTTCTCACTGCAATTGCCTGACTATTATGATGGTTGATGTGCACAGGATGGTATGATGTTGTTGTTCTACCAGCACATGAATGTAAATGGACTTTTAAAGAAGGCGAAGTCGCAGTTTTGTCATTTCCTCGGCCTGGTCCAGGTAGCTCTACTGTATTCCTTTTCTAGTTATGTATTAAGTGTGCAGATTTTTTACTCTCAAGGAACTGTTTGGCGAACTGGGCTCATGTATCCATTTCTTTGTTATTTAGCTTCCCAGTCAAGTAAGTCTAATACGAAGACTATTGGTTCAAACCAAGATACCGAGTCAGAGTGTGGACGGCTTGTTGGTAGAGTTCGGCGCCATATGCCTTATGATACACGTGATCCCATTGGAGCAATTATCCGTTTTTATGTTGGGAATTCATCTGATTCTAGCTGGTAATTCGCGATATCATTGTTGTTTAGCTTGTCCTATACTGATAAAACCATATATTCAATGTTTTTGAACTAGCTTTTGTTTAACTTGGTTTTATCGAACCTTGCTGCTAGTTCCTTACACCTAACTGTCGTTCTTGAAGATTATGTTACTGCAAAAGTTAATACCTCTGATGTAGTTTGCTGATTAAGACTTCCACTTTGCTCACATTGTCTGTAAATGAGATTTCCTGTAAGATAGATTTATTAAATTGATCACAGGAACATTTTTTTCTTACTAAGGGTTACTTGTGACAAACAGTGGTCTTTTTTCCACTAGCAAGCAATTAAATCGAACAGTTGGAATGCATACCTGCTCTGCAACTTATTGCAGCTTCCTACTCCCTCCGTTGCATAATATAAGATGTTTTAGCTTTGTGAAGATAATGTAGCTAGACGCCTTTTAGTGTGTAGGTTCGGAGAGGTTCACTCCGAATCTACACACTAAAAGATGTCTAGATACATTACCTTCACAAACCTAAAACATGTTATATTTTGAAACGAAGGGAGTAGTTCTTAATGCTGACAACCATATCAGCCCGTTGCCCTATTGGATGAATTTAAGCTACACCCCAGACTAAACCTTGCTCATCCGAACAGGCTTTGCCGTAAGGTTCATGGGTCAATCAATTTTCTTAGGTTTTGGCTGCTAGGATGATAGGTTCAAGTTAAACTCATATTTCTTTGCTAATCTTGCTTGATTTTATGAACACTATTCTTGACCCTTTATCTACTGTTTATACATATGTTAACTGAATCCTGCACTTACTGTCATCATCTTATTATTCCTTCTTTTGTGTTGTAATTGCAGCAGTGGGACTAATGTTCTGGGGAAACTCCAACCTCAAAGCACATGGTATCTAACTGCTCTTGGTTCTCTTGCAACAACACAAAGGGAATATGTTGCGTTGCATGCATTCCGTCGTCTTAATGTGCAGGTGATGTATACTATATTTAGTTAAGTTCTATCTGCCTTCTTGGTTATTATTTTGCAGTTGTTTTGATCAAAATCTTTCCATCAGATGCAAAATGCAATTCTTCAGCCAAGCCCAGAGTACTTCCCCAAGTATCAGGAGCAGCCACCTTCTATGCCGGACTGTTTCACTCCAAACTTTTCTTGTCATCTCCATCATTCATTCAATGGGCCTCAGCTATCAGCAATCCATTGGGCTGCAATGCATACAGCTGCTGGCACAAGCAATGGAGCAGTGAAGAAACAAGAACCATGGCCTTTCACATTGGTACAAGGTCCTCCAGGGACAGGGAAAACCCATACTGTTTGGGGAATGCTAAATGTTATTCATCTTGTTCAGTATCAACGTTACTATGCTGCTCTGCTAAAGAAACTTGCTCCTGAAAGTTACGAGGAAATTAGTGATAGTTCTAGCAATGTTTCAGAGGATGTTGCTGCAGGCTCAATGGATGAGGTTTTGCAGAGCATGAATCAGAACCTGTTTCGCACTCTTCCCAAGCTTTGCCCCAAACCACGGATGCTTGTTTGTGCCCCATCAAATGCTGCAACAGATGAGTTGCTTGCTCGAGTTCTTGACCGTGGCTTCATAGATGGTGAGATGAGGGTCTACCGCCCTGATGTCGCCCGTGTTGGAGTTGATTCACAATCCCGTGCTGCACAAGCTGTTTCAGTTGAGCGACGCACGGAACAGCTTTTAATGAAGGGACGTGATGAGGTAATTGGTTGGCTACATCAGCTAAAATGCCGTGAGCACCAGTTATCGCAGGAGATAGCTATTCTGCAGAGGGAACTTAATATGGTTGCACAGGCTGGTAGATCCCAGGGTTCATTCGGAGTAGATCCAGATATGCTTGCTCAAAGGGATCGTAACCGTGATATTCTGCTTCAGAAACTTGCCGCTTCAGTGGAAAGCAGGGATAAAATACTGGTTGAGATGTCACGCCTGCTGATATTAGAAAGCAGGTTCCGCGTTGGCAGAAACTTCAATCTAGAAGATGCTAGGGCTAGTCTGGAAGCCAGTTTCGCCAGTGAAGCGGAAATTGTTTTTACTACAGTATCAAGCAGTGGCCGCAAGTTATTTTCTGACCTTAGTCATGGATTTGATATGGTTGTTATTGATGAGGCTGCTCAGGCGAGTGAAGTAGGAGTCCTCCCCGCACTTTCACTTGGTGCAGCTAGATGTGTCTTGGTTGGTGATCCACAACAGCTTCCTGCCACTGTTATTAGCAAAGCAGCTGGAACTTTACTCTACAGCAGGAGTCTTTTTGAGAGGTTTCAGCAAGCTGGTTGCCCTACAATTTTGTTGTCAGTGCAATATAGGATGCATCCCCAGATCCGTGAATTTCCATCAAGATACTTCTACCAAGGGCGCCTTACAGATAGTGAAAGTGTTGCCAACTTGCCCGATGAGGCTTACTATAGAGATGCACTAATGGCACCATATGTTTTCTATGACATCTCACATGGCCGTGAGTCCCACAGGGGCGGGTCATCTTCGTACCAGAATGTTCATGAAGCGCAGTTTGCATTGCGTTTGTATGGTCATCTTCAGAAGTTCCTGAAAGCTAATGGTGGCAAGAGAGCATCTGTTGGTATAATCACTCCATATAAGTTGCAACTGAAGTGTCTTCAGCGGGAATTTGCGGAGGTTATGAAGACTGAGGAAGGGAAAGATATCTACATAAACACAGTTGATGCTTTTCAAGGCCAGGAGCGTGATGTGATTATTATGTCATGCGTCCGTGCCTCTAACCATGGTGTGGGTTTTGTTGCAGATATACGCCGTATGAATGTTGCTCTCACTCGAGCTAGGAGAGCTCTATGGGTATGCTTTGTGTCCTCCTTCCAGAAATATGCCTCAATTTATTCCTAGACTTATGCTATCAGGCTAATAGTCTTTGTTGTTTTTTCAGGTTATTGGTAATGCAAATGCCCTGATGCAGTCAGAGGACTGGGCAGCACTGGTAGCAGATGCGAAGGCGAGGAAATGTTTCATGGACTTGAGTAGCATTCCTAGTGACTTCCTACCCATGAACAATTCTTCTAACACCCGAGGCACGAATTCTTCAAACAACACGAGGAACATGAGAGCTAGTGGACCAAGACCGATGCATTTCAACATGCTTTCTGAACCCAGGATTGGCATGAGAGCCGGTGACGATGATCATTCCAACTCTTTCCCGAGAAACGGTAGTTACCGGAACCAAGATGTTCGCCCTGGTGATCGGTCTGGGGATAATTTGCAGTTTGGGACGAGCTGGAGGCCGAATTCGTCCAATGATCCAAGGAGACAAGTATAGGGAGAAGATACTGCCGGTTGCAACTTTTTGTGTGGGATGATGCAGCAAGGTGTTGCCTGTTGGGAAGATGTGCACCACGGGTAGTGGTCATGTGCAGGACCAGACAACCAATTCCCCATGATATGGCTAGACCTCTCGGTGGGGGGTTGCAGTCATAGCTGCCACGACTAGCTAACTTGATGCTGTCGGCTGGGCGATGGCTCTTGATTTTTGTCAGGCCACGGAACAAAGAAAGTCTGCCTCAGGCCCTTGGTGTTCTGGAACCACGCAGGACGTGTTATGCCCATTTACATCGACTGGGCTTGAGCGAGGCTGTCAGCTGGACAGACATTTGTCTGGCATTTTGCCACCTGCTTATTGCTCATTTTTGCATAGATATATATGTTATACGCGAGCAGGCATTTTCATTTGGAAAGCCGCCCTATGGCTGCTGGTGAATATGGGGATTTTCGTTTGGGGAGACTGCAATGGCTGGTAAGCCTTCAAGCTTTGCTGTTAGAGCTGCTAGCTGCGAACTTTCGTGCTTGACATGCACTGTATAATCAGTTTGCTCGCGTACACAGCGACACATCGCTTCTTCTGTGGCATCGATACGCCGTAGGCCCTGTCTGTATGTGCAAAGTCGACATCTTGAGAAGCTGCGTTATTTGATTCAGCTGCCCTGTTTGTCACCTACGGTATGTTCTGTTGCGTTTGACATGATCGTTGGTTGGTTCCTGAGTGCTGTGGTGTACATGGAAGGTGCTTCTGTCTTTGCAGTTGATTCCCTATTCTTTCAGTCCTGACTTCACTTTGTCTAGATACGCTTGTATGTAGACATGTTTTAGTGTTAGATACACGTGTATCTATACAAAATGAAGTCATTTATTTTGAGATGGAGGGAGTGGTAAGTTTTCGTCAGTATGAGGGAGGCCCCACAGTGCCGTGTGATGGCCCCGAATGTTCTTCTCGTCTGGCATTGGTTTTTTTTTTTTTTTTTTGGCTTTCGCTAGCAACAGCTAGATCGTTAGACACCAGCTCTCGATCAGACAGACTAGTGCCAGCCGTGAGGGCAACAAATTTACCCAGCAAAACAACATCATTAGTCTTGACTCCAGCAACCTTCTTCACTTTGCCTTTCTGTGCAAAAGCTGTCCCTCTTCTCGTTCTGAATGATCCACATGAACCTCGATAGCCACCACCTCCGCTTCGGTATGGCGAGTTCCAGTGAGAACGCAGAGATCATTCAGAATGCTGGAGTCATGTGCATACGAACGCAGGGATTTCTAGGTCAATAAGAAATGGTCAATTTAGTCATCCAAGATCAGTTCTCTTATAATAGGGGAGAAAGGCAATCGGGCGCCCACGTAAAAACTACTGTTGTGTTTCATCAGTAATATAAAAAAAGTCTTGTTGTACCTTTCAGTTTGTAATCCTCCGGCAATGGAAATGAATAATTGCAGTTATTACTATGTACCGTCGAAATCTTCTAAAGGGATCAACTTCCCACTACTGTTGATCAAAAAACATCTCACCACTGTGGTGGACGCGTCTTTAAGCGAGAACAAGGGCCTTATCAACAAATAAGTACGAAGGCTCTCAAGTGCAAGTGCAACACGAACCATGGCATGCACAGCGGAATTCGATTCTTTTTTCTTCTTAGTATCTGAATTTTGCAGCAATATTAGCAAGAAATAAGGAGTTTCGTATCGGAACTACTACACCGATGACAAAATATTGCCCGATGCTTGTATGATCCCACATAGGGTGGCACCTTGCACTTTCATGCCACCGATGGACGAGAATTGATCTTGCTCAGTCGTACAAGAATCATGCATGTGGGATGTGTCGTGTGTATAGCACTATTCATTTTGTATTGAAATGTAAAAAGTCCGCTTTTCATCGTAGAACCCTTAAGTAAGTTTTTTTTTGAACTAGGAACCCTTAAGTAAGTTTATTATCCAGTCTAAAACTTTTATTGGGTCTAAAACGAAATATTGAACTGGTGAAGAAGTTTGCATCACGTCTAACCTGAGAAAACCGATGACGTGGAATGCCCATCACTCGCCCTCTCGAAATTGACCAACTAGTTGTGTCTTCCAACTCAAAGGAAGGAGCATGGCAGCATGAATCAACAAAGATTTCTCGACAAGCGCATCAGGATGCTTGAAGGAAGATGCTTTAGAGGTAATAATAAATTTTATCATTTATTTGTGTGTTTGCTATTATGGTTATATGTTTATGCTAGTAAATGTCCCTTGTCATGGAGGGGACAATTCACCAACGGGTTTTAATGTGCTCCTACTTTTATTTTAGAGTCGGTTGCTTCTCGGTATCTTTGGATATGGCATGCTTTTTTTGGTCTTGCTGGATCCAACAACGACATCAATGTGCTTAATCAATCACCACTGTTTGTTGAGCAACTAAAAGGGCAAGATCCTCGGGTGATCTATGGCGTCAACAAGAAGCAATACCAACAAGGTTAATACCTTGTAGATGAAATATATCCCAAGTGGGTGGCATTCATAAAGTCCATACCGATGGCTCAAACACCAAAGCACAAGTTGTTTGCTCAACACACTAGTAGGGAAAGGCTCACCGCCGGCGCACCCAAATCATCTACCACCAGCGAGTTGCGGTTCGCCAGTGACCATCTCGCCGATGGTAATGCATTACAGCCGGCGAACTACACAATTCGCCGGCGATAACTGCGCATACCACCAGCGAGTATCCCAATTCGCCGGGGATAATGTCCCCTAACACTGGCGCACAGCTCTTCGCCAGGGGTAATAAAATATGTTCACCGGCAATATTATGTATCAGAGCAAAAAATGATAAATAGACAGAATACACAGCAGGAATACACAATATACAGGATAATAACAGTAAAATACATATTAACATAGGAAACAGTAGCAATATCCACCAAATATTCAATATACCTAGGACATTGTTCAACATTGGTTCATATAGCATTGTCTAGGTTTCACTCATCTTCACCCTCGTCGGAAGAGTCGGGAGGAAAGCAAGTGAAATAGATAATATCATAAGTATGGCTGAGCAAAAACTTGAACTTCCGTCCTTCTTGCATGTCGTCATACAAGATGAGGAGTCTATTCTATCCATGACCACTAAAATATGTTCGGGCCTCCTTGTTGGTGACCCTAACCTGATACGTCATATCAGGATGATTATGATGCGTCAAAGTGAGACTAAATACGACAACCTCATCTATGCTTCTATGGAGATGGTCCATGAAGCCATACCGTGCACAACAAGGAATTGACTGAGTAAAATCATAGGACAAAACAATTAGTCATGATTTTTATTGAACATATATATATATATTCACATTCTCCACATGAATTTCAGAGAATATATCGCCCTAACACCAAAGTTCGTAGGGAGCGGTATGGTAATCTTCCTGTCCATACAATGTCAACTATGTTGACCACAATTGCCGCACGCTTCTTCGCTATAATTCAATCTACATATATTGAGAAGAAAGTCACATAAAAAAATGTATGTATAGAGTAAACGACATATAATACGATGGTCTCAACTACATAGATAGCTTACTGTTAGATATCATCGTCAAGGGCCGTGTACATGTAGTAGATTGCAACTGCTTGATGAATGAGAAAAATCTTTATTTTGTCTCCGTATTACATGTCATACACATTCAAGAAGTTTATCCAGCCAGGTCCACTGAAAGTTGTCCAGATCGCTATGTTGGTGACTGTAACCACGTAACTCCTGTCGAGATTAGCATCTGACATCAAAGTGACCTCAAACACGACATCGTCGATGATGTTCTATGGAAATGGTCCATGAAGTCCCGTCGCTAAGCGCAAGGGATTGATTGAGTAAAGCAATAACAATACAACAAAGTTCATGGTTTATTTTTGATTCTATATAGAGACATCCATGATATCTCACAGAGCACATACCGTCATAGCCTCAAACCTGATAGGGAGCACTATGGGGAACTTATTGTCCATGCACCTCCCCAATGGTTGTGCATAGTTGTTGCACACTTGATCCATTCTATATTTATCTAGAAAGAAGACGCATAGTAAACATAGCTATAAAGTAATTAAGTAGCAGGAGAAGTCATATATGACAAGTAGCTGATCCACGTCTAGCAGGATAAGTAATATATGACAAAGTCTAGCGGGATAAGCCTAAAATAATATATGATAAAGTCTAGCTAGATCAGGCATCGTCGTCGGACGATAAACCTAAGGAATCTAGGTCATCAGACGGCGTGAGTGTGACGGTGAAGTCGTCGGGGCTGAACCCGTAGTACGGGCCCTGAGGGCACGCGGTGGAGGAGCTCGCGCAGTCAGACCTAGAGGGACCCGCCTCCTGGACAGGTTGCTGGGGCGTAATGGTCGCCAAGACCTCGTACTGCTGCGCCATCATCGTAGGATCCTCGCGGAGTGTCTAGACCAAGGGGTCAACAAGCTGTCTCTCGACTAGTCGGTGCTCCTGCTCCTCCGCCATCGTGGCAACTCTCATATCCACGGGCCTATTCTGAATAGCCCTAGATTGATCCTCGGAGAAGTTTAGGATCTCCCTCGCCCCGAAGTGCTAGACTGCCATGCAGTCGTAGGCACGTGCCACCTCCTCGGGGGACCGCCATGTCCCAAGGTGGCGCCCAACCCCATCGACGGTGATATTAGCCTCCCAAGTGGGGATTCTCGTCGGCTTCTTATACACACCACAATACTTTGGCTGTGACTGCGACATACTACTTAAACAGACAAACAAACATATTAGTAAAAACAGTGTACAAGTAACTGAATCATAGGAAGTAGATTACAAGTGCAAGTACAACCTTTTCTGAAAACCTTTTCTGAAAAGTACAAGTATAAGTACAAGTGCATCAACTGTTTAAGTACAAGTACAAGTGTAATTCTTCATTCAGTACAAGTACAAGTGCAACATTTTCTGAAAACCTTCATCCAGTACAAGTCATCAATTGTTTAAGCTACCTAGGAAGTAGATTACAATAGTGGCAAGGGCATTTAAATAAAACCACTAGCTAATTTAAATAAGCAAAACATACAAAAAGAGAAGTTGATAATAAGCAAGTAAATCCCACTTAGCTACCCTTTCTTTTCCCTCTCTCTTTCTAAAACTGAATTTTGCGGTTACGTACAATAACAGTTGCTTTTGCGGTTAGTAGTATAGTAACAATGAGTTCTTGGCATTTTATCATAGGGAGGGCCACGTGTGTCCCAAGGATCTAGAGATGATTGCTAATGCTATAGTTGAACGGTGTCATGGTTGCCTCTCGCAATTAATCGTTTCTATTGGAAGCCTATTTTACTCCTTGATCTGATTACTGTTGTTGGCTTGATAAATGAGTGTGTGTTCTTGTATGTAGCAACATGAATCAAGTGTCTAATCAGTGGTAAACTAGCAGCTACATACATTAGAAAGAGATCACTGGACAGAATGAGGTAAGCTACATACATTAGTAAATTAGCAGCTACATGCAGAGTAAGAGATCAGGTAAGCTAGCATTTCACTACTACCCACTGAATTGGAAATGAGTCCCAACTGCTACCAACTGCTACCTGTTGTCTGTATGCAGTATTTTCTATGCTACCAACTACTACCTGCTGTTTGTATGCCCCGAGCGACAAGGTGACAAAGGGCATATGCATGATGAGCAAGTCTGTCAGATTAAGAAATAACTAACTATAATAACTAACTAGTACCAACCACCATAGACAAGGCTAGTGACACTGCTGCTAGTGCCACTACTGCTACATTCACTGCTGCTACATTCTACATTTAGAAAGAGCATATGCATGATGAGCGAGTCTTTAACAAATCGATCCACTACTACTACATTCTACATGACCACTGTTTCTAGGAGAATTACATGTAAAGCAATTGCCACTATCTTCATGCAATTTATGAAGGGGTTCCGCATATGAAAACAATAATGTTTACCCTATGCCCCTGAACCCATGATGCTGCCAGGACCTATCTATTAGTAATACAGTAATGGGAGGGGCTTTTCGCGAACTTAACCTTAAAGACTGAAAAGCGGTGTCAATGCTCAGGAGAGTGTGGTTGATGTAGACGAGCCGAAGCCGACCTCAAGGTTGTGATTAAGTCCTTGCGCTCCAGCGGCTCCAACGACTTGAGTGCCTCAAGTGTGACACCTCGCGGGGAGTTACACACATCCGGTGCCTGACGATGACTCCCGCTTCCCCGATCCAAAAGTAGTTGCGGAAGTAGAGCTCCTGGATCCGAATCCCGCAGCGCGATGGCGCTCCACGGTGAAGATGTCTCTCGTTCGCGCAGTTCAAACTTGGGACCACGGTCACGAGAGAGAGAGAGAGAGAGAGAGAGAGAGAGAGAGAGAGAGAGAGAATATCAATTGGAGGTCTTCCCAAAAGTGAGAAGACCTTTATTGAATATTGTGTGTGTTTATTTGGCCAAATACCCCCACTATATATAGGGGGAGGGGAGATAATATATTATTCAATCTCCGTGGCTATGGAACACCTTCCACCTCCACTCCGGACATCCTCCGGACTTACCGAAACCATTCCGGTTTTCTCTCTACTATTCTTCGGTGATTCATCTGATCCTATAAACACTCTCTAAGCATCATCAAACCCTTAAGCGTGATACCCTACGGTTCGGGAACACTCCAGACATGGTCGGGACACTCCCGGACCAATGATCGACAGAGGGACCTAGATGGCCATGTGACCCCTGTGCGTTCTACGAAGATCTTTCGTCGCTTGAACCGGGACAGTCGTGTCTTATTCCATTTGTCTCTCGATACTTGCATTGCCCGAGATCTTATCAATGCCATCACCATGTCATGTTCAATCTCGTTACTGAACAATGCTACTTGACTCGTTCCGACAAGTGATATCCCTGTGATCAAATCACACGCTGCGTAGCTATTGGATATAACTTCTCCGAGTGGGTCCTTGAGTATCTTTCCGTCACGTGGGTGGACAAATCCTGCTCTTGACATATATTGCCTCTATGGTTTCCTCCGAGTACCTGAAGACACCTTTATAACCACTGTATTACCAAGTGGCGCTTGATGCTATCTAAGCACTCTCGGAAGACAGTGATTGATATAGCCTCATGGTCTAAGGAATAGTCTACGAGGATCCATTTCTAATCATCGTAACTTGAACTTTGTGACATGATTGGGTCACGATGTTTAGGTTGGGTATTGGTTCATCATATCATTCTCATAATGAGTTGACTCCATTTCCAACTGGCATAAATGCCACATGATCAGGAAACTGGATCATCTGTTGACCAATGAACTAGTGACTAGAGTTTCATTGGGAACCCCTGGTTGTTTATATATCACACGTGTATTGATGTTTCCACTCAATACAGTTATAGCATGATATAAAACTTAATCATAAACTTTATGAAATATAATAATAGTCCTTATTACTATTTGTATCTAGGGCATATTTCCAACAGTCTCCCACTTGCACTAGAGTATAAATAAACTAGCTGCATTTGTTCTTAATCATTGACACCATATATCCGGTACCCTGAACATGCTTGCTCATGGAAGTGGTTGAGTCTTGGGTCTGTATTTTACAGTCCCAAATCTTTTACAACTTACTAATGTCACCTTGATTGACATTAATACTTTATCATCACATGATAACATCTGTGTGTATGCATCGTCGCTATGGCAGCAGAACGAGGCCTGATTCCAGGAGTCTACAGTTACTTTAGATCAACTTCGAGGGCTTTCTCATGGGCACTGTGCCCTAGGACACATCATTCTACGTTAAAAGCGAACTAGCCCCACCATAACATTATACAACACTTTAGATGGTACCCTTATCTATTATTATAAATGTATTCATCGAAACTCGAGTGCACCCCGTGTAACTTACGATGTTTTGTTCACCTCGTTTCCTACTTGACTTTAATCGGTATTTACAGGAGTTTTCAACATATTCCCTTATAACATAACCCTTTATGATTTAATATATGTCATCCTTTATGGATTTGGAAAATATGTCTGCAGTTCTCTATTAGACACTACGGACAAACTTAGCTCAATGTTCTGTGATTCAAACTTAATCATCTTTTAAACGTTTCTTATTGGATCATATATTATGTTAAGTTACCATCATGGTTTTCTAAGATAGAACCTATGTCTCAACATAGTGGATGATGATCATCCTTTTCTTTCTTTCAACCATTGATGTTTAAACTTAATACTATTCCTAACTTGAATTATTAAGGACCATTTCCTTAATTAACTTCTATTCTGAAACCCTTTTCAGAATCCCTTAAGGAATACTACATAGTATCATAATACACTTATTATTAACTTCTACACCTTATAAATCATTATTTATTGGTACTTGCACTTTTATTCTTAACACACTTAAGAATCACTCTATAAGCTCCCACTCAAAATATGTTCCTAACATATTTGGGTATGAGTCACTACTCTTACTCAAACTATGTTCCTACATATTTGAATTTGAGACTTATATTGCTCTCACTTAAAAATATGTCATTCACATATTGTTTTAGGAAAACTTCTATAGCTCCCACTCAATTTTATGCAAATTGCATATCTACTCACTATTTTGAACAATTTCAAAATCCTTTGATCAAATATCAAACTTGGAATTTTACTATGAGATACTAGTACTTTTACTAGTTTTAAATCCACTAGACATTTAGCACACTTGAATCAAATTCCTTTGAATTCGTCTAATACTTGACAAATTGTGCTTTTTTGTCATTCACTCATTTTTCCACTATGGCTTTGCAGTCATTTGGGAAAATTCAAGTAACCCTTTTTACTTGTGAGATTCAGCAACGAATTTCTTTCTAATCTCAAGTGAATTTGGTTTTAGGATTTCTCATAATTCTAGTTTACCATTATTTCCTTAGTAGTTCGTAGGTATGTCATATTCTGGTAATCATGACAAATGATTCATAAATGTCTCTGATACGTGCATAACATATCTATAATTTTTGATGGTTTTATGCTAATAATATGCTTTTGACACTCCTTTTTGTATAAAGTTTATGATTTATTTGGACTAACCTACTAATAGTTGCAAAGGGCACAATATTCTTGTTTTACACTTTGATGTGTAGGAATTACCAAGAATACAAGTGGAAACCTTGTTGGAGTCAAATTGGGATTTTTCCAGAAATCTGTCTCAAAATTATTTTTGAAGATGGTCATGTTTAGGGTCGAAGACGGCGTCAAACGGAAAACTCTTCAACTACAAAGTTGTTGGAAATGTCACGACAAACATTCTGGACATAAAAGTTAGCTGATTCCGAGCCCGGACGGGCCTTTTAGGCCCGATTTACTGCAGCCCAAGATGGGGTGACGGGAATCCGAGAAGCTATATAAAGGGAGGAAACCTAATTCGCCCAGGACATCTCCGCTCATGAATTTGCAGCCACCAAAGCCACGTTTTTGCCTCCCCCATGGATCCCATCTCCATGGGGTAGGGCTCCTAAGAAGCCATGAAGGAAGGGAGCTAAGGGCGGTGCTCCCCCATGATACCGGCAGCGGGCAAGGAGTCCCCCGCGCCGCCGCCAGCGCCGCCGCTGCCTTCTTCACCATTTTCACCATCTTCACCGCCATCTCCATCACCTAATCCTCCTAGTATGCAGTGGTTCATCCTCCCACACACCTCTGTATCGTCCTATGTAAACATGGTGTTTGATGCTATAAGTTATAATCCTATGATCTATCTCATGTTTGTGTAGTTTCTTTGTTCTTAGATTGACTGGTTGAACGCCTTTGGTTCATTAGAGTTGTATGTTGATATGGTACAGTCCTTTGGTGTCCATTGTATTTGTGTGTGCTGAAGGAGATATGCCCTAGAGGCAAATAAGAAATAGGTTTTTATTGTCATATCTCAATTAGTTTATAATAGTTTCATATTGTGCTATAACTGTGCCAAGTAGAAACATTGGTACATGTGTGGTATGAAACAAACAAGTCCCTAGTATCCTATGTTCATACTAGTTCGTTGGTCATGAAGATGATCTGGGTTTCAAGATCATGGACATTTATGCCGACTGACAACGAGATCATATCATTGGAGAATGATGTGGTTGGACATTCCTCGAAGGATTGCAACACGATCAAGTCATATAGTTCATTGTTGCAACAGTTATACCTAGACTCCTTCTCCTTAGACCGTGACCTCATATTACTCACTGTTTCCCTAGGCTGCTTTGACTGCATCAAACATCATCTGGTAATACGGTGGCTATAAAGGTGTATGTTGGGTATTCCGAAGGAACAGTAGATGACATGTGACTGCAAGACCGGGATTTGTTCACCCACATGACGGGTAAAGATACATGCGGCCGACTTGGTGAGATTACATCTATAAATGTCGCAACATGTGACTAGGTCACGGGGATGTAATATCACGGTAACAAGAAAACATAACTTGTTGTGAACGAGATTGAACAAAGATATGGGATACCAGTGATCGGATCTCGGACAAGTTGTATCGAGAAACAAAAGGAAGAGGATGCTACATTTAGACGGTTCAAACGACATTGTCATTAGGAATGCATAGGGGTCACATGGATATCCCTGGTCCCTCTGTTGATCATTGATACAGATCATGTCTAGAGCATTCCCGAGCTGTGAGAGGATACACTTAAGGGTACGATGAGAGCGATCATTCGTAAGACGGAATCATAGAAGAGAAAGAGAGAAAGCCGGAATCGTTCCGTGGAGAGATCCGAAGTTGTTCGGAGAAAGAATAAAGGAAAAGCCCCGAAAAGTGTTTTCGGATAAATGGGAATTTAAATATATATTTATTATATGTTAATTATGAATTAATATATTATAAATAATATTTAGATTAAGATTTATAAAGTCAACTTTTATATTAGGCTAAATCCCGGAGGGAAATAGCCTAGAAATAAAACTGCAGGAAAATAAAAGGAAAAGGAAAAATAGCCAGCCCAAGTGGGCGGCGGATAATAGCCGCCGCACTGGGCGGCAGATAGTTGGGCGACGCTAGGCTGCCGCGGGCCGCCGCTGACAACCGGCCCACCCGGGGGGGGGGGGGGGGGGGCTGGGCACTGGCTGCCGCCAGGCGGGGCGAGCTGGGCCGCTCGTGGCGCCGGCCCACCCGGGTCGCGGGCACCAGCGGGCCGCCGGGGGTGGCCGGCCCACCCGGGCCACTCCTTCCAGGTCGCTGCGGCGGAGTGCTGGGCGCGGGGTGGGCCGCACCAAGGCCCACCCGGCTAGCCCCAGCATACTGTCCCCTTTTTCTTTTATCTGTTTATTTTCTGTTTGCCTATTGGGCTGAGTAGAAACAACCCATTTGGCAGTCCGAATTTCTGCTGACTTTTTTCCTTTAGTATTAGTCCCACATGGCTTAGCCTTTGAGAAAGGTACACCCCCTTAGCCTAAATAAAGGGGTGCCCATGGGTGGGATTGAACATAGAATTAGAGAAGTCCTTTGGTTGACTTTTCTCCTCCTCCCTCTCTCTATACCTCATGACCATGGCCCCAAGTCTAGGCTGTGCGATCGAGGAACACCTGCAGTACGCCGTTGAGCTGCAGGGATTCCTAGCCGGATATCAACTTCCGCACTCCTGACGGGATCGGGGAGCCGGAGGTCTCATCATGCACCGGATGTGTACAAAGACACGAGGCGCAACACTTGGGGCGCTTAAATGTCGTGAGCCGGAGCTGTTGCACGATGAAGATGATGAAGATCAAGAAGGAGCAAGGGGTGACCTGCGAGGAGCTTCGCGACCTTGAGGTCGTCTTCGAGTACGACTACATCAACCACGTTCCTCGCGGAACGTTAACCACGTACAGACTACAAGGATATGTACTCTATACGCAATGGCCGTTACCGCATTACTACATAGATAGATCCTAGGCTAGTTTCTGGGGTTTCATCGTAGGATTTTTTTTCTGCGCCAATCCCCTACACGCGCATGGATTAAACATCATAGGGTTTGTAGTATGTGCAAAAGGAAGGGGGGAGTTCTGCCGGAGTGACAGAAACCTGAGGACGCGAACCGAAACGTTGCACGTATGGAAGTAAGAGGACCACTAAACTTAAGGCTATGGTTAGGGAAACCTTAATGCATTGATTAGTACTTACGGATGTTTGCTAACAATCTAATCATATAGTACATGTAATTCCAAGTAGTGAAGCACATGTATATTTAGCCTCTCCCACATAGAAAACTGCATCGAAGACAATAAACCCGATCTATTCGCTATTTAAATTTGGACAAAGCCACCACATTACCACCACTATTCCACACTCATGGTTCTGTTAGTTTAGTGTATTTTATTGCTGCAGCAACTAGCTTTACTTTCTTGTTATTTATTATCATGCAAAGTTACCTCTATTACTCGTATTGTTGCTCTAGTTTTATTTCCTAAATAATGCAAACGTTTAGTGTGCGTAGAGTTGTATCAGTGGTTGATAGAACTTGAGAGAATATTTATCCTATTTAGCTCCTCGTTGGGTTCGACACTCTTACTTATCGAAAAGGCTACACACGATCTCCTATACTTGTGGGTTATCAAGACCTTTTCTGGCGCCGTTGCCGGGGAGCAATAGCGTGTGGGTGAATATTCTTTTGTGCACTTGTTTGTTTATCTCTAAGTAGGTTTTACTTTCAGTTTAAGTTGTTCTCTATCTTAGTATGGGTAGGGAATGTGAATTACAAAAAAAAGTTATACGTGTTACCTAAAAACGTTTTCAAAAAGGAAAGTGATTGGAAAGATGAATAATGGTTAAGTGGGGGTCGACCTTGAACACTTGTGTTCATGCCTATGAAATCAAAACAAATCTTTCTATGAAAGATTTTCAGTTAAAAACTTGTAGGAATGCATGAAGCCTTGAAAAAGAAAGATATTTCTGGTATTGATCTTAATGCTTATTAATTCGAAAATACTTGAATCTTGATCCTATGCCTAACTTAAAGGCATTAAAAAAAGTACTTATTGGAAGATAACCCAAAAGTTTTAGTTGAGTCTTGGAAGTTATTGCTTCAGTAATAACCTCTCCTTATCCTTTTTATTTGCTTTTTGTGCCAAGAGTAACTTCTAATGAGAGAGAAGTAATGCTTGTGAAAGTTGCTGTCTCGAAACAAATTTTTGTGCTTCGCTGTAAAAATTCGTGTAAAATCTCTGTACGTCGGTTTGAGCTGTAATCCAACTTTCGTTAGTTCAACACTTTTCGATTTGAGCAACAGAAGGTCTTCAAAAAAATTGGTTTCTATCTGCTGGTCTGTTTTGACAGATTTCTGCCATTATTTGCATTTGCTTCTTGTTGATTCCTTTTTGGGTTCTCTTTGGGGAATTGAGATTTTTAAGGATAGGGCTATAGTAGCTTGTGTTTTAATGGAAGTTTTATTGGTGTTGAAATTGAACCCAAATACTTATTATCTTGAGTACACTAATGTTGCCAATGAAGATTATGTGAAGTTTTGTATGAAGGAAAAATTTCAGGTGTTAAGGAAAGAATGATGTAATGAGATGAAGAATGGAAAAAGCTCAAGCTTGGGGATGCCACCACGTGTCACCCCAAGAAATATCCAAGAAGGACAAGCGTCAAAGCTTGAGGATGCCCAAGGCATCTTCTTGGAGCTTCTTCATTTTCATTTTTGGTTTTCGTTTGGTTGGTTTGCTTAGTTTGCTTGAATAAATTGGTTAGACCCCCTCTCTCATACATTAGTTTTCAAACAAGTGTGGTTTGGATTGGCAAAGAGTAGGAAAAGTTCATACTTAAGTGGTAAAAAGAGCTCGTTTTTGATGGTGGCCTATGCTTTGTCATGTCATGCTTGATATTATTTTGGATTTATGCTTAGTGATTTTTGTTGTAGCATGACATGTTATAAACAATTGAGATTGTTTAATGTGCCTTGAAAGAATCATGCGTTGTTTTAGCATATTAAAGCATAGTATTGTGGTATTCTCCTTCGATGCTTTATTTGGGTTGGCTTGGCACATGCTCACACTATGTTATGACTATCCCAAGTCACCATAGCCTTTATGATCCTTTAGTTTTGGACTTGTAATATCACTTTATGCTTTAATTAATGATGTTTTGTCGCTTTGCATGATTATGGCCATTATTGCTCTTTTAGTTGGTCGCTCCCAGTCTTTTGCTAGCCTCCATAACCAAGTATGAGTTCTACTCATGCATCCAACTCCAAATAAAACCAAGTTATCCCAAAGAGTCCACCATACCTACCTATTAGAATTTTCTATTCCAAGTATATTCATGCTTTTATCTACCTTCCGAATTAAACTTGTTATGAGAAAACTAGTGATTAAAGCTCTCATGAACTTGATGGCACACTTTACTTTTCTCGCCCCTAATAAACTTGAACCATTGTGTCATCTATGTTGTATATGCTTGCACTTATATGTTGGGGATTAGCAGAACCATGCTGTCATGGGGAACGCTTTCAACATTGCACTTGTACATTTTACCTAATTGATATCATGCTCTTTTGTCTATGGATGTCGTCGGTGTGAAATGAAAGGGGAGCTTGTAAGTCCATGCAGTTATGTATGTGTGTTAGAGAAACGCCTGGGCCGCCGGTCTAATCCATGCCTAATGATGGTGGAAACCTGCAGCGTAACCATAATGAGCAATCTATGAAGCATTCTTCTTATAAAAAAGAGATAGAGATTGAGAAAAAAAGAAAAAAAGAGATGAGAAAAGAGGAAAGAGGAAAGAGAGAAAAAAGCACCATTTTCCCATGGTAAATAAGAAGATTGCTGAGATGCTCGTTGTCTGCTTTCCTTGTCATTTTGATATGGGGATTCTTCCATATCATCGGGCAAGGAGTACCCCATTGGCGGTTCTCTATGATACACATGTACTTACTATGACAAGAACTTACCGGTAACTAAACTTGAGTAGCATGAGGAGTGGCCCTCGTATTCAAGGGACATGGGATTTCCAACTTATACTTTGTCAAGCATATACTCCATAGTTTGTTCACTTTAACCTTAATCACTTCAAGATGCTTATGATAGGGGCAATGAGAGCTGAAAGCTAATAAGTACCATAATTTTTGGAAGCTCTTTATGAGACTTGAATCCCTGCTTCCTTCTATGAAGGCCTTTCTTCCACTTTTATATTGAGTCTCCACCTTCTATCTTTATGCACCAATTAAGAGAGCATAGTTGTCATTCTTAGTTATATGTGCATTGTCCCAAGACTTGTTGATTGATGCATAACTTTGATATTGCTTGTTCCTAAACTATTTGTATCTAGTCACCTTTATAAACTTTGAAGGTGTCCTATGCATTTATGTTTTGCTACTCTATGAGGGACAAGCTGAATACCATTCTCATTATGCTTTCTTTATGTGAGGCAAACAAACATCTTGCAAAGCATTGTTATTTATGAATCTTTTGTTTGTGCCTTTTCATGTTACAACATAGTTGCTATGTCTTATTGTTAGAACTCTATGTTTTATGATTCATGTTTAGAGTACCTTAATCCCAGCTATCAATGCTTTTACAATAATGATGATCAAGATTGTGTTGTCTGCATGTCACCTCAAAAATTATATTGTTTTGATCGTTTACCTACTCGAGGACGAGAAGGAACTAAGCTTGGGGATGTTGGTACGTCCATAACGTATCTATCAAGCAAACGAAAAACCAAAACGAAAACAAAAAAGAAGACGCTCCAAGAACAACATAACTATGCATGAAACAATAAAAATGAAGCGTTTGGAAGAAACCTGAGATTTTTATTGATGAAGAAGGGGATGCCTTGGGTCTCCTCAAGCTTTGACGCTTGTACTTCTTGGATATTTCTTGGGGTGACATGCGTGTCATCTCCAAGCTTGAGCTTTAGTCCGTCCTTCATCTCATTACTCATTCCTTTCATACACCTGGAATTTTTCCTTCATACAAAACTTCACACGATCTTTATTAGCAACATTAGTGCAATCAAGATAATAAGTTTTTAGGTTCAGTTCCAACACCAATAAAACTTCCATTAAAACACTAACTACTGTAGCACTTCTCTCAAAAAGCTCAATTCCCCAAAAGAACTAAAAAAGGAACCAACAAGAAGCAAATGTAGAAAATGGCAGAAATCTGTCAAAACAGACCAGCAGGTGAAGACAAATTTTTCGAAGACCTTCTGTTGCTCAAATCAAAAAGTGTTGAACTAACGAAAGTTATATAACAACCTGGGACAGAAGCAAACAAATTCACGCCTCAAAAAGATGTACAGAGATTTTACACGAATTTTTACGGTGAAGCACAGAAATCTGTTTCGGGACAACAACTTTCCCAATCATTACTTCTCTCTCATTAGAGATTACTCTTGGCACAAAAAGCAAATAAAAAGGATAAGGAGCGGTTATTACAGAGGTAATAACTTCCACGACTCATCTAAAACTTTTGGGTTATCTCCCAATAAGTACTTTTCTTTAACGCCTTTAAGTTAGGCATAAGAAGCAAGAAAAATGATCAAGTGTTCTCAAATGAAGATGCATTAAGATTAATACCAGAAATATCTTCAAAAAGGCAAGGTATATCATCCAAATAAGTTCTAGAGGATCCTCTCTCAATGCTCTTAGGTTCACTATTTTCATCAAAAGGGTTTTCGGGAACAATCCAATCAAGATTCTTTTCTATGGCTTCATGTATTGCTACAAGTTTAAAAGGTATTGGTATCATAGTTTCCTCCTCATTAGGTTCAGTTTTGTTCCTCTTTTATTGTATACAAATAACATCTACACAAGAGCCTAGCATACTAAAACAATCAAACACTTTTCTAGCTTCCTTAGCAACATCGTAAAACTCATTAAGCAAAGTTTCCAGAATAAAATCCCTTTTTTTAGGGTCCTCAATTTCTTTAAGTTTAAGAAGCATTACTTGCATTAAGGGGTTGTGGTTAACAAACCTAGCTTCCAACATGTGAACTAAAGAAGCTGCAGCGATTTCATAATTTGGAGCCAATTCTGCAAAGGGATCTATCCTCAATATCCTCGTGCTTACTAACATGATTAAAGAACTCTTCAGTATTATCTTTCCCAATTATAGAGCCACTACCTATTGAAAGGTCTTTTAGGGTAAACTTAGGGATCAACATGGTAAGATAAGAAAGAGGTAACAACTATAGGAGACTTAATTTTGTTGTGTTTTTGATTAAGAAAGCAGACTAGTAAAACTAATTTTTGTGTGTGTTTTTGATAAGGAAATAAGCAAACAAAACGAAAGTAAACTAAGCAAAACAAAAATAACAAAGTAAAGAGATTGGTTATGAGGGACTCCCCTTGTGAAGATGTCCTTGACTCCCCGGCAATGGCGCCAGAAAAAAGAGCTTGATGGCCAAAATATATTGACCTCGTTGGGGAACCCCAAGAGGAAGGTATGATGAGCACAATAGCATGTTTTCCCTCAGTACGAAACCAAGGTTATCAATCCAGTAGGAGCAAGGAAACACCCCAAATGTGTTGCTAGCTGAGCCTTGGCAGGGCGAACTACCGGTGCTAGTAGCAACGTGGAGACCTGCACAACACAACCATAGAACTTTGCCCCCAACTTGCGATGAGGTTATCAATCTCACCGGTTTTGCTGAAAACAGAGGATTAAACGTATCGAATGGAAGGAAGTAATAGTTTGCAGAAAGTAAACACAAAGCAATAAATAGTTTGATTGTAAATTGATTGTAAAAGAAAGGACCGGGGTCCATAGTTCACTAGAGGTGGCTCTCCTTAAGATAGATAACATGTTGGGTGGACAAATTACAGCGGGGCAATTGACAAACATCGAGAAAGCATACAAGCATATACTACTCATCTTGACTCCTTTGAGATTCGATTGGGCATTACAACATTATACATAAACCGCCATCCAACTGCATCTACGACTAATAATCCACCTTCAGGTTATCATCCGAACCCCCTCCAGTATTAAGTTGCAAGCAACATATTATTACATTACGAATTGCGTGTAAAGTAAACAATACGATTGTTCTATGAACAAAGGATTGTTGTTTTCTCCCTAGTAGCAACATCACATCTAGTACCTTAGAGATTTCTGTCACTTCCCCAGATTACCAGAGGCATGAACCCACTATCGAGCATAAATACTAACTCTTGGAGTTGCTAGCATCTACTTGGCCAAGATAGCTACTAACAACGGAAAGCATGCAAGATCACAGATAACAAAGACATGATAGAATCAATAATCAATCTGAAATAGCATCTCAATATCCATCAGATCCCCGCAAACACAACATGCAAAATTACAAATAGATGATCTTGATCATGAACGGAGCTCACAAGATCTAGACATGATAGGACAAAGGAGGAGAACCAGCCATCTGGCTACTACATGGACCTGTAGTCCAGAGATGAACTACTCACGCATCACACCGGAGGCTTGCATGATGATGAAGAAGGCCTCCAGGATGAATTCCCCTCTCCGGCAGGGTGCCGAGAAGAGCTTCAGATCCCTCCCGATCTAGGGACAGAGACGACAGCGGCTACAGACTCTTTCATGGAATTTTGATCAGGTACTTAGGGTTTCTGTATCAGAAGCAATATATAGGCGGAAGGAGAGGCCGAGGGGTTGCCTGGGGCGGCCAGACCACCCCCTGGCTCAGGCCAGGCCTGCCTGTGTGGCCAGGCCCCAGCCCCTCTCCGTCTCGTATTCTGGCTCCAAGTGTCCCCCGGTAAAATAATAACTTTGGCTTTTGTCCCGTCCAATTCCGAGAATATTCATTTTCTGACTTCCTAGAACCAAAAAGAACAGAAAACAGGCAGCTGGCACTGTGGCTCTTGTTAATTGGTTAGTCCAAGAAATCATATGAAAAGTACTCCAAAGTGTGGACAAAACACAAGAAAAAGTAGATAAAACCAAGCATGGAACATCAAAAATTATAGATACATTTGCAATGTATCACTCCTCGTTGGGTTCGACACTCTTACTTATCAAAAAGGCTACACACGATCCCCTATACTTGTGGGTTATCAGTCTCCATACAAGATATGGGTTACATTTTGAATCCTAATACATGTAGTGAAAACACCAGTGGGAAAACACAATGCTCATTATCATTGATTCTTTCCGTCTGTGAAGAGAATCATTCAGGAACGTTGTCCGTTGCACTTCTCAACACTCTGATGCAGGGATTTGAATCCTCATCATGTTTTTCACTATCTTCCATTTGCTCCATAATCGAGAAATATCGCTAAAAGTGAACTTTCTCAAGAATGCACCAAAATCCAAGCAATACTAGTTTTGCTTCTCTTTTGGTTTCAGCTATGGATTTCGTATTCAAAGTTTCCAATTAATACTCTACAAGGACTTATTCGCTA
This sequence comes from Avena eriantha, assembly GCA_910589775.1. Classification (NCBI taxonomy): domain Eukaryota; kingdom Viridiplantae; phylum Streptophyta; class Magnoliopsida; order Poales; family Poaceae; genus Avena; species Avena eriantha. The sequence continues at coordinate 325,733,696 of OU342743.1, forward strand.
TTGTTTTAGTTATATCGAATAACCCAAAACTTCCACGATGATCCATACCAGATATGGAGCCGCTTTCACGAATTCAAATGGTTCACTATATATTCTAATTGAGTGCTAACTATTTCTAACTAATGGTCTATACATCTACACTATAATGATTTGTTTGGCGCCATCTATTCACCCATTTTGATATCTAATATCACATTCTGATGCTTTGCATTTTGACATTTCAAAACACTTTGCATTCCACAATTTCTTTTATGTCAATCTTATAAAGTTGTATTTCATTACTATTGATCAAATCGTAGTAATTAGATTCTCTTTTATATTTATACCCTTTGTTGATGAAACACTTTGATCATATCAAATAGTTTTATACTCATGTTTCCTTTGGTAAACTTCTTTACACATTTAAACAATCATATGATAATTACCATTTTGTTAAAACACAATACATCGAATATGTATTTACTTTTAACAATTCATTAAAACACTTTGTATTCAAGTAATACATGGTGTTTAAGTTATTTTTCCGAACTTAGGCATGATTCATGTGTGATAAGAAATCGAATGACTTTCACATATTATCACATAACTTTGAATTTAAACAATGGTTTTCATTCAGTAATGAATATCATTTAAGTTGGGTATTTTAAAGGCATTTCAATATTTTACAAATGTTCATGCATTACCAATTAGTTTCAAACAACAAGGATAATTCACATGTAATCAAACAAGATATGAACACAAATAGAAATCATTCATAAAAGTGGAACAACTGTTTGTTACAAACTGATATGAATAACCGTCTCACAACACACTAAAGAAGTTCACAATCTTTTGATTAATATAATCATCCTAAAACATAAACTAAGTGATAAATGTTGAGGGAGAGTGTCGTTGGCCATCATCATCATGCTCGCCATCAACACGCAACGTCACCTCCTTTCCAGCAAGCACCTCTATGCAGAAGGACCTGTTTTCAGCAAAACAGAACAAGTATCAAATATACTTAACACTGCAAATGTGTTTGCAAGATTATAACATTTATAAAATTGTATATCAAATATATATCTTTGTCATCAATGACCTTACCGGTGATTGGTTCAACCTTTACATTCCTGAAACATAATATGAACTCTTGGAAATCCAATGTTTCCGCCACTCATGATGCTACTCCGGACATGTCCTTTGTAGCTGGGAGGCAACGATCGAAGCCGCACGCCTATCGCAAATGGATCATCCATCCAGTAGTCCATGAAGTGAACCAGTCTCATATGTGCATCAAGCATGCGCTCCAAGTGACCCTGCAGACATGTGTGCTCCTCCATATGTATGGAAAGGAACTCTCCAAGCAGCTCGTCCTTCCACATGCGCACATGGCTTATGAACTCTGCTCTCAGCTGATCCACCATCAAATATGGATCAAGATCACCCATGAGCAGATGGAGTTCATCCACCATCCTGTAACGCATTATAATCTGAATGTAGGTGGACATCTCTTGACGATAGTAGCGGTCTGCCAGCTCTCGTGGGTCTCATACTGGTCTGGCTCAGTCAAATCCATTGTGCGGCGTATGTAGTCTACCACATGATTCCTAGTAATGAGATCATTTAGGCGCACAAGCCAACTAGGGAAGTTGGATCCATCAAGTCTAAGTTTCTCACCCATTACCCATTCCTCAATGACAAAGTAAGCTTCACGGTGAGCCATCTCTACATTTATAATTGCAAAAGGAATTTAGACTAAGTTTATAATTAAATGAGTTAATAATAACTCCACTCAGAAACACCTATCCCATAAAGGGTTCCTAGTGATAACACAACCCCTTTTCCACACATCTCCCCCTATCGTCACGACCATCAATGTGGGTTCAAGGGTGGACGCTAAATGTCGGTCACATCATTCATGCGACTCGTGCTCGATCTTTCGACCATCCGCGTTCCGAGGCCATGTCTACACATGCTAGGCTCACCAACTCAACCTTAGTGTATTCGCTGTGCAACATGGGCTATAGTGGTGCACACTAATGGGGAACACAATCATTGGTAATTTTAACAGGGATCATCTTATTAGGCTACCGTCGAGTATCCAATACTAGCACACAATAAGATATACAAACAATAACATTGAATGTAAATGCGATGTGATATGGTCCTTCACATCGTGATCTTCATCCGTCGTCACCGGTCCGGTGACAGGGTTCCGGCGCCGTAGACACCAGGGTACCGATGTCTTTCCGGCGTGGTAGTCCGTCACCTCCGTGACTATCTACTACTACATAACATAAGGTAATCACTTTACCTTTGCCACAACCATATCACAAAGCAACGCCCCCTGCAAAACAAAGTTAGACACCTCTACTTTATCTTTGCATGTTTTACGTGGCTGAATGGGCTTTCGCATAAGAACCGTTCTTACCTACGAACTTTCAGCACAGTGCTGATCAAGTAGTTGTCTCTACTACACCCCTTTCGGGGCCCTCCATTGCAAATGGCATACCAACTAATGCGAGAGAGACTGACACCCCCCTAATCCACTTTATACGGTACAAGCCGTATGTCAAGCGTGGACCAGTCTCGCGAATGAACGCATAAAGTCGGTTGGGGGCTGCTTCATCAAGCATTACTGCGGTATACACAAGTACACATGTGAGGGTAAAAACTAAAAGATCAACGCCCACACGCTACATCTCGTGTGTTCTACCCGTACTAGCATTACTACGCATAGATCTAGCTCTGATACCACTGAAGGGGTTCCGCGTATGAAAACAATAATTTTTACCCTACGCCCCTGTACCCCTGATGCTGCCAGGACCTATCTATTAGTAATACAGTAACGGGAGGGGCTTTTCGCGAACTTACCCTTGAAGACCAAGAAGCGTTGTCAATGCTCAGGAGAGTGTGGTTGATGTAGACGAGCCGAAGCCGACCTCAAGGTCGTGATGAAGTCCTTGCGCTCTAGCGGCTCCAACGACTTGAGTGCCTCAAGTGTGACACCTCGCGGGGAGTTACACAGTCCGGTGCCTGACGATGACTCCCGCTTCCCCGATCCAGCAGCAGTTGCGAAAGTAGAGCTCCTGGATCCGAATCCCGCAGCACGATGGCGCTCCGCAGTGAAGATGTCTCTCATTCGCGCAGTCCGAACTTGGGACCACGGTCACAAGAGAGAGAGAGAATATCAATTGGAGGTCTTCCCAAAAGTGAAAAGACCTTTATTGAATATTGTGTGTGTTTAAGGCGCACGATGAGCGGATGAAGATCACCTACGGCGACGATAAAGTGGATAAGCATCTCATGCTTATGGCTCGAGCATTGTTCGCCAAGGAGAATAAGAAGGGCGATAGAGCATCCAGCAGAGTGATAAAGAAGATTCTCGCCCAGCAAAAAAGTATATCGCAGGGGAGGACGAGGATAAGGCTCCACCGCGGAGGAAGTTTGACATAAAGAAAGTAAGATGTCATAACTGCGGCAAGTTCGGTCACTTCAGGAAGGATTGCAAGAAATCGTCAAAGGAGAGGGCTCTCATCACCCAGGAAGGAGATGATGGACCGATGATGCTGATGCTCGAAGTAAGTGAGCTGAAGGATGAGGAGGATCCTCCATCACCGGCTATGGAGATTGTGGCAGAAGTGGATCACGATCTACCGTGTGTGGATCACGAGGAACAGAGTGCCCCATTTCCATGTGAAGCCACGTTTGAGGCAAGTGAAGCCTCGTAACTTGTTCATGGTGATCTATGCGTTGGAATTTCACCTGCAAATCCGTCCAGCAATAAGTTCTTCATGCTTGTGGTGGATGATCATAATAAATATATGTGGATTGTGTTGCTAAAAAGTAAGAGTCAAGCTCAACAAGCATTCGAGAAGATCAAGGAAGCTGAAGAGTTCAACGTGGAGGCGAAGATAAGAGCCTTACGCATTGATCAGGAGGGTGATCTGCATCAAACTGTGTTGACCATGGCACAGAGCATGATGAAGAGTAAAGGCTTGCCAGGAAAATTCTGGGGTGAGGCAGTCAATACGGATGTGTATTTGCTGAACATGGAGCCAACTGAGAGTGGAGTTGGTATAACACCGTACGAAGCATGGTACGGATGGAAACCCTCGGTTGATCATGTTCGCACTTTTGGGTGTGTGGCGCATGTCAAGACGGAGTCCGACCATAAGAGTAAATTGGTGGATCAGAGGACTCCAATGATCATGACAGGCTATGAAAGCTCAAAGACATACCGCTTGTGCAATCCTTATACCAATAAGGTGGTTGTTAGGGGCGACGTAATCTTTGAGGAAGGCGAGTCATGGAATTGGGGCTCCAACGAACCGGGATATCCAACTTTTCACGTCACGTGGGATCTTGAGTATGAAGAAAATATGGATCAATCAAGCTTATCATTGTCAGCAAGTTCGGGCCCAGAAGACGTTGAAAGCCTAGGGGGAGCTCCAGGCGTGGATATCAGGTCAGAAGCACTAGGGATTCGCCCAGAAGACAAAGAGTTTGAAGAAAAGGCTAGTCCGTGGCCAGAAGATACAGAACTGGAGGGGTGCGCAGATGCATGCGCAGCGATACCTGCACTTGTTTGCCCAACAATTATGAAAGGAGGGCGAGTTGAAGCGAGCCCAACAAACAGACCAGCAAGACCATAAGGCGACGGTCCAAGAGTGTGGACTGGTGGCCAGACAGATGAAGGAGACCCAATAATAGAGGGTCCAGATCCATCAAGAGGCTTTTCACGTGGTATAGAGAAGTTAGAAGAAAACATGCCAGAAAGAGATTCAAAAGGAAAAGACGAATCGCTACAGGTAGGCAACCCGTGCATTGCTACTCCGGGCGAGACAGAAGACGGCGTTGGTCAGGAGCAGCTAGAAGTCAGAATTGCTAGTCACGAGCTAGCTTTGCTAGTCAACCAACGTGAGCTAGCTCCTACATATTTGTTGTATTGAATCCAAGAGTACCGACAAGCAGAAGATCAAATATGCGAGGCATCGATGAGAAAGTATTTTATCGAACCAAGTATAATGTCTCAAGACGTGGATAAAAAGGACAGTCGACGTGGAGACGTGGAGAAGGGTGCGGATAAAAAAGGTTATCGGCGTGAGGCCATGGAGAAACCGACAAAAGCAAAGTCGGTGACATGGGTGCTGAGAAAGGGAGCGACGAAAGCAATACCGTGGATGACGCCCATGAGGAGCAGCTGGCGTATTTGCGATCCGGGTGGACGTTGAAGGGCACGTCGTGTTTAGGGGGTGATTGTTGGAATTAATCCCGATGTTGCCGTCACGGCACCGCGCTTCGTCGTATACGTGTGGTATACGTACATCACCAGTCCTAGTAGAATAGGAATCTTAGTCCTACTAGGTTAGCCGATCAGGTTGATCAATTACCGAGTATGTTTCAAACAGTATTCCGCTAGGAAAGTGGAGTTGCCTGTGCATATATATAAACACATACACCTAGACTTGTAATCCTGTGAGATTGAGTAATAGAAAGACACGTACGACATGTGCGTGTGGCAATTAATTCTCTCGTGTGCGTGCGTTGTAAGTAGAATTTGGCTGATCATGTGGTATGTATGTGTTGTCTCACCGGAAGGTCTTTATCGTCCGTCGTCGAAAAGTACTCGGCGGTAGGGGCTGTTGCGGGTCGTCGTCCCGACGAAAGTATTGTCAGGACTGGGTCAACAGTCTTTTTGGGCGCAAATGATATATGAATTAATCCAAGGCCTTCTTTTTTCTTGGATGTTCTCTTCTGGTGCAAATGATGTGCATGAGGTCATCTTAAACTCACCTCAGTGGCAGAACTTGTGCAGCATAAAGTCTGAGGCCAGATGTAGCTTAGCTCTTTTTGTTTCATTTTTTCTTGTTTGGTGCTGAGAGCTTGGTTCTCCTGCTTTTCTTTTGACTGCACTGTAGTTTCTTTTTTTGCAGCAGATTGTTGTTGTTTTTTGCAGGTCGCGTGCTCTGTTCGGTTGCCATCACCTGTTTTTCTAGGTGCAGGTACGGTACATTGAAATTTTGGGTGTTCAGTTTTTATTCTTAATTATACTGGTATTTGATCTGTTGACTTGTTATTTTGCAGATGTAGTTTGGTCGGCGCTGGTGGATGCTATTGCCGAATATCAGTATTTTGGTAAGCTATTTTTTTCTAGATGTCTTGGTTGTTCTTCAATATTTTACAATTGAATTTTTTTGCGTTTTCTGATGTAGTACAATTTCCCTTCGAGATGCAACCATCCAAGGAGCTCCCCAGACGCGCGCTAAGAGGACCTCGTAATTACTTGTCTTCCCTGGTTGCCTGGCAGGGTATGTACCTTTTCTTCGGCAAGATGGAGGGGCGACTGCAGGGATCTTCTCTGGTTGTTTGGTCAGGTTTGCAGCTGAGTTTTCTCCAATCTTTCTGGGAGCACTACACATTCTTCTGTTCCCTATTTCTCTGGTTTGTTCTTTCTAGAGATTGCTTTGGTCGTTTGTGATTAGGAGGGACTGCTATTGTCAGAGAGGGAGCCCCCCTGCACCGTGTTTCTTTGTTCAGCCCTCAATGCACAGGTAAAATGTCTGGTGCTAGTGCTATGTCCTCACTTATTCTTCAGTTTTCTCAGCCATACTCTGTCGTACAGTACATATAGGTGCGTTGGTAATGCTTGTTTTCTGGACACATTAGAACCATGGGTTTGCTAGGCATCCTTCCCAATAGCACCGGGCTAAAAGCCTGACTTCTCGGGACCTTTGACCATGCGATGATGTTCTTTATTTTGTAACCAGAGCTTCTGGTACCTCTGACGTCTGCTGGCGGTCCTAAGTTCTGTCGTTGTTGTTTTCAATGGATTGAGCCAGTTTCCTGTCTATTTAGCTCTACATGTTTCTTGTCCAATCCAAATTAATATTCTCAAATTTAGTCTAGATTCGGATGTATGTAGCACTAAAACATGACTAGATACATCCGAATCTAGACAAATCTAAGAACATTAATTTGGATCGGAGGGAGTATAAGAAGTATTGATAATGTGTGGTTGCATAGGCCCATCACATTGATCTGTTGGCACATGTTGATGAAGATTGCTCTTGACACAGCAAAGTTCCCGATCTTGTGCTTTGCTTCACCTTTCGTGAATAATGAACACTTTAGATGCTAATGATGGGTCATTCTTATATGCATTTGTAAACTAAACCTGGCCAGGGGATTAGAGTATCTTCATGAGCACTCTAATCCCCCAATTGTCCATAGGGATCTGAAGCCATCTAACATACTTCGATTCAGATCAATGCCAAAGGTATGACTACATATTTTTCCTCTGGCCAACTAAAATAGTATACTACTATTGATTTCGCATTTCAGTCTGCAGTGTCAAGTGGAAATCGCATCAAAGGTAATCTGAAGCTTTCAGGAACTTTGGGCTATGTCCTTTTTCTTTTCTTCTTATGCTTCTACATATGTTATTCATAATGATGATGTACGTGCAACTGTGTTCAATACAGGGAAGTTGACGGAGAAGACCAATGCTTTGAGAGTATTACTGCTCGAGCTTTTGTTGGGAAGGAGGCCAAATTGAGAAGATGGCAGCATCTCAAGGCCAATCAATTGTTACATGGGTGCAAACTATTCTGATATGCTATTTAGCCACAGGATTTGGAGAACTGGATTGTTAATTTAGGAGTGACGGCTGCACTAGCTATGTGAATAGTACTATAGCATGTATCTGGAGAACCTTAGAAGGTTAGGTCAACCTTGCAAGGTTACTTGAGTTGTACTCCCCCTGTTTTAAAATATAAGATGTTTTAGCTTTATAAAAGGAGTGTATTTAGACCCCTTTTAGCGTGTAGGTAGGTAGAAAATTATCATATAGTCATAGACTCATACAGGCTAGAAGAAAGAGTGTCATGTGCATTGCAGCACCTTGTGTGCAATGACACTGGAGTATATATTGATAGGTTCTCATTAGCTTTACCAAGTGGCAGCAGAATAATGTGAAACTGTTGATGTTGTTGTTAAGCTGAATGTGTAATAGGTTCTCATTAGCTTTACCAAGTGGCAGTAGAATAATGTGAAACTGTTGATGTTGTTGTTAAGCTGAATGTGTAATAGGTTCTCATTAGCTTTACCAAGTGGCAGCAGAATAATGTGAAACTGTTGATGTTGTTGTTAAGCTGAATGTGTAAGGAGGATACGGTCTTTCAATGGAATATGTCGAATCACTCTATTAACCTGAAAGTCAGTGGGTGTGTTCACCTCATGCTCTGCATCCTCCGGCTGATGCTCTCATCGGCTCCACACGCACCGAGACATCATCTCGCCGGCCCGGGTCAGCCGCTGAGGGGCAATGACACACGCTGGCAGGTCTCGGCTGGTGCTGGCAGCTTCGTGCTGGGCTTCTTCAACGGCACGTTGCGGTCCCAGGTCTCCCTCCGCGCGCACCGTCGTCTGAGCTGGGTCTGGGTGTCCAACCGCGTCCACCTCCGCGTTTATCTGCGTGGTCTGTGTCTCCGTGGCTGGCGGATTGAGACGCATCTCATAGCGTTCATCTCACCTATATACACCTATAACATAGCTGATACTTAGTCTTCATAGGCTTATCATCACAAAATCATATCTGTTTGGAGCACACGGTGCTCGTATCCTGACGACGTCCTTGCCAGCCAGGCCACACATCTGCTGGGTCGCTGACCGGTGGATCCTAGCCCACGGTGCTAAGGCGCAATGCGAGGGACATCTGATCCCATTACGCTGACATTTCTCTATATTCGAGTTGGTGATAGCATTAACTTGGGTTTTCTTACCCTTAATGATACTTAGAAGCTCGTATACCTTTGAAGTAAGAGTCTTCTCAGTAATTGGATTCACCTTTATTAAGGAGGATCTCTCTACATGTCATTGGTCATGGTTGCTTTATATGTCATCTAGAAGCTACTTTGCTCATGAATGTGCCTCCGGCTATAGTGTCAAGCATAAGTTTAGACATTTGGTTAAGGGAATTATAAAATAAGTAGAGAATTAATCACTCATCCATTCCATGGCTAGGACAACTCATCACGGCTTCCTTCATCCTTTCCTAAGCAAGCACTAGAGACTTGCGATCTTCTTGTGTAAAACCTATAATATTAGACTGAAGTTGCATAGTCTTGGCTGGAGGGAAAAACTTAGTCATAATAATATTAGTACATTCCTCATATAAAGTGATAGTGCCTATAGGCAAAGATAGCAACCAATATTTTGCTTTTCCTCTAAGTGAAAAAGGAAATAAGGGTAATTTAATCGCATCGGGGTCAACATGTTTTGTGCGTAGCATATCACATATTTCAGTAAATGTTTTTGAGTGCAACCTTGAATCTTCAACAGTTGAGTCTCCAAATTGGTTCTATTGTACCAAACTCAAAAGGTTAGACTTAATCTCATAGTTCTCCGCTGTAATAGCGGGCTAAGTAATAGGTGCACAAATATAATCATCACTGGGAATAGCATATTCCCAAGCTTCTTTTGTGTCATGATACTTATCTTTTTGGTATTTTTAGATTGAGAAAAATAATTAAACAAGTAACTATTTTTCGGGGGTTTTCAAATAGATTACAAAAATTAAAACTAAAACAAAACAAATCTTTTAACAATGTATCTAATAACCTCACCAGGATAGTGAAATTGCTTCCCCAGCAACGGCGCCAGAAAAAGGGTTTATACCTTCGATCCAGATTATAGATGCAATATAGTAGCTTTTTCCCTAGAAAAGACCTGGATTTATCGAACCTTGGGAATAACTAGAAATATGGAATTGAGGAACATCTACAAGACTTGCTAAAATGTTTTATTTTAGTTTATCGGACGTTTCTAGTTTACTTTGTATCTTTTTTTGTTTTTAGTGGATGGAGATAGGATAGGGTTGAAGATTCACCTGCAGTTATACATTCATATGGGATAAAGATAAAGTTAAGCACATTCATGTGTAAAATGATCAAATAGTGATAAGAGTTATGGGCAGCACATCCTTAGCCACTAGATCCCCTGAAACCACATGTGACAATAGTCTCTTGGTCCAACCGTTTACACCACGAAACCTCGGGTTACGACAATGATTAAGTAAAATAGACCAAAGCCTTAAGATTAGTGATGTTGTTGTAGATCCTAAGCGGATCACTAAGCGAATATTGTACTTTCCCTTTCTGTCACTAGGGTTTCGTGCATCAGACGCTGTTCTCCACTCATCTCACCTCACACCTTGATCAACCCACGGGGTCATGGGTATCTACAAGTCCGCGGATCGAGGTTGGTACAAAGATACAAGATAACAAAGCTCCTATTCAATCACTACACAATATTTCCATGTAATTAGATGCACATAAACCTGTAAGGCTTCACCTCAACCCGTAGCCCGCGAGGACTACTCACTCAAAATAGTAATATCAAGGATAGAGATCATTGTTGAAATACTTAGATTGAAATCAAATATTCTTACAATGGTCGGCAATTCGCAAGGCGATCTCTATTACAGATGATGGTTATGGCTAAAAAGGAGGTTGGAGATGGAGAGGATGAACTATGGTGGTGGTGGTGTGGATATCCTTCGGTGTGTGATGGATGAGATCTTGGGATGGCGACTCTGTTCTGCGGCGGCTCCCTCTCTCGAATGATCTTGCTCACTTCACAGAAATAATTATGTTTGACCTAAGGAAGGCTCCGACCTCGTAGTACGAGCGGACGGTATGGGCGGGCCTCGCCCGTACCGATGCTCATTATGACTCTTGGAATCGTCCTTTTGTCCCTGGTTGACTTGGCTGTGTTGGAAACGATATATTCTTCAATAATTGTTCTTGATTTCGCCATAAAAGTATGATTTTATGTATATCACAAATTAAGAGAAGGATTTGCACATCTTTGCAATAATTAGTCATTAGTATCAAGTCTAGAGAGATATTTAGTCAATTTATCGACTTCAAATAAGATTTAAACATGGATAAAGATGGATATTTTCACAGCCATCAAGCACCAGGGGTGGGGCAACCACAACACAACATCAAACCTACTGTTGTGTGGAACTCGATGAGCTCCGCCCGCTCGCGGGCACCCCTCGCTCATCAAGCGTGCGGGAAATCGCACTAGGGACGAGGCCTTGGCCGCCATTGCCACTCTAGTGGAATACCCGCCAGTGCCAGGAATGTTCATGTTCGTGCGGTGGCAGGCAGATATGGAGGCCCAGATTGAGCTCGCACGACAGCCTCCTGATACCCTTTCCTCATCACCGTGCCTATCCCCCGACCCAGGCGATCGCGCGATGGCGACTTGAGCAACAGAGCCTACTGCCGCCTCTAGCGAAGCCTCTTTGGGAAGAGAATTCCTTGCCAGCACCCCTACCTAGTGAGAAATTTACTCCACCGCCATGGTCGAGGCGGAGGCAGATGTCATGATCGTGGTAAAATGGCTCCCCGCAGCATTGAAGAGCGCCGCCGTGATGTGGCTGGTGGGCCTGATGAAAGTCCTCGTAAAGCCACACCTTAAGCCTCGCACCCAGGCCATGAGTGCGGGACCCGGCATACCTCGTCACCCAGTGCCCATGCACCCACTTCTGGCCATCGTGCAACGACATGATGAACTATTACGAGAGTTTATGCTAAGGTTCTCGTAGGTTGCATAAGTCGTGCTTCGGATCCCAGACGCTGTCATCATCAACACCTTCAAACGTTTGGAGCCCAAAAATGCGTGAAGGGCTAAAACTACACCATACCACCACATCGAGCCAGTTGTGGATGCTAGCGGGCCTCTGCGCATTGGCGGAGGAAGGACACGCCCCGGGCACATGCGCCACTTGGGGAGCAGACCAGCAACCCATGACATGGAAGGCACACAAGGGACATCACCCCGGGAGTTGTCGGCCCATGCTCGGGGCTACTGCCGGCACAGAGGCTTCCGGGGTACCCGCGTCTGGCCAAGGCACGTGGCCCACCTGGACGAGGTGAGGGACTAGACTAACTGCATCGTGCACATATGCGGCTGTGTGCCTCTCTCTATGCATGTAACCTGTCAAGAGGAGCACAAAGGCCTATAAGATATACATATAATAAGGAGAACCCCCGCAAGACCAGGGGTTGGAGGGCACGGATCGCCCGACAAGCGCAAGCATGCAACCCACCCCTGCACCCACCGTGGGCCGGGAACCTAAGTCAACATAGCAAGCAAATTTGGCAGCACATGGGACGGCATGACACACATGTGGTGTGCCTATCCTGGTAGCTCTGCTCAAGCATTTATGGCGCTGCAACCACACCAGCATGGACAAGACGAGATGATGGCCATTCCATCCCATCGTCATCGATTATGACTGCACTGCCCAAAGCACGGGAGAGGCCCGTAGCGTCGCCCATCTACATCCATGGCACATGGCGATAATTCCCCCACTAGTAGGAAAAGGCCTAGTGGCGGCATTCGGAAAAGGGGGTTCGTGGCGTTTAAGACGCACGCTACTAACCTCACGCCACTGGTAGGTCATAGTGGTGGCGTGCAGGGTGAACGCTAGTACTAAGTTAGGTACTAGTGGCATTCGATTTTTTCCCACCAGTAAGTTAACCTATAGTTGCGTTCGAGCCTTCCTGAACACCATTAACTATAGTTTGGAAATTAAAAAAACTGAAAAACTTGATTATAGCAGCAATATCAAATAACAGGATACAACAATATGATACAACAATTAATACTGGATATCATTTAGAATACAACGATATAATAATTAATACTAGATATCATTCAAAATAAAATGATACAACAATTAATACTGGATATAATTCAGAATACAATGATAAAACAACTAACTTAGAAGACTATCTAGCATGTTCTAGCTAAGGGAATGGTCTTCAAATTTAGAAGACTAGTTCTACCTAAGGAAATGATCTTCAAAGTCAGAAGACTCTGAGTCAGGGATCTCGTATGAGAAAAACATGACTCCACAAGTTTTGTCGAGGTAGATTCTCAACCTCATCTCGGCATTCATCCTGTACCTTTCTACCAATTTTTTCCAAACTGGTCTTGTAAAGTAAGTTCGGTTCGCCTCGTTGATGACTAGAATCTTGTAGGCCTTGTCGGGTATTGTCTCTTCCACCAAGGTGACCTCAAATTTCTCCTGCTGATTGACACGCCTACTCATATGGTCAAGAAAGTCCTTTCTTGCATGGCAAGGGATGGTGTGAGAAAAAGTTATATGAAAACAATAGTTAATTAGTTTTGATCAAAATGCATGCAAGGCTAGAAATCATAATTAAGCTAAACATACCGCCATAGTCTCAAAGTCTTCAGAAATTACTATGATAAACTTTTTATCCAGACAATTTTCTTGGCCATAGTTGATCCAGGGATGAATTTGCTGCATGTTCATCTAATATATTAAATATGTTCAAGTATCCATAGCTATGTTTAAATATATTAGAAAACTCAAATATAAAAACAAGAAAATGATCTTACAAATGCAGGATGTCACAACTGCACTAAAAGTAGGGCCTCATACTCGCATTGGACGCAAAATAATTTTAGGGATGACATAAGTGAGCTAAGTAGGATGCACAAATTATTTATTTGTGCATCTCACAAGTCTCGCTCACACCATCCTCGAGATCGCATCCTACCATTTTTAATCATCAGCCATATGAAAGTAGAAAACCAAAATCAATCAAAAGTATATTCGTATAAAAATCAAACTAAGAATAGGGCCTCATACTCGTATTGTAGGCAAAATAATTTCAGGGACGACATAAGCGAGCTAAGTAGGATGCACAAATTATTTATTTGTGCATCTCACAAGTCTCGCTCATACCATCCCTGAGATCGGATCCTACCATTTTTAATTATTAGCCATATGGAAGTAGAAAACATAAATTAACATAAATTTATCTAGATTATGTACCCCTACAATTATCTAAGTCTGCTATACATCTAAAATCATCTTGATTTTGTACCCCTAGAATAAAATCACTTAAATTTGATATACATCCAAAATCACCTAAAATCACAAAACTATATACACTAACTAAGAGGGGGCGGGAGTCTAACTATGGTGCCGCAAGGTCAGGGGCAGTGTGGGTCGGCGGAGAGGACGGGGTCACCGCGCGGCCGGTGGATCCGTCGTGGCGCGGACCGGTGCGGGGCTGGACCAGGGCAGGGCGGGGCGACGCGGCGCATGCGGCTGCGGCCGGGGATGGGCAGACGGCGGAGATTTTGGGGAAGGCGTGGGTCAGTGGAGGCAGGACTAGGCTGGACCGGTGTGGGGTTGGGCCGGTGGCGGGGCTAGACCAGAGCGAGGCTAGGCAGTGGCAGCCGGGGTTGGGCAGGCGACGGAAATTTCAGGGGGACGAGTGGGACGAAGGGGTGAGGTGCAGACTGAAAAGAGATGCAGGGAGGATGGTGCCTTTAAGAAAATTTTGGATGGCATAGTGGTGGTGTCTACGATATACCGAACGCCACCACTAAATCATAGTTGCGGCATTCAAAGGTGACGAACGCCTGGGCTATATTGGTCCCGGCTCGCCTCTGGTCCCCACTTAGTTCCAACGTCCCCCATTTCTCGAACGCCATGACTAAGCAATAGTGGCGGCGTTCAACCTTTCCCGAACGCCACCACTATTTTGCCTTGCAGTAGTGGCGCGCATTTTATTTTAGACACCATTAGAAAAAATGACTGCTATAAGCCTTTTCCTACTAGTGCCAGCCACTGGAAGCCACGTGTGTAACGCATGCAAGACACTAATGTGGTGACCCCTTGGTATATAAAAGGAGGACCTCTATACGAGGATGCGGTTGGTCATTGGCAAGTATCATTGTACTAAGTGAGACGCATAAGGAAGAATAGAGGAGATAGGCACGACTAGCGAGGTAGAAGAAAGAGGTAGAGGAGGGAAAGGGAAGAGAAAACAGAAAAAGAGAGGAGGAAGCCCGAGAAGCACTCTCGCTGCCTGGCAAGAGAGTTCATCTCCTATGTAAACAATATAGATCACCAGATTGTACAGAAGGCACGGCGTAGAGTTGTTAGCCGAAGGGCGGCCCAAACCTGGGTAAAAAATCTCTGTGTTTCATTGTCATCAAGCTCGGAGCACCTCACACCCTTACCGAACAAATAGGGGGTGTCACACACCCTCGGTGTCCGTGTTCTGACACGTGACAGTTATCGACAAATACATTTACTCATTCCTGTATATCACATTCCCATGACCTAGTCATATGGTTGCAAGCTTCGTAGATGTAATATCACTGAGTGGACCCAGAGTATCTATCTATCACGCAGTTGGGAAAATCCCAATCTCGATGCATACACCTCAACCTATTGATGACTGTAAGTGCAATTATCAATTGTAGCTAGTTTCGAAGTAAAGATATCGAACCCACAACGAGCTATTGGTAAAGGTCTTTATGCCCCTCGTTACTCTCTACCAAAGTATAGTTATAAGCTGTCTTTGATCTCAAAAGGGTGTTTGCAAGGTTTATGGTTGTTTGAAAAAAGTAATTAAAACAAGTAAAAGAAAACAAGTAACAAGTTTGTATGAAAGCATGGTTGAACTCAATAGGGCTAAAACGTTCTCGGGATGTATGATACACCACTAGCATAGTATTATTGTCATATGTAATCAATATAACATAATCCTTATGTCATGATATGTGTGGAGAGAGCTCCATAATAAGATGTTCACTACAAGGCTTATAGGAAGCCACTTTGTTGAGCCAAGAGTGAGGTCACCTCTAAATAACCACTGCGATGTCTGAGAGGAGTCACCCATACAAACCACCACAATTAAGGGTTTCTCTGTGGATATCGTAATTATCTTAGGGAGTCCCTCTTTAATCCTCCTTTGACCGTGTAGGTTACGAGCCGGCGCCAATCTGTCATCGGGCATTGCAGGTACACTTTCAAGACACGTCCAAAGGATTTCTCCCTCCCTTTAGTCCCAAGGGAAAATGATATGCGGCCAACTACACATACCATCTAAAGAGAGAGATCAAACACAAATCATAATTATATCATAGACGAGCAAGTCATATGGACACAAGAATAGATCATCTTTATTACAAGTTCATAATGGTGCTAGGGTTTCTCCATCTCCCCAAGAACAAGGGAACTACTCACTCATGGAAGCAATCAACAACATCATCATAATCAAATGAATGGATAAAAGTATGGAGGTAGATCTAATGCAAACCACAATTGAATCTAGAATTACAATGAGATCTAATAGATGAAAGATGGGGATAATGGTGATAATGGAGATGAAACGATTGATGATGAAGGGGATGATGCGTTGTCCTCCAATGATCTGTGAAGTAGCTGGGATTTTTCCCCTGCCAAGTTCCTCCTTTAGATCCTTTTCAAATGTGGTTTTTTGTGGTTTCTGGTGGCTATGAATGTCGAATCTCCCTCTCGTCTTCGCCAGGAGAAAGTATTTGACGAGGCGGTCATGATGGCACTTGGTATGAGTGGACAGTACGGGCGGGCTCTGCTCGTATCATCTGTCGTTAACTGTGCTGATTGCTCCTCCTCGTTTGGTATTCTTCCAGGTGCGAAGTAAATACATAAAATAACTTTTATCACTTAGAAATATCATAAAATTACACAATATGACAGCTCTAATTGATATGTTCATATATGACTGAATGATTTGGGATCTTGTTGAAACAAGAACAAAATAGTGTGTGTAGACGCAGTGAAATACAAAGATCCCTACTCTATTTATGCAAAAAACAAAAGGTAAATATGCTTCAATATTGGACTCATAAACTCCCCCAAGCTAGGCTCTTGCTCGTCCTCGAGCTAGATGGTAGCTTATGGACAAGATCATCATGTTCATGAGAGACGAGTCGTGACAATAAATGCGGTAGAAATTGAAACAGGAATACAACATCGGATGTAGAGATACTTCGGGGGTATTACCATACCCTTACACATTAGATAACTTAGATGCTTCCACACCTTTTCTAGTATTAATGAAATTATGAGAAGCTGCTAGTGATTTAACATATCATATAATCACAGAGTTTAGAGATATAGGGCACTAAGTTTAGTAATGAAGATTCATGATCATTCTTTTTCTTCTATGTTTGATTCTTTTGATAGCTACTCTCTTCTTTTTCTTTTGATAGCTGTATGTCTATATTTTTACTTGCTCCCTTTTCTCTTTTTCTTTTAGCACAGCCATTTGATCATGCTCACTACCTCAATGGCTTTCAAAACTCTTAATTATAATATGCTACCATAATTCTTCTTCTCATAACTTAATCAATACTTTCATTGGTGTGGAAGTCCTTAAAATCATGACAGCTATACAAGTATTATAACACTCAACCTAGTTCAATCATCTAATATAATAATCATGAATCAAACACAACTTCAATTATCATAAAGTCTCACAACTCAAAGGATATAAATATTCTCTTGAACAAAAAGGGAGCTCGGAGTTGATGCAACTAATGCAAATTTAGGAATTAAAGTCTAACATGCATGCAGAAAACTAAACATGCTAAAACTATAAGATATATTTCAAGGTTCTCATAGATCCCCCCAAGCTTGGAATCAAACCAGGTGGATCAAATAATCCCTTGCGATTATTTGGTACCGTGGTGCGCCCTTCTAGTTTGTAGTGGGAGAAACTTTGGAATCACGAAGACTTGCACGGAGCATCTTGTTTGATGTCTCCAAGATCAAGATATGGATCTGGCATTGCTCGCTAACTTTCTCCAACTATTCAAAAAGAGCCTTGTACATCTCTATTGTTTGCTTCTGTGTGTTGATGGATCGAAGGCTGATGTTGAGGTTCGCTTCTAGCCCTTTAATTATCTTCAGATCCATCTGGTCTAGGTAATGACACAATAGTTCAATACGTTTAGAAGATCCTGGAGATTTTACCTCGATCTTCTTAATGCGGTGGTCGAGCTTGTCCATGGAGGCGTGGATCTCATCCCCTTGTTTCTTCATTTTCTTCAACAAGAGTTGCCCATCTCCTTCTAGATCAAGTTGAACCTTGTAGAAGTCACCTTCTTTTCCAACGCTAAGGCTGAAAACCTTACGCGCATCCTTTATTGTTTCCATCAGTTTTAGTCCATCCTCATCTTCTAACTCTTTCTCTTATGGAACAACAACTTGGTCTCCCCCCGTAACCCTCAAGGATGATCCATAGAGACCTTCCTTCTCTTGAAGGATACCCCATGTGAAGGACATGGTTCCAAAGCTCTCACGAGGAAGAAGTAATGTAGAGCAGATCTGTATTGTCAATACAAGGATAGAGCCCTACTAGAAGACTTATAAAGGGTTAGAAGTAGGGAAAAATTCGTACCGAGAGGAAAATGGCCACCTAAGAAAAGAATCTTAACAATATGGAAACAAATAAGTGCAAAAGAAGAAAATTTGGGCCATAACGACCAACTGGTACAGGCGGACGCTCGTACGGCACGCCGTACCGGGTCGTTTCCAAAAACGCCACACGACGAAGTCGGTAACAGTCAACCGACTAAGTGGTACGGGCGGGTTCCGCCCATATTGCCCGTCCGTACCAACTTCACGGCTTCAGTTTTTTTGAACACAAGAATACAAACAAAAACAGAAGAAGGCCACACAACTTATAATGACCAGCAGTACGGGGGGGGGGGGGGGGGGGGGGGGGGAGGGGGGCTACGCCCGTACGACACAGTCGTACCGTTTTGTGAAAACGAAACAAGGGCATCAGCGAGCTTAACGACCAGCGGTACGGGCAGAACCGACCGTACCGCCTGCCCGTACCAATCTCGTAAGACCGGCAATGAACTTAGAAAAATGAAAGGAATTTAGATATGCAAAAAGAAACAACATAAAAATATCCAGAATAAAGATAAGTTCAGGGTTTCATAAGCTACGATCATTGAGGAAACATGAACTCATTTGAGTATCTTTTTCTTTCTCTCTTTGAATAAAACCGGTTGTAGAAAATCACCAAAACCATTACAAGAATAAATAGAGAACTTCCTTTTTGGCAGTGTGGTTTCCACAGGTGTATACACAGATGGCACCTCCTTAGGTTGAGCAACTTCTTAAGTGTCCATGAATGCTTCCTCCATCTCTTCCTTTCTTTGTAGGATCTGTAAATCAAATTCTTGCAGAAGTAAAGTCCAACGGATCATTCTTGGCTTAACATTAGTCGTTTCTAGGATTTATTTTAAGCCAACACAATCAGTGTGTACTCTCACTTTAGAGTCCATGATGTAATATCTAAACTTATCACAGGAGAAAACCACTATGAAGAATTCTTTTTATGCCATAGGGTAGTTCCTTTGGGCCCCATTTAAAGTGCGACTAGCATGATGAATTATATTAAGATCATCACCATCATACTAACAAAGAATTGTTCCTACAGATTCATGGCTAGCCTCGCAAAACAGCTCAAAAGGTTTCTTCCAATTAGGTGGTTTAATAATGGGAGCTTGAAGGAGAGCTTGGTTTAATATGTTGAAGGAAGTAAGACACTTTTCATCAAAATTAAAATGAACATCCTTTTGAAGAAGGTTAGTTAGAGGTCTAGTAGTTTTTGAAAAGTTCTTAATGAACCTTCTATAAAATCCCACATGACCTAAGAAGCTTCGCATACCTTTTATGTCTGGAGGAGGGGATAACCTTTCTATTGCTTCAATATTTGCTTTATCGACTTCTATGCTCTTACCTGAGACTTTGTGACCAAGCACTATGCCTTCTTGAACCATGAAATTGCATTTATCCTAGTTCAAGACTAAGTTAGTGCCTTCACATCTCTGCAAAACATTATGAAGATTATGGAGACAATGATTAAAGGAAGTTCCATAAATAGAGAAGTCATCGATGAATACTTCCATAATACTTTCAACATAATCAGCAAATATAGCAGTCATACATCTTTGAAAAGTGGCAGGAGCATTGCAAAGACCAAAAGGCATACAACGATAAGCATAAAGGCCATAAGGACAAATAAAAGTAGTCTTAAGTTGATCATCAAGGTGAACAACAATTTGGGGAAAACCGGAATAGCCATCTAAGTAACAAAAATGAGAATGCATAGCAAGACTTTCTAAAGTTTGATCTATAAACGGTAAAGGGTAGTGGTCCTTCCGAGTTTCCTTATTAAGTTTTCTATAGTCAATGCACATCCTGTGACCAACAACAGTTCTAGTAGGTACCATTTTTCATTATGTTCATTTTCGACAACCGTAAACCCACCTTTCTTAGGAAAACAATGAACATGACTTACCCATTCACTCTCTTCTACATGAAAGATGACGCCTGCATCCAACAAACATATTATTTCTTTTCTTACCTCCTCCTTCATGTGAGGTTTAAGACGTCACTGAAAGTCTGTGACCGGATGAGCTCCTTCTTCCATGAATATTCTATGGGTGGCTATCGAGGGACCAATCCCCTTCAAATCACTCATCAAATACCCAAGAGCATTTCGATGCATGCGAAGAACCTTCATTAAATTTTTCTCCTCTTTCTCTGCAAGGTTAACACTTATAAGAACAAGAAATTTATTGGTCTCATCAAGAAACCTATATTTTAGTTCGTTTGGTAGAGTTCTAAGGATTGGAGGAGGAAGAGCCTCGTCTCCTTTCCTTATAGGTTCTTCATATTTTTGATTAATCTCGGTGTCCACCTCAGGTGTGGAGTCAAGATAATCATCCATTTCAGCTTTTTCTATGTCTTGAAGGATATTATTATTGTTGACTAAACTCCTTGCTAAATCATCATCAGGAGTCTCGATGACTATTGAGGCTAAATTTATGATGTTACCTTCTTCCTCACATTCGTACTCATCATCATCCAATTCTTCAATAGCCGGCTTATGGTCGAATTTGGAGAAATAAAAATCCATCTTATATTCACCAAACTTGAGAGACACAGTTTATCTCTTGCAATCTATGTTGCTCCTGTGGTATTTAGAAAAGTTCTTCCAAAAATGACGGGACAATAAACATCAGTAGGCATATCAATAAGCACAACATCAATGGGATATTTGTAAGGTCCAATACAAATTAGAACATTTCTAATTATTCCCATGGGGACTCTGAGTGTTTTATCCGCAAGCATTATAGTCATATATGTATCTTCCATTTCAGATGGAGTAAATTCATTTTGAATTTTTAAATTAAATTAAAAGGGATAACATTAACAGCTATACCGGTGTCACAAAGGCCATAATAGGAAGTTCCCCCAAAAGTGCAAGGGAGAATTGGCTTACCAACTTTTTTAGCTTTTACCTTACCTTCGACGAATTGTGAAGCTTTAGTATCTAGCTCAATTACGTTGCAATGTGCAAACATAGTTAATATATCTTCCTTTATTGATGCCTCTACCACTTGTACACGTTCCTCTTCAATTTTCCTTCTTTGTGTCTCTTCTTCCAGCTCCTTGAGAAATAATTTTTCCTCTTTGCATTGATTCTCTAGTTGCTGAGCCATCATATTTGTTCTCACCATCCTTGGGAAAGGAAAGGGTTCAACATATGGGGATACCTCCTTTAATGGCTCGACAGGGGCCGCGATTATTGGATCTTCTTCTACAGCTAGCTCGAGTGGCATAGTATAATGAAGCCAGTCTTTTTTAGGAGCTTCAATATGTTCTGTAAAAGACTAAAGGATTTGCAAAATAATATCATCATCAAGTTATAGTTCATTAGAAGTTTCTTTTACTTTACCAGAGTCTTTATAAGCATTGAGACAATCATATTCAATTTCTATACCTCCTTCGCCTCCTAAATCAAATCCCCATGTTTCTCAATTACGGCGAATTCGTTCTAAAAGTTCCCAAGATTTAATTATAGTTAACTCCATGAAAGAGCCTCCTGAATTCATGTCAAGATCATGTTTAATTTCTTGATTAAGTCCTCCATAGAAAATATGCAATACGTACCGTTCGGGTAAATCAGGATGGGGACATTTATTAAGTAGAGACTTGTACCTTTTGTAGGCCCTTACCAAACCTTCACGGTTCTTGAAGTTTGTAATTACCCTTCTTTCTTCAGCAGTTTTTACCTTGGGAAAGAATCGAAATACAAATTCTCCTTTAAGTTTTTCCCAAGTATCAATTTTCTCTGTAGGGCAAATTCTATACCAAGCCAAAGCAGTGTTGGTTAGACATTGGCTAAACAATTTAAGTTTCAATTCATCATCGGAATAGCCTCTCAATTTAAGGGTCCAACATAGCTCGGTAAAATGCATTAAATGAATGTAAGGATCCTCATATGGATAATCTCCTAGAAAAGTTTTTTCTTAATAATAGCGATAAAACGAGGGTTGACCTCGTATTCTGGTTCGCTCCCACTCGGGAATTCCTTGACGAGTCCTCTATTGAACTTCCCGAGGTATTTAGTAACATCGAGCTGATTAATCAGTCCGAGTGCAGTCATGGTGCTTACCTGAAACTAGTAAAAAACTTTAGTAAATAATGAGTAAAATAAGTAACTAAGAACAAAGACCAAAAGCGCTTAGCTCCCTGGCAACAGCGCCAAAAAATAGCTTGATGACTGCAAGTGCATAGATTAATTGTAGCTAGTTTCGAAGTAACGATATAGAACCCACAGAGAGCTATTGGTAAAGGTCTTTATGCCCCTCGTTATGCTCTACCAAACTATACTTATAAGATTTCTTTCATCTCAAGTAAAGGGTGTTTGCAAGGTTTATGGTTGTTTGCAGAAAAGCAATTAAAACAAGTAAAAAGTTTGTATGAAAGCGTGGTTGAACGCAATAGGGATAAAACGTTCTTGGGGATGTAGGATACACCACTAGCATAGTATTATTATTATATATAATCAAGATAACATACTCCTTGTGTCATGATATGTGTGGAGAGAGCTCCATAATAAGATGTTCACTATAAGGCTCGTAGGAAGCCACTTTGTTGAGCCAAGAGTGAGGTCACCTCTAAATAACCACTGGGATGTCTGAGAGAAGTCACCCATACAAACCACCGCAATTAAGGATTTCCCCGTGGATATCGTAATTAGCTTAGGGAGTCCCTCTTTAATCCTCCTTTGACCATGTAGGTTACGAGCTGACACCAATCTATCACGGGGCATTCCGGGTACGCTTCCAAGACACAAGGATTTCTCCCTCCCTTTAGTCCCGAGGGCAAATGATATGCGGCCGACTACACATACCATCTATAGAGAGAGATCAAACACAAATCATAATTATATCATAGGCGGGTAAGTCATATGGACACAAGAATAGATCATATTTATTACAAGTTCATAATGGTGCTAGGGTTTCTCCATCTCCCCAAGAACAAGGGAATTACTCACTCATGGAAGCAATGAACAACATCATGATAATCAAATGAAGGGATAAAAGTACGGAGGTAGATCTAATGCAAACCACAATTGAATCTGGAATTACAACGAGATCTAATAGATGAAAGATGGGGGTAATGGTGATAATGGAGATGCAGCGGTTGATGATGAAGGGGATGATGCGTTGTCCTCCAATGATCCGTGAAGCAGCTGGGATTTTTCCCCAGCCAAGTTCCTACTTTAGATCCCTTTCAGATGTGTTTTTTCGTGGTTTCTGGTGGCTGTGAATGTTGGATCTCCCTCTCATCTTTGCGAGGAGAAAGTATTTGATGAGGCGGTCACGATGGAACTTGGTACGGGCGAACGGTACGGGCAGGCTTCGCCCGTACCACTGGTCGTTAACTGTGTTGATTGCTCCCCCTCGCTTGTATTCTTCCAGGTGCGAAGGTAAATACATAAAATGACTTTTATCACTTAGAAATATCATATAATTACACAATACGACAGCTCTAATTGATATGTTCATATATGACTCAATGATTTGGGATCCTGCTGAAACAAGAACAAAATAGTGTGTGTAGACGCAGTGAAGTACAACGATCCCTACTCTATTTATGCAAAAACAAAAGGTAAATATGCTTCAATTTTGGACTCATCACCTATCCATTCGTAATACCTAAGAGACACCTTTATGATCACCCTATTACGGTGTGATAGTTGGTCCAGTCAAGGCAGCCTCCGGTGATAGTGATTAGATATGATCTCATGGTCAAAGGATCGGCTACTAAGTTTATATAGTTATCGCAATGTTGAAATTTGTGACTAGATCTCATTACAATAGTTTAAGTTGGGTCTATGTACATCACATCATTCACTCAATTACATGACCCCATTGTCACTTGACATAAATGTCCATGATCGAGAAACCTCGATCATCAGTTGACCAATGATCTAGTTGACTAGAGGTTACTAGGGACTTGGATCGTTTACATATAACACGTGTATATTTCCGCTTAATACAGTTATAGCGTGGTATACAACTTATTATGAACATTTAAGATATGGCAATAAAAACATCTTTATTATTTGCCTCTAGGTCATATCTCCAACACTTCTGAGGTACTCTACAAATCTTATCCTCCTCTTATGTGCAAATGGTCACAACTAGCTCAATGGGTGCACATTAGGGTGAAACTGGAGTAATAGACCCGCGTCATCTTATTCTGAGCACCATATATGCATTATGGTTTAGATCAAGTTCACACCACCGATATGTTGGGAATGTTCCAAGGGTTGCCTTATCTAACTTGGCGAGCCCTAATCGTGAAAGTTGGTACCTCCATTGTTGATGGAGGGAGATTAGTAAATTCAGACTTTTTGTCCTACATACAATATTTCTACATATCATATGCATGTATAGTGTTTGTTGTGTACCCATGAGCGGCATGTTGCAAAGATTATGCATGTTTGTTAGGAAGGATTGAAGTTGCTCATTGTTGCCTCAGTTTGAGTTTATCTTAATTGTGTTGCGACACATTTTAATCGTATTGTTGGAACAATAGAGATTGTTGAACAACTTAATTTTTATTGCAACAGTTGCAAGGTGATTTCTTATGGGGCTATAAGAGGAAATACTGCAAACATTCAGTAAAATTTGTTAGATTTGTTGCAAAAGCATGTTTGTATGTTGCAAATTCGGAGATGTCTATTTGTGAGACCAGATAGCTTATATGGAAACCATTTCACTTTCACCTAGGATTAGCCAAAGAACTAGAAGGAAAAGGCATGCGTTGATGCGCCTGGTCCATTAGAATGGAGGCAGAATTAGAGTGTGGCCGGAAGTGGAGAAATTAGAAGCAAACTTATGCACACAAACCATGTAATGACATTGAACGAGTAATATTATGTCAGTGTTGAAAGTAAGGGAAAACAACTAATTGATAAGACACAAGCATATTTTTTCACAATGCATATTCATATCACATGATGCAGTACAATCGAGGTGCCTTGAAGGAGCCAAAGCAGTGTGTGGAAATAAGTGCAGGATTGTCATCAGAGTGGTGACGTTTAGGGACGAAATAGGTCAAGAGGAAGGAGGTGGCTCGAGGGAAGCAGAGAGAGAAGGATGGTGTAGGAGATAGTGCATGTGATCATGGGTGCTGGACACGGCAGAAAAACGACCGTGGATCCTTACTTTTCAGTAACATAATCCACATGTATTGACTGTGATCATCCACCACAAGCATGAAGTACTTATTACCGGATGGGGTAACGGTGAAACTAGACTGCATAGCCTGCCATGAATGAGCTTTAGAGCTTCACATGGGAACAGGGCACTTCGTTTCTTCCCCATGAGAACTCCATCACATATCGGATCCGCATGATCCAAGTCGAGGATGTAGAGTCTGTTCGATCTCTCCACCTCCATGATAAGTTCCCTTTGATGATCATGTCGCTACATATAGTCATCCATGAGCATAATCTTGCATCCACCCTTTGCGAGGTGACCAAGACTGATGATATTTCTCTTAAGCTCAAGGACATAGTTCACATCAGTGAGTACCTTATGACTGTCGTTCTTCAACTCCAGCAGGATAGTGCCTTGCTCTACGATGTCGACCGTCGATCAATCACCAAATTGAATGGTTCCTCCCAACAAGAGATTTAATTCAAAGTATCCGGACTTGTCCCCGGTCATGTGATTGCTTGCTCCTGCGTCGAGGTACTAGATGTTGCCACCCATCTTCATCCTCCAATTTGCATGAAGTAAAACCTTCTCTTCCACGAGCCTTACAATCTCCTTAGCCGACGCTAGAGGAGGTACCTCCTCCTCGTTGTCCTTTAGCTCGCACGCCTCGAGCATTAGCATCATAGGTCCAGCATCTCCTTCTAGGCCTTGAGAGCCCTATGCTTCCCCTTCGATGGTTTCCGACAATCATATTTGAAGTGACCAAGCTCGCCGCAATTATGACACCTTACTTTCTTTATGTAAAACTTCTTTTGTGGCAAGGCTTCATCTTCATCCTCCTGCCCTGCGAGGTAGTTTTTCGTTGGGCGTTGCTTATCCTTGCCGCTATTGGAGCCTCCTTGCTTTTCTTTCAAAAGAGTCATCCACTTTGACTATGTGAGCATCAATTGCTCGACCTGTTCTGGATCACCATAGTTGATCCGAATTCTCTCATCATGTGCCTTGAATCTTCCAATGAGATCCTCAACTTTCAATGTATTCAGATTGAGACATTGTTTGATCGATGTAACGATCTGCATGTAGCGCGTCTGAGCCGCACACAAGAACCTTCTGATGTTCTTGACCTCATCCAATCTTTCACCATATTCCCTGATTGCGTTGATGAGGGTAATGAAACGGGCAACAAACAGATCAACCGTCTTGCTCTCCTCCATCTTCAGATCTTCATAGCTTTTCATCAAGGTTTGAAGATGTGCTTCCTTCACGCAAGCATGACCTTGGTGCAAGATCTTGATTGTCTCCCATGCACCATTCACCGATTTCTTTCTGACGAGGTGCCACATCACGTCCTTTGGCATGACGGAATAGAGCATCATTAACACTTGGTGATCCGTACGGTACTTCTTTCCTCCCTTGATGTACTCGTCGCCTCCTAGATCGATGGATTCGCAAACCTCCCGAGCCTCCATGGCCACCTCCATGTTGAGATCCCATAGCCCATAGTCCTTACAATCGAGGCACGGATAGAAAGCCGCCCTACCGTCTCCATCACTAGTGCCGATGTCGAGTTCTCGCCAAACTTCACCAATGCCATGACCTCCTTGTACTTTCCATAGATCACAGACGACAACCTTGGCTCTGATACCAATTGTTGTCCCATATCCGGCAGTACTTTTTGCCAGGACGTGCGACGAGAATACTTGCAACAAAATCCTAGTCTGGCCAGTACTTTCTGACGAACAAAAAAGAACCGGAAAAGACGCGCAAGTAGACACTCGTAGCTAGCTATTCTCAACTAGATTACTTTCCTAGTAGACTAGCAACTCACGTAGATAACACTATTCAGTGACTTGATTTCTCACCGGAATATACTCACGCGGAACCGGAGTTGATTGACGCACATACATATCGTACCTGTTTTTATTTCTTTATTTCTTCAACTCACTATTACAAGCTCAGGGCTACGTGCATATATATTTGTATATGTATATATATGCGGTTGCTGCTAGACCTAATCGGTATACTCAGACCAAGTCAAAGGGCTAGCCCACGTCACGACACGACCCACTTAGGTATATTAAGCTAATGGATCATGCGATGATGGCCAGTGGGCTTTACCTTGAGGCCCATGCATGGCACATTAGCTAAACATGTCTAACGTGTCGGCCATTAAGACCTTTTTATACTATTTTTATTAAAGCTAATATAAAAGTTAGAAATAATGGTATACATAAAAAACTCTTAACGAGCTATGCAGTGCCGGCACGTGTGCTCGGAGTAGGAGCCCGACCATGACTCTAGCTGGGACACAGGCCGGGCACGACCCGTTAAGTGGTGTGCCCGACCGGCCCGTGATGTGCCAAAGAGGGTGTGCCCATGTACCAGCCGAAGAAGGCACGACCCTATAGCTAGCTATGGGTATACTACATGTATACAACACGAACACATATTCAACTACTATCAAAACACACACGTCTTGATTATTCCTAAACAAATGTTAAATTTAAAAGGATTATTTATCTCCCGTGAAGAATGAGAGGCGGTGCAATCCCCCGGACCTCACGTTTCGAAATCACAACCAAGTATAACCCGAATTGAGAAAGGACATACTACCGTGGAGACCACGAGGCCACCCACAAGCAGCCCGCAATGGCAGGACACGATACTGGCTAAGCATCCCACGCAAATTCATTGTTATAGCTTTGAGTGCGAGAAACGTGACTGGCTGGTCTACATGTCTAATATACACAAATGAGTATGTATACTAGCAACATATAATAGTGCATCCATGCAATTCCATCATCAAAGAAATATAAATATATTATAACGCCATTACAGAAACAACCAAATATATATAGATAGTAATAATATTTTAGTGTTATATCCTCATACATGACTCATCAAAACATTAGGCGAAAGCAGAAAACACAGATCCGAGTATGGATTAAGACTCAAATCGGCATAAGATAGATGCCATAAACAAAGCACATTCCCGCCCATAGATCTCAGATATCTCCATCCATGGAATCTCTATGCAAGGGATTCGTTTCCTCCATCATCGACCTCATCAATGTAGTAGCCTCCATATAGATATTCTTGACAATCTAATCAATAGAGTGTGAGAATCTAGGGGCACACTCAGCAAGTCTTTATGCAACTAAAGGGATAAGTTTGGTTCACGTGATTGCAACGAAAGATAAAATATCTAACTATTCTATAGAGACACGCTACAACATCCGCCTAATCAAATATAGATGGATGCTTGTTAATTAGAAACCAATAGTTATATAAGAAACATAAAGTAAAATATATCCCACCCTCCTCGCTTACCCAACGAGAAGGCAAAAAAATATCCCATCCGTAGGCAATTTTATTAATCATTCTGACGTGGGTATACTAATGACTACAAGTGCACAGATCGTTTGTAGCTAGTTTTGAAATAAAGATATCGATCCCACGGGTTGCAGGAGTCTGAAGTCTAATAACTCTTGAATTAAGTAATACAATAGAAATGCTAAATAAAATTCTAAGTAACAAGCTAAAATGCGAGTATTGCGTAAAAAAGTGCTTTTAGGTTTTTGGTATAAGAGCAAGAATAAGTAAAGTAAAACAACTTAACACAGAAAGTAAGTATCGCGTATGTATGAGAGATTGGAACTGCAATAGGGAAAATGCATTCTCAGGGAGTAGCGGATACACCAATAGCATTATAAAGAATTAAGGTAAAGATTATTATCATGAACATTCTAAACTGTGTATGTGTGGGAGGAACTCCGTATTTGGACAAATAGGCAGTAACCACTGCTCACATTATCCTCATAACCACATCAGTCAGCAATCGATATCAATCGAATTACTGTGTTATTAAGGGACTTAATCCCGTAGGACGTATCCCATGGCATGGATAGTGTTCCATGAGTTTACTCGGTTCCCAAGTTAATACGTAAGGAGTGCCAACAACTTTATAGTCACTGTAAGTGCTAACAAACCTCCATCTACCAACAAGTAGTTCCCTCCATCAAGTTTCCACAAGAGGCAAATATTGAGAGGTCGACTTCTCCCAACATCAAGATGAAGACAATCTAACACATGGTCACAGCGATGAATATCATAATAAACTTTATCTTATTTCAATCTCATACTAGGGTTTCTCCATCTCTCCAAGAACTAAAGATCTACTCAGACATGGAGGCAATCAACATCATGGCAATAACAATGGAATCTATCATAGATGAATAGTACTTGTATAAATCCACAACGAGTATGGAAATCACAATAAGATCTAGGCAAGATGTAGATGAGATGGATGGAGATGGTGGTGATGCAGCGGTTGATGATGAAGATCGATGCCTTAGCCTCCCGGATCTGCGCAGGGTGAAGATGGATCCCTGGTGGACGAGTCCCCCCTCCAGATGCCTTTCGGAAGTGAGGTTTCAGCAATTTATGGTTGTTCTGTATGTCATCTCTCTGGTCCAGTTGCACGGGGTGAAACTATTTGAGGAGGCGGTGGCGGTGCCAACTATACAGCGGGAACTATACGGCCAAAAAATGTATTCCCGCCGTATAGTTGGCTGTTAAACCGTTTGTATGCCTTGATTGCTATGGGTTTTCTTCTGGTATTATTGATATTTCCCAAATAAGCGATTTATGTTGTTTTTGACTCCTTTTCTCCTCAGTACAACTGCTCCAAGAATTGTGTCCATTGTATCCATCATTTGTCCTGATCCTGGTGAAAGCAGACATAGAATGTGCGTGCGAGCGCTGTAAAATACCAAGCATCTACAATGCAAAATAATAATATAAAACATGATGCAAAAATGCACTCATAAACTTCCCCAAGCTTAGACTCTTGCTCGTCCTAAGCAAGTTTAGCTTAATGGATGTGATCCTCTTATTCATGAAGCTGAGTCGATAAAATAAATGAGGCAGTTGCAGCATATGTTTATCATATATGATACATAGGAATAAGTTCATGAATAGTACCTTACTCGAACCATCCGAATAATATTAGAAGGCTTCCACACCTTAGTGATCAATAGTTCACAAAAGATGAATCTCAACATGATGTAAAAGTATTCGGTTCGACTGAATGAATTAGCGAGGTAGTCCCAAGTGTTTTAGGATTAACATATTCACTTGGGATTCAAAATCTCAAAACGCTTCTTTGTCATACCACAATATAGTGGTGTATGCCTACTTGCTCTTTGCACATTCGCTCTTTTTCTTCTTTCTTTTCTTCTTCTATTTTTTTATATGCTCACACTTTTGTTTAAGTGCTGTACAAAGGATCTAGCCATACATTCTAGTTCATGTAGGAATTCAAAGTTTAACGATCTCAAATACCAAATTCCAATTGTATATGAAGCAATCTTTCTAGCTTGAATATTCTACCTCGTCTTGTTCTCACTCTAATTTGATAGCACTTTTTATTTTCCTTTGTTCAAGGTTTCTTTTTCAACTCAACTGGTTAGATAATTTTTATTTCTTTGTAAATCAAACCATGTATTACAACATATTGACCAAATTATATTTGTATGTTCCGTTAATACCAATGGTGTGAAAGACTCCTATTGCTATCGTCAAGTGCAAGTAAAATTATACCCAATCCATTCATATATCCAAAAGGACAAACACAAACTCAATATTGCTCCATGTATGATAATAAACTCGGAATTTCATAAAAGGGATCGACTATTCCTGAAGGGAATTCTAATGATGCAAATTTTATTTATAGTTTGAACTAATGCAAAACTAAAATAATAATATAAAACTTATAAGATAGATTACAAGGTCTTAAAGATATCCCCCAAGCTTGGAATCAAGCCAGACGGGATCAAATAATCCCTTGCGATTAGTTGATACCGTGATTTATTGTAGATCACTGTGGTGCCATGGCATGTAACACCGCGGCACGTAGCTTCTGGTTGGTGTCCTCCAGAGCGGTGATGCGGTTGTAGCACCTGCGCAAATTATATTGCAAAGTGTCCACTTTATCCGCAAGTTTAGTCACAAATGGGAGAAGATCATCCTTCTTCTTTATCTCCTTGAGACGGTGGCGGACTTCGACGTGATGGAGTAGCTCCTGCTTCTGATATATCTCTAGTGCTCGCACGCGGTCCTTGGTCCTGGGAGCAGATTCCTCTTCCTCATCCATGATTGATGGATCGGGGAAGTGGGAACCATTCCTCCACTCTTCTTGAGGATTCACCCTCATACGCGCACCAATAGTAGGCTTCAAGTGTGGCGTCGTCGCCCCATTGCTAGCACCTGCACCAATATTAGGTAATTCCTTATGCTTGTGCGGTCTGGGGTTCGTGGTGATGAACTTGACTGTCTCCACATGCCCTTTTCCATGCAGTTTGTGAGCTTCTCTCTCTTCTTGAGCTCTCTTCATTGCCGCCTAGTTGATCTCCATTGGATCATAGACATCACAATAGATGTAGATGTCGCTCACTTCATCAGAGTCATTGTTGTAGAAGCTTGGATCGACGTACTCCTTGTACCATGGGCTAAACCTCTCCACCTCCTCCTCGTCATCCTCCATGGATGGGCTGCTAGAGCGGTCCCTGGAGGAGCAACGAGCCCCAGGGGTTTTCCACGGTCTGGGATGGGATAGCGCATTGCTAGATTGGTTCCTAGAGATTATGATTAGAGAGATATAATGGCACTATATAAGGGGGGTCAGAGGTCGGTTAAACTCGCGAGAAACACCAAATTCATGCCCAAGAAAAGAATATTAAGGAAATAGGAAAAGAAATCGCGGACTTGGAGGAGTCTGATACGTCGTAAACGTATCTATAATTTTTGATGTTCGATGCTTGTTTTATATCTACTTTCTTATGCTTTGTGCACACTTTGGGGTATTTTTACACATTTTTTGAAACTACCCTATTAACAAGATGCCACAGTGCCAGTTGCCTGTTTTCTGTTGTTTTTGGTTTCAGAAAAGCTAGTAAGGAAATATTCTCAGAATTGGACGGGACAAAAGCCAAAGTCAATATTTTACCAGAAGGAACACGGAGTCCGGAGGGCAGCCGAAGGAGGGCCAGGGATTGGCCACACCCTATGGTGGAGCGGGTACCCCTAGCCGCGCCACCAGGTGGTGTGGGCCCCTCGGGTCTCCACCGACCTTGCCCTTTCGCCTATAAAAGCCTCCTGGGATGAAAACTCTAAAGACAAGATTAGAATTCCACGAAAAGTTCCACAACGCTGCAGCCACCGAAGAGGAGATTGGGGGGGGGACAGAAGTCTCTGTTCCAGCACCTTGCCAGGACGGGGAAGTGCCCCCGGATCCATCTCCATCGACTCCACCGCCATCTCCATCGCCATTGCTGACTCCCATGATGAGGAGGGAGTAGTTCTCTCTCGAGGCTAAGGGCTCTACCAGTAGCTATGTGTTCATCTCTCTCTATGCGTGATCTTATGAGATCATGAGCTTTGTAATCTATAGATCTATTCTGCTACTGAAGTGCTTTAATCAATCTTTGCTTATCCCCACGTGTGTGAAGTTGATAGTGTGAACACCGTGTGGCACTTTGGCTAAGGTTATAGAAATACTTATCATGAGTATAATTTGAGTTGGATGTCTCTATGAGATTGTGGTATTTGTTGGAACCATCTAGCGCTCAAGGTGACAGTGAGGGGTTATCTAGATGGGGAATGCGAATTTTAAGGTGTGCTGTTATAGTCCTACATCGTCCAACGGGAGAGTAGTTCAGGGTAGAATAATGAAGAGAAGATATTTATATGAGAGTGTTCACTGGTGAAAGTATGATCCCTAGGCCTTGTTTCTAAGCATTGAAACACCATTTACAATCAGTTCTGTTACATGTTTGCTTGCTTCCATTCTTATTTCAGATTGCAATTACCACTTATAATCATCCATATTACTTGTATTTCACTATCTCTTCGACGAACTAGTGCACCTATACACCTGACAAGTGTATTGGGTGTGTTGGGGACACAAGAGACTTCTTGTATCTTGATTGCAGGGTTGCTTGAGAGGGATACCTTTGACCACTTCCTCCTTGAGTTCGATAAACCTTGGGTGATCCACTTAAGGGAAACTTGTTGCTGTTCTACAAACCTCTGCACTTGGAGGCCCAACACTGTCTACAAGAATAGAAGCATGCGTAGACATCAGAGTCCTGCCGCGTAACGACCAACTATATGGGCGCGACCCGTATAGCTCTGGCCGTATAGTTGGTTCCGCATAGATATTTCCAAATATCTCGAGTCCAGGTCGGTTAAGGTACGACTTGAAACCGACAATACCGCTTTTTTAGATCGGAAAGACGAAAAATTAAATGAAATGTCTGAGAGTTTAACAACCAACTATATGGTCAGAATATCTCCTCTAGTCGTATAGTTGTGACCGTATAGATGCAAACATCAAAAATCAAAAGTGTCTGAGAGTTCAACGACCAACTATACAGCCGAAATTTTATCTCCGGTCGTATAGTTTCTACTAATAGATCCAGACATCGAAAACAATTTTGCAAAGAAGATACAGAGGGTTTAACAACCAACTATAAAGGCGGGAGATTTTTCTCTGGTCGTATAGTTGCACCTGTATAGTTGGTAAAAACCTCTAGAAACTTCAGAAAAACACGAGGAATTCAAAGGCAAAAATTTGAGAAGTAAAATATGTGAAAATAAATCACTTATTTGAGTAAGAACACTTATGTTGAACTTACCGTTTACTTATACGGGGATGACAAGCTCCTCCAACAACAAAGACTTCTTCTCTTTTGGAGGAATTGACCTTAGTTAATTGAATAATTCTCGCAAGCGAAAATCACTAGGCATAAAGTTCCTCTCAATAAGATTGGTGTCTTGCTTGGCAAATATAGACACTGCATCCAACATCTTTATTTCTTGCCTCTACATGATCCGTAACTCAAATTCTTGAAACAAAAGAATCCAATGGATCAGTCTTGGCTTATGGTTCTTCTTCTCAAGGAGTTATTTTAAACCATCACGATCCGTCTGAACTCTTACTTTTGCATCAACTATATAAGAATGAAATTTATCGCAAGAGAAAAATACAGCAAAAAGTTCCCTCTCTTCCTTAGGATAATTCTTTTGAGCACTATTAAGAGTTCTACTAGCATGATGTATAATATTAAATCTGCGACCTATGTGTTGTCCTAGAGTTACTCCTACAGCATCATCACTAGCTTCACATATTAAGTCAAAAGTCATATCCCAGATAGGTGGTTTAATGATAGGAGCACGGGATAAAGCATTTTTTAAGTTTATTAAAGGATATAAGACATTTATCATCAAAATTAAATCTTACTCCCTTTTGCAGGAGGTTAGTTAAAGGTTTAGATATTCCAGAGAAATTTCTAATGAACCTTCTATAAAAACCTACATGACCAAGGAAACTTCTTATACCTTTTATATCCCTAGATTGTGGCATTCTCTCTATGGCCTCAACCTTAGCTCTATCCACTTCAATTCCCTTACCTGATACCTTATGTCCAAGGACTATATCTTCTTTGACCATAAAATGGCACTTCTCCCTGTTTAGAACAAGATTGGTTTCTTTGAAATGCTGCAAAACTCTTTTGAGATTATCGAAACAACTAGTAAACGAAGTTTCATAGACAGAAAAATCATCCACAAATACTTCCATTATCAGTTCTATAAAATCTACAAAAATAGCAGTCATGCATATTTGAAAAGTAGCTGGAGCATTACATAAACCAAAAGGCATACGATAATAAGCATGTAAACCATAAGGACTAATGAAAGTTGTTTTAAGTTGGTCATCGGGATGAACATCTATTTGAGAAAAAACAGAGTATCCGTCCAAGTAGCAAAAATGAGTGTGGTTTGCTAACCTTTCTAAAGTTTGATCTATGAACGGTAAAGGATAGTGATCTTTCCTAGTTTCTTTATTCAATTTCCTGAAATCTATGCACATCCTATGTCCAACAATAGTTCTAGTAGGTATCAATTCATTGTTTTCATTAGGAACAACAGTAAAACCGCCCTTCTTAGGGACACAATGAACAGGACTTACCCATTCACTTTATTTTACAGGATAGATTATACCTATGTCCAATAGGCGTACAATTTCTTTTCTTACCACTTTCTTCATTTCGGCCTTCAGTCTTCTATTAAATTCTGCAACTAGTTTAACACCTTCCTCCATGAATATTCGATGAACGGTTATCATGGGACTAATGCCCTTCAAATCATCCATTGAGTACCCAAAGGCCTTGCGATGCTCCATAAGTATTTTCATGAGTTCTTCTTCTTCTCCTCCTGAAAGTTTAGCACTAATAATAACAGGAAATTTATTTGTATCATCTAAAATCTGTATTTAAGATTATCTGGTAAAGTCTTCAATTCTGGGGGTGGTAATTCCTCGTTCCCTCTCTTTTCTGGCTCTTCAAAAGCCTCATTAGTTGGAGGCCCTATAATGGGAAGTGAATCAAATTCATCTTCTAGTTCTTCTAGGGACTTGTCCTCCATTACTATTTCTTTATAATTTAAGTCTTCATTTATTTCTTCTTTTTGATCACTAAAGAAGAGAGCTGCCATTTCCTCACTAGTTTTCTCTTTCTCTTCTTCTTGTATTTGTGGAGGCCTGTCTTTAAATTTGGAAAAGTGGAATTCTTTCTCCACTTCCCCAAGCTTAAGAGACAAAATCTCCTTTTTGAAATCAACATTGGCACCTACATCACTCAAAAAGTTTCTTTGAAATATAATTGGGCAAAGAGTGTCAGCTGGCATATCAACAACTACAAAATCGATAGGAAAGTTTTTGTTTCCAATTGTGACAGTTGCATCTTCAACTACTCCCATTGGGATTCTAAGATTTTTATTGGCTAACATGATTGCCATATCAGTATTTTCAATTGTAGTTGGTTCTATTTCTTCTTTTATTTCTAAATAGAAATCATGAGATATAACATTAACTTCGGTGCCAAGATCGCATAAACCATAATGCGAGGTTTCTTTAAATATGCAGGGAAGAATAGGCTTACCCACATCTTTTACCTTTGTTTTACCTTTAACCAATATAGAAGTCTCTTTATCAAGTTCAACTATGTTACAATGTGCATACATAGCCATAATTGCTTCCTTGGTTACCTCTTCATCTTTAGTTTCTTCCAGATGTTCCACAACTTCTAGCATACTTTCCTCTTCCTTCTTCTCCTGTACTGCTTTGACCTGCTCATATTCAAAAATATGCTTCTGTGCAGTGTTAGGGAAAGGTATCTAATATGTTGGTTCTAGGGAGGCTAGTGTTGCTTTAGCTTCTTTCTTCTTTTCAGGTTCAGGTGGTGGATCATACTTTGCCAAACCCTCTTTTGGAGCTTTGATGTGTTCTGTAAAATCTTCAACAACTTGCAACACAAGATCTGAATCCAAATAAAGTTCCTTAGATAAATCTTTAACATGGCCCTTTTTAATATAGTCATGAATACAATCATGTTCTATTTCTATGCCTCCTTCGCTTCCTAGACCAAAATTCCATGAAACTCTATGATCGTGAATTCTATTAAGTAAAGCCCAAGCTTTAGTTATAGGAAGATTCATAAAGGCCCCCTCCATGAAAGAGTCTAGTTCCATTTTATTAGGTTCAATTAAACCGCCATAAAAGATATGCAATAAATACCATTCAGGAAAATCATGATGAGGACATAGATTAAGTAAATCTTTAAATCTGATATAAGCTCTTACTAGTCTTTCATTAGGACGGTTCCTCCAAGTCATTATAAGACGCCTGATTCCAAAATATTTTGATAATGGGTAATATTTTTCTAGAAATTCACAGGCCAAATTATCCCAAGTAGTAGTGGCTTTTGGGGGTAGAGATCTATACCATGAGAGAGCTGAACTAGTCAAAGTCTGACTGAAAATTTTAACCCTTACCTCATTAGCATTATATCCCGTCAATTGAAAAGTGCCACATATATCTTTGAAACATGCAATATGCTCATATGGATCATGATCTTCTTCATCCCCAGTAAATTACTTCTTGTGTAGAATACCAAGTAATAGAGGATTTATTTTAAACCCCCTTGTCTTCTTGTTGGAGTTGTCTCTTTTATAAATATCATAGTGCTTCCCAAAGTGGTTGAGTGGGTTAGCACTAGTCATATGCTCAAACTCCATCATGTTGGTGGAAACCTGTAACTCAAAACAAAACTTAGAAAGAAAAAAATAAATAAGGAAAAACTAAAAGACCTACAACACTTAGGTCCCCGGCAACGGTGCCAAAATAGCTTGATGACTGCAAGTGCATAGATCGTTTGTAGCTAGTTTCAAAATAAAGATATTTATCCCACGGGGAGCAGGAGCCTGAAGTCTAATAACTCTTGAATTAAATACTACAATAGAAATGCTAAATAAAGTTCTAAGTGACAAGCTAAAATGCGAGTATTGCATAAAAAGGTGTTTGGGGGTTTTTGCTATAAGCGCAACAATAAGTAAAGTATCACGTACATAAGAGAGATTAGAACTGCAATAGGGAAAATGCGTTCTCAAGGAGTAGCGAATACACCACTAGCATTATAAAGAATTAAGATAAAGATTATTATCATGAATATTCTCAACTATGTATGCGTGGGAGGAACTCCGTATTTAGACAAATAGGCAGCAACCACTGCTCACATCATCCTCATAATAACAACAGTCAGCAATCAACATCAATTAAATTACTGCGCTATTAAGGGACTTAATCCTGTAGGACGTATCCCATGGCATGAATAGTGTACCATGAGTTTCCTTGGTTCCCAAGTTGATACGTAAGGAGTGCCAACATGAAAGAGTCTAGTTCAATTTTATTAGGTTCAATTAAACCGCCATAAAAGATATGCAATAAATACCATTCAGGAAAATCATGATGAGGACATAGATTAATTAAATCTTTAAATCTGATATAATCTCTTACTAGTCTTTCATTAGGACGGTTCCTCCAAGTCATTATAAGACGACTGATCCCAAAAGATTTTGATAATGGGTAATATTTTTCTAGAAATTCATAGGCTAAATTATCCCAAGTAGTAGTGGCTTTTGGGGGTAGAGATCTATACCATGAAAGAGATGAACTAGTCAAAGTCTGACTGAAAAGTTTAACCCTTACCTCATTAGCATTATATCCCATCAATTGAAAAGTACCACATATATCTTTGAAACATGCAATATGCTCATATGGATCAGGATCTTCTTCATCCCCAGTAAATTGCTTCTTGTGTAGAATACCAAGTAATAGAGGATTTATTTTAAACCCCCTTGTCTTCTTGTTGGAGTTGTCTCTTTTATAAATATCATAGGGCTTCCCAAAGTGGTTGAGTGGGTTAGCACTAGTCATATGCTCAAACTCCATCATGTTGGTGGAAACCTGTAACTCAAAACAAAACTTAGAAAGACAAAAATAAATAAGGAAAAACTGAAAGACCTACAACACTTAGCTCCTCGGCAACGGTGCCAGAAAATAGCTTGATGACTGCAAGTGCATAGATCATTTGTAGCTAGTTTCAAAATAAAGATATCGATCCCACAGGGAGCAGGAGCCTGAAGTCTAATAACTCTTGAATTAAATACTACAATAGAAATGCTAAATAAAGTTCTAGGTGATAAGCTAAAATGCGAGCATTGCATAAAAAGGTGTTTTAGGTTTTTTGCTATAAGCGCAACAATAAGTAAAGTATCTCGTACATAAGAGAGACTGGAACTGCAATAGGGAAAAGGCGTTCTCAGGGAGTAGCGAATACACCACTAGCATTATAAAGAATTAAGGTAAAGATTATTATCATGAACATTCTCAACTGTGTATGTGTGGGAGGAACTCCGTATTTGGACAAATAGGCAGCAATTACTGCTCACATCATCCTCATAATAACAGCAGTCAGCAATCAACATCCATCGAATTACTGCGCTATTAAGGGACTTAATCCTGTAGGACGTATTCCATGGCATGGATAGTGTACCATGAGTTTCCTTGGTTCCCAAGTTGATACGTAAGGAGTGCCAACAGCTTTATAGTCACTGTAAGTGCTAACACACCTCCGTATACCAACAAGTAGTTCCCTCCATTAAGTCTCCACAAGAGGCAAATATTGAGAGGTCGACTTCTTCCAACATCAAGATGAAGACAATCTAACACATGGCCACATCGATGAATATCATAATAAACTTTATATTATTTCAATCTCATACTAGGGTTTCTCCATCTCCCCAAGAACTAAAGATCTACTCAGACATGGAGGCAATCAACATCATGGCAATAACAATGGAATCTATCATAGATGAATAGTACTTGTATAAATCCACAACAAGTACGGAACTTACAACAAGATCTAGACAAGATGTAGATGGGATGGATGGAGATGGTGGTGATGCAGCGGTTGATGATGAAGATCAATGTCTTAGCCTCCAGATCTGTGCAGGGTGAAGATGGATCCCTGGTGGACGAGTTCCCCCTCCTGATGCCTTTCGGAGGTGAGGTTTTGGCTATTTCTGGTTGTTCTGTATGTCGTCTCTCTGATCTAGTTGCACGTGGTGAAAATATTTGAGGAGGCGGTGGTGGCGCCAACTATATGGCGGGAACTATATGGCCGAAAAATTTATTACGGCCGTATAGTTGGCCGTTAAACCGCCTGTATGCCATGATCGCTATGGGGTTTCTTCTGGTATTATTGATATTTCCCAAATAAGCGATTTACGTTGTTTTTGACTCCTTTTCTCCTCAGTACAACTACTCCAAGAATTGTGTCTATTATATCCATCATCTGTCATGATCCTGGTGAAAACAGACATAAAGTAAGCGCGCAAGCACCGTAAAATACCAAGATCCTACATGTACAATGCAAAATAATAATATAAAATATGATGCAAATATGCACTCATCATATACCTTATAGGTACTTGAGATTAGCCTATACGGTCCATCCCAAGAAAGAGTCCACAGTGCGAACGAAGCTTAGCAAGGATTCTGGTGGCTCACAGGAGTTCGACTTCAAGAATGACACGTCAAAGTATAGATAGAAAATCAAACAGAAACACTAGAAAAAGCGCCCGTGTTTCAGAGCTCGCCCCACAATCGCTCCTATCCCTGCACGTGGCGTCCTGAGAGTTCTTCGCGCGCTGTCCCAGGCCTTTCCTGCGCGACACGTGGTGCTTGGAGAGAGGGGTCACCGTCCTTTTTCCCTTTCTCTGTTAGATTCAAATACGAAAAATCCGATATCTTTTAAACGAATTGGCCAAACCGAGATCCGTTTTCATGGTTGTACTAGTTGTGTCGAGATCTACAAAACTAGATCCCATGTTGATATGTTTCGATGAACTTTTTTCTCGTACTACCTTTGATGCGTAGGTTTCACTGCCTTTTGGTCTAGTACACGGTGCCTTCGGTTGCAATGCACGGCACGGTGTCCAGGTAGTGTACTATACACTGTCCAGGCAGTGCACCGTCCATGCACTGCCTTAGTTCGCAGTGCACTACGCGGTGTCTAGGTAGTGCACCGTTCACGCACTGCCTTAGTTCGCAGTGCACAACGCGGTGTCCAGGCAATGTACTACGCACTGCCCAGGTTGTGCACCATCCATGCACTGTCTTGTTTTTCTGTGTTGCACTGTGTTAGTTCGCAGTGCACTGCGCGGTATCCAGACAGTGCACCGTTCACGCACTGCCTTGTTGTTCTATGTTGCACTGCCTTAGTTCGCAATGCACTGCGCGGTGTCTAGGCAGTGTACTACGCACTGTCCAGACAGTGCACCGTCCATGTACTTCCTTGTTGTTCTGTGTTGCACTGCCTTAGTTCGCAGTGCACTGCGCGGTGTACTAGCAGTGTACTATGCACTATCCAGGCAGTGCACCGTCCATGCACTGCCTTGTTGTTTTGTGCTACACTGCCTTAGTTCGTAGTGCACTGCGTGGTGTACATGGAGTGTACTGCCTTATTGTACTGCTTTGCACTGCCTTCAGTCGTAGTGCACTACGCGGTGTCCAGGCAGTGCATCGTCCATGCACTGCCTTATTGTACTGCGTTGCACTGCCTAAGGTCGCAGTGCACCGTGCGATGTTCTTGGAGTGCACGGTGTACTGCGTTGCACTGCTTTCGGTCGACGGTAAACGAGTTGCACCGCTCGTGCACTGCGTGGAACTGCCTTTCGTCGCGTGCACTGCATGAGCAGCTAGCCACGTGTCGGGCTGCCGTGTGGCCGGAAATACACACGCTGTCGTGCGGCCGGAAATACACGCACTGTCGAGCGGCCAGAAATACGCACGGGTGAACTTCCACACGCCATGTGTCGGGCTGCCGTGCGGCCGGAAACGTGCACGCTGCGGCCAAAACGCGCGCTTCCTGAAGAGCACGCCCCCGCTAGTCGTTCAAAATCAAAGGGAAAACCTTAATATGTAACCGACTCGACCTGCTATCCCGAGACCTAGCCTCCCTATATAAAGGCTAGGAGGGGGCGGCGAGGAGGATCAATCCATACACCCCCGCATACACCTCGCCAGATTGCATCCGCGCACCCTTGTAACTTTCGACTCTCTCGTAATCAAGAGCAGACAAGCAGGAGTAGGGTCCTCTTTGAGGCCTGAAGCTGGGTAAAACCTCGTGTCACCTGTGTGCTTGTTTTCTAGCGGCTAGATGCCCCCAGCACTCCCTATTTCCTTGAACCTAAGTCCATCAACGATGGGCATTATTGAGTTAACCCCTCGTCACATTCCATGAGTGTTGCACTAATTACTAGTCAAGTTTAGTCAGTTAAACATGATACTCCCTCCGATCCAAATTAATTGACTCGGATTTATCTAGATTTGAATGTATCTAGACATGTTTTAGTGCTAGATACATCCAATTCTAGACAAATCCAAGTTAATAATTTTGGATCAGAGGGAGTAATTTAATTAGAGTTCTCTATGATCGAGAAACTATGCTCCAACTCCTCCATAACCTGCATGGTGCACAAATAGTAACAGACACACACGATCAATCTCGGGAAAAACCAAATGAAAGCAAAGAGGCACCACTATAAAGCATTTAAAAGATTCAAAAATTATTTCAGGGGGCCACCCCACTAAGCTACGCATAACGAAGTCGTTCAGGCTCCGAGATAGACCCAGGGTTTGCGTCAATGGGTGTAATTGACTAGGAACCCAAAAGTGTGGTTAGGCCTGTCAATACCATGAAAACACTCTACATTCCAAAATAGCACAAGTAAACGCTCCTCGAGCAATAGTAGTAAACAAAACAATAAAGCATGACATAAGTACAGGATAATAGTAAAGCCCAAACTAATTGTGGCCCCAAGAAATAAGATGTGAATCATGTGCATGCCAAGAGGATCCATGGGCCCACATGTGGATAGTGCGATACTTAAGGAACAAGTATCAAGTACTCAGCTCCTATGGGACATAAGTGAGTGGATAATAGTCAAATCTCACATATTGTCCATTGGTGTCTTTTTCTTTAGTTATTCCATTACTACACAATTTAGTTGTTTAGGTACCTCATTATCCACATCAGACTCACACAAATCCTAAACATGTTGTTCTACGACTTGTATGGCTTGAACAATTCCTGTAGTAATGTCTGATAGGATAGAGGATACAAGTTTTAGTGGGGCCTAAAAGTTAAGGTTGTGTAGCACTTGGGATTACAATTTAATCCAGAACATGATTCATGATACAAGAATAAAGATAGAGGCATAGGTGTTATATTTAATGCAAGCCTAGGGAATTACTTGGCTGGAATCTGAGCAGTGGTATAACTAAGTTTTGGGTAATACTCTGGTTCCTCATGATAACCTCCTTGCTCAACGTCTATTTGGAATAAAATTGAAACACACATAGACCATAATAAATAAAGTGCACAAATATATGAAGCCAATGCAATAAGCAAACTATGGTATACCATGAGGAAATGATGCACAATTGCA
Organism: Avena eriantha; assembly: GCA_910589775.1. Lineage (NCBI taxonomy): Eukaryota > Viridiplantae > Streptophyta > Magnoliopsida > Poales > Poaceae > Avena > Avena eriantha. Next base: position 325,777,022 of record OU342743.1, read on the forward strand.
TGGTATAACGTGGCATGGCATGAATGAGGTATTAGAACAGGAGTAAACCATTTTCATAATTTATTATTCAATTTTTACTTGCATAAACAGTTCTGTTTTTATAGTTTTAAATGATGCATTCTTCAATCGATATCATGGAATGCATGGTTGGAAAGAGCTCGTCGCTCTGATCGATTTAGACATTTTATTTGTCAAATTCCAATTTACAGTATTATAGTTATGTATTTATTAAGAAAATGACATTTAATAGTAGTAAAACAAATTTTAAATTTTAAATGTCCAAAAATTATTTTGGATGTCATATTATTAACCTTTGCATTTTTCTGATTAGAAAAATTATTATTTGTATTATTTGAAAATAGATATTAAAATATATGATTTATTCCGTTTAATAGGAAAAACCAATTTTTTTAACGTTTATCTAGTAAAAGTAATCATTACTCTAAATAAAAAAGATATTATTAATGTTCAGAAGATTTCAAACATTTTTTGTTTTGGATTTTTTTCCAAATTCAAAAGTTTTGGGTTTGGTCAAAACAGTCAAAGTTTTTGAAACAAATTTGAAATATGTTTGACTTTTGCAAGAAAGTCTAGAGGCTTAGATGTAAAAGGTTCAATGAATTAGCACTGCAGGATGGGATTACAAGGTTTTAGGGTTCGTTTTGCAAAAGCATCAAGAACATGGTGAGATGTTAACAGACCAAAACAGTCAGCTCGAGTCAACTTCTCGAGAAGATTTTGAATGCTTTGTAGCTCTGAATTGAGTGCCGATTGTTGCTAAGCGTAGTTGGGACATAGTAGAAGATCTGACCATCAAGAGAATCACCGGAGGTCCATCGAGATGGTAGGGAAAAATTCTGGAACACAGGCGGAATAGACTGCTCGCACATACATGGTCTAACAGTGATATTGATCGATTTGGAGCGGAATATTGCGAGAGATCCTTCGTGAATTTTAAAATGCCATAAAGGAGAAAAATATATAGGGAACCAAGGGCTTTAACTTTTGTTATTGCGGTTTTTTCCGAAACGGACTTGAAGGTGCAGATCGGGGAAGTGTTGACTGAGCTGAAAAAGAACAAGTTTACTGAAAAATTGGCAGCAGCTTCGATCGAAGATGGCGGTGAAACGGAGCCAAATTGGATCGAGAGGTATAAATAGAAGTTGGAAATCTCATCAAGATCTACAATTTCTGTGTAGAATGTTTCTTCGGCCCAAGCCTGTGTGCGCCGGAAAATCACGGAGATTCTGGTCGGGTTCAGTTTGCGCGTGACAGAATTTTCAGAAAACAGTTTTCGAGTCGATCTTCATCGGATGCTTACAAGAGCTATGTTGAACCAAATTGAATGCGGTAGGTTGCGTTAGTTAGCTGGAAGTGATGAGAAGATATACCCTGTCGAGAGGTCTCGTAGGGTAGCAACGGAGGCACCGGAGAAACGCTAAGTTCAGAGGCTTGGGAGATGTACGTGTTGAAGCCTCTACGTCGTGCGCGTCGTGCAGCGTTGCAGCGTGCAAGTACTGGCGCGACACAGAGGAATAGAAGATATGCAGGGGAGCAAGAGGAGAAGGTGGCACTTATAGAGGGCTGGTGGAAATAGAGGCGGAGATAGCGGTGAACGGCAAGGAAGGAGAGTAGCGTGTCCTGGGCGGTCACCGGGACTAGCAGCGGTGATGGCGTCTGTGTCCAGCAGCTCCGGGCGTCCTGGGCGAGCGCAGCGGTGGCGGCTGCTGGGCTGCAGATCCTGGCTCAATGCGAGGTCACGAGATGACGCGGGGACATGGGACATGGGACGTCGGGTGCGGCGTGGCCATGGCGAGGCGGCCATGGGTGAAGATGGTGAGGATGGTGGCGATGGAGATCTAGGGAAACTGCTTTGCTGCATGGGCTGCTATGCTTGGAGAAAAAGAAGTAGAGGAGAGAGGCAAACTGGGGTAGGTAAGTCGTAAGAGCATCTCCACGGCCTCGTCGTCGTCGTCACTGGATGGCTCGTCCTTCCTTTGTCGGCGGTAGACAGCTGCACCCCTCGCCCGCTTGTCCTGCGCGTCGGCCTCGTGGAAGGACCAGCCACCCCCTCGTCGCCGTCGATGTCGACGACGAGGCCGTGGCGTCCGCCGTCCGCCAGCTGGAGCGCTGCCGCCTTGTACTCTAGCGGTGATGTCCACTCCTTCTTGGGCTCGGGCTTGGGCCTGCCCAAACGGAGGCGGCGAGGTGGTGAGGGAGGCGCGTGGCGCCTGCGCAGTGGGCTCGCCTGCTCGTCCTTCACCTGCGCGAGCATCCCATGGTAGCGTGGCGATGACGAGGAGTACGGCGAGTACCACGCCGGGGACACTGACGAGCGCGAGGAGGAGGAGGAGGAGGACATCGACGGCGCGCGGCAGGGCCCCCAGCGGTTGCTGGCGGCCTGCTGGTGATCGCGCGGGATACGCGACGGCATCACCAACGGCAGGTTGTTGCCGTTGGCGATATGGTCCAGGACCCAGGAGAGGGTGTGTCAACACCCGGATTTTTAATCCCAGATGCCTGTTATGCCATACATCGCAATCCCAGGATTACCATTTTTGCGAGACATAATAGATTGAATATCACAGTACATCATCCATTACAAACCATAATAAGGTCTTACACAAATAAAGGATCTCATGATCCAGTCTTAGTACAAACAAGTAGCAGAATAAATAGTGTAGCGCTAGGCTCCATCATCAGTGTCACAGGCAATGCTGATGATGGGAGATGATCCTAGTTGTCGTAACCGTCCTGCTGTCCTCCTTCAGGGTAATCCTCCTCATAGTCATAACTCTGTTGTGGTCAAGTCATGTCACAATTCATTTTATAAGTCATTTTGAAAACATCTGACAACGGAACAGTATGACCACTCCAACTTTCCATAACCACGGACACAGCTATTGGAATAGTTTGACACTCTGCAGAGGTGGTACACTTTCAGCACAAAATTCGATACATCTGTCAAGGATAACCCTGAATCATCATACTTAGTATGCAGATAATCAAACATAACCTTTCCTTTACACACTCTAGTATAAGCACCTCTCCTATGAGCTTGGCCTCCTAGCCATGGCCATCTGCCATCCTGGGCATTGCATAGGTGGACAACATTGAGAGGTAGAGTCAACTCAAACGTCTCCCACGAGGGAACTAATACTAATGCATATAAACTTCTGGCTAAGCCTTACCCAATTCAGATATTGTGGTTGTACGGTAAAATTGGAATGGTATCGCATCCGAACCCAACCATTAGTTTTTTTATAAAAGGGCTAAGTCTCATGCCTCAACATTTTCATCATCATCATAAACTATTTGTGTTCTCAACACATGTCAAAACATCTCAATAGAATGACTCATCATTTTAAGGTTTTCATAAGTCATTTTCACCAAGTATTCCCATCTAAAGTGATCAAGTTTTTGGTTTAGATCTAAAATATTAAGTTAAGAGTGTTCACTAATGTGGGATGCCAATATCAATCTTATGCCATAGAATGGTATCTAAGTCTAACTAGATAGGTCGAGTTTTATACTCTTTATGCTATTTATAAACAAGTAAGGAACTTTGGTAAAGTAAAAAAAGTGAAAGCTTCTAAGAAAACGTAGGGTAGGGATAAATCAAAAGGTATAACTAAAGCATGCCTAATGCATCTTGTTTAGGTTATCTTGCTTAATTCTAGCTTGCTAACAATAGCTTGCCTTGATTGGTGCAGTGGTTGAAATTCTCCTCTTTCTCCTCGGGGTAGAACTCCTCCTCCTCGTAGACTTGGTCGGTACTATCGTCTATAAATGTATACGGAATACACAATCACCAAAAAATACTCAACTAGTCTATTTAGCACACTAAGGCACACACTTAATGATCTAGTATCATCACATTCATCACAAGATTTTAATGAACTAGTTTTATTTATTTTATTTGAGAAAATTAATTTTTACTCATTGAAGTTAATTAAGATTTAATATTCTCCAATTAAAATATGGAATCATGTGGACACATGTCATCACCACATATTCTAATACATGGGAATGTGATTTAAAAGTTGGGTCACATTTTATAAAGTTTAAGATTAATATTTTAATGATTAAAGTTGACTAGAAATGCCTATATAGCATTATTTTGGTACTAGTCCAAAGACACTGCATGCAAACTTAAATATTATTTTATATTCAGATAGGTATAGTCAAATGTGATTTTTGAGAGGTGGAAACAACCCAAAAGCTATTATGGTTGATTTTAGAAAATGTTTGAATGTGAAAAGCCTCTTTTTGTTATTTTTGCTAGGAGAGACCTCTAACACTAATTGATTTAAATTCAACGGGCTTGGATATAGATTTTCATTACCTTTCCAACAAAACTGGAATCATTCCATTTGGATTTGTAAAACTCCCTGAAATGATTTTTGAACTAAAGGACAAAATTGAGTTTAAGCTAAAATTGAAAAAGATTTATTTGAATCTACTGGGTTGCGTGGGAAATAAATAGGCCGGCCCACTGTGCTCTGCGCAGCGCCCAGGCTGGCTAAGTGATGGCCCGACCTGTCAGTGGGACAAGGGATGCCGAACAGGTATGGGAGGAGGGTGACCATAGGATTAGATCATGGATCAACAGCTCACATCCATCGTCCTCACTGGAACAGTACACGACGGGGAGGAACCCTAGCACAGTCGGTGAGGGTCTAGGGAGGCTTACCGGAGCTCCGGCGCGGGTTATTGAGGCAGGCAACTGGACGTGTCGAGGACGGCGGTTCTCCTGATACCGGCGGCATCCCGGGAGATGGCTTGGATCAGTGGCTCCCTTCTCCTCCTTCTGCGGCGGTCTCCGGTGAAATTGGGGTGCTACGGGCAGTGGCTTGCTCCGTTGGGGCTCTGGGAGGTCTCTAAGGTGGAGTGGAGGGAGGTGGTGTGAAGAATTGGTGCAGGGGGGATTCCTTTTTATAGCGGGGCGAGGGGTGCATCTTGGCATGGGCGGAGCTCGACGGGGGCGACGTCACAGCGAGCTATAGGCATGGTTTGGGGGCTAGGACGGTGGGCGGTTCCCTGGCGATCGTCACGGAGGTGCTCGTGCAGTGCAATGTGGTTGGGAGAAGCGAGCGTCGCTGCGCGCACGCTGCCTCGGTCGACGTCGAGTTCCGTGGCGTCCGGCAGCTAGGGGCACGGTCGAGGGAACGGGCATGTCCGTTGGCCTCCTGGGACACTGGTGATCGTGTATGCTGGTGGCGGGAGCAAGGCAAGGTCGGGTTGAGCGAGGACAGTGCAGCGTCGGCATGGCAGACACGGCTCGGGCACGGTGTTCCTGGCTCCTCCTCTCTCTGTCCTTGAGCTAGGGCTGGCCTGGAGGGGGGAGTGGAGCACGGGCGACGTGCTAGACATGGTAGGCGAGGCTGGCGGCGCTAGGGTCGTGCTGTCGACGGTGGGGATGCTCAAGGTGCTCGGCCAGGGTGGCCATGACCATTTGGTCGTGTGCACAGTGGGTGGCCGTGCTGGTACATGATAGAGGGTGTACAAGGGGCGTTGTGGTTGCAAAATGGGAGACCAAATTGGCCAGAACCCTGCTCACAACAGTGTTTGTGATTTTTGCCAGATTTGTGCACATAAGGTGTTTGACAAAATGGCCGAAAGAATTCCACTTTGAAATTTTTTAATGAAATTTTTTGAGTGATCTTCACTGTTGCTTGGTAGTCTGTGGTTGCTAGGGATTGTCAAATTGAATTCATTTGAGTGGTTTTTGAAAAGTGGGATCTAGGTACATACACTTGATTCCATTTTCAAATGCCATTTTAAATTAGGATTTAAATTTTTCTGTAAGATCACAAGGTGAGCCTTGGTACATCTTTACTTGTACTAGCAAGGGGTGCAAAGAGTGAGAATTGTTTCTATTGGAATTTGAGTTCTAAAAACACCCAAAGTGGCCTAGTTGATTAAAATGGCAAGAGTGACCATTTCCATTTATTAATTCTATTTGATTTTTTTCTTTGGATTTTTCTTGGGAATGATCTAGATGATGTGGCATTCATCTTAGAATTATTTTACAACCATTAGAACAAACAATCATGGCAATTCAAAACAATTCTATATTAATGCAACACACATATGCATTCTTATTTATTTAAATAATAAAAAGTTTTTGTTAACCCTAAATTGGGTGATTTGGATCTTGATAACTTGGATTAAAGTTTTGGGATGTTACAAACCTTCCCCCTTAAACAAAATCTCGTCCCGAGATTTAAGAAAGAAATCTAGGAACAAACTTAGTCCTAATGTAATCTTCTCGCTCCGAAGTGGCTTCTTCTTCGGTATGGTTGCTCCATTGGATCTTGAGAAATTTGATACTCCGGGTCCTGGTGGTTCTGTAAGCTTCCTCCAAGATACGGATGGGCACTTCACGATACGTCAGATCCTTGTTGATATCAACGGCTCGGTGATCGATGTTCTTGAAAACTTCGGTCTTCTCCGGCACTTCTAAGCATTTGCGAAGTAACGAGATATGGAACACATTGTGGGTGGCATACATCTCCTCAGGCAGTTCTAGTTATACGATACTTCTCCTCAACGATTCAGAATCTTGAAGGGTCCAATATATTTGGGGGCTAGCTTTCCTTTCAGACTAAAACGTTGTGTTCCATTCAATGGTGAAACCTTGAGATACACAAAATCTCCGACATTGAAAGTCAGGTCTCTCCGTCTCTTGTCAGCATAACTCTTCTGTCTGGTTTGGGCAGTCTTGAGGTGCTCACGGACTTTGTGAACCTTTTCTTCGGCTTCTCGTAGGATGTCGGGTCCGAAAACCTGACTCTCTCCTACTTGCGACCAATTCAAAGGGGTACGACACTTCCTTCCATATAAGAACTCAAATGGGGCCATCTGCAAATTGGCTTGATAACTATTGTTATATGAGAATTCTGCGAAAGGCAGGCAATCTTCCCATTTTGATCCATACTCTAACACACAAGCTCTCAACATATCCTCTAGGATTTGGTTGACTCTCTCAGTCTGTTTGTCGGTCTGCGGGTGATAAGTTGTGCTGAAATTCAACTTGGTTCCTAATTCTTCTTGGACTTTCTGCCAAAATCTCGAGGTAAATTGGGTTCCTCGATCCGTTACTATGGTCTTGGGGGTTCCATGCAAATTGACAATTCTAGCAATGTACAACTCTGCTAGCTTAGAACTCTGGTAGGTTGTCTTGACAGGTATAAAATGGGCTACCTTGGACAGTTTATCAACAATGACCCAGATTGAGTCATTTCCCCTACTAGAAGTAGGCAAACCGGTGATAAAGTCCATTCCGACGGAATCCCATTTCCATTCCGGAATCTGCAATGGTTGCAACAGTCTTGCAGGTCTCTGATGTTCTACTTTGACTCTTTGACAGATATCACACTTGGCGATGTAGCTTCCGATTTCCCTCTTCATCTTGTGCCACCAAAATTGCTCCTTCAAATCCTGATACATCTTTGTTCCTCCGGGGTGGATAGAATAAAGAGTATCATGAGCTTCTTGCATGATAACTTGCTTCAGCTCCGAATCTGCGGGCACACAGATACGTCCTTTGTACCACATAACTCCTTCGTCTTCGGTGAATCCAGGTACCTTTCATATACCAATATGACGCTTGATTCCGTCGATACTTGCATTTCCCTTCTGGGCTTCCTTGATTTGACTAATCAAAGTGGGTTGAAGTTCAATGCTAGCTAAAAATCCCTTGCTAACTAGCTTAGTTCTAAACTGCTCCAACCCTTCATGCAAACCTGGTTGCTTCTCCTTGATCATAGTGTTTAGCCTACACGGCAATCTGCTAAGAGCATACGCTACCACATTGGCTTTGCCAGGGTGATAGTGAATGTCAAGGTCATAATCCTTGATTAACTCTATCCATCTCCTTTGCCTCATATTCAGTTCCTTCTGGGTGAAAATATACTTCAAGGTCTTGTGATCTGAATAAATCTCACATCGATTACCCATAAGGTAATGACGCCATGTCTTCAAGGCTAAAACTACCGTTGCTAACTCAAGATCATGGGTAGGATAGTTCTATTCATGCTGTTTCAGTTGTCGAGACAGATATGCGATAATTTCGCTTTCTTGCATCAACACACATCCGAGACCAATCTTGGATGCATCACAATACACATCAAATGGCTTCTTGATATCAGGCATAATCAATATTGGGGCTGAAATCAATCTATTCTTGAGCTCTTGGAAACTTGCTTCACATTTGTCAGTCCATTCAAACTTCTTGTCCTTCTTCAACAATTGGGTCATGGGTCTTGCGATGCTCGAAAATCATTCTACGAACTTGCGGTAATATCCCGCTAATCCGAGAAATGCACGGACTTGGGTTTGAGTGGTGGGGGCTTCCCATTCTTCGACATCTTTGATCTTGGCGGGATCAACAGCGACTCCTCCGGTAGACACAATATGTCCTAGGAATCCTACTTCTTTCATCCAAAACTCACATTTACTGAACTTGGCATACAACTGATGCTCTCTAAGGGTTTCAAGGATAATTCTCAGATGTTGCTCATGGTCTTCTTCTGACTTGGAGTAGATAAGGATATCGTCGATAAACACAACGACAAACTTATCTAGAAAATTCATAAAGATCTTATTCATGAGATTCATGAGATATGCGGGAGCATTGGTTAATCCAAAATACATGACCGTATACTCATATAATCCATATCTGGTGGTAAAGGCGGTCTTTGGAATATCCGTTGCACGAATCTTAAGTTGGTGATAACCAGTCCTAAGATCAATCTTAGAGAACACACTGGCACCAGTCAACTGATCAAACAGATCCTCTATCTTGGGCAGTGGGTACTTGTTCTTGATGGTGACGTCATTTAGCTTCCTGTAATCAGCGCACAAACGGTTGCCTCCATATTTCTTGTCGACGAACAACACGGGCAATCTCAATGGCGATGCGCTTGGTTGAATCAAGCCTTTCTCCAGCATAGCATCCAACTGCTTCTTCAGTTCCACTAACTTTGAGGGGTTCATGCTAAAGGGTCTCTGAGCTATGGGGCCGGTTCGAGGGATTAGTTTAATAATGAACTCAATAGCCCTATCCGGGGGCATACCGGGCAATTCATCTGGGAATATGTTAGCGTATTCACAGACTACTCTGACTTGGTCAATGGTGGGTAGGGCTAGACTCTTGTTGCATTTGAATTGACGGGGCAAGGTTTCTGATATATGTTGTACTGATACTCCAGAGCTACTGGTCATGGTGACGGCTTTCTTGGCACAGTCTATCAATCCTTTATGCTTTGACATCCAATCCATTCCTAGTACTACTTCCAACCCTTTGGTTCCAAGTACTATTAGATTGGCATAAAAATCTATCCCATGTATTCTGATAGGCACATCTTTGCAAATTTTTCTAGCTTCTGTGGTTGAACCGGGTATTTAAACTATCATGACATGCTTCAAGTTGGTTGGGTGAATCTTACTAGTGCATGCAAATTCTTTGGTGACAAACGAGTGTGATGCTCCAGAATCAAACAACACTCTTGCTAAAACTGAGTTGACAGAAAACATACCCAGCACTATATCTGGCGCTTCTTGGGCTTCTTCGGCATTCATGTGGAAGAGACGGCCGTTGCGGTTCTGAGGGTTCCCTGGGGCGAATCTTCTTCTAGGCTGAACATGACGCTGCTGTTGAGCTAGGGCATTCACATTGGCAGTGGCGGCAATCTTCTTAGGACACTCATTGGAGTAGTGACCCTTCACTCCACACTTGAAACAAGTAATCTGAGACTTGTCTTTTGCTGCAACAGGCACAACATTGCATCCAGTTCTTGGTGCAGTGTTGTTGTTGTTGTTGTTGTGGGACTTGGGCAGTGCATGGTTGAAATTGCTGGAGTTGCTGGGGTGGTTGTTGTTGTTTCCTCCGGACTTCACATTTCCTCCGCTGCGGTTGGGGTAGCTTGGGCGAGACATTGGGGGTCAATTGTTCCGCGGGGCATATCCGGCAGACGGGTTGGGATGATACTTCTGGTGACTGTTGGATCCATCTTGGTGCATCATCCGGCGTTTGCGATTGTCGTTTGCTTGATGGATCTTCCCTTCCATCTAAATGGCAGAGTCAACTAGCTCTTTGAGATCCTCAAAACGGATGTTGACGAGTACCGTCTGCATCTCATCATGCAGTCCCTTCAGGAATCTCTCCTTCTTCTTGGCCTCCATGTTGATCTCATCAGGTGCATACCTAGCAAGGGACAAGAATCTGTCACGGTACTCCACTACAGTCATTTTGCCTTGTTTTAGCTCTCTGAATTCATCTGTCATCCTGGTGACTAAACTCTGAGGCACATGGGTGCGGCTGAACTTGACTTTGAAGGCTTCCCATGTCATCACTTGACCGTGGTTCATCGTGCGGGTGCTGTTCCACCATGCTCTTGCATCTCCTCCCAGATAGTGGGTGGCAAACAGAACTTTCTCGTTTGCATCCACTCCTGCGACTTATAATTTATTCTCCATGGTCTGTAACCAATCGTTAGGATCCAGCGGGTTTTTAGACTTGCTAAAGATTAGGGGATTGGTATTCTGGAAATTTTTGAGTTTGGATCCATGATGATCCTGATTTCTGTGGTTCTGATTGTTGTGAGCCATCTGGGCGATCTGCTGTAGGGTGGCTAGATTTGCTTGGCGCTCTACCCTACTAGCTTCACGGTCTGCAATGAGCGTCTGCAGAATCTGCAGAATTGGGTCATGCGATGAGCTGCTCCCTCCTTGGTTTCCACGAGTCATCTGAAGATTGAGATAGATAATTGGGTAAGAGGGAAAGTTCTAAGGTTCGTGGTTTTGGTTTCAAAGCTAATACTTTGAGTTTGACTCAGGTTTTGCAACTAACTTCTTTTCATTCATTCAAGCAAAGCACACGATACAAACACACACACACCACAACATGAAAGGAAAACAGATGGTTTTAAGAACCATTCTGTAAGCTAAGATACAAGGGGACCGATACTTCTCACTCCTACGATAGTGCTCTAGTGCATCTACCATCATCGATGAAGTCGGAGTCATCATCATCGATGTAGAAGTCCATGGCATCATCCTCCAGATAGTCATCATCATTGCTGAGGTACGAGTGAATATCCCCTAGATGTCTTCACCTTCTTCTTCTTCTTTTGCTGCAAGCTGAGCTTCTTGCTCCTTGATGATCTTCTCGAGGTCGCCCACCTTCTTGCGAAGACGATCGATGGTGCGATCCTTCTTTGCGTGTTGGCGGCGAAGTGACTGACGATCCTTGACTAGCAGTGAAAAAATCTGGGCCTTCTGGGCGGCAATGGCAAGGTTGTGGTTGTGAACTCTCTAGCATTGTCCAATTCCTTCTATCTGTCATACAGTAGGAAGTCGAGGTTCTCCACTTGGCGCTTCAACTCCGGGTGACTTGGCATCTCCAGAGGCATTCCCATGGAATCACGCCTTGCATAGTGAGCAAAGCGGGTTCCTTGGATCAAGTAGACATTTTATGCGCAAAGACGAGCGAGAGCTTCATGCATTTCCCTGGCTAATCCATCTAGCCAGTTGTTCTCTCTCATGGTGAATTGAATCTTCCCGGACATTGGTGCCTCTAACTTGCCGCGAAGATCAGCAACTACTAGCCATTGTAAATCTCCTCTTGGGGGACCATTGATTTGAGCTCCAAAGAATTCCGGATGTGGGCGCTCCAAGTACTCAGACAGTGCATCAAGATCCCTCTCGAATATTAGTTGGCCTCCGTTGCCTAACTAGTAGAACTTGCAGTATTGAACTTCCATCTATAAGAAATTAGGATGAGAAAGTTAGTGAAGTGATCAAGTGTGTCAAAATTTTATGTAGTAATGTAAGAATTTTTGAGGAACATGTAATTTTTTTGAGAGAAAGAATCCCAAGGGTAAGAGAGGAAATAGATTTTCACAAATACTCACTTTTGTTTTGAAACTAAGTTTTTGTTCGAACGTCCATTCTAACTAGGGTCTCCTATGGTCAGGATGGCTCTGATACCAACTTGTCAACACCTACATGTCAGTGGGCCAAGGGATGCCGAATAGGTATGGGAGGAGGGTGATCGTAGGATTAGATCCTGGATCAATGGCTCACATCCATCGTCCTCACTGGAACAGTACACGACGAGGAGGAACCCTAGCACGGTCGGTGAGGGTCTGGGGAGGCTTACTGGTGCTCCGGCGAGGGTTGGTGAGGTGGGCAGCTGGACATGTCGAGGATGGCGGTTGTCCTGGTACCGGTGGCGTCCCGGGAGATGGCTTGGATCAGTGGCGCCCTTCTCCTCCTTCTGCGGTGGTCTCAGGCGAAATTGGGGCGCTACAGGCAGCGGCTTGCTCCGGTGGGGCTCTGGGAGGTCTCTGAGGTGGAGTGGAGGGAGGTGGTGTGAAGAATTGGTGCCGGGGGGCTTCCTTTTTATAGCGGGGCGAGGGGTGTATCTCGACATGGGTGGAGCTCGACGGGGGCGACGACACATCGAGCTATAGGCATGGTTCGGGGGCTAGGACGGTGGGCGGTTCGCTGGCGATCATCACGGAGGTGCTCGTGCAGTGCAATGTGGTCGGGAGAAGTGAGCGTCGCTACACGCACGCTGCCTCGGTCGACGGCAAGTTTCGTGGCGTCCAACGGCTACGGGGCACGGTCGAGGGAATGGGCATGTCTGTTGGCCTCCTAGGACACTGGTGATCGTGTATGCTGGCGGTGGGAGCGAGGCGAGGTCGGATTGAGCGGGGACAGTGCGTGAACGGCGGGTGTGGCGTCGGCATGGCAGACACGGCCCGGGCACGGCGTTCATGGCTCCCCCTCTCTCTGTCCTTGAGCTGGGGCTGGCTTGGAGGGGGGAGTGGAGCATGGGCGACGTGCTAGACATGGTAGGCGAGGCTGGCGGCGCTAGGGGTTGTCGACGGTGGGGGTGCTCAAGGTGCTCGGCCTGGGTGGCCATGACCATTTGGTCATGTGAACAGTGGGTGGCTGTGCTGGTACATGGTAGAGGGTGTACTGGGGGCGCTGTGGTTGCAAAATGGGAGACCAAATTAGCCAGAACCCTGCTCACAACAGTGTTTGTGATTTTTGCCAGATTTGTGCACATAAGGTGTTTGACAAAATGGCCGAAAGAATTCCACTTTGAAATTTTTGAATGAAATTTTTTGAGTGATCTTCACTGTTGCTTGGTAGTCTGTGGTTACTAGGGATTGTCAAATTGAATTCATTTGAGTGGTTTTTGAAAAAGTGGGATCTAGGTACATACACTTGATTCCATTTTCAAATGCCATTTTAAATTAGGGTTTAAATGTTTCTGTAAGATCACAAGGTGAGCCTTGGTATATCTGTACTTGTACTAGCAAGGGGTGCAAAGAGTGAGAATTGTTTCTGTTGGAATTTGAGTTCTAGGAACTCCTAAAGTGGCCTAGTTGATTAAAATGGCAAGAGTGACCATTTCCATTTATTAATTCTATTTGATTTCTTTTTCTTTGGATTTTGCTTGGGAATGATCTAGATGATGTGGCATTCATCTTAGAATCATTTTACAACCTTTAGAACAAGCAATCATGGCAATTCAAAACAATTCTATATTAATGCAACACACATATGCATTCTTATTTATTTAAATAATAAAAAGTTTTTGTTAACCCTAAATTGGGTGATTTGTATCTTGATAACTTGGATTAAAGTTTTGGGATGTTACAGGGTGCGTCCCAGAGCGCTCCACCATCGCTTCCGGCCTTCGTTGTTGAAGTTCGCCGGCGGTGGGCTAACATCGTCGTAGGCCTCGATGCGTTCCTCGCGCTGCCGCGCGAAGAAGGCCGCCCACGCCTGGAGGTTGTCGGGATCCCACTAGGGGTCGTTGCGCTCCTCGTAGGTGAGCGACCCCCAGTAGTGCTCGTTGATCGCGGCTCTACGGGCCGCGCCGGTGGGGATGGGCGGCACAGGGAGGCCGCCGCGGCTCACCGCCCACCCCGTCGGAAGCCGAAAAGCCGGCGGGATGGGGTAGCCGGTGCTCCATAGCGCCTGCGCCTCGTCGACGTGGAGCCAGAGGTAGCCAAAGCCGTTGGCCGCCACGCCGTCGTAGCCCGGCATCGCCGAGGGAGAAGAATACGACGCTTGGGGGAGGAGATGGTGAAGCTCGCTGTCGAGATAATGCGTGTGCGACGGCAATGGAAACCGCTGCGGGTTTTTATAATAGGGAGGAGGAGGAGGAGAGCGGTGGGCATTAACGCCGCCCTGCCCGTTTGACGGGACGCGTCGGCTGCATCGCCCGCCGCAGTTCGCTGGAAAGGTTGCGGCGAGCAGCGCCATTACTCGGCGCTGATGGCGAGGAAGAATACCGGCTCTATGCGGCTGCCATGCGAGCCATCTTTGACCGGGCGGGTTTGGCGCGCGCGCTCCCGCCTTCTCTTCCCGCCAGGCCGCCACCCGCCCTGCCACGCGTCCATCCGGTGCCCCCACTCGCCTCCCTGTACATTGGGTTTGGCTTGGGGCCGCCAGGTAAATAACTGGGCCGTGCCGATGCCAAAAAAAATTTAGGGCACGCGGCTGGGCTCAAAATTTCGCGTCGGCGCCCCGCAAAACGCTATGGGGGCCTTTGAAGCCCCTGAGTGGAGATGCTCTAAGATGCTGGGAATAAGGGAGGCTGCCGCTGCTTCTTTGACTGGACATGAAGAAAAACTCCGCTGATCACGCACTAGGCATGGGCGAGGCGCGACTCATGTAGTCATGTGTTGCTACGGGTAGGTGGTGCACGTGAACAGTGAGGGAAGATAAATAGGGGACGGTGCTGGTTGTGGCTTGGCTTGGTGGCCAGTGGCCACTAGTAGGTGTGGTTTTGATCAGGGGCTAGTTCAGATCGGATCAGGGAGGGTTCAGGGAAGAGCGGAGTGGATTCAGGTGGTAGCTATGATGGGTTTAGCTAGGAAACAAACACACACACATGTATGTATGTATGAGAGGCACCAACGTGATGTTGGACACACAGGGATGTATGGGTGTATACACACTCAAGGCTAGAATTCAATAAGTATGTAGAAGAAGGTGTAGAAGGAGTGGTTGATGTGTGTGATAACAAGAGGAAGGAAGGCACACGGCTACATAGACAAGAAGGAGAGGGAAACACATGGAGGTGCATGCATGGCACATGCATCTGTAATTTAACACACACACACGCACTTGTGCTAGGTAGCTCACAAATAAGAGAAAGGCTTTAAAACAAGAGGGAATGAATACCAACATAAATAAAAGAGAGGATGATTGATCTTGGATAAGATATGCATGGAACATGCATTGCTTTTAATGCATGCCCTAAGATGATCAAGTGGATATGTGGAAGGTAGATATATTGATACATGTCCTTGGAACTAACATACCAATAAGCCAAAGGAAGCCCACATGTCCATATGATGGAATTATGATGAAGTCAATATGTTAGTGATGGGAAGGAGTATAAGAGAGATGACCTCAACTCAAATTGGCATTTTTTACATGTATCAAGAACCAAATACATGATATCAAGAAGCAAATAAATTTAATGGAGACAAGAAAAAAGAGGTAATAATAAAGGATAAGAACCAAATACAAGGTTTTAATATGATGCTCAAATTCAATGTGGCATGATTACACGAGCATGATATTATGATGATGCAATATTTATTATGTAGAGGGATGCATGATATTGATTTAACATGTAGCATTACAAGTGTTAGGCACTTGGGATGCTACAGGCGACGACTAGGGTGTAAACCCTAGCGGCCATCACCATCAACCTTGTCCTTGCCGTCTACGACTAGGAATCGATGGATCCTCGCCTCCTCTGCTTGTCGCACTAGTGACAAGATGAGGTGGGGACCTCAGACCCGTGCTCGACATTTGTAGAAGGGTCCTTAAAGTTAGAATTTGGTCAATCGGCATCGTTATTATGGTGGATATGGTTGAGTTGTGCGGGTCAAGAATAAGGTATACCCACCTCCTTGTCCATCTTGTTGAAGGCGATATCGCTGGTGGCGTTGAGGAGGGCAGGGATTTGTCTGGTCGCTGCTTTCATGGCGTGGTGGAACTAGTCCAGTCTATGTGTGTTAGAGGTTTGGTGTTAGAAGCCTCAGATCAATTCAATGGTTCTATGGTGACAACTTCGGCTCTAGGGCGATGGTCCTTAGGGGCATGTGCACAGAGACTTGATGGCTCGGTGTTGATGTAGAGCTCGTTGGGGAACCCCAAGAGGAAGGTATGATGAGCACAGCAGCAAGTTTCCCTCAGTTATGAAACCAAGGTTTAATCGAACTAGTAGGAGCAAGGAAACACCCCAAAGGTGTTGCTAGCTGAGCCTTGGCAGGGCGCACTACCGGGCCAATTCCAAGAATATTCATTTTCTGACTTTCCTGGAACCAAAAATAGTAGAAAACAGGCAGCTAGCATTGTGGCTCTTGTTAATAGGTTAGTCCAAGAAATCATATGAAAAGTACTCCAAAGTGTGGAAAAAACACAAGAAAGTAGATAAAACCAAGCATGGAACATCAAAAATTATAGATACATTTGCAATGTATCAACATCCCCAAGCTTAACTCCTGCCCGTCCTCGAGTAGGTAAGTGATAAAAAGAAAGAATAATTTTTGAGGTGAAATGCACCATCATAAACTTGATCAAAGTATTTGTAAAACATTCAAGGCTAGGATCATAGTACTTCAATCATAACATGAAAGACAAAGTTCTAGCAATAAGACAAAGCAACTATGATGCAACATGAAAAGGCACAAACAAAAGATTCATGAATAACAATGCTTTGCAAGACGTTTGTTTGTTTCACATAAAGAAAACATAACATAATAGCATTCAGCTTGTCCCTCATAGAGTAGCAAATATAATTGCATAGGACACCTTCAAAGTTCATAAGAGTGACTAGAAACAAATAGTTTAAAACAAGCAATATCAAGTTATGCATCGATCAACTAGTCTTGGGACAATGCACATAGAACTAAGAATGGCCACTATGCTCTCAAAGTAGGTGCATAAAGGTACAAGGTGGAGACTCAATGTAATGGTGGAAGAAAGGCCTTCATAGAAGGAAGTAGGGATTCAAGTCTCATAAAGAGCTTCCAAAAATTATGGTACTTATAGCTTTCAGCTCTCATTGCCCCTATCATAAGCATCTTGAAGTGATTAAGGTTAAAGTGAACAAACTATAGTGTACATGCTTGACGAAGTATAAGTTAGGAATCTCATGTCCCTTGAATACGAGGGCTGATCCTCATGCTAATCAAGTTTAGTCACCGGTAAGTTCTTGTCATTGTAAGTACATGTGTATCATAGAGAACCGCCAACGGGGTACCCCTTTCCCGATGATACGGAAGAATCCCCATATCAAAATGACAAGGCAAGCAGACAACAAGCATCTCAGCAATCTTCTTATTTACCATGGGAATATGGTGCTTTTTTCTCTCTCTTTCCTCTTTTCATAATCTCTCTCTTTTTCTCTTTTCTCAATATAGGACTCTTTTTTTATAAGAAGAATGCTTCATAGACAGCTCATTATGGTTACGCTACAGGTTTCCACCATGTCAACATGGATTATACCAGCGGCCCAGGCATTTCTCTAAAAGATAGACATAACTCCATGGACTTACAAGCTCCCCTTTCATTTCACACCAACGACATCCATAGACAAAAGAGCATGATATCAACTAGGTACAAAGTACCAAGTGCAATGTTGAAAGCGTTCCCCATGACAACATGGTTCTGCTAATCCCCAACAAATAAGTGCAAGCATACAACATAGACGACACAATGGTTCAAGTTTATTAAGCATGGCATGACAAAGCATAGGCCACAGTCAAAAACAAGCTCTCTTTACCACTTAAGCATGAGCTTTCCTACTCTTTTCCAAACCAAACCAAACTATTTGCAAACCAATGTATGAAAGAGGGGGTCCAACCAATTTATTCATAAAACTAAGCAAACCAAAGCAAACGAAAAACCAAAATGAAAACCAAAAAGAAGACGCTCCAAGAACAACACAACTGTGCATGAAACAATAAAAATGAAGCGTTTGGAAGAAACCTGAGATTTTTTTTGATGAAGAAGGGGATGCCTTGGGCATCCCCAAGCTTTGACGCTTGTACTTATTCGATATTTCTTGGGGTGACACGCGTGGCATCCCCAAGCTTGAGCTTTAGTCCATCCTTCATCTTATTACTCATTCCTTCCATACACCTAAAAGTTGTTCTTCATACAAAACTTCACACAATCTTTATTAGCAACATTAGTACACTCAAGATAATAAGTCTTAAGGTCCAGTTTTAACACCAAATAAACTTCCATTAGAACACTAGCTACTGAAGCACTTCCCTCAAAAATCTCAATTCCCCAAAATAACTCAAAAAAGGAACCAACAAGAAGCAAATGCAGAAAATAGCAGAAATCTGTCAAAACAGACCAGCAGGTAAAGACGAATTTTTTCGAAGACCTTGTGTTGCTCAAATCAAAAAGTGTTGAACTAACGAAAGTTAGATAACAACCTGGGTCATAAGAACAAAATTTCACGCCTCGAAAAGACATTCAGAGATTTTACACAAATTTTTACGGTGAGGCACAGATATCTGTTTCGGGACATCAACTTTTCCAATCATTACTTCTCTCTCATTAGAGGTTACTCTTGGCACAAAAAGCAAATAAAAAGGATAAGGAGAGGTTATTACTGAAGTAATAACTTCCAAGACTCATCTAAAACTTTTGGGTTATCTCTCAATAAGTACTTTTCTTTAACGCCTTTAAGTTAGGCATAAGAAGTAAGAAAAAGAATCAAGTGTTCTCAAATGAAGAAGCATTGTATTCAACATCCAAAACATAGAAATCAACGGGGACATAGGCATTGTTAACCATAATAAGAACATCATTAATACTCCCCATGAGTTTCTTTTTAGCATTATCATCAAGTGGGACATTCAAATAACAATCTTCAAGTGGTGGCAAATCAAGCATATCATAAATCCTTCTAGGCATAATATAAACACTACTCCCCATGAGTTTCTTTTTAGCATTATCATCAAGTGGGACATTCAAATAACAATCTTCAAGTGGTGGCAAATCAAGCATATCATAAATCCTTCTAGGCATAATAGAAACACTACTATCAAGATCACATAAAGCTTTGAAATCAAAGTCATTCACTTTCATATTAATGATGGGTTCCTAACCATCTTCTTGTTTTATAGGAATAGAAGCTTTATGTTTCATCTTTTCTTCTTTAATCTTTATGAGAGCATCAGTAATGTGTTTTGTAAAGGCCATGTTCATAGCACTAGCATTAGTACTTTTAGCACGCTTTTGTAGGAACTTAATAACTTCAGAGATATTGCAACCTTCGAGATCAAAATCAAATTTATCATCTAAAGTAGTGGAACTATTACTAGCCTCAACACTAGTGGTAGTGATAGTAGAAACACTAATGTTTCTAGCAATTTCATCTTCTCTTTCCCACTTAGCATGCAACTCAGCTAATAGTCTAACATTTTCATCAATTCTTACTTGTTTGGCATTAGTAGTTGCAAAGGGATTATCATTAGTTTCAGGTTTAGCATCCATTTTATTAATCAATGAAGATTGAGCTTCAGACAAAGATGATATATTCCTTTCAGCATTAGAAAGTTTCAATTGTAAGCTAGGAATTTCCCTATTTAGACTCTCAAGTTGATGGCGAATGTTTTTCAAAATGGTAGATTATTCCTCCATAGTTTTAGTAAATAGTTTATTTTTCTCATATTGTATTTGCATGAAGTTTTTAGTGGCTCTTTCAACTTCTAAAATTCTTCCTTCACTAGGTAATCCAGGTTTACCATTATAGCCATAAGTATTATTAGGAGGGTAGGGCCTATAATTGTTATTACCATAAGAATTGTTGCCAAAATTGTTATTTATTATGAAGTTCACATCAACTTGCTCTTCTTGAGCAACCAAAGAGGCTAAAGGAACATTATTTGGATCAATATGGGCTTTCCCATTAACAAGCATAGACATAATAATATCAATCTTATCACTCAAGGAGGAGGTTTCTTCAATAGAATTTACCTTCTTACCTTGTGTAGCTCTCTCAGTATTCCATTCAGAATAGTTAACCATCATATTATCCAGAAGCTTTGTTGCAACACCCAAAGTAATGGTCATAAAGGTACCTCCAGCAGCAGAATCCAATAGGTTACTTGAAGAATAGTTCAATCCTGCATAAAAAGTTTGGATGATCATCCAAGCAGTCAGTCCATGAGTGGGACAATTCTTTACCAAAGATTTCATTCTTTCCCAAGCTTGAGCAACATGCTCATTATCAGATTGTTTAAACTTCATTATTTCACTTCTCATAGATATAATCTTAGCAGGAGGATAGTACTTTCCAATGAAAGCATCTTTGCACTTAGTCCAAGAATCAATACTATTCCTAGTTAAGGAATTCAACCATTCTTTAGCTTTTCCTCTCAAAGAGAAAGGAAACAATTTCAGCTTAATAATATCACCATCTACATCCCTATGCTTTTGCATCTCACAAAGTTCAACAAAGTTATTTAGATGGGCAGCAGCATCTTCATTACCAATACTAGAAAATTGTTCTCTCATAACAAGATTGAGTAAAGCAGGTTTTATCTCAAAGAAAGTATCTTCAGGCATAGGTGGAGCAATAGGTGTGCTCATAAAATCATTGTTGTTGGTGCTAGTGAAGTCACACAACTTAGTGTTTTCAAGAGTAGTCATTTTTTGTGTTTTTTATAGAGAAAGCAAACTTGTAAAACTAATTTTTTGTGTGTTTTTGATAAAGAAACAAGCAAACTAAGCAAAAAGAAACTAAGCAAAACAAAAATAACAAAGTAAAGAGATTGGTTATGAGGGACTCCCCTTATGAAGATGTCCTTGACTCCCCGGCAACGGCGCCAGAAAAATGCTTGATGGCTCGGTGTTGATGTAGAGCTCGTTGGGGAACCCCAAGAGTAAGGTATGATGAGCACAGTAGCAAGTTTCCCTCAGTTATGAAACCAAGGTTTAATCGAACCAGTAGGAGCAAGGAAACACCCCAAAGGTGTTGCTAGATGAGCCTTGGCAGGGCGCACTACCGGTGCTAGTAGCAACGTGGAGACCTGCACAACACAACCACAGAACTCTGTCCCCAACTTGCGATGAGGTTTTCAATCTCACCGGTTTTGCTGAAAACAAAGGATTAAACGTATCGAATGGAAGGAAGTAATAGTTTGTAGAAAGTAAACACAAAGCAGTAAACAATTTGTAGATTGTATGTAAAAGAAAGGACCGGGATCCATAGTTCACTAGAGGTGGCTCTCCTTAAGATAGATAACATGCTGGGTGAACAAATTACAGCGGGGCAATTGACAAACATCAAGAAAGCATACAAGCATATACTAATCATCTTGACTCCTTTGAGATTCGATTGGGCATTACAACATTATACATAGACCGCCATCCAACTACATCTATGACTAATAATCCACCTTCAGGTTATCATCTGAACCCCCTCCAGTATTAAGTTGCAAGCAACAGATTATTGCTTTACGAATTGCGTGTAAAGTAAACAATACGATTGTTCTATGAATAAACGATTGTTGTTTTCTCCCTAGTAGCAACAGTACATCTAGTACCTTAGAGATTTCTATCACTTCCCCAGATTACTAGAGGCACGAACCCACTATCGAGCATAAATACTAACTGTTGGAGTTGCTAGCATCTACTTGGCAAAGATAGCTACTAACAACCGAAAGCATGCAAGATCACAAATAACAAAGACATGATAGAATCAATAATCAATCTAAAATAGCATCTCAATATCCATCAGATCTCCGCAAACACAACATGCAGAATTACAAATAGATGATCTTGATCATGAACGGAGCTCACAAGATCTAAACTTGAAAGCACAAAGGAGGAGAACCAGCCATCTAGATACTACATGGACCTGTAGTCCAGAGATGAACTACTCACGCATCACACCGGAGGCTTGCATGATGATGAAGAAGGCCTCCAGGGTGAATTCCCCTCTCCGGCAGGGTGCTGGGAAGAGCTTCAGATCCCTCCTGATCTAGGGATGGAGATGACGGCGGCTATAGACTCTTTCGTGGATTTTTGATCGGGTACTTAGGGTTTTCGTCCCGAGGGCAATATATAGGCGGAAGGAGAGGCCGAGGGGGTGCTGGGGTCGGCCAGACCACCCCCTTGGCACGGGCCAGGCCTAGCCGCGCGGCCAGGTGGTGTGGCCGGCCCCTAGCCCTTCTCCGTCTCGGATTCTGGCATCTGATGTCTTCCGGAAAAATAGGCACTTTGGCTTTTGTCCCGTCCAATTCCGAGAATATTCATTTTCTGACTTTCCTGGAACCAAAAATAGCAGAAAATAGGCAGCTGGCACTGTGGCTCTTGTTAATAGGTTAGTCCAAGAAATCATATGGAAAGTACTCCAAAGTGTGGACAAAACACAAGAACGTAGATAAAACCAAGCATGGAACATCAAAAATTATAGATACATTTGCAATGTATCAAGACTTCTCAACTGTCATCAACAACATCAGGTCGGCTCCGGTGAGGGAGCAGAGGCAGCTGCGTGTCGGCAGCTCGCTCTAGCGGTAGTACTTTGGTGAACCAACATACCACTGCATGGTGCAGTATGCAAGTGGTTGACATAACACCAATGAAACACTGTTTCACCAATAGTATATCCTTCAGAGTGGTACAATAGAAACATCGCGAGTCCAAAGCATGATTATAGATTACAACTCAAAATCTTACAAAAGATCCAGAGAACCTCTTGGGTACAGAGAGGAAGAACAACATTACAAAGGCAAAACATAAATAACGACATATAAACTATACTACAAATAAATCTACCTCTAATACTATCTAGCTTGTGACTGCTGCTACTGCAATGATCTACATAGATAGGTTCTATGAGCTAGAAATTATACTCCTATTTATCCAGAAACTTTGTCTCCACTTCAGTTGAAGTAGATGTTGACTCCACTAGCTTCACTGAATAACTCCACCTTTTTGTAGTAACCCTTATGATCTTCGGTTGGTGTTGATGATGTCTTCAATGGCTTTAGCATCTAGCAAGGGTTAAGAAGGTACGGTTGAATATGAGTGTATTCAGCAAGTCCTTTGAAAAGGACCATTTGATGCACTATCTACAACCACAGACCATAGGTCATAGGCTATGCAGGTTTTCATAAATATTATTTCAAAGATTGCTTTTATTCTGAAAAACTTTGTTTGTCAGCCTTCACAAGTTTACTAGAACTTCATGGAGTTTTTTTCCTGTCGTGTTTGTAGCTCCTTCCCTTAACATGGAGTAACATTTCACAATTCTTACACTCTATGGAGGTGCGTTGATTTACCCATAAGAAACCTTAGCCTCGTTGCACATCCGAGTTATGAGCTCATCCACACTTCTTTGGTATGGGGCTCAATCTAAGATCCAAGCCAACCACTGCCCTTCTCCATAACCCTGCATGCCCTCCCAATTTTGCAAGCAGCTCTATCTCTGTTGTACTCCCTTACAGGCAACTATAACTCTTATAGACCCCTTGCCAACCCTTGTAGACACCAAGAATCACATGGCACTAAGGGGTCCCACCCATATACTAGATCCTCCGTGAGGAATCTACAGGTTCACGATACGGTTGTCTGTCAGTATGTGAAAGGAAGAAGATCCAACTGACTTCTCTGTCCCACTCCAAATCTTATGGTTAACGCCTACTATACGGCAATAGAATTACTGGCGACATTGGTTATTAAGCCATAGATGATACTATCCCATGCAAATGGAAACTCCACCAACCACATATATCATACCATGGTTCCATTTGCCCGCCATACTAGATTATTATCATTCGGGTCGATAACCAATTAGTCATATTATTATGAAAATAGTATTTTCTTCCACCCTTTTCAAAATGCAGGTGATAACAATAGTAGATTGCAAATACTTGATAGAAAATAACCAAATGAGATGAGGAAGTATTACTTGCTTTTTTTACTACAAGATTATGCAACCAAGGTCTTCATGACAATACAAACTCCAATATCTGAAAATAACATCATTGGTCTGGTAAGAACTGATGTTTAAAGAAGAAAGATGCTATTATGCATAAGTAATGTTATGCAATGTTCTAAACCCAAATCTCCAGAATAAACTTCGATGATCTAGGTTTTGTGGACTTGTGATGATCTCTTTAGATTGTGTCACCCTTTTAGATCAGTTTCACACTTGTGCTTTTTATTAGTCTGGTGAGACTTTATGAAATGGCTTTCAAGTGTAAGAAGGAAATATACAACAAAATAGCACACAAATGTTAATACATGGTTAAAAACTTCTTCTATACAAGTTTGTTATTTGAACTTGGAGACTTAAAGAGATGATTAAAGTTTCCTTATAATGTACTCTAAAATAATAACTTTTGAAGAAAAACTTATTGAATGAACAAGAGTATTCAACTTATAATTAGCTATTCTTATACTATGTTTGGTTGTAGTGAATTAGGCCTAGAATTAGGAAATTGGAAACCGGGTCAATATTTCTGCCGTTTGGGTGGGCTAGGAATCACAAGTTGGAAATCGGGAGCAATTCCACGTGTGGACGGGTCTGGTGCAAAAACTCCTTTGGCCGATTCGGTGGTCGAGACCTCGGAAATGCATGGGAATTGCTGATGCGGTACCTCCCTGACTCCCTCCTACACGAGTCTTCCTTCTCCTGTTGCGAGCTTGGGACTTGGATACCGTCAGCCGCGGCCCCAAAGTAGAGCTCTGTCCTTGCCCCTCCCTTCCATCTTCGTGTTTCCACCCCTCCCTTTCATCCCCGCCTTGCCTCGAGCTTCGTCCCTTCCATCTCATTTCCACCTCCCCTGGCCGCCCCCTTTCCCACCCTCTAAACACTAACTTCGAGACGAGCAGTCCAGTGGTGGGATGGTCAACGGCGGGGGCGGTGGCCGTTTCGGAGCCACGGTTCTGGGCCTATTTTTTCCATCCCCCCCCCCCCCCACAATGATTGCTCCTCCTGCAGCATCTCACAAATGGACTGATTAATTTATTTTTTGGTTTGTTTAAAATTATAGATTCTTTTGATGAGAAGAAGTGATGGTCGAGGCCAATTTGAGGTACAAAAAAAATCTACTTTTAACTATAGTTTATGGATCTTGTCATTACTGCATGGCCAGACACACGCCTAGAGAAGAAAGAACTCCCAATGGAGTCACGCCTTTTGGAGATCAATCCGGGTCGTAGGCCATCCAATTCTACTCAGCTCTAGGTACATGAGGTTAATGTTGATACAGATGGGAGAGGCACAAGTGTTGTATATAGAAGGAGCAAGAGAAAGGTGTCGCAAGCAACACACAATGTTTTGAGAAGTACATATCATTGTATATAACATATTGGCTTATTTTGTAAGAACCCGTCTGATGCATTTCACCATGAATATAAATCAGTACCACTAGCTGATATATTATTTCATATGCTACCAAAATTCGTGAATTCTGGATAACCAGAGTCTTCCCAGTCATTTCTGCTTGAATTAATTATACCGGCACAATCGGCGTGCAATTGCACCCCTTTTCCTAGTACATTCTAATATACTATTTTTAGAATGGGTACATCAGGGCAAGAATGGGTACATCAGTCAAAACTGAGATGCACTATAACCTTGCAGACTTCTATGGAAATGGAATGAATGATGAGATGAAGAATTCACTTGAAAAACCTTTTCTTGACAAGGAAATTGAGGAGGTTATCACTGATCTACCAAATGACAAGTCACCTAGTCCTGATGGTTTTAATAATGAATTTATCAAAAGTTGCTGGTCTATCATTGGATATGATATCAAATTACTGATACATGAGTTCTTCAATGAGAAAGTGTCCCTTGGGAGCATCAACTCTTCTTACATTACACTCATACCTAAAGTCACTTGCCCATCTACATCGGCTGATTTCAGACCAATCTCCTTACTGAACTGTATTGTCAAAATAATTACCAAACTTCTTGCAAATAGACTGCAATCTATTATTCTGAAATTGGTACATAAAAACCAATATGGATTTCTCAACAACAGATCTATTCAAGATTGCATTGGTTGGGCCTTTGAATACTTATTCCAATGCCACAAGTCAAAGGAGGAAATTTTAATTCTCAAACTTGATTTTGAGAAGGCATTTGATAAAGTAGACCACTCTGCCATCATAAATATCCTTAAAGCTAGAGGATTTGGGAGAAAATGGATTAGGTGGATTGAAATGATCTTTGAATCTAGAACTTCTGAAATTCTTCTTAATGGTGTGCCTGGTAAAAAGTTCTACTGCAGGAGAGGTGTTAGGCAAGGAGACCCACTTTCACCATTACTATTTGTCCTTACTGCTGACCTCTTGCAATCAGTTCTAAACAAGGCCATGCATATGAATCTTCTAACTCCACCTATTGTGGGACCACCCAACAAAGACTTCCCTGTTATTCAATATGCTGATGACACATTGGTGATACTTAAAGCTGATGCATCTCAATTATTATGCTTGAACGCACTTCTTCAAACATTTGCAATTTCCACTGGACTCAAAGTCAACTACCTGAAATCTAGCATGATGCCAATAAACACATGTAATGATAGACTTATGCATTTTGCTATGACAATCAACTGTCAAACTGGATGCCTACCTTTTACTTACCTTGGGCTCCCATTAAGCATTACAAAGCCATCTATGGAGCACTTTCTTCCCATTGTTCAGAGAGTGGAAAGAAGATTATGTGGAATTGCTGATTTCTTGAATTATGGAGGAAAACTGCAGCTGGTCAAATCTGTTCTCTCCTCACTTCCTCTATTCTTTATGAGCTGTTTAGAGGTGCCAATAGCCATCAAGGATCAAATTATTAAATATATGAGATATTGTCTGTGGAGAAAGAAGACTGAAGATGTGCAAGCAAGAGGACAAGCACTTGTATCATGGGACAAAATCTGCCGTCCTAAAAATCAAGGGGGTTTAGGGGTACTAAACCTACAGATTCAAAATAATGCACTCCTACTGAAAAATTTGGAAAAATTCTACAACCACCAGGACATACCATGGGTTCATCTCATATGGGAGACTTATTACAAAAATGGAAAGCTACCTGGAAGAAGCATGGAGGGATCATTCTGGTGGAAGTCACATATCAAATTAATTGATAACTTTAAAGGCATGGCTAAATGCAATCTGAAATCAGGCAGATCTGCTTATTTCTGGACTAACCTTTGGCAAGATGAGTGCTTGATGAATAAATTCCCTCACCTTATGTCCTATGCTAAGTCCACAAACATCAGCGTTCATGACTTCCTTCATGCTGAATTCCTTGAAGATAACTTCCACCTACCTCTCTCTCAACAAGCTTTTTCTGAGTTTTTAGTCATGGAAGAAAGATGCCAGGAATTCAGAAATGACACTCAGGAGGACACCCATGATAATTGGAACTATATTTGGGGATCAGATAAATTCGAAGTTAAAAAGGCCTACTCAGCCATGATTGGATGCTCACCATCACCACCACACTTTTCGTGGGTTTGGGCAACCTCCTGTCAATACAAGTTCTTTTTCTGGATTTTGCTACTAGACAGATTGAATACAAGAAATCTACTGATGAGAAAGAATTTCAACATCCCTGATTACAATTGTGTTACATCCAACTGCATCTCAGAAGAATCAGCAAATCATCTTTTCTGGGATTGTCCATTTGCAAAGAAATTTTGGGACCATATTTCCAGAAACAGAAGTGCAAATCTAACAGGATTAGAAGCTTTCAAATATCAAAGAAAAGTTAGATCTACCTTTTGCAATGGAGATCATTATCCTGACTTCCTGGGGTATCTGGATATGCAGAAATGAGAAGATTTTTAATGACAAAAGACCCACTTTTGATAGATGGAAAGCAATTTTCTACCAAGAAATGAAATGGATACAATTCAGAATCAAAGGAAAATACAAAGAGAAATTCAAGCCTGGCTCAGTCAGCATTTAGACCAGGGATAGAATAGATTGTCTCAATTTTTTTCCTCTGCATAGATCGAGTTAGATGTAACTGTTTATGATCTACCTTAGATCATTTCTCATTGTAACATACTCATATATAATAATAAAAAATTGCAGTGGGGATTGTTCCCTACTGTTTCACCTAAAAAAATACTATTTTTCATACACGTACACACGTATATATTGTTCAAAAGTAAGAAAACATCCAAACGGTAATTGAATTTTTCAACATGAAATTTCAAGTCACACAAACGACATAATTTGAATTGAAAGTCATTTCCATTCTAAATAGAAATCAGAATTCGCACTGAATTCAATTATGTGCATCCTAACCGACATGGGTATACCCTAGATACTCATGATTACCTTATACGGTCCAGCCCAAGCAGAGTCCACGGTGCAAATGCAGCCCTATAAGGATTCGGATGGCCCAAAGGAATGACTTCTTGAAGAACACGACAAAGAGTAGATAGAAACTTAAAGGGAAAACTCTAATCTATAACCGACTCGGCCTGCTATCCCGAGACCTAGACTTCCTATATAAAGGCTAGGAGGGGGCAGCGAGGAGGACATACGCAATCCTAGCATACACCTCGCCAGATTGCATCTGCGTACCCCCTGTAACTTTCGACTCCCCGATAATCAAAGAGCAGACAAGCAGGAGTAGGGTCCTCTTCCAAGCCTGAACCTGGGTAAACCTTGTGTCTCCCTATGTGCTTGTTTGCTAGTCGATCGATGCCTCTAGCGCTCTCCAATCCCTCGAACCTAAGTTCATCAACGATGGGCATTGACGAGTTAACCCCTTATCGATTGGCGCCGTCTGTGGGAAACGGGAGCACTGATGTTACGGCTTCCTCGGCCCCATCGACTGTGGTCTATAACTCCGTTACAGCGGAGAATTGCCTCCTCTTTGGTGCCTTCGACTTCACTGTACACTCGCCAGCGGCTCGCCCAAACTTCGAATCCGTGGGCGATGTAGTTGGCTTGACGATCGGAAGCTTGCGCGTCTAGGTCAGTCAGATCGGCATGCTCCGCTTCCCCGATCACTCGCAAGCTCCTTCGATTGCTCCTACCTCGTGGTTCCCACCACCGTTTGGCACTCTGAGCAAGCTCAATGCCTCATCACTGGTCGATGATACGGATAGCAATAACAGTTGTGAGTCCAATCTGTGCGATATGACATCGGAGGATGGAGCCTACAGCTCTGGATCTGAGAGTCGTGGGAGCAATGGCTTCCCAAACCACTACATGTGCACCGTCATCAACACCAGCGATGCAGGAACTTAAAGGGACACTGCCAATGGCAGGCCCACCAACAACAGGACTACCAATCGACCCCCCACCATCGGCCTCGTCAACGGCGAACATCCCAACCTGCCCAACCCTGATAATCAGGGTGAACCCGTTAACAACGAGACGAGGCATCAGTATATCCACCTCAACAACGCTGAGTGGGCGCGATGCAGGGAAGACCTACAGGGCAACCCCTTGCTGCCAAACTCATCACAACTTATTTTGATGGGGTACCATTAACAGCTCATCTAGTAATTCAACCGCCAAAGGGCGGTGATGGCGCAACTCGACGAACATCAAAGGGTTGTGGATGAGTCGATCCTCCAGCGGGTAGCACTCTCTTCTATCGGAGGATCCTCCTCCAAGGGCAACGACCATGCAGCTGCCAAAAGGCGCTCTCGACTGGCCCACCTCAACGACAAAGATCGAGAAGAAGCTACTAAAGCCCTCGACTTCTCGTTCATGACGGTAGACTCGTGGGGCAATGTGCTCCCGAAAACGCCACACATAGCGGTGACAACAGCCACCATGTATCTGCTCACCAACCAGCCGCCAGCCAGAGACCCACAAGCTGCCATACATCGGTCCAAAATCGCTGGACTAGGACTGGTTGAGGCTGTGCTGGCCAAAGAGCCAACATCGAAGCCGAAGAAAAGCAAGGGTCCACCCAAGTACTACTCGCTATCCACTAGCAAGGACGAGCACGACCTGTCGTGGCAACGCTGCAGCTCACGTCGACACGATCGCAACTATGACGCGTGTGATGACATCACGCAGCGCAAAGTCGACAAGATGCACACCATCAAGCCGAAGACTCTTGCGGGACCATCCGGCACAGAACAGACTCGGGGGCTGCACTACCCAAAGAAGTCGAAGGTTCCAGCAATGTAGAACAGGGATCCGCACCCGAAGGTCCCACGGAGGTTATGCTCATCGAGCCATCCTGGACGCAGCCATACATCACATACCTGCTCACCAAAAGACTGCTAGATGACCCAACAGATGCGGGACACATAGCATGGCGCTCCAAGGCTTTCAATATCATCAACGACGAGCTGTACAAGCGCAACATCACGGGCGTCCTCCAGCGATGCGTCACCAACAGGGACGGAAGGGGCATCCTCCTCGACATACACGAGGGCACCTGCGGGCATCACGCCGGCAGTCGGGCCCTTGTCAGTAAAGCTCTACGAGCTGGTTTCTATTGGAAAACCACGATGCACAACACCAAGGATATTGTCCAGAAGTGCAACGCTTGCCAAAGATTCACGAATAAGCCGCATGCACCAGGCGCGGAACTCAGGACAATACATGTGGCTTGGCCCTTTGCGCAATGGGGACTCGACATGGTCGGCAAGCTGCATAAATCACCACCCGGAGGATACGTCTACCTCCTCGTCGCAGTCGACAAGTTCACCAAGTGGATTGAAGCCATACCGGTGACTAACCACTGCTGTCAAGTTCTTCGAGTCCATCGTCTTCAGGTTCGGGGTACCACATAGCATCATCACCGACAACAAGATGAACTTCACCTCGAACGATTTCTAGGATTTCTACAAAAACCTGGGAATCCACATCAGCTATGCCTCCATGGCAAACCCCCAGACCAACAGTCAAGTCGAGAAGGCCAATGACCTCGTCTGCAATGGCATCAAGAAGAGACTCCTTCGACCACTCGAGCGGGTAGCTGGTTGATGGGCCGAGGAGATGCCATCTGTACTATGGATCCTGTGCATGACTCCGAACAGCACCACAAGCTACACATCGTTCTTCATGGTGCATGGCGCTGAAGCAGTACTACCTGCAGAAGTGCGCTACAAATCCCCAAGGTTCGTCGCTTATAGCGGGGCTGAATCTACGGCCGCACTTGAGGATTCCGTCGATCTTCTCGACGAAGCATGCGAAATCGTGATGGAGCGATCAACAATCTACCAGCAGAGTCTTCATAACTACCATAGCCGATGGCTATGTCCAAGGTTCTTCGTCGAAGGAGACCTCATCCTGCATCTGAAGCAGAAGGGGCACCTCAAGTTCGAGTCCCCCTGGGAGGGACCCTACGTGATCACTGAAGTAATCCGAGGTAGCACCTATCGCCTGAAGGACACAGAGAGTGGAGTAGAATACTCCAACCCATGGTACGTTGCGCAGCTCCGACGTTTCTACCTCTAGATGTTTTTACTTTACAATAAGGCTACTTGGCCAAACATTGTACCTTCTAATATTCTCCAAATAAATAAAGCTAAGTGCCTCAACTATGTGTCTTGTTACATTTACTTTCATTCCTATTTTACACTCGGGGGCTGCGCCTCCTTGATGACTTTGTCACATATATAATCTCATAACACAATGATCCGAGTAGCTGACTATACTATCAATCGAACCCTTGATAACTCTAACCCAGTTGCAATGCAACTAATAGGCTGGCAAGGTGCTGAGATCTACAAGTGCCAGGCTAACGAAAAGGCACTACATAAGAAACATACTCACAAAAACACATAGGCTAACAAGCTTTACATATAGCACGGGTACCAAAACACCTAGTCAAAATATTATACAAGCCTTAAAACACTTATATACCTTGTGTAGGATAGAACTATTCTACTGATGCTGAAGGAGTACATTGGTGTGTTCGTCAAACAAACTTACAATCCTCTCCGCTGGCTCGGCAATCGCTCGATATGCGACACCATGTTCCATGCCATTCCCCCTGGAGGTGCTGGCGGACCTTCTGCGATTGCCTCCGAATCCACGTCTGGACGATGCATATGCACAACTGCCAGCGTAGCCTTGGCACCCGCGACAAGTTGCTGATGCACGCACTCGTGTACATCACCAGCATTCTGAAACCTATGAAGCAATGCCAGCAGGCTCGCCAGGATAGCGTCCAACGGGTACATCGCCACAAATATATGCCTCAAGCATGAATGGGCTTTCTTCAAGAAAATGCAACACCTACGACATGCGATCCTATAATGTTGCAAGCACAATTGCATGATTTCTGTTGGTCCAGAAGAACCCACCAGCCTCCAGTTGCTCCTGAGTCAAGCAGTTGAGTCTGATGCTAATGTGATCCCTCTCTTCCTGCGAAATGAGATTGACAACTACACAAATAGCAACAGCAAAGTATCAGTCAACACTATGACAATACACAAGAACAAGAACAAGGGAGTCGAAAAACACCCACATTGCAGCTGCTCGTTGATTTGAGCTACCTTGCCAAGAAGATAAGTTTCTCACTTCGCTGCCTTCTCCGCCTTCGACTTCCAGACATCGGCATTCCCACGAATCATCAGCGTGTCCCGCTCCAAATGCCTCACGCGATCATGCAAGCGGGATAGAAGCAAGAACTCTTCCACCTTTGATCGCGGTGGCGCCACAGGCGCAGCAGAAGGAGGCGTAACTGCACGCCACTCGACGACACCTAACCAAGCAAAATTTCGAAGCATAAGAACCTTTGGGAATGGGACTCGAGTAAATGAAGCACGCAAAAGATTTATACATCAAACTTAAACAACAAGTTCCGATAGGGGCACCCCCACAAAAGTAGTTTAGGACAAGCCTAAAGTCTCAGCACTGCTACAAAGAAAACAAGAAAGGCAGCTACGCCTACACATCGGCACTCGCGGGCTTCGCAGGCTCCGTGGGAGCATCCGACGTCACGACCTTGGCAGCAGCAACTCAAGTCATTGTGGCTTTCGCTGTGCTATGACGCTTTTGCTTCATGGAGTACTATGCGAGCGTCTCTATAAGACGAGGCCCGTACTTATGGCAATGAGTAGCAAATGGGCCAAAAGCTACCTCTTCACCCTCTATGGTCGTCGGCATCCTCGAAGTGATCTTGCTCGGGTTCAAGCCAGCACCACAGGCCTGCGCCATTGCCAGCCCTAGAGAAGCACCATCTCCCTTCTGCACATTCTTGAAGCCCGTAGGAACGCCCCCGGTGAAGGTTTCGACCAGACCATCAATATCTTCTACAAGCCTGGCCTTAGGGAGCATCTCCTCTCGAAGACGCCCAAGCACGACCTTCGCCTTCTTGAGTGAGTCCTGGGTGGAAACACCGTGATCTTTGATTGCTATGACAGCACCAGCCAAGACATCCTTGCGGCCTCTCGGGCCAGTGCCTGACGGTCAAAGTCTACTCCGACGGCATCTACGATTGACTCGCACAAATCAACAAAGGAACAAAGAGAGACAAAGAAGAAAATTTGGCCTGAACATAACTATGACAAAGCATACCAGAAAGTGCTTGGGTGACAGAGAGAAGTTGTTCTGCAAGCCCTTTCTCTCTATCAGCTATAGCGGCCAACGTGTCCTCTTCACTCTCCTTCGAGTCCTTCTTGAACCACCCGAGGGCTTCGAGTGCCCCGTCCCGCTTGGTCTCCGCCGCACTGAGTCCTTTTTTGAGGGAGCTCAATCAACGAAGAAGGTCGTTGTTTTCGTCTGATCGAGGAATAGGGCGTGTCAAGCGCAATCGAAATCAATATCTCGCAAATCATGAAGAGAGCAAAAAACTTACTCTGTTGCTGGCAGTGGCCAGTGTCTAGCTGAGTCTGTTGCCGACCAGGGCTCACAATCTGCTCGCCAAGATGAACAATGTCCTGGAGGATAGGTTGTATAAACAAGAAGTGTGTCAAGAATGAATATGACACCAAGGAAATTCAGAATAACAAACTCATCCACACTTACGTTGTCACTCAAAGACTCCGAAGTTTCTTCTAAGCTGGCGTTCGGGCAAGAACCCTATGTTCCCCCAAGTGGGGAGAACTCGAGGAACTCGTGCCATAGGGGGTTGCTGTCTTTGGGGAGGGCTCGGACTCACCCGCACCCTTACCCTTCAAGTTTGTGACTCCAATATCCTCCAGGGCACGGTCAGTGCCAGACGACGACGATGCAGTCACACTACGACACAAATAATAAGACATTCAACATAAAGACATTGCAGCCCAGACTGATATTTGCACACATCGAGTAGCAAAGACTCCCCCATCAAATCTGTCGAGGTCGAAGTCATCATCCAGCTTCTTCTTCAGCCTCCTCGTCTTCTTCAGTGGCGGCGGGGCCATACTATGGATAGGTACCACTGGAATTGGATTCGCAATACCCACCTCAGTCGAAGGACCCCTCAGTGTCTCCGGTGTAGATGCATCCGAGTCTTTGCTCCGAGAGTGCTTGCGAGTGTCATCTTCGCTGGAATCAGGGATTTCCTGCGCGTCAACAACGGGCACATTCGACCCTGATTCATCCTCTTCTTCAGCCTCGGGAGGAAGTATCCCCTCCGGCTGAGGCGGCAGTGCACTCGCAACTTTCCAATCATGGTGCAAGCATCAAATTACAATCACAAAGCAGTCCTGCGGACAAGAATGACGAAGTAGAGTTGATAGAAAATTTACCTCAGGAGAGTTACATGCATGAAATGGTTGAGTGGCCGAATCCCCACGAAGAATATCCTTGGTGGTGAATTTGGTCAGCGCCCGGACTTTTCTATCCACCTCCACCGACGACAAATCCTTAGAAGAAATGCGAGTTGGGTCATTCACACTGGTCCAGCACGCCATTGGATGTGCCCTGGCCTATAGAGGCTGCACCCGACGCCGCAATCATGTGCAGATAAGATCCACGCCGGTAACTTCCTGTCCTCGGACAAGCTGAAGGTCACATACACGCTTGTACAAGATTTTGACTTCCTCTGCTTCGCCTGGCATCACGACATTCTTCCAGGATCTCCTTCTCTTCAGCTTAGCCTTTGGGTCACAAGGATCAATTCAAAATCTTTCACTGTCAACCTTCTGGTATCGGATATAAAACCATTTATCCCTCCATCCTTGGGTGGATTCGACAAGATTGGGGCTGAAATACTAGATACTGGGGTCCACATGTGTCGCACCCTCCAAGATCGTATGTCACCGAGCCTGAACCCGACCGCCTCTTTAGTTTTGAACAATTTCTTGAACAAACCAAAGTGCGGCTCGATTCCGAGCCAGCACTCGCAGAGAGTAAAGCACACGATGGAATTAGGGGTAAACTCATGAAGATGAAGCCCATAAAAGCAAAGAAACCCTCACACGAACTTGTGGAGGGGAGAGAGAGACCCCGGAGGACAAAAGCCAGAAACATCACCGGAAACCCAGCAGGAGGATCGGGGATTACCTCCGATCCGGGGAGTTGGCAATCTGCCGCGTTGGCTAGTAGCAGACTGTCCTGGTGATGCGTCTGGAGTTCATGCTCCTTCAGGGTGGTACGTCGCCACGACCCGTTGGTCACGTGGGTCCCATCTCCCTTCTTCTTCATGGCCACAGTGGCAGTGTCAGACCCGGTGGCCGCGGCGGCAGTCTTCTTCGTCGTGGCAGTGGCAGCAGCAGATCCCACAGCAGAGGTGCCCTTCTTGTTCCCCATTCATAGATGGTGAAGGGACCGGAGGAAGTAGCTAGGAAAGGCCTTGAGAACCTCCAGTGCAACAAGGACGATGGGCGCGGTGAGGCAGAGGAAGAACGGCAATGGCAGTAGTGTGAAAGGGGAGAAGAAGCACAGTGGAGAAATTACTACGCCAGTTCCCTACTTAAGCACCGAGGATTTCCATCCAATGGCCAACAAGATTTCATCTGGACACGTGGAGCACATCGGCAGGCACGCGTGGCAGCGTGCGTACTGAATCATCGCTACACGACCCACATGCTACACGGAAATCGAGAGGCGCAGTTAAAACCGTAATTTATGCGTGACTGGTCCAATCCCAGTCAGACTTCGGGGCCCACCTCCGTCACATCCCATCAGCACCCCTTATGCGGGTAACTGATCTCGTCGAATCATTAGCACTAACGTCATCCAGAATTGTACTCCAGTAGGAGTTCCCTTCGACTGATCTAGTCTTTGATCGACTCTACAACTCGACCAAACACTCGGGAGCTACTCCTAATAGGAGCGCTGGCCGCACATCCAAATATTTTGAAGGCACGGAAATGCCTTGGTAAAAATGAAAGAAATTTACATCTGAACCCCCTCTTTCGAATAAATGATTTGATTATGGACTCGGGGACTCCTCCCATAGGGAGTGCTAGAAGCACAATCGATGAGTTATAATAACAGCAGTCGACAAATGTTCAAGAGTCTGCCACTCGAGTAGGCACTCGGGGGATACTCCCATAAGGAGCGTTGGTCGTGCACCCTATGAAAAGAAAAGATACTCGTACATGACAAAAAGTGTTGACCACGTCCGTACCATGAGCATTCTAAGCATTCGGCGACTTTGCCTCATAATCGCTAAAAATATCCTACAAGGAGGTAGCGTCTCCTAGGTCACCTGAATCGCCTCCGTGGTGAATAAACATTCGGATGCCACGTTTACAACGTGAGGATAAGACATGCGAAAGGCCTAGCAACGAACTTGATGCAGTCTACCAAAAATAATACGTGCGTACATGCACGATGAAAAATCCTTGACGGACGCGTCAAGTGCCCATACCAAAACACTAGAATTCGAGTCCGTAAGACCTCTGCAGCAGGAGTCGAATTACGCCAACAATGTTCCGAATTTGAGTAGATAGCGCTGTTTTGCCCTAAGACAGTTAACTGATCCTGATCCGTCGGATGTATCAGACATGCATATCAACAATCCCTATGACACGAAATGAGGCACCCGAAAGAACTTTCAGATAGGCCTATGTTTCCATGCACTGAAATACTTTATAGTCTCCACCCAAATCTACGATTCGACTGGACACTCGGAGCTACTGACATGGATAAATCCTACAAGTACTAGTAATTAGCCTATACGGTCCATCTCAAGAGGAGTCCACTGTGGAAATGAAGCTCAATAAGGATTCACGTGGCCCGAAGAAACGCGACTCCTTGAAGAACACGACAAAGAATTGATAGAAACTGAAAGGGAAAATCCTAATCTGTAACCGACTCGGCCTGTATCCTGAGACCTATCCTCCATATATAAAAGCTAGGAGGGGATAGCGAGGAGAACATACAACCCTAGCATACACCTCGCTAGATTGCACATGCGCATCCCCTATAACTTTCAACTCCCCAATAATCAAAGAGCAGACAAGTAGGAGTAGGGTCCTCTTCGAGGCCTGAACCTGGGTAAACCTCGTGCTCCCTATGTGTTTGTTTGCTAGCCGATCGACGCCTCCAGCGCTCCCCAATACCTCGAACGTAATTCCATCAACGATAGGCATTTACGAGTTAACCCCTTGTCACTAACGTTTAAAACATTAGGATTTAACCTAACTCTAAGTTGTTATGTAAAAAACAATAAATATTAATGAATAAACACCTTAAGTAAAGGCTTTATAACCTTTTATTTAGGCATGAGACTAAACTTTGTCCACGAAAATATAAAGTGAATTAAAAGTAGTATTAGTTCGATTGGAAATTGTGTTTTATTTCTATTCAAGTTAATGGATTCATTCTACTAATAAAGTAAACAGTATTCATATTTTATTTTTTATGGAAAAAATCACAATCTTAATTACTTAAGAGCTTTCTTTAGATTTTAGTAAGTTCATTGCATTGTGAAGAGCAATAATTAGAGAAATGACTAACAATTTCATACTCAATATATTTGGTATTTATAAAATATTATTAGGAATTTATATACCATTATTTATAAGGTAGTTTTTAGTAAATACCTATAAGATAACACAAATTAGTTTTGGTTAAGATAAACAACAATTGAAATTATTATTACTAACCAGGAATTAAGTAGGTAATAATAACGGATTAACAATTTGTTTTTATGATTTTTAGAAATTAATAATAAAAGTAAAAGGTTTAAATAAGGTTTATTAAATCGTTTTTTTGAAAGGAATGTGGTAGGGGTATCCCCTTCATCAAGTTTATTTTTAAAT
The DNA here is from genome assembly GCA_910589775.1 of Avena eriantha. NCBI lineage: Eukaryota > Viridiplantae > Streptophyta > Magnoliopsida > Poales > Poaceae > Avena > Avena eriantha. The sequence continues at coordinate 325,815,181 of OU342743.1, forward strand.
AATAAGAACTTCAATCTGCGTCCATGAGAACTTGAACCTGAGTGGTTGGGTTGTACATCCACTTTCCTAACCAAATGAGTTGGGCTCAATTCTTTTTGAAATGTTTATTAAATTATTATATTTTAATTTATTTCAAAAGTAGGAATTATACTTTTAACACGTGGATATTATTTTTGTGACCATTTTGGTATATATGAAGTTTTTTAATTTTTAAATAAATCTGAAATAAATAATAGCGTTAGATTGTTTCGGCTCAAACTGTTATTCACGTCATCCCGATTTCTTTTGGCCATGGGATAGATACCAAGGACACACGACGACGTCATAGCGGAGCCCTGCTATCCCGTGAGACTGGTCTCACTATGGGTTAGGGCGGAAGATTCCATACTGTGAACGTGTGTACCGCCCGACGTCGTACCCCGTATCACTGGACTGTGGGCCGCGCACGACATCGGCTTGTCGTCAGCGTATGTAGTGTGAAACGTGCACGGTGAGAGTGCCCGCCGAGGGCTGACTCAGCACAGAAAGCCCATGCTAGTCACGGACTCTCGTGGTCGCGGGGCCTGCTAGAGACGACGTGGCGTCGTGAGCCCATCACGTCCGCGGTTTCTCGCGGATATCGGGTCCACCTATAGCTAGCATGGCGCGCAGTGAACCCACGCAGGACGCGGTTTCACGCGAATGTGTGGCTCGTCCAGATCATAAATTCGCGTGGCTCGTCCAGATCATAAATGTACACATTAGCCCATGCCTACCGTTAGGGTAGAACGTAGAGGTTCTTGCTGTCTTATAGCCGACTTGTCACTATAAGCCCTTCATAGAATTACCCCCATACCTCGCAAATTTTTGGGATAACAGAAGTGAAAAGTACCTACAATAGTTGGATGCGCGACGGATGAGGGTTCACGACGACAATTGAGGGCAGCACAAATTTTTACACCATGGTATTACCGATACCGGCACTAAATTGTGCCGTGGTAGCTGGTAGGCAAGTGTAATGTTGTTTATTGTCATGGTTGACTGGGCGTAGGCATATTCGCTCGTGTCGTGGATTATATGCGACCTACATAGTAGACCCATCTGGACTGGCAGGTTAACCTAGGTTCTACTGACCGATGAACCCCACCACGGAAGGTAAGAGTCGACCGGGCAAGTATAAAGTATCTCTTCCGTACTCTTCATCATGTCCCCACTCCGATCCCCACTTATCTTTACCCTGTCTCTGCACGAAAGCTTTAGCCAACGACATGGCAAATCCGTCGAGAGCTAGGCAGCGTTCTATAGAGATCGACTGTGAGATGGACATAATCCTTTTTCTAGATTTTAATTTTGATTTAGGCGGATAATTTAGGGTTTCTTGATCGATCTATGCTTTCACATTTGGAGGTAGATCTTGTTTATTCACATTTCATCACTCATCCTGTAGATTCAGCATGGATTACCTCCTGATGCTATTAATGACAACCCGCAATGGAACAGGGTTGAGACGGCTACACAACTTCAGTGCATGTGTGGTCTTCCACCGTGTCGCAGAGTTATGTATAACCGTCGATGGACCCATCACACCGGCCACATGTTCCTTGGGTGCGGCCAGTAAGTTCCTAGCTGTAGTGCCATTGTATGGGCTGATCGGGAGCACAAGTCTATCCACCTTCAGCGGACGCTGCGCTTTTTCTAGAATCGAGTTAAACATAAGAAAGCGTTGCGTCAGCAATGAAATATGTTCCAAATTGAGAAAATGAACACCAGCGCTCAACAAGAGACAAAAAATTTCTCCGTGAGCAGAAGGAGAAATTCCATAAGCTCTCCTATGAGATGCAAAATGTCATTACTAGAATGAGACAGATAGTTCAAACTGATGATACGGAGGACCTGCTAGATGATGACGCATGTTACCTCTGTTGAGTCTACTGAAGAGGATTAGGTTGAACATATTTCCTATAATTGATTAGTAATTTGTGTGTTATTTTTCAGATCTATATTGTATAATTATTATCTAAGTATAACTACCTTATTTATTTTTGTTATTATTGTATACCTATCTTATTTAATGGGCTAGAACGACCAAGCCCACCAAGCTTTAGATCTCAAAATTATCAAAGAAATTTCCCAGCTTCAAATCTCACTATCACTCCCTACCCCCTTTTTCTGCATTAATAGTAATAGAGCGAACTAATTAAAAAAACCTATTTAGGATAATAATTGGATAAGAGAGCCTCTACCCTGTCAACGGATAGAGAGAGAACTAAATCTGGATAAATACCAATACCTATTACTGGTAAAAAGATACAGATTAAAATAAAAAGTTCCCGTGGTCCAGAATCCACAAAATTTGCGGCCTGGATCTTAGTTTTACCCATCACTCCGGCCACCCATCACCTCTTTGGCGACCTTGACCGTAGATGCGCGAACCTCTCCGGCGCCCTCGACCGTGGCTGCGTGAACTGCTCCGGCGTCCTCCCTAGTACCTCCCGTTGATCTGAATGATCTATGTATGTTAGGAATTTTTATTCTAAGAGAATAAGGTAGCGTTGTTGGACTCTGTAGGTTATGAATGTCTACTATGGAGAACAACTCTGACAAGGTACCTACAAGGTACCTAGCTCTCTACCATGCGAGGTATAGTGGTGACACTAGATCAATAACATGGATGTATGTGTGTGTGAATTAATATAAGTTCATTTCAGGATCTGATGCCCGACTTATAGATAAGTACAGCCTTCGCTATAGCTTTGACAATGATGTCTACATGACTAGATTAAGAAGGAGAAACTCGATGAGGATAGTCAGAAGATACAAGCCAACAATTTCTTACTATATTTGCACCATGCACAAGAACAACATATCTAAAGAAAAATATGGTAGTTTTCTTACCACAACCAGTAGTTGTTTCTTTCTTCCATCATGGTATTACCTTAACACTAAGTGTTTAACTCATATCCTTTATATGCAGTACTTTTCATGCCCATTTGCATGCATGTTTCTCATTCCTGACATGCCTGAAGATCACAGTGGCAATGAGACCATCGAAGAAGTTCATGTGAAGCATGAAAATAATGGTACTGTCATCTTGATTTCAAAATGGGCAGACTGTGTTGTTCAGAAGAAGCTACATGAAGGAGATATTTGTGCCTTCGAAAGCAAAGGAGGGCTATTTGATTGTGATAGTGCATAAAGTCGAAGTTAGTTGTTATGAAATAGTTAGTTTTTTAGAGAAGTATGTGAACTAGATTGGGGTGACGAACTTGCATCTGAACTATATATGTGTATCACTGTTCATGTGATATGATTTTCTGTATATTAGGAGTTTTCTGTTTTTTCTATATGTGATATATATACAAAACATTTTGGATTAATTATCAATTTAATTATATTACTATGCACTAACGTATCTGAAGGAGTTATGCCCTAGAGGCAAATAATAAAGTATATTATTTCATATATCTCCTATATGTTCATAATAAGTTTCATACTGTGCTATAATTGTGTTAATATGAAACGTTAATACACGTGTGGTATGTAAACAAACCGTGTCTCTAGTTACCTCTAGCGAACTAGTTCATTGGTCATGAGGATGATCTGAGTTTCAAGATCATGGGCATTTGTGCCAATTGACAATGAGGTCACATCATTGGATGAATGACGTGATAGACAAACATCCAATAGTTGTATCTCAATAAGATCTAGTTACAAAGTTCACCATTGATGATAAAACGCATGAAACCTCGCAACCTGATCCTTAGACTGTGAGATAATGCAAATCACCATTTTGGAGAGATCTTAGATGGTTATCAAGTATCATACCGTGACTGGGTGATCGAAAAGGTGCCACTCAGGTTTCCCAAAGGAGCGCGTAGAGGAGTACATATCAAGACCAGGATTTGCCAGTCCATGTAATAGATAGATACATATGTGGCAATCTCGGTGACGTTGCATTAACAAAGCTTGCAAGTGTGTGACTGGGTCACGGAATGCAACGGCATGGGAACGAGTAAACAAGTTCATCGGCAACGAGATCAAACTAAGGTATGGAGATACCGAAGATCAAGTCTCGGATGAACTAGGTATCAAGTGGCAAAGGGAATGGGAAACGACTATTCACGGTTCAAGCGATAAGATTCGTGGAATGCGCGGGGGTCATCATGGGCATCCAGGTCCCGCTGATGATCATTGATATGAGAGGATTCTCAATCATGTCCGGACTGTTCCCGAACCGAAGGATGTCACACTTAAGGGTGGGCGCGCTTAGGGATAGATGAGGTACCGTAGGAGAAATAGAGAGAGAGAAACCGGAATAGCTCCGGGTAACATCCGATGGTGATCGGAAGGGGTTCGGAAGGAGTTCCGAAGTAAAGGAATATGATAATATATGTATTTGAATGTTAATTGGAGAATTAATATTAAATATATATATTATTTTATTATTAAAGGCTTCCTAATGCTAATGGGCCTCACCCGAAGGGAGGCCCAATAGGGCAAGGCGCCTAAGGGAAGGGGGCCGGCCAGCCTTGGCTTGGTGGGCCGCCCAAGTGGGGCCCACCTAGGGCCGGCGGCATCCCCTAGGTGGCCGGCGGGTGTGGGGTTTAGTCCCACACCGCCTAGCCCCTAGGTGGTGAGCCTCCCCTCCTACTATATATAGGGGTCGCCCCCACCCCTTTGGAGGCATCCAATTCTCTCATTCTCTCTCTCATATTCCTCTGAGGACTTCTTCGTAATATTGGGGAGGACCTCGAGGGATTTGAGTTCTCCACCTTCACACTACCGTCGTGTGATCTTCGGTCCGGCATCTTCTTCCGTTGCTCGGCTGGATCGGAGCCCGGGAGACGCCACCTACACCGGATGTGTGTAGTACTTTGGAGGCACCACACTTGGGGTGCCGCTCGTCTTCATCAATATACGCCTTCCTGTGTAAGGCGTGCCTCTGTTTGCAAAGGTATGAATACTGTATTCCTTCTCCGTTACTTATGTCTACATAGTATAGATCCTGATATTAGTGTTCGAGTAGATATAAATTTTTTGTTTTCTGCTACGGAACCCTACAGTGGTATCAGAGCGGGTCTATGGGTAGACATCTCGTACGGATAGAACACATAGCAATATGTGGGCATTGATTCTCTAGTTGCTATCATCTTTAGTGTTATTGTTCATATCGCAACACTGTTTGATGAAGCGGCCCCCAACCGACCTCACGTGGTGATTCACGAGACTGGTCCACAAATCAAAGTGGCTTAGGGGGGTGTCTGTCTCTCTGCAGTAGTTGATATGGCATTGACACTGGAGGGCCCTAAAAAGGGAAGAAGAAAGGCAATCATTGAATCCATGTTGTGGCTCGACGTTCGTAGGTGGGAAGGGTTTCTACTGTGAAAGCCCTAAAGCCGCGTAAAACATGCAATAGTTAATATAGAGGCGTCTATCTTCATTATTGCATAGGGGCAAGTGTTATAACATGGCATTGATAAGTTTGTGAAACTTTAAGGTTGTTGATAATGATCATAAAGCTATAACCATGTCATAACACTTTACTTTTGAAGTATTACTTATTGTGCTAGTATACTTACTAGACGGTAGCATAATAAGATAATCCCTCATAGTATTCCAGTTATCGTATTCCCCTTGTGTGTGCACCACCAAGAAAGTTCTTCGGTATGAGGCGATCCAGGGTTACATGCCTGGGTGTCAGACATAACTACGTTCACATACAGTGGGTGTAACATGTTGCACTGCGAATACACACGAGTTAGAACTGGCGAGCCTAGCATGTGTAGACATGGCCTTGGAATACAAGAGACCGAAAGGTCGAGCATGAATCACATGGTTGATGTGATCGACATTGGGGAATGTCCACCTTTGAAACTGCACTGATGGCCGTGACGATCGGGGGAGGTGCAACGGATTGGGATCATGTGATCAATGAAATGAATAGAGGGATGTTCGTTTGAGTAGGAGTTCTTTTAGTTAAAACTTGAACTCATTATTATGAACATAGTCTAAATACTTTGCAAATCCTTTGTAGATGTCTCGCCCACCCACCTTCAACCTTAGCACTTTCCTCGAGAAGGACAAGCTGAAAACTGATGGAACCCACTTAACCGCATGGTTCCGCAATCTTAGGATCCTCCTAGTCCCCTACAAGTTGACTTATGTCATCGAGGCTGAGCTTCTAGCTAAGCCTGCAGATTCCGCCTCCCAAGATGAGAAGAATGTCTGGCAGTCCAAGGCGGACGATTTCTCCCTCATCCAGAGTGGAATGCTCTATGCCATGGAGCCGGAGCTTCAAAAGCGTTTTGAGAAGATGAATGCCTTTGAAATCATTGAGGATCTCAAGGCTGTCATTGCTCCACAGGCTCATGCAGAGAGGTATGATGCTTCCGAGCTCTTCTTCTCTACTAAAATGGAAGAGCACAGCAGTGTTAGTGAGCACGTGGTCAAAATGTCTGGCTACGTTAAGCGCTTAAATGCCCTGGATTGCAAAATCCCGGAGGAGCTCGCTCTAGATAGGGTGCTGCACTCGCTGCCCCCTAGCTATAAGAGTTTTGTGATGAACTACAACATGCAAGGGATGACTAAGACCCTTGCTGAAGTGTTCGCCATGCTCAAAACTGCTGGGGTAGAAATCAAGAAAGAGCACACGGTGTTGATGGTCAATAAGACCATTAACTTTAAAAGGTCGGGGACAAAGGGCAAGGGCAACAAGCCAAAGAAGGATGGTAAAGCAGTTGCCAACACCTCCAAGGCTACTAGGCCCAGCCCTAGGTCCGGTACCATGTGCTATTACTGCAAAGGGGATGGGCACTGGAAACGCAATTGCCCCAAGTACATTGAGGACAATAAAGCCGGCAAGATTGCCGCCAAAGACAAACGTATATGTGATATACATGTTATAGATGTGTTCCTTACCAACGCCAGGAGCAACACCTGGGTATTTGATACCGGTTCTGTTGCTCACATATGTAACTCCCAACAGGAGCTGCGGAGTAAGAGGCGGCTTGGAAAGGACGAGGTGACGATGTGTGTCGGCAATGGCAAGAAAGTCGATGTGGTGGCCGTTGGCACGTTATCTCTACATCTGCCGTCATGATTGATTCTAGTTTTGAATAAATGCTACTATGTACCCGCATTGAGTATGAATATTGTAAGTGGATCTTGCTTGTTGCAAGATCGTTATTCATTTAAATCTGGAACAAGTGGTTGTTCTATATATATGGATGATGTCTTTTATGTTCATGCGCCTGTGAGTAATGGTTTATTCTTACTAGATCTTGATTGCAATACTCACATCCATAATATTGATGCTAAACATTGTAAGCATAATGATGATAATTCCATGTTTATGTGGCATTGTCGTCTTGGTCACATTGGCGTAAAGCGCATGAAGAAGCTTCATTCAGAAGGACTTCTTGGATCATTAGATTTAGAATCTCTTGATACATGTGAGCCATACCTTATGGGCAAGATGACCAGGACACCCTTCTCCGGCACGATGGAGAGAGATGCAGACCTACTGGGAATTATCCATACAGATATATGTGGACCAATGAGTGTCTCAACGCGCAATGGTTATCATTATTTTGTTACCTTTACTGACGATTTGAGTAGATATGGATATATCTACTTAATGAAACCCAAGTCTAAAACCTTTGAAAAGTTCAAGGAATTTCAGAAGGAAGTAGAGAATCAACTTAACAAGAGAATCAAGCATCTTCGATCGGATCGAGGAGGCGAGTATTTGAGTTATGAGTTTAACATGCACTTAAAGGATTGTGGGATAATCCCACAACTTACGCCAGCCGGAACACCACAGCGTAATGGTGTGTCAGAACGACGTAATCGTACTCTATTAGATAGTATGCGGTCCATGATGTCTTTGACTGATTTGTCCGTATCATTTTGGGGATATGCGTTAGAAACCGCTGCTTTTATTTTGAACCGAGCACCGTCCAAATCCGTGGAGACAACCCCATATGAGATATGGTATGGCAAGAAGCCAATGTTATCATTTCTGAAAGTTTGGGGATGTGAGGCTTACGTCAAGAAACTACATCCTGACAAACTCGAACCTAAATCGGAAAAATGCATCTTTGTGGGGGTACCGAAGGGAAACAATTGGGTATACTTTCTACAACAAGGCCAAAGGCAAAACGTTTGTCGTGAAAACCGGCACCTTTCTCGAGAAAGATTTTCTTGCCAAAGGAATTAGTGGAAGGAAAATTGAGTTAGATGAAATTGTTGACCCTTCTCTCCAAATTCCGAGTAGCACAACGGAAGCTGTTCTAAAACCGCTCTCCAACATGGAGGAAGAGCCAATTGATGATGATCAAAACAATGACATCGAGACTCCTGAGGTTCGCAGGTCTACAAGGGTTCGTGCCACTCCTGATTGATACAGTAGCCTTGTGATGTCTGTCATCCTAGACGAACAGGAAGAACCTGCAAACTACAAAGAAGCTATGGATAGTGCTGACTCTGAGAAATGGCTGGAAGCCATGAAATCCGAAATAGGATCCATGCATGAAAACCAAGTTTGGACTTTGGTGGATCTTCTAGAAGGCCGCAAGGCCGTGGAAAATAAATGGATCTTTAAGAAAAAGACAGATGCGGATGGTAATGTGACCATTCACAAAGCTCGACTTGTCGCAAAGGGGTTTCGACAAATTCAAGGATTCGACTATGATGAGACTTACTCTCCCGTAGTGATGCTTAAGGCTGTCCGGATTTTACTAGCAATTGCTGCCCATTTCGACTATGAAATTTGGCAGATGGATGTCAAGACCGCATTTCTCAATGGTCACATTGATGAAGAGTTGTATATGATGCAACCGGAAGGTTTTGTTGATCCTAAGGATGCTGGAAAGGTGTGCAAGCTTCAGCGGTCCATTTATGGATTGAAGCAGGCATCTCGGAGCTAGAACCAACGTTTTGATCAAGTGATCAAGAGTTTTGGATTTGTCCAAAATCAACAAGAGTTCTGTGTTTACAAGAAAGCGAGTGGGAGCTCAGTTGTATTCCTAGTAGTATATGTGGATGACATATTACTCATGGGAAACGATGTGGATATTATGAGAAGCGTGAAAGCATATTTGAGTAGTCAATTTTCCATGAAGGATCTAGGTGAAGCTGCGTACATATTAGGCATCAAAATCTATAGAGATAGATCAAGACGCCTAATTGCATTAAGTCAAAGTACTTACCTTGAGAAGATTTTGAAGAGGTTCAAAATGGAGGATGCCAAAAGAGGTTTGGCACTTATAACAATAGGTAGCATACTGAGTTTATCTCAATGTCCGGTAACGGACGCCGATAGAGAAAGAATGTCTTACATACCCTATGCCTCAGCCATAGGTTCTATCATGTATGGAATGCTAAGTACTTGACCTGATGTGGCATTGGCTCTCAGTTTGGCGAACCGATACCAAAGTAATCCAGGAATTGATCACTGGACAACTGTGAAAAATATCCTAAGGTATCTCAGGAAAACAAAGGATATGGTCCTAGTCTATGGAGGCAATGATGAAGCTCTAAACGTAACTGGTTACGTGGATGCGAGCTGGCACTCAGATCCTGATGACTCAAAGTCTCAGACAGGATTTGTGTTTTTGGTGAATGGTGGGGCGGTAAGCTGGAAGAGCAAGAAGCAACCGGTAGTTGCACAATCTACAATGGAGTCAGAATACATCGCTGCTGCTGATGCGGTGAATGAGGCTGTTTGGCTAAGGAATTTCATCATTGAACTGGGAGTTGTTCCAAGTGCACAAGATCCCGTGACAATCTATTGTGATAACACGGGCGCTATTGCAAACGCAAAGGAACCAAGAACTCATTCCACAGCCAAACACATCAAGCTACGATTTCACGTCATCCGGCAGAACGTTGATGAAGGTGAAATCAAGATTTGCAAAGTACACACGGATCTGAATGTGGCAGATCCGTTGACTAAAGCTCTCATACAAGCCAAGCACGAACAACACCGGGATGCCATTGGTGTTAGGTTCCTCCCTATTGTAAACTAGATTAATTTGTACTCTAGTGCAAGTGGGAGACTGAAGGAGTTATGCCCTAGAGGCAAATAATAAAGTGTATTGTTTGATATATCTCCTATATGTTCATAATACGTTTCATACTGTGCTATAACTGTGTTAATACGAAACGTTAATACACGTGTGGTATGTAAACAAACCGTGTCTCTAGTTACCTCTAGCGAACTAGTTCATTGGTCATGAGGATGATCTGAGTTTCAAGATCATGGGCATTTATGCCAATTGACAATGAGGCCACGTCATTGGATGAATGACGTGATAGACAAACATCCGATAGTTGTATCTCAATGAGATCTAGTTACAAAGTTCACCATTGATGATAAAACGCATGAAACCTCGCAACCTAATCCTTAGACTATGAGATAATGCAAATCACCGTTTTGGAGGGAGCTTAGATGGTTATCAAGTATCATACCGTGACTGGGTGATCGAAAAGGTGCCACTCAGGTTTCCCGAAGGAGCGCGTAGAGGAGTACATATCAAGACCAGGATTTGCCAGTCCATGTAACGGATAGATACATATGTGGCCATCTCGGTGACGTTGCATTAACAAAGCTTGCAAGCGTGTGACTGGGTCACGAAATGCAACGGCATGGGAACGAGTAAACAAGTTCATCGGCAACAAGATCGAACTAAGGTATGGAGATACCGAAGATCAAGTCTCGGATGAACTAGGTATCAAGTGGCAAAGGGAACGGGAAACGACTATTCACGGTTCGAGCGATAAGATTCGTGGAATGCACGGGGGGTCATCATGGGCATCCAGGTCCCGCTGATGATCATTGATATGAGAGGATTCTCATGTCCGGAGTGTTCCCGAACCGAAGGATATCATGCTTAAGGATGGGGGCGCTTAGGGATAGATGAGGTACCGTAGGAGAAATAGAGAGAGAAACCAGAATAGCTCCGGGTAACATCCGATGATGATCGGAAGGGGTTCGGAAGGAGTTCCGAAGTAAAGGAATATGATAATATATGTATTTGAATGTTAATTGGAGAATTAATATTAAATATATATTTTATTTTATTATTAAAGGCTTCCTAATGCTAATGGGCCTCACCCGAAGGGAGGCCCAATAGGGCAAGGCGCCTAAGGGGAGGGGGCCGGCCAGCCTTGGCTTGGTGGGCTACCCAAGTGGGGCCCACCTAGGGCCGGCGGCATCCCCTAGGTGGCCGGCAGGTGTGGGGTTTAGTCCCACACCGCCTAGCCCCTAGGTGGTGAGCCCCCCTCCTACTATATATAGGGGTCTCCCCCCACCCCTTTGGAGGCATCCAATTCTCTCATTCTCTCTCTCATATTCCTCTGAGGACTTCTCCGTAATATTGGGGAGGACCTCGAGGGATTTGAGTTCTCCACCTTCACACTACCGTCGTGTGATCTTCGGTCCGGCATCTTCTTCTTCCGCTGCTTGGCTGGATCGGAGCCCGGGAGACGCCGCCTACACCGGACGTGTGTAGTACTTTGGAGGCACCACACTTGGGGTGCTACTCGCCTTCATCAATATATGCCTCCCTACGTAAGGCGTGCCTCTGTTTGCAAAGATATGAATACTGTATTCCTTCTCCGTTACTTATGTCTACATAGTATAGATCCTGGTATTAGTGTTCGAGTAGATATAATTTTTTTGTTTTCTGCTACGGAACCCTACAGTATCGTTCGACCTATACTAGACCAGGCAGTATCTTTGTGTCATAGTCTCCCAGCTGCCAAGACATGTGCACAGTGCCGCCCTACATGGGCTGTGGCGTAAACTCATTGCTGCCGCGGAAGCGCTAACTCGACGGATCACGTTGTGTCGCACTAAAAAATCTGTCTCCGTTGCACAATCCCTGACATTTATTCCTGTCGGCTTTTTTTGCCATGCCAGCGCGAGCGAGGCGACTAACACTGTGCATCGACGTCTATAAGCGCCAGCGCTAAGGCTCCGTGTTGTAGTGGCCGTAGATGTACATTGATTCTGGCGGTGATATCTTAGTGTGAGTCCCACTTAGACGGGAGCTGGTAGATAAAATTGTAGACATGTGCGGCTTCTCGTGGGCGATAGCTATACTGGCAGCCTTATCCCTGTCGTGCGCTCTAGGTAGGTTCTTGGAAGGATACTCGCGACACTACTTTTTTTTAACGGGAAAGGGTCCGAAGACCCGAGAAGCTGCTTCATTAAAGTAGGTGGTGGTACATTTTACAAAAAATCCCCTAACAGAGGGGTAAAACGAAAGCAGCACAACAACATTTGCATAAAAGGCCCTAGGACTTAAGAATGAAAAGCAATCAGGCCCCTAGGTCTCTTCTCCACCGCATCCAACATCGAGCGCCATTCTCCGGCCACCAGAGTGTCGTCAGGACAAACCACTCGGCAACGCTTAGGGGGGAAGTCCGACGAGGAGCTCCAACTAGGGCCTCCGCATTAGAGGTTTGAGAGAGCGCAACCATGGCGCATCTTGGCCGCCCTTCGACCAGAGCAGGCAGCAACCCCGCGGCGTTCGCCGCTATCCAGAGGCCACTGCGGATGAACATCAGAGGGAAACTCAGCTTCAGACGGAGCTAGAGCAAGTCGATGAAGAAGGCCCTCTCCGCACGAACACCATCACCGAGATGGCATTGACGAAGAAGCAAGGCTTTCGTCCTCGAGCACTCCAGCTCTAGGATAGAGGCCCCCTGCACCGAAGTCCAGGGAATCGACCAGATCGAAGTAGGGGCTGTCGCATCGCATCTCCACCCTCCCATACCACCACGGCAGGCCAAGGGGAAGACGACGACGCCGGCCAACAACAGGCGAAGCTCCTCCTCCTCGCTGCCACGGCCGGCTAGGAGCTTCTCCACCGCATCACCACCGCAGATCTGGAGGTGGTCAACGACCACAACGGCTTTATTGACGAAGAAGGGATCCACCCTAGCCTCCACTGCATCTGGCTCAGACCACCTGAGCACCGTCGTGCGAGACATATGGAGGAGCACGCCCTAGATCCAGCCGGAAAGATCTAGAGCCTTCTTCTCGTCAAGACGCGAAACTACAGCACCAGGCCAAACACTACAAAAGAAAAACCTAGGAAACCCTAAAACTACTCCGGCGTCCCCCCACCGCCACCCCCGCCGGCTACTCCGGCGAGAAGGGCTCGGGGGAGACCCGGTTCTTCTTGCATGACTCTCAAAGCACCTGAGGGGGAGAGAGGGGGAAAATCCGACACTACTTTTTCCTCTCTCTAGATGCGTATACATGACACCTTCCCTCTTTTTTCTCTACGATATTTTTGCGCTGATCTTCTCTTTGCTCTTCTTCAACCTCGCTTCGGCGTCTGCGGCGACTTCCTCTCTTGCCAGGATCTCCACATCGTTCTGCGTAGGTACGTAGCGTATGGACTCGAACGAGCCTTTTTTCCTCTCCTTCATGTTTCTCTGTGCTATGCAACTTATTTTCTTCTATGATCTACAGGTACCGCGATAGCCTGCTGAAAGACACAACTTAGGTCGACTAGAGGGGGGTGAATAGGAGACTACCAATTTTTATATTTTTATCCCACTTGTAAGGCTTAAGCACAACGTAAGGTTCACTAGAGATGCAACTACGTGAACACCCTAAATGACAAGAAGCACAAAGGAAAACAAGAGAGTAAATGCAAGAAGTAAAGGAGCGGAGCGAAAGAACCGGCAAGGGGACACGAAGATGTAATTCCCGTAGTTCACTTCCAAGGAAGCTACGTCTACGTTGGAGAGGTGTCGAGGCCACACAAGGTCTCCCGAGCGCCACAAAGGCCTCACCTTCTTCTCCGATGAGCACCACCACAAAGGTGGCCTCACAATCCACTAACCGGTGACCTTGAAGGCGCCAACCGAAAACCTTTACAACGAGGTTGAGGGGAGGCTTCAAAACTCAATTGAAGGCCCTCAACGACACCCCGGAGCTTTACAACAAATGCCCCAGCTCCGAGGATGCCCTACACCGTCTAGGGTTCCAAGAACCCAAGAAACGAAATCCATGAAGGATGAGTGGGGGAAATCAAAATTCCTTTGGTGGAGGTTGTAGCATCCCAATTGTCTAACAATTGTAATGCTACTTGTCCTAGTAAGATATTGGCTACTTCATATATATAATTTCTGCATCATAATTATATCATGCTCATGTCATCATGCCACCTTGCATTTGAGCATCATATAAAACCCTCTTTCTTTTGGTTTTTCTCTCATATGCATTATTAATTGTATTTGCCTCTTGATAGTGTATTTGGTTATTGATATATTGTTTAAATGTCCAAGTTGAGTTGGGGGCATATATTTTATTTCAATTCCACCACCTCTCTTTCACCACTTTATAATTCCACCATCCTACTAGTCCATGAGCTTGCAATTCTTTTTCTTTTGATTTTATCCTAGCTCATGTGGTGGGGTGGATCTAATCCTACTTATCCTTTGCTTGGCCTTTATTCCACTATGGGAAATGCATAAGAATAATGCCATCATATTATTATTGTTTTCACAAAATAAATCATGGCATTATTATTTTTGCATGGGCCATGCAAAAGTACCACCACCTTTAGCCATTTGGTTTTCTTTTGGATTTAGTGATTCTTTTCTTGTGTATCATCACCATCTTTACCACTCCTTTACTCTCATCAACATCTATTATTTCAATTATCTTCATTCATGTTTTATATGAAGGATTCTTCCCATACATCTTTCTTTCTCTTTTTCATGATTATTTTTCCTCCACCTCATCTTAGCCTAAATCCAAGTCTTTTCTCTCACTCCCTAGCTAGCCCTGTTCCATTATTCCAATATGCCAAAACTCCCAAAAAGATTACTTCTTGGGCTGGTTTAAATCTGAAACAAATCAAAAATATAAATCAAAACAGATAATAAAACAAAAAGAAATAAAAAGGAGAGGACCTTACCTGCAGCGCAGCCAGCAGCCCACGAGCAGCCTCACCCGTCGCGGCCCACTTTCCCAGCCGGCCTCCCAGCCCGTACCGCTTCAGCGTCGATGCCCCGTCCTGTTCCTCTTCTCCCTCCGTCTAACGTCGTCGCCCTCTCTCTCTGCAGCAAACGGAAAGCAGCGGCGCAGGGTAGGTGGCCGTTCCCCCCCCCCCCCCCCGCCGTCTGCCGCGTCAGCTACGCCTCCCGCACGCCAGCCTCCTCCTTATCCTCGCGCCGAGCCGCTTCCTCCCTAACCCTAGCTCCCTGCCATTCCTCTCTCTCTCCCCTCCGCGTGCCGCCACCAGTCTGAGGGTCGCGCCGCCGTTGCCGTCCTCGCCGGTGACCGGGAACACACCGGGAAGCGTCGCCGCGGACCGTGGACTCGACCCCGCCCGCTGGGAGACGCCAAGCTCGCCGTAGCCGCCCCTCATCGATGAGCCGCCAGCACCACCGCCGCGACTTCGCCATTCCCTCCGCTCCGGCCGTCCCTGCCTCCGAATTCCGCGGGAATCGGACGAGGTGAGCTTCCCCTCGCCCTCTTCCATTTTTCCCCCGCCACGTGCCTAGCGCCGCCCATAATTGGCCCTCGCCAGCGAGCCGCCCCGCCGACGCGCAGTCCCAGCCTGGAGCCCCCTCTGTTCCCCGGCGTGCCCCGGCCAGCACAGCCCGCCATCGCCAATCCTTCCTAAACGAGATCGGTAGCCGAGACCTCCCTCTGCAAGTTCCATTTTGGCGGCCAGAGCTCTCTCGCCGCGGACGCGACGCCACCTTCGCCGGAAGTCCGCACCGTCGTCAGTCGTCGTCGAAGTTCAGAGAAACAGCGTCAGATGCAGATAGAGCTCGCGCGGCCATTTTGCGAAAAGGACCCCCGCGCTATTAGCGATCACGCCCAGGTCCCCAGCAGCCCTAGTGTCCCCACCTGTCAGCCGCCGGGCAACTTGTAGAAAACCCCCCAGCAGACCCGGCTCTCAACCCGCGCTCCGTCCCCGCTGCGCGACGGGCTTCACCCACGCCCCCTCGCTGTCACGTGGGGCCAGCTTCACCGTCGGGCCCGCATGTCAGTGCCTGGGCTGGCTAAGCCGCGGTAGCGAAAGGGTTTTTCTCGCGCGCGTGGCCCCAGTCCGCAGTGGCCCACCCGTCAGCGTCTAGGCTAGGGTTGCCTGAGGTGAAAAAATGTTTTCTGTTTGTCTGTTTAGATTAAACCTTTTCAAAAATTGATTTTAAATTCAAATTCAAATCAGATTTAAATAATTTTTAAAATACAAATCCAAATAATACAAATAATATATGTTTTGAAATCAGAAAAATGTGAGGAATTCAAATATGCCCTTCAAAATATGTTTTGAACACTTTAAATTTTCGAGATGATTAAAATTACATTAAAATACCCTTTTCCTTAATTAATTAATAACTTTTATTTTATAACTCCAAATTTGACAAATAATATGTCTAAATCGATCAGCGCGACGAGCCCGTTCTATCTATGCAGTCCTTGTTCTGAATTGAAGCATGAATCATGTCATTATTAAAAATCTGAACTGTTTATGACAATAAAACTTGGTTAAACAAATAGTAAAATGCTTTATTCTTGTATCCACACCTCACCTTTGCCATGCTACTTTAATGCCATGTAAATTGTGCATCATTTATCATGGCATGCTTGTTTGCTTGTCACATTTAATTCATATGCTTGTGCACTTTATTTATGTTGGCCCTTGTTTGTTTGGTTCTTCTTCGAATAGACGCCCAGCAGGAGAATTACCAGGAATCACAGGAGTACTACCCAGATCCATCTCTCGCTTCAACTGGGCTGCCAGGCAAGCACTACCACATGCTTGCATACATACAGTACCTATTGCCTCTATCTTATTCTTGTATCATTGAGTCGCGGTTGCATTAAATTGAATCCCAAGTACTGCATAGCCGTTACTTTTAAACCCCACCGAAGCTTGTTCCTCCATCCCATGAGCCATTACTACAGGAGTTGTTTGAGCCATGCGAGTCGTAGAAAAGCATGTGTAGGGTATGTGAGTGTCTGATGAATAACGAGGTACCTAAACAACTTAACCTGAGTAGTAATGGGATAACTAATGAAAGAGGCACCGGTGAGCAATATCTGCTATTTGGTTTTTCCTGCTCACTTGTGTCCCGTAGGACCACGAGTACTTGATTCCTGTTCCTTGTTTATTCGCACTATCCACATACGGGAGGCCTTATGGACCCCCCCTGAGCCAGAGCTTGATTCATTCTTATTTCTTGGGGCCACAATTAGTTTGGGGCTTTATTACTATCCTATACTTATGCCATGTTACTGCTTTATTTAAGATTGCGCGAGGAGCACCTGTACTGTTTTGGATCGTGACACGTTTTTGCTGTATCGACAAGCCCAGTCACATTTTCGGGTTCCCAGTCGTTTACCGCCGTCCACACAAACCTTGGGTCCGTCTCGGAGCCGGCCAACTTCGTTGCGGGTAGCTTAATGGGGTGGCCCCCTGAAATATTTCTGAATCCTGTGATTGCTTTGTCGTGAATGCCTCGTTGGGTTTTGACTTGGTTTTCCGAGGTTGATCGAGTGTGTGTTGCTATTCGTGCACCCCTGCGGGGTAAATCTTTCTGAAAGCCGTGTCCGCGGTTATGGACGACTTGGAGCACAGTTTCTCGATCATAGACAAGTATAACTAAAGTACCGCTTTTAAATTGACTAAGTACTTGACTAGTAAATAGTGCAATACTCATGGAATGGTTAATAAAATTGCCAACGGATGATGGGGGTTGTTCGTCCGCTTCCTCGTTGGTAAGCGAGGAGGAGGATGGATCTGTTAATTATACTGTTATAACTGTTGTTCTTAATTCACGGACATCCGTCTATCATTGGTTAGGCGGATGGTTAGCGAGTATCTGTAGAATTGTTAGGTATTATCTTTTGCTGCAATTGCGTCACCCCAGGTTGTGTCCCCTTTAGCGGCATAAAGACTTGCTGAGTACCCCTAGGGTCTCACACGATAAATTGTTTGATTCAGATGAACAGGTGTACCCGCAAGATGGATACTGGGTGGAAGAGACAGATGATGTTGGCAACGATCGTTCGGTGTAGAGATTCCGGGAACGGGGATCCGTGAGATCTGTGGGCGGGATGTGTTTATTTATGGGGCATCTTATGCCAAGTTGCTTCTTATCCGTACTCGGATCTTGTTTTCCGCTTCCGCCTGATACTCTGATGTGTGATGTATGAGGAGCTATCCTAAACTATTATATCTACCTAGGGCATTTGGATCTTGCCGTATGGCGTTGCAATATTTCTATTTCTTTTAGATGGAATGGCTCTGAGGACTGTTGTATGTGGCTTGCATACATACTCATTTGTGTATGTAGTTGATCCCTTCGCCTACCGATTACGCCGCTCGTTCTTGTCCCGTTGTCTGAAAGTGGTTAGGACGGCTGAAAGGTCTACCGTGAGTGGCCATGGGTCCCACCGTACTATTTTAACCACTTTCGTTCATCCAGGCATTAACTAAGAGCGTAATTCACCGAGGTAGTTACAGAGGTGTAGATCTAGGTCACCTCTCCCAATCCCCAAAATATCAAGAGATTTGAGTGGGTAGGGAGAGAGATCTAGCAAAGTCAAGCTCTTGTGAAAATGGTGGAGAGAGAGAACAAAGAGATAGGGTTGGAGGAGGAAGAAGGGGGCTTTAAATAGCACCCCTTCAAACGGGCAGAAACTGCCTTGGCCCGACGCCGTCGGTACTACCGGTGACTGACCGGTAGTACCGGCGAGCGACCCACCACCGGACCAGCCCAGGCCACGTAACGGTCATACGACTGTCGGTGGACCCAAAAGGGCTGGACGGTAGTACCGGTCCAAGTTCCGCCCTTATTTCCGCCAAATAGGCAGTGCGAGGCAGAAGGGTATCTGACCCGCACTGCCCAGCGTCGTAAATATGACCGGAACTGGACCCGGAACTACCGGTCCCCGAAGCTGGCCGGTACTACCAGTGAGGGAGCGGTACTACCGCTCAAAGGGGTAGGATCTGGTCAGCACGGTACTACCGGTCCAAGATCCGACGCTATTTCCGACAAATAGGCAAAGTTAGACAGAAGTCTTACAGAGCCTAGAAAGGCTTCATTGGAAATAGGACCGGATCTTCGATCGGAAGTACCGCTCGAACAGCCCTGGGAAAACCCCTGGGCGGTACTACCGCCGCCTGGCCGGTACTACCGGTCAGAGCAGAAACCCCTCTAACAGCTCAGAAAACTCTCTCTCACTTGAAAACTGGGATGGCTGTGGAGGTGCATATATGGTCTGTGCATGAAATATTGATTTCCCACAACCTTCCTAGATGGACTCCCTCTTGATAGTACGGTAGCCTAAAATGTAAACAAGAGAAAGTGAAAAATAAAAGCTATCGACTGCAAGCTCTTCCTTGAGAGACAACATCCCCAAACACGTCCGAAGATAAAACCTAAAACTCGGACAAACGGTTAAACACAAAAGGAGTTGTCATCAACACCAAAAACATACAGAGAGAAAATAATCCTTTCACCTGCGGGCTGTCATCGTTTTCATGCTCTTTCGCTGCCTTTTGCTGCATGACGAAGGCTGCAGCGATGTTCTCCTTATTCGGCCGCACGTCGATGCCGACTGCTGATACTGATATATTGTGAGTGTGTTCCGCTTTCTCCCGTCTACTTTTGCTAACGTTGTTTTTTACACTTTGTTTTTGTAGCTAAAATTTTGCCTGTTTGCTTTGCATCTTTTGGTGTTCACCTCGGGCCGCCAAAGCTTAGAGTACAACATAGGTCATCTAGAAACGACGTCTTCTTCTCATTCAGCTGTGAGGTCTAAGATTGTGCGGTGAGTTTAATCTATACTTATTCATCGACGTTTGATTTTATGTTTTTTTATCTGTTCTGATTTTTTTAGGTTTTACAGATTCCACCTAGAGGAACACACAAGGGAGAAAAAAAGATTTGTGTTTCTTAGCTTCAACGGTAAGCCTTCTATGTTCTACGCTTCTTAGATTTATTTCTTGTCTGTTTTTATATAACACTCGCATGTGTTCGTTCTGTAGGGTGTCTAGAAAAAGGATGCGGCGATTGTCTATATTATTTTCCGTTTCTATCCCTTTTTATCATTCGTCCTTATTTGCTTTTTTTATCTTTTTCCTCTTACCTTTCCTAGGCTTTGACCCCAAGTGTCTCTCCACGAAGACAATTGTCTCAAAAAAAAGGATTGGACCAGATGCTGGACAGTGGACCAAGAGCATCTCCAGCAGCGGCGCTAAAAATTGGCAATGTATACGTCGTTTGGCGCACGCTGTATCACGTTTGCCGCGTGCAACTCCGGTTGTCAAAAGACAGAAGCGTTAAAAACAGGTTATAGCGCGCGCGGCAAAAAAAGCGAAATGACAGGCGCTGTAAATTTTCAGCGCGAGCGCAGGAATAACAAAATCACATACAAATGACAAAACAAAGATCAAACACACACAATAAATAAAGAATAAATAGTTCAAATATTCATACAACATCAACACAAATGAATAGTTTAAAGTACCGATACAACAACAACACATACAACAATCATACAAAAAATGTATCTCAAAGAACATACAACAATCATAGGAGAACATCAATTTCCTCCATTCCAAACCCACCACTCTGCCATGACATCCTTTTGGAGATCATCATGCACCTCATTAACTCGAATGACATGGTAGGAGGTAAGGAACCGGGCTATCCTATCTTGCCTCCTTCGAATTCGAACGGGTTGTCCCACATACTCATAGTTATAGTCGAGGTCATCCTCACCACGCTCATCCTCTATGATCATGTTATGCATGATCACACAAGCCATCATGATGTACCAAAGGATCTCTTGATCCCAAAACCAAGCCGGTCCACGCACAATTGCAAATTGAGCTTGCAATATCCCGAATGCTCTCTCCACATCTTTCCTTGCCGTCGCTTGTGCATTATGGAAATCGACTTCTCTCTTGCCTTCTGGATCCTTGACCGGCTTCACAAATGTCCTCCACCTTGGGTAGATGCCATCGACAAGGAAGTAGCCATAGGTGTATGTTTTGTTGTTTGCCACAAACTGCACTGGTGGAGTTTCACCATTATCTATCCTAGCCATGAGTGGTGACCGCTGGAGAACATTGATATCATTGCAAGATCCGGGCATCCCAAAAAAAGCATGCCAAATCCATGTCTCATAATCGGCCACGGCTTCAAGGATGATGGTGGAATCCTTCTTGTGGCCTTTGAATTGTCCATGCCAAGCCGCAGGACAATTGTTCCAACTCCAATGCATACAATCAATAGAGCCAAGCATTAGGGTGAACCCACGCCGCTTGTTTTGCTCCAATAGCCTTGCCATGTCTTGAGCATTGGGGGATCTCAAGTACTCCTCCCCGAACACTCTCACGATAGCCACGGCAAAGCGGCGGACACAAAGAATGGCGGTGCTCTCCCCCATTGCCAAGTGGTGATCAACCAAATCCGCCGGAATACCATATGCCATCATACGCAAGGCGGCGGTCACCTTTTGGTAGGTGCTATGCCCAAGCTCCCCGGCGGCATTCCTCATTTGCTCAAAGAAACGATCAAACTCCATCACACTCTCGGCGATGTTCTTGAACAATCTTGTGCTCATCCTAAACCGGCGTCGGAAGTAGCGCTCGAGGAAGATGGGCTTCTCGATGAAATAGCTTCTCATCAATTTGGCATGGCCTTCCAACCTCTCCCTCCATAATCTCTCTCGACCAATCACGGAACCACCATGCTTCGGGCGCTTCATCCTAGCGCGAACGGCCAAAATGATAGCAAGATCTTCCTCTTCTTCCGCATCCCATTCATCATCGGACTCTTCCTTCGACCGGCGGCGCACCATCTACATAGGGCGGCTACGTCTAAATAATATCCTAGAATGAGAAGGTATGGCAATGGAGGACACTACATACCTTGGTGGGGAGTAGCGCCGGTGGTGGCGCGGAAGCGACGGCGGCGGCGGTGGACGGCCGGGGCAGCACCGGATCTGTGCTCACGGAGCTCGAATCGGCGGGGAGTGGCGCCGGTGGTCGCGCGGAAGCGACGGGGGCACGGCAGCGGTCGTCGAGGCGCGGCGGGGGAAGCTTTGGCGCGGCGGGGGAAGCTTCGGCGCGGCGGTGACGGGGGCGGGGGAAGCTTCGGCGCGGCGGCGCTGTCGGCGCCGGCGGGATTTGGGAATGAGGAGAGAGGAAGCGCGGGCGCGAGGGGGGAAATTTCAGCTCTGCGCGTGAGTGTGCGTTTCAAGCACGCCGAACCAGGAGCCCCAGATGTGGCGCTCGCGATAGCGCATATACTGCACGCTGGAATTTTTTATCGCGCGCGCTAGTTTGCAGTCGCTGTTGGAGCGCCAAAAACAAGCCTCCGCGCGCTAAACAAGCGGTTTATTGGACGCACGCAATTTTTAACGCCGATGCTGGAGATGCTCTAATAACGTCACGTCTCAGACCAGCTGAGCGAGCTAGCTAGCTTTGTGAACTTGCTGCGAAGGGGAAATCTCAAGGATCCGAGACCCAAAACCATAAAGGTCGCAAACGCCAAATCTCCAATGGCGCAAGAGACGCTCACCTGCCCAAGGCGGCGACCCACGGCGCTACCGTTGCCTCCGGCGGACAACTCAGGTCAGACCCCTCTCTTCCTGTTTGCAACCCTCCGGCGTCACCGTCGTCGGCGGCGGCCGCGCAGACAAGGTGCTCGATGAAATACCTCTTAATATGCCCAGATTTGACGCAGGATGCGAACCGCAGCGGCGGTCCTGGACGGACGTCCCGGCAGATATCCTCGGGATCGTGGTCGGCCGCCTCCCTTGCGTCGAAGACCGCGCCAGGCTGCGCTCTGTCTGCGGCGCCTGGCGGGCGGCGGCGCGCCGCCACTGCCCGCCGCCGCCGCCGCTCCCCCTGCTCGTGCATTCCAACTTTGCGTTCTCCACCTTCTCCCCCGACGGGGCCATGACGGGCACGCGTCGCATCCCGGTGCCCAAGGAGGTGGCGGCTCACGACGTACGTTGCGTTGGCTCGTTCGAGGGATGGCTCGCTGGCGTGCGGCCCAACAAAGGTCGCTACTTTGGTGATGGCAACTGCTTCTTGATGAATGCTTTCTCCCGGGATGTGGTCCATCTCCCAGCTCCTTCTGCATCTTCTCATTTCGTCGATGCCTACACTAGATCTCTCCCCATCATCACTGGCTCTGGTGTGGTTGAGTGCACAGTCAGCGCCGCGCAATACGTGATGTCATTCTGCAAGGTGATATTGTCATCTTCACCCGATTCTGGGCCCAAATGTATTGTGGCTGCCATCTCTGTGCATAGGAATGGAGCTAAACTTGCTCTCTGGCGGCCTGGGATGGCGGCCTGGTGCGTGTGCCTTGGTGGCTGCATCAGCAAGTTCAGTGATATTACCTTCTACCAGGGGAAGCTTTACATGCTCAGCAAGCTCACCACAAACCTTTTTTCCTTTGAGATAACAGATGACGACTGCGGGCTAATGGTTTCTCGTGTCGAGCGATGTGTGGCCAAGCTGCCAGAGGTCAAGGATAGCTATGGGCAGAGGTGGAACTTAGTAGAATGGCATGGAAAATTATTGCTTGTCGCCCGATGCTTAGGTGGTGGTGAAGGCTGGCACAACATTTGTAAGGTTGGAGTATATATAGTGGACTCAAGCACGAAACCTTATGGATTTACTGAGATCAACACCTTGGATGGTGACTGTATCTTCATCAGCCCGTGTAGCAGTAAATCATTTCATGCATGGGAGTATGACGGGGTGGAAGGCGATGTTATATACTTCATCGATGGATACCTCTACCCTGCTAAAAATGGCCCTCCATTTGATAAGTTCATGTACAACTTGGGAGATGGTACATTGTCATCTTTTGCTGCAGATATACCAGAGTACAACTTTCGGGCACCAGATGGCAAGCTGATGAGTCCAACATGGTTGTTTCCTTCTGAATGAACGGCTGCACATCAACTCTGATATTAATGAATCTTTAGTGTATCCAAATCCCTGATGCTGCTTGGCGTGAGGACCATGGTGTTTGCTTTTCAAGAACTGAATAAACAAGCGTATGCTGATGTCTGACTCTGATTTCTGATTATTATAAGCTTTGCCAACATAGACTAGTTTTTGTAATTCATTTTTAAATTCCTATGTAGATCATCAGTTGGTTCGCATTTGTGGGAATCATTAGTTAAGTGAGCAGTGATTTAATATTAACTGCACCGTAGTGGTTTTGCACCACAAAAGTTTGAGCCCTTGCAGTACTTAGGTTGTACTTTTTGGGTATTTCTGCCACTGGACTATGGTGACATCATTAGAGGTTAATATCGGTATTGAATGCTATCTCTTCAATCCCAGCTTGATGATCACCAGATGAAAGATGCCATTGACTCTATGGAACTGCTCGCTTCCTTTTTGAAGCATGCTATTATCAGTTTATCACTGTGAATCAGAACATGTCATACTATTTATTTTTGCGTCAACGTATTTGGAAGTACTTAAATTTTGCGATTGATTACCACATAGGTTTACGTTGTGAAAAATATAAATCTTTTTCATTTTATTTTGTCCCAATACACGAACAGGAGTGAAGTTGTATTTTTAAGATCACACAAATTTTGAAAAATACCATTGTTCCTACAACAGTAGTTATTTTGGGGGTTTATGCTTTTGCCAATCCTAGTTAGACCCTGCTGGAGACAGAGCTAGGTGTGTTGGTCTATTTGTTTACTGAACATAGCTGGGCATGCCACTGTTTTTGTGATTGTGAATTAGATACTTACTTGTAGGAAGTAAGTAGGTGAAATGCTAGGCATATGTTAACATTTACTACTAGATAAAAGATACTAATATGTATCAGCAAAGTGCGGCAACACGATCGCTGGGCTATTAATCTTAAACATGTTAAGTAAATCGCCAACAGCTGATAGTACTTACTTCTACTATGATTGGTGCATTATCGTGACCAGGATACTTGGAAGTTAATGCCACCCTAGTCTTAATGACGAGCACATGAAAACAATTCAGTAGTACTACTCCAGGCCGCCAGAGAGCAGCACAGGCCAGCATTGGTTTCACAACCAGCACGCAAATGTATGTTGTGTCCACTCCTCACGCAGAGTATTTTCAGTTATTTTATCATTATTCAGCCATTGGTTTCACAACCAGCACAGTTGAAGTTATGTTACAGTATCTGAATTCTCTGCTAAAGTCATCAAAATGGCACATTTGATGGTATCCATTCCTAGTTTTGCTGGAGATGGATTCTGCGGTTGCATGTTCCGGAATGGTGCCAAAGCATATTTAACGATTTTAACTCTCACTGTTGAAGTTTTGACGAACTTGCATGGGAAAGCTTGCTTCCTGACTGAAGCATGATATTGGTACGGTGCCTTTTTTTCAGAATCATGGTCTCACGGCCTTGTTAATTAAACTCATGTTTTATTCTGAATGATCAAATGACGACCGGTTGAATGCCAATGGTGATGTGCTGTAGTGCCTGAACTCGAACCTTATGACCACAAGCTCATGTATTGAATCTAAATCAGTTGCTGTGTACTGTGGATCAAGTTTCAAGTCCTCCTGCACTTCTTTTTTGAATACTCTGTACGTCCTCGCAAAAAAAAAAAAACTCTGTATGTCAGAGCAACTCTAGCTGATCACGCAAATCCGCGCATGGTAAACACGGTGGACCTATAATTTAGGGGTAGGGGGGGGGGGGGGGGAGCGCGCTCTGACCCCTACATAAGCGGGCTCGGCAGCCGAATGTCCTGGTGAAGAAATTCACGCAAGAGGGACATTTCAGCTAGCCTCGTTCCCACTTCCACGCTGTCGCCACCGTCGATCTACCCACCTACCCCCGCTTTGGCACCACCCCGTCCCAGATTTGAAGGGATGAACCAGATGGAGCTCCCGCCGGCCGCTGGCGAGGTCGTGGGCTCTCAACCGTAGCCTCCCCTGACTCCGGCATATGGCCCAGGTACCCCGCCTGCCCACGTTGTTGCTCACAACATTGCCGCAGCCGGGAGGAAGAAGAGGAAGTGCGCAGGCACCCACGTCGTCCTGCAAAGCCCCCCGGTCGCCGGTGCTACCTCAGCGGGCCAGCTAACCGCCGTCGACGCTTTGAATCCCCAGCCTCAACCTCGCGTGCGGAAGAAGATATTCGGAGAGGGGCCGAAGAATAAACGCCGCGATGGTTATCCTCTGGGAAGCGCTGATCATTGTCGGTGTGCATGGATGCGGTGACCGGCACCGATCAAACCGGAAGCGCTATTAGCAAAGGATTGAGGACAAATTCTTCAGACTCATGCCTCGGGTTGCTTCACCGGTTACTCGCTCGTTTAGGTCCCTACAAGGACAATGGGATGTGATCAAGACATGTTGTAGCCGGTGGAGTGGAGCAATGGAGCAAGTGCGAGCATTCCCACAGAATATTCTGCTTTTACAGGCTGAGAATGCGGGATCTTCTTGGTGCTGGTCCTCACGAAATCGTAAAATGGTGTTTTCCGTGAACCATAAACACAATTTATAGGCCGGGAATTTACGAGATCTGCTAGAGTTGCTCTCACCTGGTTGCATATCGGAGCTTGTGACCCTTTAGGCTTGCTGCATTTCCCCATGGTGTGACAACTGCATGTTATTTTCCTGGACCGTCATGGCTATGTATTTATGTTACTTCCTCTACTTCAAATTGTTTGCATATTAGTTTTGGTATTCCCTCCTTGCCATGATATAGTGCATTTTTTTTAAAGTCAAAAGTCATCAACTTTGACCAAGTTTATTGAGAAAAATATTTATTTCTATAATATCAAATATATACCATATGAAAATATATATCATGATGAATCTAATAGCATTGAGTTGGTATTCTAGATATTTGTATCTTTTCCTACATACTTGGTCAAACTTGACATCGTTTGACTTTTCAAAATTCTTATATGCACTACATTTTGGCAAGGAGGGAGTATATAGCAAAAGGTATCAATTTTTTTCCTATATGCTCATAAAACTGTATAAAGTTTAATTTTGGCCAAAACTAATATGTAAAGTAATATGAAATGGAGGTAGTATGTAACATCCCAAATCTTTAATCAAGGTTATCAAGATCCAAATCACCCAATTTAGGGTTAACAAAAACTTTTTCTCATTTAAATAATCAAGCATGCTTATATGTGTTGCATTAATGTGGAATTGTTTTGAATTGCCATGATTGTTTGTTCTAATGGTTGTAAAATGATTCTAAGATGAATTCCACATCATCTAGATCATTCCCAAGCAAAACCCAAAGAAAAAGAAATCAAATAGAATTAATAAATAGAAATGGTCACTTTGGCCATTTTAATCAACTAGGTCACTTTAGGTGTTTCTAGCACTCAAATTCAAACATAAACAATTATGGATCTTTGCACCCCTTGCTAGTACAAGTAAAGATGTACCAAGGCCCACCTTGTGATCTTCCAAAAACATTTAAACCCTAATTTAAAATGGCAATTAAAAATGTAATCTATTTTATATATCTAGATCCCACTTTTTCAAAAACCATGCAAACGAATTCAAGTTGACAATCCCCAGCAACCACACACTACCAAGCAACAGTGGAGATCACTCAAAAAATTTCATTTCAAAATTCAAAACTTTGTTTCTTTCGGCCATTTTGTCAAACACCTTGTGTGCACAAATCAGAGCAAAATCACAAACAATATTGTGATCAGTGTTTTGGCCAATGTGGTCTCCCATTTTGCAACCACAGCCCCCAGTGCACCCCCTACCCTTTGCTAGCCCGGCCACCCACTGTGCACACGACCAAATGGTCATGGCCACTAATGCCGAGCCCCTTGAGCACCCCCCATCGACAGCACGCCCCTAGCGTCTCTAGCCTCGCCCACCTTGTCCAGCACCTCACCCATGCCCCACTTCCCCCACCAGACCAGCCCCAGCTCGAAGACAGAGAGAGGAGAGGCCAGGAACCGCCGCGCCCGCACCGTGTCTGCCATGCCGACGCCGCTCCCGCCATTCACGCTCTGTCCCCACTCAACCCGACCTCGCCTCGCTCCCGCCGCCAGCCCACACGATCACCAGTGCCCCAGGAGGCTAACGGACACGCCCGTTTCCTCGACCGTGACCCGTAACCGTCGGCCGCCGCGAAACTCGCCGTCGACCGAGGCAACATGCGCGCAGCAACGCTCGCTTCTCCCGACCACCTGGCACTGCACGCGCACCTCCGTGACGACCGCCAGGGAACCGCCCACCGTCCTAGCCCACCGCCCAAGCCTCTAGCTCGCTGTGTCGCCGCCCCCGTCGAGCTCTGCCCATGCCTCTCTGCCGCCTCGCCGAGCCAATATAAGGAAACCCCCACGACACCATTTCTTCACACCATCTCCATCCACTCCCCCTCCGAAACCTCCCAGAGCCCCACCGGAGCAAGCCACTACCCGTAGCGCTCCAATTTCGCCGGAGACAGCCGCGGAAGGAGGAGAAGGGCGCCACTGATCAAGGCCATCTCCAGGGACGCCGCCGGTACCAGGAGAACCGTCGTCATTGACTCGTTCATTTTCCCACCTCGCCGACCCTCGTTGGAGCCCCGGTAAGCCGCCCCAGACCCTCACCGACCGTGTTAGGGTTCGTCCCCGTCGTGCACTATTCCGGTATGGACGGTGGCTGTGAACCGTTGATCCAAGATCTAATCCTACGGCCACCATCCTCCCATACCCGTTCGGCAGCCCCTGTCCCACTGACAGGTGGGGCCCTCACTTAAGCCAGCCCGGGCGCTACGCGCAGTACAGTGGACCAGCCCATTTATTTCCCGCGCGACCCAGTAGATTCAAATAAATCTTTTTCAATTTAGACTTAATCTAGATTATGTCCTTTAGTTCAAAAATCATTTCAGGGAGTTTTACAAATCCAAATTGAACGATTCCAATTTTGTTGGAAAGATAATGAAAATATCTATCTAATCTCGTTGGATTTAAATCAATTAGAGTTAGGGATATCTCCTAGAAAAAATAACAAGACAGAGACTTTTTCACATTTAAACATTTTTCTAAAATCAACCATAATAGCTTTTGAGTTGATTCCACCTCTCAAAAATCACATTTGAATATACCTATCTAAATATGTAATAATATTTAGGTTTGCATGCAGTGACTTTGGACTAGTACCAAAATAATGCTATATAGGCATTTCTAGTCACTTTAAATCATGAAATATTAAACTTAAACTTATTAAAATGGGACCCAACATTTAAATCACATTCCCATGTATTAGAATATGTGGTGATGACATGTGTCCATATGATCCTATATTTTAATTGGAGAATATTAAATCTTCATTATTTTCAATGAGTAGAAATTACTTTTCTCAAATAAAATAAATGAAACTAGTCATTAAATCTTGTGATATATGTGATGATACTAGATCATCAAATGTGTGCCTTAGTGTGCTAAATAGACTAGTTAAGTATTGTTTGGTGATTGTGTATCCTGTATGTATTTATAGACGATAGTACTGGCCAAGTCTTCGAGGAGGAGGAGTTCTACCAAGAAGAGGAGGAAGAGATTTTCAAGCACTTCACCAACCAAGGCAAGCTGTTATTGGCAAGCTAACACTTGCAAGTATTATACTTAGCAATCCATCACTATATGCAAGTTAACTTAAGCAAGATGCATTAAGCATGCTTGGTTATACATGTTGACTTATACCTAACCCAAGTTTTACTTACAAGCTTTAGTTTCTTTTACTTTACCAAAGTTCTTTACCTTCTTTATAGATAGCATAAAGAGTATAAAACTTGACCTATCTAGTTAGGTTTAGATGTCATTCTATGGCATGAAATTGATATTAGCATCCCACATTAGTGAACACTCTTAACTTAGTAGTTTAGAGTTAAACCAAAAACTCGATCACTTTAGATGGGAGTACTTGGTGAAAATGACTTGTGAAAACCTTGGAATGATGAGTCATTCTATTGAGATGTTTTGACATGTGTTGAGAAACACAAATAGTTTATGATGGTGAAAATGTTGAGGCATGAGGTTAGCCCTTTTATAAAAACTGATGGTTGGGTTCGGATGCGATACCATTCTAATTTTTACCGTACAACCACAATACCTGAATTGGGTAAGGCTTAGCCAGAAGTTTATATGCATTAGTATTAGTTCCCTCGCGGGAGAGGTTTGAGCTAAGGCTACCTCTCAATGTTGTCTACCTATGCAGTGCCCAGGATGGCAGATGGCCATGGCTGGGAGGCCAAGCTCATAGGAGAGGTGCTTATACTAGGGTGTGTAAATGAAAGGTTATGTTTGATTATCTGCATATTAAGTATGATGATTCAGGGTTATCCCTGACAGATGTATTGAATTTTGTGGTGAAAGTGTACCACCTCTGCAGAGTGTCAAACTATTCGAATAGCCACGTCCGCGGTTATGAACAGTTGGAGTGGCCATACTGTTCCGTTGTCAGATGTTTTCAAAATGACTTATGAAATGAATTGTGACATGACTTGACCACAACATGGTTGTGACTATGACAACTAAGTTCCCACTTAGGTGATTTCAAACTTTATTTTATCTTTCTTTGATTTTGAACTCAGCTTAGGTTTCAATCTTATCCTTATAAATAAACTTAGAGTTAGCATTCCTACTAGAACTACCTTACTTGTTAGTGATAGTTTGTGAGTACTTAAAGAGTACTCATGGCTTTTGTCCCTGGCTATTCCTGTGGCCAGACTATGAGGAGGACTACCCTGAAGGAGGACAGCAGGAGGCTACGACAAATATGATCATCTCTCATCGTCAGCATTGCCTATGATCCTGAAGATGGACCCCACCGCTACACTATTTATTCTGCTACTTGTTTGTACTAAGACTAGATCCTGAGATCCTTTATTTGTGTAAGACCTTATTATGGTTTGTAATGGATGATGTACTGTGATATCCAATCTGTTATGTCTCGCAAAAATGGTAATCCTGGAATTGCGATGTATGGCATAACAGGCATCTGGGATTAAAACCCCGGGTGTTGACAAGTTGGTATCAGAGCCATCCTGACCATAGGAGATCTTAGTTAGAACGGACGTCCGAACAAAAACTTAGTTTCAAAAACCAAAGTGAGTATTTATGAAAACTTATTTCCTCTCTTACCCTTGGGATTCTTTCTCTCAAAAAAATACATGTTCCTAAAAAATCTTACATTACTACATAAATTTTTGACACACTTGATCACTTCACTAACTTTCTCATCCTAAATTATTATAGATGGAAGTTCAGTACATCAAGTTCTACAAGTTGGGAAACGGAGGCCAACTGATCTTCAAGAGGGATCTTGATGCACTGTCTGAGTACTTGGAGCATCCGCATCCGGAATTCCTTGGAGCTCAACTCAATGGACCCCCAGGAGGATATTTACAATGGCTAGTAGTTTTTGATCTTCGAGGCAAGTTAGAGGCACCAATGTCCGAGAGGATTCAGTTCACCCTGAGAGAGAACAACTGGCTAGATGGATTAGCTAGGGCAATGCATGAAGCTCTCGCTCGTCTTTGCGCACAGAATGTCAACTTGATCCAAGTAACCCGCTTTTCTCACTATGCAAGGCGTGATACTATGGGAATGCCTCTGAAGATGCCAAGTCACCCAGAGTTGAAGCGCCAAGTGGAGAACCTCGACTTCCTGCTGTACAACATACAGAAGGAATTGGACAATTCTAGAGAGTTCGCCAACCACAAGCTCGCCATTGCCGCCCAGAAGGCCCAGACTTTCTCACTGCTAGTCAAGGATTGCCAGTCACTTCACCGTCAACACGCAAAGAAGGATCGCACCATCGACCGTCTTTGCAAGAAGATAACCGACCTCGAGAAGACCATCAAGGAGCAAGAAGTTCAGCTTGCAGCCAAAGAAGAAGAGGAGGAAGGTGAAGACATCCAAGGGGATATTGACTCATACCTCAGCAATGATGATGACTACATGGAGGATGATGCCATGGACTTCTACACCGACGATGATGACTCCGACTTCATCGATGATGAGTAGATGCACTAGAGCACTATCGTAGGAGTGAGAAGTATCGGTCCCATTGTATCTTAGCTTGCGGAATGGTTCTTAAAACCATCGGTTTTCCTTGTGTTGTGGTGTGTGTGAGTTTGTACCGTGTGCTTTGCTTGAATGAATCAAAAGAAGTTAGTTGCAAAACCTGAGTCAAACTCAAAGTTTTAGCTTTGAAACCAAAACCATGAACCTTAGAACTTTCCCTCTTACCCCATTATCTATCTCATTCTTTAGATGACTCGTGGAAACCAAGGAGGGAGCAACTCATCACAGGACCCAATGCTACAGATTCTGCAGACGCTCATTGCAGACCGTGAAGCTAGTAGGGCAGAGCGCCAAGCAAATCTAGCCACCCTGCAGCAGATCACCCAGATGGCTCACAACAATCAGAACCATGGAAATCAGGATCATCATGGATCCAAACTCAAAAACTTCCAGAATACTAATCCCCCAATCTTTAGCCAGTCTGAAAACCCACTGGATGCTGATGATTGGTTACAGACCACGGAGAACAACTTAGAAGTCGCCGGAGTGGATGCCAACGAGAAAGTTCTGTTTGCCACCCACTATCTGGCAGGGGATGCAAGCGCATGGTAGAACAACACCCACAGAATGAACCACGGTCAAGTGATGACATGGGAAGCCTTCAAAGTCAAGTTCAGCCGCACCCATGTGCCGCAGGGTCTAGTCACCAGAATGAGAGATGAATTTAGAGAGCTAAAGCAAGGCAGAATGATTGTAGTGGAGTACCGTGACAGATTCTTATCCCTAGCCAGGTATGCACCTGATGAGATCAAAACGGAGGCCAAGAAGGAGAGATTCCTGAACGGACTGCATGATGAGATGCAGAATGTACTCATCAACATCCGTTTCGAGGATCTCGAAGAGCTAGTCGACTCTGCCATTCAGATGAAATGGAAGATTAATCAAGCAAACGACAACCGCAAACGTCGGATGATGCACCAAGCTGGATCCAGCAGTCACCAGAAGTATCGCCCCAACCCGTCTGCCGGATATGCCCCGCGGAACAATTGACCCCCGATGTCTCGCCCAAGCTACCCCAACCGTAGCAGAGGAAATGTGAAGACCGGAGGGAACTACAACAACAACCACCCCGACAACTCCAACAACTTCAACCATGCACCACCCAAGCCCAACAACAACAATACTGCACCTAGAACTAGAAGCAATGGTGTGCCTGTGGCAGCAAAAGACAAGTCTCAGATTACTTGTTTCGAGTGTGGAGTGAAGGGTCACTACTCCAATGAGTGTCCCAAGAAGATTGCCGCCACTGCCAATGTGAATGCCCCAGCTCAACAGTAGCGTCGCGTTCAACCCGGAAGAAGATTCGCCCCAGGGAACCCTCACAACCGCAACAACCGTCTCTTCCACATGAACGCCGAAGAAGCCCAAGAAGCGCCAGATGTAGTGTTGGGTATGTTTTCTGTCAACTCAGTTTTAGCAAGAGTGTTGTTTGATTCGGGAGCATCGCACTCATTTGTCACCGAAGAATTTGCATGCACTAGTAAGATTCACCCAACCAACTTGAAGCATGTCATGATAGTTCAAATACCTGGTTCAACCACAAAAGCTAGAAAATTTTGCAAAGCTGTACCTATCAGAATACATGGGATAGATTTTTATGCCAATCTAATAGTACTTGGAAACAAAGGTTTGGAAGTAGTACTAGGAATGGATTGGATGTCGAAGCATAAGGGATTGATAGACTGTGCCAAGAAAGCCATCACCATGACAAATAGCTCTGGAGTATCAGTAGAGCATATATCTGAAACCTTGCCCCGTCAATTCAAGTGTTCCAAGAGTCTAGCCCTACCCACCATTGACCAAGTCAGAGTAGTTTGTGAATACCCTGGCGTATTCCCAGATGAATTGCCAGGTATGCCCCCAGATCGAGATATTGAGTTCATTATTGAACTAATACCCGGAACCGGACCCATAGCTCAGAGACCCTATAGCATGAACCCATCAGAGTTAGTAGAACTAAAGAAGTAATTGGATGCTATGTTGGCAACATGCTTGATTCAACCAAGCACGTCGCCATGAAGATCGCCCATGTTGTTCGTCGACAAGAAAGATGGAGGCAACTGTTTGTGCACAGATTATAGGAAGCTGAACGATGTCACCATCAAGAACAAGTACCCATTGCCCAAGATAGAGGATCTATTTGATTAGTTAACTAGTGCCAGCGTGTTCTCTAAGATTGATCTTAGGACTGGTTATCACCAACTTAAGATTCATGCAACGGATATTCCAAAGACCACCTTTACATACATATATGACCTTGACATTCACTATCACCTTGGCAAAGCCAATGTGGTAGAGGATGCTCTTAGCAGATTGCCGTGTAGGTTAAACACCATGATCAAGGAGAAGCAACCAAGTTTGTATGAGGAGTTGGAGCAGTTTAGAACTGAGCTAGTTAGCAAAGGATTTTTAGCTAGCATTGAACTTCAACCCACTTTGATTAGCCAAATCAAGGAATCCCAGAAGGGAAATGCAAGTATCGACGGAATCAAGCGTCGTATTGGTACAGGAAAGGTACCTGGATTCACCGAAGACGAAGAAGGAGTTTTGTGGTACAAAGGACATATCTATGTGCCAGCAGATTCGGAGCTGAAGCAAGTTATCATGCAAGAAGCTCATGATACTCTTTATTCTATCCACCCTGGAGGAACGAAGATGTATCAAGATTTGAAGGAGCAATTTTGGTGGCACAAGATAAATAGAGAAATCGGAAGCTACATCGCCAAGTGTCAACTTGATCCAAGGAACCCGCTTTGCTCACTATGCAATGTGTGATTCTATGGGAATGCCTCTGGAGATGCCAAGTCACCCGGAGTTGAAGCGCCAAGTGGAGAACCTCGACTTCCTGCTGTACGACAGACAGAAGATTGGACAATGCTAGAGAGTTCGCCAACCACAACCTCGCCATTGCCGCCCAGAAGGCCCAGACTTTCTCACTGCTAGTCAAGGATCATCAGTCACTTCACCGTCAACGCGCAAAGAAGGATCGCACCATCGACCGTCTTCGCAAGAAGATAACCGACCTCGAGAAGACTATCAAGGAGCAAGAAGTTCAGCTTGCAGCCAAAGAAGAAGAGGAGGAAGGTGAAGACATCCAAGGGGATATTGACTCATACCTCAGCAATGATGATGACTACCTGGAGGATGATGCCATGGACTTCTACACCGACGATGATGACTCTGACTTCATCGATGATGAGTAGATGCACTAGAGCACTATCGTAGGAGTGAGAAGTATCGGTCCCATTGTATCTTAGCTTGCAGAATGGTTCTTAAAACCATTTGTTTTCCTTGTGTTGTGGTGTGTGTGAGTTTGTACCGTGTGCTTTGCTTGAATGAATGAAAAGAAGTTAGTTGCAAAACCTGAGTCAAACTCAAAGTTTTAGCTTTGAAACCAAAACCATGAACCTTAGAACTTTCCCTCTTATCCCATTATCTATCTCATTCTTCAGATGACTCGTGGAAACCAAGGAGGGAGCAACTCATCATAGGACCCAATGCTGCAGATTCTGCAAATGCTCATTGCAGACCATGAATCTAGTATGGCAGAGCGCCAAGCAAATCTAGCCACCTGATGACCCACAAGTATAGGGGGTGTATCGCAGTATTTTCGATAAGTAAGAGTGTCAAACCCAACGAGGAGCAGAAGGTGCTGGCTAGTGGTATGGATCAGGAATTCTCTGCAAATACTTAGCAAATGGATTTTTATGGGTTTTTGATAAAGCAAGTAAACAAAGTACGAGTAAATAAAAGACAGTAGGAATAAATGCAGCAAGTGGCTGATGACCCACAAGTATAGGGGGTGTATCGCAGTATTTTTGACAAGTAAGAGTGTCGAACCCAACGAGGAGCAGAAGGTGCTGGCTAGTGGTATGGATCAGGAATTATCTGCAAATACTTAGCAAACGGATTTTTAGGGGTTTTCGATAAAGCAAGTAAACAAAGTACGAGTAAATAAAAGACAGTAGGAATAAATGCAGCAAGTGGCCCAATCCTTTATGCAGCAAAGGACAAGCCGATTGTATTTCTATAGATGACCAAACGTTCTCGAGGAAACATGGGAAGACTGTCAAGTGTTTTCGCTTCATATAGTCGATTAATCTTCTTTAGCTTGCTAATTGTTGTGTGGGTGAACCTGTGCTAATGTACTGCCCCATCCAAGACTAAATACATACTTGTGATTATAACCTTTGCAAACATCCGTAAGTACAAGAAAGTAATTAAGGTAGAAACCTAAACACAACTTTAAACTCTAAGACCCTTACGTCCCTTGTGCAATGGTTTCCTAAAGGGGGTTCAGGTTTCTATCACTCCGGCAACCCCTACGATTAGTAGCCAAATACACAATGCATTCCACTAGGCCCATATAGGTGAAGTGTCATGTAGTCGACGTTCACATGCCACCACTAGAAGAAGTACACCACAACTTAAATAACGATCTATTGAATCTTTCTCAACGCAACTCCACTACTAACAACAAGACTTCTCCCATTTCCTCAAGAACAAAACGAACTACTCACAAGACATCATATGGATCATGATCAGAGATGGAATAATGATGTATAACAATCTGAACATAAACAATAATTCAATGGTTCACTCAATAGCATCAACTACAAAGAGTAATCAACACCGGGAAAGTTTCCCCTATGAACTATGCAAGATTCAACTCAATTGTTACAGCAATATGGAGATGGTGATGAGGGTGCTGATGGTGATAATGCTGGTGATGATGATGATGATCCCGATGAAGTCCAGCTTGATGGTGGTGTTGATGGCGACGATCTCCCCTCTCCGGTAAGGAATTCCCCCGGCAGAAATCTGTCTGCCGGATAGATCTTTCTCTCTCGGTGTTTTCCGCCCCGCAGAGGCGGCGAAATCTTTCTGTGGTCGCTCCTTGAGTCTTAGGGTTTCGTGGGGATGATATACGCCAGAGGGGAGAGGCTGGAGTGGGCCAGGGCGGCCACACCACCTCTAGGCGCGGCCTGGGCCTGCCCGCGCCATGGGGTGGTGTGGGCCCCCTGTGGCCCACTTCCACTCCATCTTCTGGCATCCTGAGTCTTCTGGAAAAATAGGATTTTCCGTATATTTTCCCGGATTTTCTGATCTTCGCGAATTTTGCCCCCAAACAGCACCTTTTCCGTTAGAATCCTGACTGCAGCGGTCCATGCTCCAAAAGTCACCAACCATGCAAAAATAGATGAAATAACATAAGTATCACCTCTCAATACGAAATATATCAATGAATAATAGTGAATTAAGACATAGAATAGTGATGCAAAATGGACGTATCAACTCCCCCCAAGCTTACACTTCGCTTGTCCCCAAGCGAAACTGAGCTCAATAAACATGACCTTAGGTTTATGGAGTGAAGAGTCGATAAAAGAATACGGACAAGAAGCATCACATTCATCAAATACATAGATCATAATAGAAGACAACTCACTATTATATAACTCAACTTGCAATGAGTAAAGGAAACACAATAAAGATGCATAAAGTGAATCAGAATTGGTAATGGCAAACTTAGCTCTTGGTCGAAGAATAGTTGATAATTTGCTGGAGTTCACAAAAAGCTGGTTTTTCAATGATAGCTTTCAAAGTAGTAAACATCAGGATAAGAGCAATGTGCAAAACAAGGAACATAAGAAACATGATTGAATAAATCATCATATGAATGAATGAAACACATCAACTCAAAATACTTGCTGAGATAGAAGGGAATAGGTTTACTGACTCAACTACAAAATAAAAGAAAGGCCCTTCAAAGAGGAAAGCAGGGATTTCAAGTCTCATAAAGAGCTCCCAAAAATTATGATACTTACTAGCTTTCAGCTCTCATTGCCCCTATCATAGGCATCTTTAGGTGATTAAGGTGAAAGTGAGGTCCAATCTGAGTTATATGCTTGACAGACTATAAACTGAAGATCCCAAGTCCCTTGAGTACGAGGGCCGCTCCTCATGCTACTCAACTTTAGTTACCGGTAAGCTCTTGTCATCGTAAGTATATGCGTATCATTGAGAACCGCCAACGAGGTACCCCTTGACCGATGATACGGAAGAATCCCCATATCAAAATGACAAGGCAAGCAGACAATGAGTATCTCATCAATCTTTTTATTTACCATGGGAAAATGGTGCTTTTTTCTCTCTTTCCTCTTTTCACAGTATCTTTTCTTTTTTCTCAATAGCTATCTCTCTCTTCTTTTTATAAGAAGAATGCTTCATAGATATCATTATGGTTACGCTGCAGGTTTCCACCATGTCAGCATGGATTAGACCAGCGGCCCAGGCGTTTCTCTAACACACATACATAACTCCATGGACTTACAAGCTCCCCTTTTATTTCACACCGACGACATCCGCAAACAAAAGAACAAGGTATCAACTGGGTATATATTTACAAGTGTTGAAAGCGTTCCCCGTGACAACACGGTTCTGCTAATCCCCAGCCTATAATTTGCAAGCATATAACTTTCATGGAGAGTTCACGATGGTTTAGGTTCATTAAATGCAAGAAAGTAAAGTGTGCCATCAAGTTCGTGAGAGCTTTAATCACTAATTTTCGCATAACAATTTTAATTTGGGAGGTAGATAAAACAAGAATTTACTTGGAATAGCAATAATGCTACTAGGTAGGTATGGTGGACGCAAATGGCATGGGTTTTGGTTTAAAGGAGGTGGATGCACGAGAAGAATACCTCTCAGTACAAGTTTTTGGCTAGCAAGGCTGGGTAGCAAGTATAAGAGTTGAAGGAAACAAACAAACATACAAATGATGAAAACAAACATGCAATCTTCCTTGGAAGCACAAAAGATCTTAACTAGACAATACTAGACTTATGAGCAAATCAAGAAAGATGAAGACATTATTTTTCGCTTTAGAGTACTTCTATCTTTTTCTTTTCAACTCTCAAAAAGGTGTTGCTACTGACCGAGCCAGGTTTGCCAAAACCAACTAAATTAACTCAATGATCCCAGAGTGCTACCAATACTAACAACAAGATCAATCATATAACCACGAATTGAAAACTAACATAAGCTATGCAAAAGAGTAAATGATAGAACTTCTCATTAATATTTCATAACGGAAACTCACACCAAGGGATACAAATCTAACGAGAGAGGGGACACTTTCATAATGCAAACCATACTACTACATAATAACTCCTCTATTCATGATATGACTCTACTAATAAGGTAAAAAGATAGAAGATAGTGATATGATACCGCGACACTCCCCCAAGCTTGGAACAAACCAAGGGGATGCCAAACCTGATGACGAATTACTCCTTTGGTGGTGGTGGTAATATTTTCTTAGTTGACGTGAGGTAATCTTCCAGCATCTTGCGAAGCCTATTATTCTCCCATTGAAGCATGTCCACCTTCCTCTGCAAGTCTCGGTACTTATCACAGAACTCCTTAGTGATTCATAGGGCTTCCATTGATGCAGGGCAAGTAACAAAAGGTACCAACCCCTGCTTGGGGTCTTGGAGGTCTTCCTCCATATGCTTCTTCCCTTTATCCTTGGAAGACACCATTGTGCTTCTAAACCTTCAAAGAGTATGTCCTGGCAGAAATAGATTGAAACAAAAACACGACGAAAACACGATATACAAACCTCGGGGGCTCCAGGGGATTATATATTACGAAGTTTCGTATCAAAAGGAAGGTACTGGGAGAAAACGAGTCGGAGCCGGAGTCCGGGGTGGACTCACCACCTGGTGGCGCGGCCAGGGGAGGGCCCGCCCCACAGGGTGGTGTGATCCACCCTGGCTCCGTTTCCGTCCCTCTTTCGCTTCGTAGCTTTCCTTATTGACTGAAAACTGCAAAAATATAGTTGGATAGTATTTTCGCGGAACTTTTCTTACCAGAATTGTCACCTATTTGAAAACAGACTCTCCAGGTCTCTGAATTTGGTGTCTAGTAGATTCTTCCGGAGTCACCAATTGAATAATATCAATATATTCATCTTCATACACTTATAACTTGAGTCATAAAACCTTTCTCTTCCTTATTACACCATTTTCTCCACTACCTGGAAATTTCTTTCACACAAAACTTCACACAGTTCTCATTAGCAATATTAGTATAAGTGAAGTGATAAAACCTTTTGAGTCCAACTTTAACGGAAAACCATCAAAACATAAGCTACTGTAGCAACTCCTTCCGAAAACCCAAAAAGATTTCAAAAAGGAAATCGAATAAAGAAGCAAATGCAAGAGTGGCAAAATCTGTCAAAACAGACCAGCAGATAAAGATCAATTTTTTCGAAAATCTTATGTTGCTCAAATCAAAAAGTGCAAAACTAATGAAAGTTAAATAACAACCTGGGGCATAAGCACAACAAATAACAGCTCAATCCGAAAGACAGATATCTCTCACGAATTTTTACGGTGAAGCACAAAAATCTGTTTCAGGACAGCTACTTCCCCAAATCTTACTTTTCTCTCATTAGAGGTTGATCTTGACACAAAAACCAAACAAAACGGATAAGGAGCAGTGATTACCAAATTAATAACTTCCAAGACTCAAAGAAACACAAACAAACTGAAAGCAAAAATAAACTGGGTTGTCTCCCAAAAAGCTCTTTCTTTATGGCCATTAAGATGGACATGATAATTTTGAAGATGCTCACATAGGAATATGAATTGAAGTGAAAGGGAGCATTAAGAAGAAAAAAAATACACACGTTTAAGTCTAACCCACTTCCTATGCAAGGGAATTTTGTAAACAAACAAGTTGTTGAACCCAGAGGCTACTTGCATAAAAAGGCAAAAGAAGTGCAACATAAAAACTTTCAGCATAAAACGAGGAAACTTGATATTATTGAGATGCATAAGAACACTTTTCCCTCTCTCATAGTAACTTCCATTATCATGCATAAACTTAACAATATAGCCATCACAATTACCATCGTAACAATGATCACTTATTCTAACAGAAAACACAGGAATACTAGCTCTCATAACACTACTTTGTGAAACAATATTAGAGGTATCCTTACAAAGGATAGTGTGTCCCCCTTCTTCATACTTAGTGACAAAGTCTTTCACATTTGCTATTATAGGTTCATCAACCATTTGTTTATCAGGTTCAACAGCTTTATTTGCACTTTCATTAACCATACTAGCTATCATAGAATGTTCCTTTATCTTAACTGGGAAAGGCATTTTCTCAATGTAAGGTTTAGGTAAGACATGCTTAGCAGTATAAACTTCAGTACTTCTTGCAGGAACACTCTTAGCAATATCTTTATAAGGTTCATGATACTTATTCCACTTCTTTTTAGGCACTTCAATATAGGAAGCAAAAGCCTTAAATAAGAAGCAATAGCTTGAGAGTCTAGACCATAAGTATTTTTAATATTTTTAAAATCGTCAGTTCCCATAAAAGATTCAATGCATTCATAATCATAATTTATACCTGACTTTCTACCTTTGTCATTCTCCCAAGCTTCAGCTTTATCTTGAATACGGTCTAGAAGGTCCCATTTAGCTTGTTCTTCCATGCGAGTGAATGATCCAGCACAAGAAGCATCCAATAAATCTTTATCATGTAGAGGGAGCCTTGCATAAAAGTTATTGATAATAATATTGTTGGGGAGCTCATGAATGGGACATTTGAGCATTAGTAACTTCAATCTCCCCCAAGCTTGAGCTGTACTCTCTCCATCAATAGGCCAAAAGTTGTATATTTTATTCCGATCTTTATGAATCTCACTAGGAGGATAAAACTTTGAATAAAAGAGAGGCACTATTTCCTCCCATTCCAGAGCTTGACCATTCTTCAGCAGCTTATACCATTCCTCAGCTCTTCCTTTCAGTGATAATGAGAATAACTTCTTCTTAAATTGATCTGTAGTAATACCTGCACACTTGAACAACCCGCATAATTCGTGTATAATCACCGGGATGGACAGTTCCATCCCCAACATAGTAGTTATCCATAACACGATCAATATTTCTTGTAGGTGTTTTGAAAACATCTTTCTCAGCAGGTGGTGGCTTATCTACTACCTTAGCAGTGGTAGTAGCATTACCAAATAAGAAACTCAGCGAATTATCCATAACGAAAATAAAGCAACTAGAAGAAGTAAACAATACTCATAGTAGAAGTTTCCTTTATTAGTTCCACTCTCCAATAGCGCTTCACTCCCTGGCAACGACGCCAGAAAATAGTCTTGATGACCCACAAGTATAGGGGGTGTATCGCAGTATTTTCGATAAGTAAGAGTGTCGAACCCAACGAGGAGCAGAAGGTGTTGGCTAGTGGTATGGATCATGAATTCTCTACAAATACTTAGC
The DNA here is from genome assembly GCA_910589775.1 of Avena eriantha. Classification (NCBI taxonomy): domain Eukaryota; kingdom Viridiplantae; phylum Streptophyta; class Magnoliopsida; order Poales; family Poaceae; genus Avena; species Avena eriantha. The sequence goes on from OU342743.1 coordinate 325,857,553, forward strand.
AAATGGATTTTTAGGGGTTTTTGATAAAGCAAGTAAACAAAGTACGAGTAAATAAAAGATAGTAGGAATAAATGCAGCAAGTGGCCCAATCCTTTATGCAGCAAAGGACAAGCCGATTGTATTACTTAAGATGACCAAACGTTCTCGAGGACACATGGGAAGACAGTCAAGTGCTTTCGCTTCGTATAGTTGATTAATCTTCTTTAGCTTGCTAAGTGTTCTGTGGGTGAACCTGTGCTAATGTACCGACCTTCCTAGGACTAATACATACTTGTGATTATACCCCTTGCAAACATCTGTAAGTACCAGAAAGTAATTAAGGTAGAAACCTAACCACAACTTTAAACTCTAAGACCCTTACGTCCCTTGTGCAATGGTTTCCTAACGGGGGTTCAGGTTTCTGTCACTCCGGCAACCCCTACAATTAGTAGCCAAATACACAATGCATTCCCTTAGGCCCATATAGGTGAAGTGTCATGTAGTCGACGTTCACATGACACCACTAGAAGGAGTACACCACAACTTAAATATGAAACTATTGAATCTCTCTCAACACAACTCCACTACTAACAACATGACTTCTCCCATGTCCTCAAGAACAAAACGAACTACTCACAAGACATCATATGGATCATGATCAGAGATTGAATGATGATGTATAACAATCTGAACATAAACAATAATTAAATGGTTCACTCAATAGCATCAACTACAAAGAGTAATCAACACCGAGAAAGTTTCCCCTATGAACTATGCAAGATTCAACCCAATTGTTACATCAATATGGAGATGATGATGAGGGTGTTGATGATGATGATGGTGGTGGTGATGATGATATCGATGAAGTCCATCTTGATGGTGGTGTTGATGGCGACGATCTCCCCTCTCCGGGAAGGAATTCCATTGGTAGAAATCTGTCTGCCGGTGAGATCTTTCTCTCTCGTTGTTTTCCGCCCTGCAGAGGCGGCGGAATCTTTCTGTGGTCGCTTCCCGAGTCTTAGGGTTTTGGGAGGATAATATACGCCAGAGGGGAGTGCCCGGGGTGGACCAGGGCGGCCACACCACCTGGTGGTGTGGCCTAGGCTGGCCCGCGCCAGGGGGTGGTGTGGGCCCCCTGTGGCCCATCTCCAGACCCCCTTCTGGCTTCCTTCGTCTTCTAGAAAAATAGGATTTTCCGTATATTTTCCCGGATTTTCTGATCTTCGCGAATTTTCCTCCAAACAACACCTTTACCATCAGAATCCTGACTGCAGCGGTCCATGCTCCAAAAGTCACCAACCATGCAAAAACAGATGAAATAACACAAGTATCACCTCTCAATACGAAATATATAATTGAATAACAGTGAATTATGACATAGAATAGTGATGCAAAATGGACGTATCACCACCCTGTAGCAGATCGCCTAGATGGCTCACAACAATCAGAACCATGAAATCAGGATCATCATGGATCCAAACTCAAAAACTTCCAGAATACTAATCCCCCAATCTTTAGCCAGTCTGAAAACCCACTGGATGCTGATGATTGGTTGCAGACCATGGAGAACAACTTAGAAGTCACCGGAGTGGATGCCAACGAGAAAGTTCTGTTTGCCACCCACTATATAGCAGGAGCTGCAAGCGCATGGTGGAACAACACCCGCACAATGAACCACGGTCAAGTGATGACATGGGAAGCCTTCAAAGTCAAGTTCAGCCGCACCCATGTGCCGCAGGGTCTAGTCACTAGAATGAGAGATGAATTTAGAGAGCTAAAGCAAGGCAGAATGACTGTAGTGGAGTACCGTGACAGATTCTTATCCCTAGCCAGGTATGCACCTGATGAGATCAACACGGAGGCCAAGAAGAAGGAGAGATTCCTGACCGGACTGCATGATGATATGCAGACTATACTCGTCAACATCCGTTTCGAGGATCTCGGAGAGCTAGTCGACTCTGCCATTCAGATGGAAGGGGAGATTAATCAAGCAAACGACAACCGCAAACATCGGATGATGCACCAAGCCGGATCCAGCAGTCACCAGAAGTATCGCCCCAACCCGTCTGCCAGATATGCCCCGCGGAACAATCGACCCCCAATGTCTCGCCCAAGCTACCCTAACCGTAGCGGAGGAAATGTGAAGACCGGAGGGAACTACAACAACAACCGCCCTGGCAACTGCAACAACTTCAACCGTGCACCACCCAAGCCCAACAACAACAATACTGCACCTAGAACTAGAAGCAATGCTGTGCCCATGGCAGCAAAAGACAGGTCTCAGATTACTTGTTTCGAGTGTGGAGTGAAGGATCACTACTCCAATGAGTGTCCCAAGAAGATTTCCGCCACTGCCAATGTGAATGCCCCAGCTCAACAGCAGCGTCGCGTTCAACCCGGAAGAAGATTCGCCCCAGGGAACCCTCACAACCGCAACGGCTGTCTCTTCCACATGAACGCCGAAGAAGCCCAAGAAGCGCCAGATGTAGTGTTGGGTATGTTTTCTGTCAACTCAGTTTTAGCAAGAGTGTTGTTTGATTCGGGAGCATCGCACTCATTTGTCACCGAAGAATTTGCATGCACTAGTAAGATTCACCCAACCAACTTGAAGCATGTCAAGATAGTTCAAATACCTGGTTCAACCACAAAAGCTAGAAAAATTTGCAAAGTTGTACCTATCAGAATACATGGGATAGATTTTTATGCCAATCTAATAGTACTTGGAACCAAAGGTTTAGAAGTAGTACTAGGAATGGATTGGATGTCGAAGTATAAGGGATTGATAGACTGTGCCAAGAAAGCCATCACCATGACAAGTAGCTCTGGAGTATCAGTAGAGCATATATCTGAAACTTTGCCCCGTCAATTCAAGTGCAACAAGAGTCTAGCCCTACCCACTATTGACCAAGTCAGAGTAGTCTGTGAATACCCCGACGTATTCCCAGATGAATTGCCCGGTATGCCCCAAGATCGGGATATTGAGTTCATTATTGAACTAATCCCCGGAACCGGACCCATAGCTCAGAGACCCTATAGCATGAACCCATCAGAGTTAGTAGAACTAAAGAAGCAATTGGATGCTATGTTGGCAACATGCTTGATTCAACCAAGCGCGTCGCCATGGAGATCGCCCGTGTTGTTCGTTGACAAGAAAGATGGAGGCAACTGTTTGTGCACAGATTACAGGAAGCTGAACGATGTCACCATCAAGAACAAGTACCCATTGCCCAAGATAGAGGATCTATTTGATCAGTTAACTGGTGCCAGCGTGTTCTCTAAGATTGATCTTAGGACTGGTTATCACCAACTTAAGATTCATGCAACGGATATTCCAAAGACCGCCTTTACCACCATATATGGATTATATCAGTATACGGTCATGTCTTTTGGATTAACCAATGCCCCCGCTTATTTCATGAATCTCATGAATAAGATCTTGATGAATTTTCTAGATAAGTTTGTCATTGTGTTTATCGATGATATACTTATCTACTCCAAGTCAGAAGAAGACCATGAGCAACATCTGAGAATCATCCTTGAAACTCTTAGAGAGCAGCAATTGTATGCCAAGTTCAGCAAATGTGAGTTCTGGCTGAAAGAAGTAGGATTCCTCGGACATATTGTGTCTTCCGGAGGAGTCGCTGTTGATCCCGCCAAGATCAAAGATGTCAAAGAATGGGAAGCCCCGACCACTCAAACCCAAGTCCGTGCATTTCTCAGATTAGCGGGATATTACCGCAAGTTCGTAGAAGGATTTTCGAGCATCGCAAGACCAATGACCCAATTGTTGAAGAAGGACAAGAAGTTTGAATGGATCAACAAATGTGAAGCAAGTTTCCAAGAGCTCAAGAGGAGATTGATTTCATCCCCAATATTGATTATGCCAGATATCAAGAAGCCGTTTGATGTGTATTGTGATGCATCCAATATTGGTATCGGATGTGTATTGATGCAAGAAGGCAAAGTCATCGCATGTCTGTCTCGACAACTGAAGCAACATGAGCAGAATTACCCCACCCATTATCTTGAGTTAGCAGCTGTCGTTTTAGTTTTGAAGACATGGCGTCATTATCTTATGGGTAATCGCTGTGAGATTTAGTCATATCACAAGATCTTGAAGTATATTTTCACTCAGAAGGAGCTGAATATGAGGCAAAGGAGATGGATAGAGTTAATCAAGGATTATGACCTTGACATTCACTATCACCCTGGCAAAGCCAATGTGGTAGCGCATGCTCTTAGCAGATTGTGGTGTAGGTTAAACACCATGATCAAGGAGAAGCAACCAAGTTTGCATGAGGAGTTGGAGCAGTTTAGAACTGAGCTAGTTAGCAAAGGATTTTTAGCTAGCATTGAACTTTAACCCACTTTGATTAGCCAAATCAAAGAAGCCCAGAAGGGAAATGCAAGTATCAACGGAATCAAGCGTCGTATTGGTACAGAAAAGGTACCTGGATTCACCAAAGACGAAGAAGGAGTTCCGTGGTGCAAAGGACGTATCTGTGTGCCAGAAGATTCAGAGCTGAAGCAAGTTATCATGCAAGAAGCTCATGATACTCTTTATTCTATCCACCCTGGAGGAACAAAGATGTATCAGGATCTAAAAGAGCAATTTTGGTGGCACAAGATGAAAAGAGAAATCGGAAGCTACATATCCAAGTGTGATATCTGTCAGAGAGTCAAAGCAGAACATCAGAGACCCGCAGGACTGTTGCAACCATTGCAGATTCCGGAATGGAAATGTGATTCCGTCGGAATGGACTTTATCACCGGTTTTCCTACTTCTAGAGGGGAAATGACTCAATCTGGGTCATAGTTGATAGACTGTCCAAGGTAGCCCACTTTATACCTATCAAGACAACCTACCAGAGTTCAAAGCTAGCAGAGTTGTATATTGCTAGAATCACCAGTTTGCATGGAACCCCCAAGACCATAGTATCGGATCGAGGAACCGAATTTACCTCGAGATTTTGGCAGAAAGTTCAAGAACGATTGGGAACCAAGTTGAATTTCAGCACAGCTTATCATCCGCAAACCGATGGACAGACTGAAAGAGTCAACCAAATCTTAGAAGATATGTTGAGAGCTTGTGTGTTAGAGTAGGGATAAAAATGGGAAGATTGCCTGCCTTTCACAGAATTCTCATACAACAACAGTTATCAAGCTAGATTGCAAATGGCCCCATTTGAGTTCCTATATGGAAGAAAGTGCCGTACCCCTTGAATTGGTCGCAAGTAGGAGAGAGTTAGATCTTCAGACCCGACATTCTACGAGAAGCCGAAGAGAAGGTTCACAAAGTCCGTGAGCACCTCAAGACCGCCCAATCCAGACAGAAGAGTTATGCTAACAAGAGAAGGAGAGACATGACTTTCAATGTCAGAGATTTTGTGTATCTCAAAGTTTCGCCATTGAAGGGAACGCAACGTTTTAGTCTGAAAGGAAAGTTAGCCCCAGATATATCGGACCCTTCAAGATTCTAAATCGTCTAGGAGAAGTATCATATCAACTGGAACTGCCCGAGGAGATGTCAGCTATCCACAATGTGTTCCATATCTCGTTACTTCGCAAATGCTTAGAAGTGCTGGAGAAAACCGAAGTGTTCAAGAACATCGATCACCGAGCCGTTGATATCAACAAGGATCTGACGTATCGTGAAGTGCCCATCCGTATCTTGGAGGAAGCTTACAGAACCACCAGGACCCGGAGTATCAAGTTTCTCAAGATCCAATGGAGTAACCATACCGAAGAAGAAGCCACTTGCGAGCGAGAATATTACATTAGGACTGAGTTCTCAGATCTCTTTAGTTCCTAGTTTTCTTTCTTAAATCTCGAGACAAGATTTTGTTTAAGGGGGGAAGGTTTGTAACATCCCAAATCTTTAATCAAGGTTATCAAGATCCAAATCACCCAGTTTAGGGTTAACAAAAACTTTTTCTCATTTACATAAAACATTTGCTCACAACATTGCCGCAGCCGAGAGGAAGAAGAGGAAGTGTGCAGGCACCCACGTCGTCCTTCAAAGCCTCCCGGTCGCCGGTGCTACCTCAGCGGGCTGATGGCTCAGTGTACGGCGCCAGAAAAGTGCTGGTGCGGTGTTGATGTAGAGCTCGTTGGGAACCCCAAGAGGAAGGTATGATGAGCACATGAGCAAGTTTCCCTCAGTTATGAAACCAAGTTTTAATCGAACCAGTAGGAGAAAGGAAACACCCCAAAGGTGTTGCTAGCTGAGCCTTGGCAGGGCGCACTACCGGTGCTAGTAGCAACGTGGAGACCTGCACAACACAACCACAGAACTTTGTCCCCAACTTGCGATGAGGTTGTCAATCTCACCGTGTTTTGCGGAAAAAAAGGATTAAACGTATCGAATAGAAAGAAGTAATAGTTTGCAGAAAGTAAACACAAATCAGTAACAGTTTGTAGATTGAAAGTAAAAGACAAGGACCGGGATCCATAGTTCACTAGAGGTGGCTCTCCTTAACATAGATAACATGCTGGGTGAACAAATTACAGCGGGGCAATTGACAAACATCGAGAAAGCAATACATGCATATACTAATCATCTTGACTCCTTTGAAATTCGATTGGGCATTACAACATTACACATAGACCGCCATCCAACTGCATCTATGACTAATAATCCACTTTCAGGTTATCATCTGATACCACCTCCAGTATTAAGTTGCAAGCAATAGATTATTGCTTTACGAACTGCGTGTAAAGTAAACAATACAATTGTTCTATGAACAAAGGATTGTTGTTTTCTCCCTAGTAGCAACAACACATCTAGTACCTTAGAGATTTCTGCCACTTCCCCAGATTACTAGAGGCATGAACCCACTATCGAGCATAAATACTAACTCTTGGAGTTGCTAGCATCTACTTGGCCAAGATAGCTACTAACAACGGAAAGCATGCAAGATCACAAATAACAAAGACATGATAGAATCAATAATCCATCCGAAATAGCATCTCAATATCCATCGGATCCTCGCAAACACAACATACATAATTACAAATAGATGATCTTGATCATGAACGAAGCTCACAAGATCTAAACATGAAGCACAAAGGAGGAGAACCAGCCATATAGCTACTACATGGATCCGTAGTCCAGGGATGAACTACTCACGCATCACACCGGAGGCTTGCATGGTGATGAAGAAGGCCTCCAGGGTGAATTCCCCTCTCCGGCAGGGTGCCGGGAGGAGCTTCAGATCCCTCCCGATCTAGGGATGGAGATGACGGCGGCTACAGACTCTTTTGTGGATTTTTGATCGGGCACTTAGGGTTTTTGTCCCGAGGGCATCTTATAGGCGGAAGGAGAGGCCGAGGGGGTGCCTGGGCTGGCCACACCACCCCCTGGCGCGGGCCAAGCCTGGCCGCGCGGCCAGGTGGTGTGGCCACCCTCTGGCCCCTCTCCGTCTCGTATTCTGGCATCTGATGACATCTGGAAAAATAGGCACTTTAGCTTTTGTCCCGTCCAATTTCGAGAATATTCATTTTCTGACTTTCCTGGAACCAAAAACAGCAGAAAACAGGCAGCTGGCACTGTGTCTCTTGTTAATAGGTTAGTCCAAGAAATCATATGAAAAGTACTCCAAAGTGTGGACAAAACACAAGAAAGTGGATAAAACCAAGCATGGAACATCAAAAATTATAGATACATTTGCAATGTATCAACATCCCCAAGCTTAACTCATGCTCGTCCTCGAGTAGGTAAGTGATAAAAGAAAGAATAATTTTTGAGGTGACATGCACCATCAAAGACTTGATCAAAGTATTTGTAAAACATTCAAAGCTGGGATCATAGTACTTCAATCATAACAGGAAAGACAAAGTTCTAGCAATAAGACAAATAAACTATGATGCAACATGAAAATGCACAAACAAAAGATTCATGAATAACAATGCTTTGCAAGACGTTTGTTTGTTTCACATAAAGAAAACATAGCATAATAGTATTCAGCTCGTCCCTCAATAGAGTAGCAAATATAAATGCATAGGACACCTTCAAAGTTCATAAGAGTGACTAGATACAAATAGTTTAAAACAAGCAATATCAAGTTATGCATCAATCAACTAGTCTTGGGACAATGCACATAGAACTAAGAATGGCCAATATGCTCTCAAAGTAGGTGCATAAAGATAGAAGGTGGAGACTCAATATAATGGTGGAAGAAAGGCCTTCATAGAAGGAAGTAGGGATTCAAGTCTCATAAAGAGCTTCCAAAAATTATGGTACTTATAGCTCTCAGCTCTCATTGCCCTATCATAAGCATCTTGAAGGTGATTAAGGTTAAAGTGACACAACTAAGAGGATATGCTTGACAAGTTATAAACCGAAATCTCATGCCCCTTACTTACGAAGACCGAACCTCATGGTACTCAACTTTAGTCACGAGTAAGCTCTTGTTATTGTAAGTACATGTGGATCATAAAGAACCACCAATGGGGTACCCCTTGCACATGATACGGGAGCTTTCCCATAATCAAAATGACAAGGCAAGCAGACAATGAGCATCTCAACGATCTTTTTATTTGCTATTTGCATAGGTTTTTATTGAGGATGCTTCATAGAGTGCTCATTATGGTGATGCTGCAAGTTTCCACCATGATTAGGCATGGAATAGGCTAGCGGCCTAGGCGTTTCTCTAACACACATACAAACTCCATGATCTTACAAGTTCCACTTTTATTTCACACCACCGGGATCCGTAAGCAAAAGAACATGATATCAACGGGGTAAAAAGTACAAGTGCGATGTTGAAAGCGTTCCCCATGAAACATGGTTCTGCTAATTTCAACTTATAAAGCGCAAGCATATACGCAACAAAGAAGGACCCAATGGTTCAAGTTTATTAGATGCAAAAAAGTAAAGTGTGCCATCAAGTTTGTGAGAGCTTTAATCACTAGTTTTCTCATAACAAGTTTAATTTGGAAGGTAGACAAAAACATGAATATACTTCGAATAGCATAAGCTAGTAGGTAGGTATGGTGGACTCCTTGGAATAACTTGGTTTAGGGAGTTGGATGCATGAGTAGAACTCATACTTGGTTGTGGAGGCTAGCAAAAGACTGGGAGCAACAAACTAAGAGAGCAATAATGGCCATAATCATGCAGAGCGACAAAACATCATTGATCAAAGCATAAAGTGATACTAAAATTTGAAATCTAAAGGATCATAAAGGCTATGGTGACTTGAGATAGTCATAACATGGTGTGAGCATGCGCCAAGTCAACCCAAATAAAGCATCAAAGGAGAATACCACTATACTATGCTTTAATATGCTAAAACAACGCATGATTCATCCAAGGCACTTTAAGCAATCTCAATTGTTTATAACAAGTCATGCTACAACAAAGAATGCTAAGCATAAAGCCAAAACAATATCAATCATGGCATGACAAAGCATAGGCCATAGTAAAAAACAAGCTCTTTTTACCACATAAGCATGAACTTTCCTAATCTTTTCAAACCCAAACCAAACTATTTGCAAACCAATGTATGAAAGAGGGGGTCCAACCAATTTATTCTGAAAACTAAACAAACAAAAGCAAACGAAAAACCAAAACAAAAACGAAAAAGAAGACGCTCCAAGAACAACACAACTGTGCATGAAACAATAAAAATGAAGCGTTTGGAAGAAACCTGGGATTTTTATTAATGAAGAAGGGGATGCCTTGGGCATTCCCAAGCATTTACGCTTGTAATTCTTGGATATTTCTTGGGGTGACACGCGTGGCATCCCCAAGCTTGAGCTTTAGTCCATCCTTCATCTCATTACTCATTCCTTCCATACACTTGAAAATTTTCCTTCATACAAAACTTCACACAATCTTTATTAGCAACATTAGTGCACTCAAGATAAATAAGTCTTAAGGTTCAGTTCTAACACCAAATAAACTTCCATTAGAACACTAGCTACTGTAGCACTTCCCTCAAAAAGCTCAATTCCCCAAAAGAACTCAAAAAGGAACCACCAAGAAGCAAATGCAGGAAATGGCAGAAATCTGTCAAAACAGACCAGTAGGTAAAGACGAATTTTTTCAAAGACCTTCTTTTGCTGAAATCAAAAAGTGTTGAACTAAATAAAGTTAGATAACAACCTGGGGAAGAAGCAAAAAATTCACGCCTAAAAAAGACGTTCAGATATTTTATACGAATTTTTACGGTGAAGTACAGAAATCTGTTTCGGGACAGCAACTTTCCCAATCATTACTTCTCTCTCGTTAGAGGTTACTCTTGGCACAAAAAGCAAATAAAAAGGATAAGGAGAGGTTATTACAGAGGTAATAACTTCCAAGACTCATCTAAAACTTTTGGGTTATCTCCCAATAAGTACTTTTCTTTAACGCCTTTAAGTTAGGCATAAGAAGCAAGAAAAAGAATCAAGTATTCGAAGAAGCATTAAAACCAAATTTCTTGCCCATACCTCTCTTACTTTTATTCTTAACCTTGGGGAAAATATGATTGTTTGGTGGAGAAGAAAGGTGCATGGTCCCCTTTCCCACATCTATTATTGCTCCAAGAAGTTCTAATAAGGACCTTCCAAGTGTAATTTGTCCTTTTCCTGCACATTCAATAACAAGATAATCAGTAGAAATCATTTTCCCAAGGATCTTTGTAAACACTCCTTCAACTATTACAATAGGTAATATGGTAGCATTATTAGCAAGAGATATTTCTTTTCCTCCTTCAGTAAGCCCCAAAGTATTCAAAAATTCATAAATATCTTTGGGCATAAGACAAAATTCAGACATGATATCACAGCGGGCTTGAAAAGTTTCAGTGTTTATCTCAATCTTTACTGTAGGGAGCCACTTTGATGGTTCAGAATTTATTGGAACATAATTTTGATGCTCCCTAAGCGTATTATAGCAATCTTTTAAGCTAGCAGTGCCAGTCTCAAGATTGTTCAATCTAGCAAATATTTTTGCGAAAGAAATATCAGTTTGGCTAGGAAAGTTATAAGTGAGGATCAATTTATTTATAGCATTAATAGCATCATCCTCATTACATTGGAGGAAATCTCCTCCCACAACAGCATCTAAAGCATATCTATAGCAAAGAGCAATTCCAAGGTAAAAACTTCTAAGGAACAAGCTTTGAGTCATTTTAGGCTCAGTTTTTTCATGTAGATCAGAGATTCTAGACCAAGCTTCCTTGAAACTCTCTTCCATTCCTTGTTTAAAAGTGAAAATCATTTCCTGGGGTGACATAGTGATTGGAGCAAGGCTAGACATAGTGGCAACTTAAAAAAAGGAACTAATTTTTTGTGTGTTTTCAAATAATAAAGAAAACTAGTAAAACTAATTTTTTTGTGTTTTTTGAATAAAGAAGCAAGAAAACAAAGCAAAAAGAAACTAAGCAAAACAAAAACAACAAAGTAAAGAGATTGGTTATGAGGGACTCCCCTTGTGAAGATGTCCTTGACTCCCCGGCAACGGCGCCAGAAAAATGCTTGATGGCTCAGTGTACGGCGCCAGAAAAGTGCTGGTGCGGTGTTGATGTAGAGCTCGTTGGGAACCCCAAGAGGAAGGTATGATGAGCACAACAGCAAATTTCCCTCAGTTATGAAACCAAAGTTTAATCGAACCAGTAGGAGCAAGGAAACACCCAAAAGGTGTTGCTAGCTGAGCCTTGGCAGGGCGCACTACCGGTGCTAGTAGCAACGTGGAGACCTGCACAACACAACCACAGAACTTTGTCCCCAACTTGCGATGAGGTTGTCAATCTCACCGTGTTTTGCGGAAAAAAAAGGATTAAACGTATCGAATAGAAAGAAGTAATAGTTTGCAGAAAGTAAACACAAATCAGTAACAGTTTGTAGATTGAAAGTAAAAGACAAGGACCGGGATCCATAGTTCACTAGAGGTGGCTCTCCTTAAGATAGATAACATGCTGGGTGACCAAATTACAACGGAGCAATTGACAACATTGAGAAAGCAATACATGCATATACTAATCATCTTGAATCCTTTGAGATTCGATTGGGCATTACAACATTATACCTAGACCGCCATCCAACTGCATCTATGACTAATAATCCACCTTCAGGTTATCATCCGAACCCCCTCCAGTATTAAGTTGCAAGCAACAGATTATTGCTTTACGAACTGCGTGTAAAGTAAACAATACGATAGTTCCATGAACAAAGGATTGTTGTTTTCTCCCTAGTAGCAACAAAACATCTAGTACCTTAGAGATTTCTGCCACTTCCCCAGATTACCAGAGGCATGAACCCACTATCGAGCATAAATACTAACTCTTGGAGTTGCTAGCATCTACTTGGCCAAGATAGCTACTAACAACGGAAAGCATGCAAGATCACAAATAATAAAGACATGATAGAATCAATAATCGATCTGAAATAGCATCTCAATATCCATCGGATCCCCGCAAACACAACATGCAGAATTACAAATAGATGATCTTGATCATTAACGGAGCTCACAAGATCTAAACATGAAAGCACAAAGGAGGAGAACCAGCCATCTAGCTACTACATGGATCCGTAGTCCAAGGATGAACTATTCACGCATCACACCGGAGGCTTGCATGGTGATGAAGAAGGCCTCCAGGGTGAATTCCCCTCTCCGGCAGCGTGTCGAGAAGAGCTTCAGATCCCTCCCGATCTAGGGATGGAGATGGCAGCGGCTACAGACCCTTTTGTGGATTTTTGATCGGTCACTTAGCGTTTTCGTCCCGAGGGCATCTTATAGGCGGAAGGAGAGGCCAAGGGGGTGCCTGGGTTGGCCACACCACCCCCTGGCGCGGGCCAAGCCTGGCCGCGCGGCCAGGAGGTGTGGCCGCCCTCTGGCCCCTCTCCGTCTCGTATTCTGGCATCTGAAGACTTCCGGAAAAATAGGCACTTTGGCTTTTGTCCCGTCCAATTCCGAGAATATTCATTTTCTGATTTTCCCGGAACCAAAAACAGCAGAAAACAGGCAGCTGGCACTGTGGCTCTTGTTAATAGGTTAGTCCAAGAAATCATATGAAAAGTACTCCAAAGTGTGGACAAAACACAAGAAAGTGGATAAAACCAAGCATGGAACATCAAAAATTATAGATACATTTGCAATGTATCACGGGCCAGCTAATCACTGTCGACGCTCTGAATCCCCAGCCTCAACCTCGCGTGCGGAAGAAGATATCCAGAGAGGGGCCAAAGAATAAACTCCGCGATGGTTATCCTCTGGGAAGCGTTGATCATTGTCGGTGTGCATGGATGCGGTGACCGGCACTGATCAAACCAGAAGCGCTATTAGCAAAGGATCGAGGAAAAATTCTTTAGACTCATGTCTCGGGTTGCTTCACCGGTTACTCACTCGTATAGGTCCCTACAAGGACGATGGGATTTGATCAAGGCATGTTGTAGCTGGTGGAGTGGAGCAATGGAGCAAGTGCGAGCATTCCCACAGAATATTCTGCTTTTACAGGCTGAGAATGCGGGATCTTCTTGGTGCTGGTCCTCACGAAATCATAAAAAGGTGTTTTCCGTGAACCATAAACACAATTTATAGGCCGGGAATTTACGAGATCTGCTAGTGTTGCTCTCACCTAGTTGCATATCAGACCTTGTGACCCTTTAGACTTGCTGCATTTCCCCATGGTGTGACAACTGTATGTTATTTTCCTAGACCGCCATGGCTACGCATTTATGTTACTTCCTCTACTTCAAATTGTTTGCATATTAGTTTTGGTATTCCCTCCTTGCCATAATATAGTGCATATAATTTTTTTTAAAGTCAAATGTCATCAACTTTGACCAAGTTTATTGAGAAAAATATTTATTTCTATAATATCAAATATATACCATATGAAAATATATATCATGATGAATCTAATAGCATTGAGTTGGTATTCTAGATATTTGTATCTTTTCCTACATACTTGGTCAAACTTGACATCGTTTGACTTTTCAAAATTCTTATATGCACTACATTTTGGCAAGGAGGGAGTATATAGCAAAAGATATCAATTTTTTTCCTATGTGCTCATAAAACTTTAGAAAGTTTAACTTTGGCCAAAGCTAATATGTAAAGTAATATGAAATGGAGGTAGTATGTAACATCCCAAATGTTTAATCAAGGTTATCAAGATCCAAATCACCCAATTTAGGGTTAACAAAAACTTTTTCTCATTTAAATAATTAAGCATGCTTATGTGTGTTGCATTAATGTGGAATTGTTTTGAATTGCAATGATTGTTTGTTCTAATGGTTGTAAAATGATTCTAAGATGAATTCCACATCATCTAGATCATTCCTAAGAAAAACCCAAAGAAAAAGAAATCAAATAGAATTAATAAATGGAAATTGTCACTTTGGCCATTTTAATCAACTAGGTCACTTTAGGTGTTCCTAGCACTCAAATTCAAACATAAAAAATTATGGATCTTTGCACCCCTTGCTAGTACAAGTAAAGATGTACCAAGGCCCGCCTTGTGATCTTCCAAAAACATTTAAACCCTAATTTAAAATGGCAATTGAAAATGGAATCTATTTCATATGTTTTTGAAAATGGCAATTCAAAAACCATGCAAACGAATTCAAGTTGACAATCCCCAGCAACCACACACTATCAAGCAACAGTGGAGATCACGCAAAAAATTTCATTTCAAAATTCAAAACTTTGTTTCTTTCGGCCATTTTGTCAAACACCTTGTGTGCACAAATCAGAGCAAAATAACAAACAATATTGTGAGCAGTGTTTTGGCCAATGTGGTCTCCCATTTTTGCAACCACAACCTCCCAAGTGCACCCCTACCCTTTGCTAGCCCGGCCACCCACTGTGCACACGACCAAATGGTCATGGCCACTAATGGCGAGTCCCTTGAGCACCCCCCATCGGCAGCACGCCCCTAGCGCCGCTAGCCTCGCCCACCTTGTCCAGCACCTCACCCGTGCCCCACTTCCCCCTCCAGACCAGCCCTAGCTCGAAGACAGAGAGATGAGAGGCTAGGAACCGCCATACCCGCATCGTGTCTGCCATGCCGACGCCGCTCCCGCCGTTCATGCTCTATCCCCGCTCAACCCGACCTCGCCTCACTCCCGCTACTAGCCCACACGATCACTAGTACCCCAGGAGGCTAACGGACACGCCCATTTCCTCGATCGTGACCCGTAACCGCCGGCCGCCGCGAAAGTCGCCACCGACCGAGGCAGCGTGCGCGCAGCAATGCTCGCTTCTCCCGACCACTTGGCACTGCACGCGCACCTCCGTGACGACCGCCAGGGAACCGTCCACCGTCCTAGCCCACCGCCCAAGCCTCTAGCTCGTTGTGTCGCCGCCCCTGTCGAGCTCTGCCCATGCCTCTCTACCGCCTCGCCGAGCCTATATAAGGAAGCCCCCACGGCACCATTTCTTTACACCATCTCCATCCACTCCCCCTCAGAAACCTCCCAGAGCCCCACCGGAGCAAGCCACTGCCCGTAGCACTCCAATTTCGCCGGAGATAGCCGCGGAAGGAGGAGAAGGGCGCCACTGATCAAGGCCATCTCTAGGGATGCCACCGGTACCAGGAGAACCGCCGTCGTCGACTCGTCCATTTTCCCGCCTCTCCGACCCTCGCCGGAGCCCCAATAAGCCGCCCCAAACCCTCACCGACCGTGCTACGGTTCGTCCCCGTTGTGCACTGTTCCGGTGTGGATGATGGCTATGAGCCGTTGATCCAGGATCTAATCCTACGGCCACCATCCTCCCATACCTGTTCGGCAGCCCCTGTCCCACTGACAGGTGGAGCCCTCACTTAAGCCAGCCCGGGCGCTGCACGGAGTACAGTGGGCCGGCCCATTTATTTCCCGCGTGACCCAGTAGATTCAAATAAATCTTTTTCAATTTAGACTTAATCTAGATTATGTCCTTTAGTTCAAAAATCATTTCAGGGAGTTTTACAAATCCAAATTGAACGATTCCAATTTTGTTGGAAAGATAATGAAAATATCTATCTAATATCGTTAGATTTAAATAAATTAGAGCTATAGATCTCTCCTAGAAAAAATAACAAGACAGAGACTTTTTCACATTTAAACATTTTTCTAAAATCAACCATAATAGATTTTGAGTTGATTCCACCTCTCAAAAATCACATTTGAATATACCTATCTAAATATGTAATAATATTTAGGTTTGCATGCAGTGACTTTGGACTAGTACCAAAATAATGCTATATAGGCATTTCTAGTCACTTTAAATCATGAAATATTAAACTTAAACTTATTAAAATGGGACCCAACATTTAAATCACATTCCCATGTATTAGAATATGTGGTGATGACATGTGTCCATATGATCCTATATTTTAATTGGAGAATATTAAACCTTCATTATTTTCAATGAGTAGAAATTACTTTTCTCAAATAAAATAAATGAAACTAGTCATTAAATCTTGTGATGTATGTGATGATACTAGATCATCAAATGTGTGCCTTAGTGTGCTAAATAGACTAGTTAAGTATTGTTTGGTGATTGTGTACCCCGTATATATTTATAGACGATAGTACCGACCAAGCCTTCGAGGAGGAGGAGTTCTACCAAGAAGAGGAGGAAGAGATTTTCAACCACTTCACCAACCAAGGCAAGCTATTATTGACAAGCTAACACTTGCAAGTATTATACTTAGCAAGCCATCACTATATGCAACTTAACTTAAGCAATATGCATTAGGCATGCTTGGTTATACGTGTTGACTTATACCTAACCCAAGTTTTACTTACAAGTTTTACTTTCTTTTACCTTACCAAAGTTCTTTACCTTGTTTATAGATAGCATAAAGAGTATAAAACTTGACCTATCTAGTTAGGTTTAGATGTCATTCTATGGCATGATATTGATATTAGCATCCCACATTAGTGCACAATCTTAACTTAGTAGTTTAGAGTTAAACCAAAAACTTGATCACTTTAGATGGGAGTACTTGGTGAAAATGACTTGTGAAAACCTTGGAATGATGAGTCATTCTATTGAGATGTTTTGACATGTGTTGAGAAACACAAATAGTTTATGATGGTGAAAATATTGAGGCATGAGCCTTAGCCCTTTTATAAAAACTGATGGTTGGGTTCGGATGCGATACCATTTCAATTTTTACCGTACAACCACAATACCTAAATTGGGTAAGGCTTGGCCGGAAGTTTATATGCATTAGTATTAGTTCCCTCGCGGGAGAGGTTTGAGCTGAGGCTACCTCTCAACGTTGTCCACCTATGCAGTGCCCAGGATGGCAGATGGCCATGGCTGGGAGGCCAAGCTCATAGGAGAGGTGCTTATACTAGGGTGTGTAAAGGAAAGGTTATGTTTGATTATCTGCATACTAAGTATGATGATTCAGGGTTATCCCTGACAGATGTATTGAATTTTGTGGTGAAAGTGTACCACCTCTATAGAGTGTTAAACTATTCGAATAGCCGCGTCCGCGGTTATGGATAGTTGGAGTGGCCATACTGTTCCGTTGTGAGATGTTTTCAAAATGACTTATAAAATGAATTGTGACATGACTTAACCACAACATGGTTGTGACTATGACAACTAAGTTCCCACTTAGGTGATTTCAAACTTTATTTTATCTTTCTTTGTTTCTGAACTCAGCTTAGGTTTCAAACTTAACCTTATAAATAAACTTAGAGTTAACATTCCTACTAGAACTACCTTACTTGTTAGTGATAGTTTGCGAGTACTTAAATAGTACTCATGGCTTTTGTCCCTGGTTATTCCCGTGGCCAGACTATGAGGAGGACTACCCTGAAGGAGGACAGCAGGACGACTACGACAACTAGGATCATCTCCCATCGTCAGCATTGCCTATGACCCTGAAGATGGACCCCGCCGCTATACTATTTATTCCGCTACTTGTTTGTACTAAGACTAGATCCTGAGATCCTTTATTTGTGTAAGACCTTATTATGGTTTGTAATGGATGATGTACTGTGATATCCAATCTGTTATGTCTCGCAAAAATGGTAATCCTGGGATTGCGATGTATGGCATAACAGGCATCTGGGATTAAAAATCCGGATGTTGACATAGTATCTTTGTTGCATTATATCGGTCATGGGTTCCGTGCAGTTTGAGACATGACACATCCTGCAATGCGCCTTAGGCTCGCTCCAATGGTTGTAGTTGTCGCTCGGTGGTCTAAGGATTCAATAAAGGAAATATAGTAATATCAAGTTGATACCAATTACACACAACTTCTGCAACAACATAATGAGTAGTAAGTCTAGACACTAAGGATGCACACATCCGAAAATAGAAG
Source organism: Avena eriantha (assembly GCA_910589775.1). NCBI lineage: Eukaryota > Viridiplantae > Streptophyta > Magnoliopsida > Poales > Poaceae > Avena > Avena eriantha. Next base: position 325,875,789 of record OU342743.1, read on the forward strand.
AAAAAACAAAAAACAAAAAAGACCCCACCAAGATAGACGAAGGTCTTGCAATAGCAATATCACCAGCCGTATTGACAACACCTCGACTCCAAGAAAAAGTTTCTCTAAAATGATGCATTCAAGAAGGTAACAAATACCGTCATCATCCGGTCTAACCATCATGATTAGATCCTGGGTTTTCATCCTGGAGAGGATCCAATCTCCTGATAATGCCTTCAACAAGTGACTAGGGAGCCACCATTGCCACACTGACGGGCAGACTTAGGACTTTGATCCCGGAATCTGAGACACGGCGCTCAAAAAGCACCGCCTAGAACGAGGCCTGCCGGTGACAATCCTCACCCGACGAGAACACTGCTACAAAAACGCTGATCATCTGACACAGCATACTCCTCCTGAATCGTTGTGGGTACCCCCAAGGATCTTCTCGACTCGACATGAGCATGCAAAAAAGAAAGGTGGTCCAAGGAGCTATTTGTAATTTTTATTATTTTGGTGTTCTTAATCTTAAAAAAACAATGTATCTTTTCTAGAATCCAATCAAGCGCGGGAAGCCATCCGTTTTGATCGGGGAGAGGCTGACTTGACTTATGGGCCCTTGTGTTGGCTAGGAGAACGGATTTCGTCCGATGATGTCACCTGCACGCATTGGTATGTTTGTGGGGTCAGCATATCAGTGTGCTGCGGCCGGAAGTCGAATTCCCAAGGAAGTTCGCGGCTTTCTCAAGCTAACAAGCGCCATATATATATCCTAGTCCTTCTCGACGAAATCCTCGCAATCGTCGACGAGTCCCCAATACCTTTCTCCTCCCACTCCTCCCTCCAATTCCATTTCAGAACGGACGATTCTTGAAGCTTCCAGAAAGCGGCGCGGATCTAGGGGTTGGGGTGAGCCCGCCTTCCCCGAAGACGGCCATGGCTACCGGCGCGGGCACCGCCCCAGGTGAGCTCATCTCCCTCCCTCCCCTCATCCCTTCGTGTCTCCCGCTGCAGTGCTCTCCGCGGTGGTTGTGTTTCTTGCGGTCTTGGTTCTCGGTAGAATGCCGCTTACTAAACTCTGTCCGTTTGCAGGGCCGCCGCCGCGGCCACAAGCGCCCTCCTGGTCGGAATTGTTCTCAGAGATCATCGGCGCCGTTCTCTGCAGGATCCCCTCCGCCGCCGACCGCGCCAGGTTCCGCTCCGTGTGCCGCTCGTGGCGCGCGGCCGCGCGGTGCTACCCTCCGCCCCTGCCGCCGCTCCCTCTGATTCTTTGTCCGGGATTCGCGCTCGCCAGCCCGTCCTTCACGGACAGCGACGCCGTAGTCACCGCCGCGCACCGCCTCCCACTTCTTGGCACGCCGCTCGAGGGGGACCCCAGCTTCGGCGATTGTGTCGGCTCTTTTCAAGACTGGCTCGTTTGCACCCGGCTCTACTGGCGCACGCCGCCCTGTTCCTGGACCGGTGCCGATGGTGACTGTTTCTTGGTGAACCCTTTATCCAGCGAGATGATCTATATGCCGAGCCCTTGCGCTGCCCATTCAGGTGGCACCATCCAGAGCTCTGTTCCTCTCTGCAATGGCGAGGGTGAGGTCATCTGCACTATACATGCGCCTGAATATGCAATGACACTCGTCAAAGTAGTTCTCTCAGCGCCACCTGCCACTGGATCCAGCTTTTTCACCGAGGTAAACCTCGGTTCCACTTGCATCGCCGCTGCAATCTCGCAGGGAAAGGGAGAATATAAACTTGCCTTCTGCAGACCAGAAATGCAGTCATGGTGCATATGTGAGGGCAACTGCATCAAGAGCTACGTTGACATTGAGTTCTACCAGGGAAAGCTCTACGTGGTGGACACCAGCAGTGGAGATCTCTTCTCCTTTGAGTTCGAGGCATGTGATCGCTCCTTTCCAGTTATATCCCGCGCTGAGCATTGTCTGATAGAGAAGCTGCCCCTAATGGATGGTAGTGACAGGCAAAAATGCAATCTTGTGCAGTCTCATGGGAAACTATTGCTAGTTGTCAGATACTTCACAGGAAGCTGGGACCAATTTACTGGAGTTAGAGTCTATGCATTGGACTTCAAATCAGATCCATGGAGATGGGTAGAAATAAAGGGCTTGGGTGGCGAGAGTATTTTTATCAGCTCATCCTGCAGCAAGTCATTCCCTGCGTCTCGGACTGGGTATGATCAGATTGATCATGACCGCATCTATTTTCTTGATCCCTTTTGCCCCAATTTCTTCCATGAGGTGCTGGGCAACTATTCTTATCGGTCCCAAGTGTACAGCATAAGAGATGGAAGGATCAAGCCATTTCTTATTGGTAGAGGACCAAAGAGAGGTGTTCCCGGGCTTCCCATGTGGTTCTGCCCTTCTCAGTGAGATGCTGCACCACAAATGAAAACATATCAAGCTTTCTGAATCAGAAAATATTGCTCCTGGAATCATGTCTTGGAAGTGGACCCTTAATAAGCAGCACAAGTTGCACAGCTCCGGTTGTTTCTGTATGAATAATACTGCATAAGTAGTGTAACTTTCTAATAACCTGGAATGTTCTGCATATGTTCTTCTGCATTCTGTGCAGTAAACCATTACTGATATGCGGTGAGTTGATAGTACAACTTGTCAAGATGTACATACTCTGATATTGCTTGTACCATACAAGAACTTCCATCACTGTTCATACTTTTGAAAATACAGTTGTACACTGTTGTGTTGTTACTCTCGATTCTATATTGCTCTTTTCTTACTCATTGGAATCTGGATTATATTATTACTATTTAGGGGTGATTCTCAAAATGTTCTCTGATTATTATTTACAAACTGCTATCTGAATGGATAATTTTTTTCATAAATTTTATAATCTGCCTTCTGAAGGTCTGAAGGCTTAACAAGGCTCTTCTATTTATTGCTACAAATGCATCAACATTCTGCTAAATAATTGTTTACTCTTAAATCACCCGTGACTTGAAATTTTGGGTACATCTCATGCATTGCCTTCTGGACTTCCAAGATACACCCTGATTACAAAGCAGCATGCTGCTCAGCAAATACAGTCACACTGGAGCTTGTGGCTTCTGAGGAATGCTCATGTATGCATTACAAACATTTGCCTTCTTAAACCAGTGGCATTGACACTAATAATAAACAGTTATTGACATCTTTTCAGTGGAAAATACTATATACTCCTAGTACTTGCAGTTTGTGTTGTTAAACAAGGAGTACCTTGTTTTACCTTTAACCTGTACGTCATGCTCTCGCATGTCGCACCACAGTTCACATATAATTTCAGGCATGCTTGTTTGTTCTTTTGTGGTCTGTTGATAATTTTGTTACTGTTAGAACAATCTGATACTTCTTCAGTTTGTGCGTGCACTTTCGGTTAGATTATGAATATTTCTAGGGTTATTACTATGGTATTTTGAATTGCACCTTGCACCATGCATAGATTGCCGCTTTTTTCAGTCTGCATCTTTTTTTGCACAGTTTTCACTTTATGTCAGGTCTGGCAAAATATTTCCCTAGGTCCTATAAATTTTTTTCAAAAATTATATGATTTTCTATACATCTTATTTATTTGAAAATAGATATATGCTTGTTGATTTTTGTTAAAAAATATGACCATCTGAGGCGTGCAAAAATTATATGTGCCTTGGTTTTTTCCATCATGTATAGAGTTTTGCACAAAAATGATTATTTTAACCAATGATATTTCCCCAAAACATACACATGCCTTTTTCTATTTCTTTGAACATCTTATTATATGAGACCTAGTGTAAGGTGCACTGTTACCGTCTCAGACCCGGTGCAAAGAGATTTTTTTTTTTGCAAGACAGGACCTGATTTACTCTAATCTTAAACAAGCTGCAATGTACGTAGTGTAAAGTGCAATTTACTCTATTCTTTTTTTTCGAAACAAGGCAAAAGACTTGTCATTTTCATTAATTAAGGAGAGTTTTCGAGATGTCTTACAAACCACTCCTTGGTCCCAAAAAAGACCAAGACCCAAAAATAAAAAGATCTACTCTCACGGCATTATGTTAGTTATCATGGCGCCGGCAAGACCCCATAGCCGCCTCATCTTTTATTTTTGCCACCACCATGATGGATGTAGAGGATTGATTGCTAAAGGCACATGCATTTCGTTCCTTCCGTATCTCCCATGAGACCAACATCGCAAGGGAGGTCATGGCTTTCTTAGATTGTCCTTGCTTATGGATCTTCCCTTTCCACCATTCTTTGGCACTTTGCATATCTTGCCAATCCATTGGGTCAACATCGAGAAGGGCAAGCCAAATTCTTCAACAACGACCAAACACAAATCGTGAAGCGACATTTGAATAGAAGGTGGGCATTTGACTCTTGGACTTGGTTGCATAGCTTGCATAATCCGCAATTTTGTCAACCTCTTATCTATGATCTGTCTATCGTCCAAACTCTATTTTGTACTCCGTCCATTTCAAAATATAAGATGTTTTAGCTTCGTGAAAGGAGTGTACCTAGACCCTTTTTAATGCGCAGGTTCACTCTAAACCTAGATGAGCCTATACACCAAAAGGGGTCTAGATACACTCCTTTCACAAAGCTAAAACATCTTATATTTTGAGACAGAGGGAGTAGAACCAACCATGCAAAATATTGCATTGGGGGGGGGGGGGGGGAGGGGACAAGGCTTCCAAACCAAGGAAGGCATGAGGGAGTTTGTATTCACCAAAAGTTGCATCTTGTATGTCGTCTTCTAAGAGTAACATTCATTGTTGGTAAACTTCCAAACTATTTTATCCATAGATTGTTGGTCAATAACAATGTGATGTAACTTTTCCCATAACTTGTAGAATTGGTAGATGTGTTCGGTGGTTAATCCTCCTTGAATGTTAATTTGAGCCACCCAATAGTCATTTTCCATGGCCTTTCTAACCAAGCTCTTCCTCTTTTTGAAGATGTCAAAAATGAGGAGGGGGACAATATCTTTCAGTCTTATTCCTTGTAGCCAAGATGACTCCTAAAATAGCGCTTTCTTTCCATTTAAAATGGTAACTTTAGTGGCTGCCACAAATAGGTCACGATCTGGTGACGTGCATGTTGGGGGGACACCCCCGGGTAGGGTCACGCCGGGGTATAAATGCTGAGTTAGCCGAGGTTCGGCAAGGTCAAAGCAAATGCTGGCCGAGTCACCTCAAGGCAGGCCAGATCACGGAGTAACCTGGACCAGGGACGTCCACCTTACTTGGTCTCAACCGACTTAAGCCGTATGTCGGTAAGATATATCTAACTTGTATGCAGGAACAGGTATGGCCGGATCAACTATGCAGGATCCGGGTTATATCAAGCTTGCAAGAGAAGGAAGGTATCTCGCTGGTCAAAAGGTGGCTACTGCACGCGGAGCGTGAGCGAAGCGGACAGAGGCCGGACCACCGAGGCGTGGCCGACAAAGGTGACGAAGCCAATGTCGGGTGACACAGGCACCGCAGAGGCTCACGTAGCCTCTGCATGGGTGACGCGGGGGAAGAGTAACACGTGTGCCCTAAGTGGAGACCTAGCCACCCCTATATAAGGAGGGATAGGGCTTCTGTAGAGGGGGTGGACTTCTAGGAGATTGCTCTGAGGGCTAGCTAGTGGGGAGAGTAAGAGAGTTCCTCCTTCCTCCTCTCTCCGATACAGCTCAAGGAGCACTTGTAATCTGTGAAGGTGAATCAAATACAAAGCTTCCGTGTGTGGAATCACCACACTATCCCTCCCTGGATTCACCTAGTGCATTTAGTCCCCACCTTTAGCCTATCCATGGCATCTGCCATGACACCACCACGACAGTTGGCGCCCACTGTGGGGCTAGCAGCGCTAGCAGGGGTGAAGATCCAGACGGGAAACCTCATCGGCACCGGCGAACGCATCGTCTCCGGGCTCGTTCAGCGCTTTGGAGCGCTGGACTTTGTCAGCGACAACGCTGGCTGCTTCGGAACGCGTCCTCTTCCACGCAACGGCCTCTTCGTCAAGCTCGGCGCGCACAAGGTCTACGTTGCTGTCGATATGTCGTGCGTTCATCCGCGGCACGTTGTCGAAGGAGGCGAGCCATCCCTTAGCGTGGTTCACGGGGCGCATATCACTCGCTCCCCGAACCGTGCAGAAGTGATGATGACTGCGCCAGCTGCAGGCGCGAGCAAAGACCCGGCACCAGATCCGGAGGTAACACCTAAGGCACCGAGGAAAAGTAGAGGTCCTCCACTAGAGAGGCCTGAGAATGTACTGCAGCAGGCGATGGATAGCTTGGCCAATCCAGTAGCAGTAGCAGTAGATCCGGCTCAGGCACAAGCCGAGCTAGAGGAAACTAGGCGAAAAATACTAGAGGGTGCGAAAAAGATAGCCGTAGCTTAGCAGTCGTTGAACATGACACTGTGTGAGTACGCAAAGGCAAATAAAGTAGATGCTGTAAAAGTAAAGGGGAGAAATCTCATGAGTGAAATGAACAGAGAGGGTGATACTAGGATTGAGGAATCAGAGAACTGTCTGTCCGTGGGGCTGCCGAAGTACAGTACCCCGGCAAAGAACCTCAGGGCAGCAGGTGCAGCTGCATCCGAGTTAGAAGGTCTGACGGCTGAAGCCCGCCAAAGACAGCAAGATAGGGTTAACGAGTTGGTTCGGATCGCGAACATGTAGTACGAGGAATTGCTCAGGGCTAACCCGGAGAGAGCTGGGGCCTCCAGGATCGTTCATTCGGCGGTGGGTAACCCGGAGAAATCCGCTGGAGCCGCATCGTCTCCTCATGGTGGTCCTAGGAGAGAAGAGGTGGTAACCTCGGCCAGGAGGAATAAGTAGATAGTCCCATATGACCCAGCAAAGGCAGGGAAAGGAAAGGAAGTGCAGAGAGATGAGGATCGAAGGAGTGTGAGCCGAGGTAACCGCGACCAAGGCAATGCCGGTCAAAGGAATGCTGTAAACGGCAATGCCGGACAACGTAATGCGGAAGGTGCAGGTCAACCGCAATAGCGGAATATGCCACGGCAAGAGCGCAGTGCCGGACAAGATATGCGACAAAAACACATATGCCAATGTTGGAGCTCAAGACCATACCAATTACATGGCCATTTGCTGTATGGTGCTTGGATTTGGTTGGCCCGTTTAAACCAACAAAGGGAAATATGACTCACATTTTGGTCATGGTGGACAAGTTTACAAAGTGGATTGAAGTGAATCCAATAAGAAAATGTGATGGAGCTACGACCGTAACATTTCTCAAAGACATCATCTTGAGATATGGTTATCCTCATAGTATCATAACAGATAATGGCACAAACTTTGCTGAAGGAGCATTTGCGTGTTTCTGCCGAGATAAGAAGATCCGGCTGGACGTTGCCTCGGTAGCCCACCCCGCATCGAACGGACAAGTGGAAAGATCCAACGGATTAGTATTATCCGGGATAAAACCCCGGCTCATTGAGCCGCTGCAAAGATCAGCGGGGTGCTGGATAGAAGAACTACCAGCGGTACTGTGGAGTTTAAGAACAACTCCAAATCGATCAACAGGCTATACGCCATTCTTTCTGGTATATGGGGCAGAAGCTATATTACCAGCCGACATAGAGCATGATTCGCCTAGGGTCACCCAATATACAGAAGCTGAAGTGCAAGAAGCCCGACAAAATGATGTTGATCTGCTGGAAGAAGTGAGAGAATTGGCATTGTCCAGATCCGCCATATATCAGCAAAATCTCCGACGCTATCATAGCCGGAAAATAAGCCCCCGAGTTTTTCGGGAAGGCGATCTGGTACTCCGGTTGGTACAACGTACTGCTGGCATGCACAAGTTATCCCCCCATGGGAAGGGCCATTTATTGTGAGAAGCATTGTACAATAATTCTTATTATCTTATCGATGCAAAGCCATAGGAAAAGAACAAGGCGGACAGGTCCGGCGAGGAATCTAAGCGTCCATGGAATGTAGCACTACTTCGTCCTTTCTACACTTAGCAGAGAAGTGTATGTATCCGAGTTCCTCATATGTCGGTATGTATGCCGGTAATGACCCTATTAATGAAATCTTGGCACCTCGAGCAGTAACTCGGGGACTGCCTTAGTAATTTTAGTTGTCTTCTGCGTTTATTATTTTTACGTCGGCTGGCGTAAGTCGCTTCTGCTTAGGTCAGATTAGTAATGTGTGAGCACCAAGAACCTAACTCTTCGACTTGCTGTTGTCCAACTAGATTTGGCTTCATGGCAAGCAAGAGAACAAGTTTGGAATTGCGTAGCACATGAAAAACGACTAAGGGAAAAAACTTAATCGAGCCGACGTTTGTTTTTCGAACTAACCATATGTGTACTTTAAATTTATCATGCTGAATTATTTTGAGCTAATCCCAAAGTTGCCAAGTATTGTTAAGACAATTTTTAAAGCTCGGACTCGTAAGTCATAAAACCGAACCAAGGTAGACGCGAGCCGAGCCAAAAGATTGGAAGAACGAGAAAATGAAACTCGGGGACTACCCCCAAGTCAATCCAGCATAAAAACTCAGTAGCAAAATATTACTTGTGCACTTGATACAACTGCACCCGACATACCGGGGATCTGATAAACTTTAAAGTTTTTCGCTCAAGGACCAGAAGGAGGAGGAAGTTCGGCGTCATCTTCGCTATCTTCGACGTCCGAGGCATCATCCTCTTCGTCTTCATCCGAACCATCTTCTGCGTTTTCAGCATTTTCGGCATCAGCGGCACCAAGGAAGCTCGGACCCTCGTTCCATTCATGAATGAGGGCATATTCGATGAGGCTATGGGCGCAATCCTTGCGCCGAGCAATCCACTCCGGGTCGCTGGACCATTTGGATCCGGTGCGCATGCGCGCTAGGAGGTTGATGTCGATCTTCTCGTACCACGTAAGCACGTAGTGGAGAACGGTCTCAGCTCCAGCACGGCCAGCGAATTCCCTCCAAAGGTTGAGCTGGGTCTCGCATTCCATCAATTTGTCGACGAGAACTGCGGTCCCCTCCGGAGTATCTTCCTCAGGCAAAAAGGCGTTAAAGATCCGTACTGCCACGTCAAGGATATCTTTTCCATAGTTCTTCACGGTTTCCACGCGAGAAGACAAGCTAACCAATAGGTCCTCCATGTCATAGGGAATTTCTTCAGTGTCAGGAGCAATGGGGGTACCCCTCTCTCGGCGGAACTTAGCAACAGCGATGCTCGCAATGGCGTTGCCCTCTAGAAATTTGCCTGAAAACAAGACATGAGAAACAAGTAAGGAAAAGACATGAGAAGCAACCCGGAGAAGTATGCCGGACGAAGGAAAATAACTTACGAGAAATATGGCTGTGGATCCGGGTTAAATCCTTGGTACAGTCATCGCACCTTTTGCGAAGCTGCACAAGTTCAGTGTTCTCCGACTCGAGTTTGACGTCGGCCTCCTGGAGAAGCTCTTGGTCCTTGGAAATCTGGAGGGTGAGGTGCTCCCGCTCTTCAGTATAGTCCTGGCCAGCTTTTTGAAGTTCGGCTTGGTGCTGCACTTTTAGCTTCTTCATATCTGCCTTGAGCTTGGCAATCTCATCATCTTTGGCTCGGAGGAGGGCAAGCTTGTCGTCTTTCTTCTTAAGTTCAGCCTGATGCTTCTCTGCTTCTTCGAGAAAATACAGCATCATATCAGGCACGGGCACACTATCTTCAAGAGATGCTGAAATAGTTTGTTGACCCGGTAGAGCCGAGGTATGAATGTTTGCCGAGCCACGGGGAAAAAGAGATAGAAAGCATAGCAAAGTTGAGCAAAAATAACTTACCCTTGATCTGGTCCAAACTCTTCCTCATGAGGATATTCTCAGCCTCCACCCCAGCTGCGGAAACCGAATGATGGGTTAGTGCGGCAGAAAAACATGAAGGAAAATGGAGAAATGCCGAGGAAGAAACTTACCCCTTTTCTCATGTTCAGCGAGAAGTGCACTATGTTTTGCCCGCAACATCTTGTGAGTATCAAGGAGACGCTGAAACTCAGCGCTCCGGCGGTTGGTGGTCACCTGAAAGAGCAAAGATGGGCAGCTTAGTCTTGTGCATATTCGAAGTGTACAAAATCCGGGCCAAGTGGAACTTAACCTGGCTCTAGGTGTGTGCATATTCGAAGTTTACAAAATCCGGCCCAAGTGGAACTTAACCCGGCTCTAGGTGTGTGCATATTCGAAGTGTACAAAATCCGGGCCAAGTGGAACTTAACCTGGCTCTAGGCGTGTGCATATTCGAAGTGCACAAAGATCCGGGCCAAGTGGAACTTAACCCGGCTATAGGTGTGTGCATATTCGAAGTGTGCAAAGATCCGGGCCAAGTGGAACTTAACCCAGCTCTAGGTGTGGGCATATTCGAAGTGTACAAAATCCAGGCCAAGTGGAACTTAACCCGGCTCTAGGTGTGTGCATATTCGAAGTGTACAAAATCTGGGCCAAGTGGAACTTAACCCGGCTCTAGGTGTGTGCATATTCAAAGTGCACAAAGATCCGAGCCAAGTGGAACTTAACCCAGCTCTAGGTGTGTGCATATTCGAAGTGTACAAAGATCCGGGCCAAGTGGAACTTAACCCGGCTCTAGGTGTGTGCATATTCGAAGTGTACAAAATCCGGGCCAAGTGGAACTTAACCCGGCTCTAGGTGTGTGCATATTCGAAGTGCACAAAGATCCGGGCCAAGTGGAACTTAACCCGGCTCTAGGTGTGTGCATATTCGAAGTGTACAAAGATCCGGGCCAAGTGGAACTTAACCCGGCTCCAGGTGTGTGCATATTCGAAGTTATCAAGGAGCTACGTTAGTTTTCTAAGGAGCATCCGGCCGAGTAACAAGTTACTCCCCCGGAGGCTCGGGGACTAATGGTTATATCGCTAATATCTACAACATCTTAAGAAACAGATGAAGTAACGTACCTCCATCATTCGACCCGCAAGGTTAATGGCTTTGGCAGCAGTATTCATCTGCGCGGAAAACTCGGCGGGACCGAACTTCTCCGGGAGATCATCGTTGTGGACGAACTCTGCCTTGTTCCAGTTGTTTACAAACTCGATCAAGGTCGGAGGGTATCGCTCGCCGCTGAGCATGTGCGGCGCCACTAAACCCTTGGCATGCGCCTCCCTCCTCTCAACCTAAGCAAGGGCCGGGCTGGTGTGCAAAACAAGTTGTTGCGCATCAGCTGGCTCAGCAGGGGCGCCCTTCGGTGGCGGAGTCTTCTTCGGGAGCATGGACGCAAGCATGCGCTGTCCAGCCTCGATGGACGCTGCCCTAGTGGCATCAGAGGTATTTTTGCCCTTAGGCTGCTGCTGAGAAGTGGAAGTTGTTGCAGCAGGTTTACCCTTGGGAGCGACCTTGGTGCTTTCTCGCCGAGACTGAGAAGACTCGGACGAGGCAGAGGGGCTTGGTGCTGCTGCTGTTGCTTTTGCTGCTGGTGCCGGAGTTGGTGCTGATACTGGTGCTGGTTTCTTCTTCGGTGGAGGTACTGAGGGAACCTCGGTGGTAGCTGGTTGCGGCGGAGACGAAGTAGTGGTGGCCGTTGTCTCGGCAGATCCAGTCTCCCCCGCTCCAAGGTTTCCCTCTTCTTGACGAGGTGGGCTGGAACCCGGAGCAGCCGCTGAACCCTCTGGGATTGGGCTCAGCGGGCGTGAATCCTTGCCGCGAGGGAGAGAAGGGCTGTGTCGAAGTGGGGAGGCAATGCCGGATCCACTTTGTGGGACCTCCACCGCGGCCCTGTCAAATCAAACATTGTTGAATAACAAGATGTAGTAAAAGAAGGAAAAGTAAATAGTAAAGGGAGAAGAGGCTTACTCATCCGACGTCAGGGGCTCCTTGGGCTTCCGAGCCCTCCGAGCTATGGCCTTGGTTGCAGGCTTGGTGGCAGTTTTGTCTCCGGACTTCTTTCGCCTTTTGGCGGGCTGAGAAGGTCCGGAGGAAGAGGTTGATGTGGCTCCCCTTTTCTTCTTTGGCGCAACTGGAACAGGATCACCCACGGCAAGGGGAGGATCTTCATGGATCTACCCACCGGAGTTAGCTGATGCCGGAAAAGCATAAGAAAGGGGGACATCGTCAAATGCTTCCATCACCTCAACATCCGAATCATCCTCATCGCCGGGCCAATCTCTAATAGAAGAGTGTTTACCGGTGGGTCACTTGGTCGCGTCCAACATCGGAAGGAACATCTCCTGATCAGGTTCTTCCTCGTCCGAGGTGTCCCGGTCAGGCGCCCATTTGAGGGTAGGGTCGGTGCCATCCTCGATGGTTTGCTGAAGAAACATCTAAGGAAAAGGAAAGTAAACAGGAGTAAAATCTACAACAAAAAGACCGACATATGATTCAATTCGGAATAGAGTTTGGGGTGCGAGACTTACCGAAGGAGGAAGCCTATCCCGGCAAAAGTGTTCAATCCCCCACGTCCACTTAGAGGAGAAGTCCTTGTGGGTGGTGAACAGGGCCTTGACCCGGCGGTAGATCTCTGTATTGCTTAACTCGAAAGACGAGGTCCGGTTGGGGTCGTGGCCCCAGCTCATGTGGCACACTTTATGTGTGTGTTTCTGGAGGGGGAGATCCGGTTGCAGACGGATGTGATCATGGCGTCCTCGTTGCGCAATTCGAGGTCCTTCAGCTCCTTGAACCTCTTGTTAACTTGGTTGGCCAACACTATGGGCTTCTTGGGGATAACGTCCCACAACTCCGGGTTAGGAGGACCCGGAGTATAGGGGCGCAGCCGGATCAGATCTTCGGTGGTGCTGTTCCGGATATAGAAGAAGGTCCGGGCCCATCCCTTGTAGGAGTCCAGCCTAGTAACTCGGGGGAAGACGGACAACCTCCGGGGAGAAATTGATGCAGCACTGAACTACGTGAGTTGTTTGTCCTCAGGATCTAGTTCTACATTCGGAATTACATTCCGGTGGAGGCCAAAGAACCGGATCCATAGCTCCTTTGTGGGCCATAATTCGGCATAGCCCTCGATGGTGGAGGCGAAGGCGGAGAGAGATGTGATGGCGTTGGCTGGAAGGTGATGCGGCTGGAGCTCGTATGTGTTCAACCAGTCGTGGAAAAAATCGCTAACTGGCAAACTGAACCCCCGCTGGAAGTGTGATAGGAACACAACATACTCACCCGGATTGGGTGAGGGGCAAGCTCGGAGGAGGCGAGGCGCGCGGCGATGCCCTCCGGGATGCGCCTGGTCCGGTAGAGCCAATCTAGGTCATCCTGGCAGACCTAGGGGCCTGCCCACGCGCCGCGGTCGGCGCTCGCCGCATCTTCCTCCATCTCTTGCTCGGCAACGGCGAGCTCCTCCTCAGTCATCTTGAGTTCACTGCCCTCACTGGCGCTAGCGGCGGTGGGTGGCAGTGGCCTAGACTGGCAGCAACCCGTGGCGGAAGAGATGCGCGGAGGCGGTGGCGACGCTGGCGAGCGTGGAGGCAGTGCGGCAGCGGCGCTGCTACTCAGGCGCGGTGGCGGCGGTGCTGTCGCAGGAGAAGAAGAAGAGGAAGTAGAGGCAGAGGGGCGTGGAAGTGGGGAAAATACCCAAGTGGCGCGCCCCTCCCCTATTTAACTACCCCCACGAGGGGGTAGTGGGATCGTGTTGTACGGGTGTGCCACACGGTGTAGCCGTGTACAACCCGGTTCAGCCAATCAGCTGTGAGCCACACGGAGGACCACAGGGCGTAACAGATCCCATGACGTGACACAATGATACTGTTAACGAGGAGGCAGGCGTGACGTGACGTGCGCACAGCAACTCCTAACAATAACTGCGGCGGTTACTGTTGCTGGCCCTTAAAATGAGGCAAGGTAATGATTAGCCTCCACGTGGGGAAGCGTACGAGAGAAGGAAGAACGACTCGGATGGGAACATGGTAACCCGGCCGGCAAGTGAAAAATTTGGAATATGCCAAGGGAAAGTAAGTCCATGATATCCGAGATAAGAGGTAACTCGGAAAAGGAACACAGAGCTCAGTGAAATTGAACCTGCTGTGGCCTTAGCAGCTAAGACCGCACCAGATTCGGGGACTAATGTTGGGGGGATACCCCCGGATAGGGTCACGCCGGGGTATAAATGCTGAGTTAGCCGAGGTTCGGCAAGGTCAAAGCAAATGCTGGCCGAGTCACCTCAAGGCAGGCCGGATCACGGAGTAACCCGGACCAGGGACGTCCACCTTACTTGGTCTCAACCGACTTAAGCCGTATGTCGGTAAGATATATCTAACTTGTATGCAGGAACAAGTATGGACGGATCAACTATGCAGGATCCGGGTTATATCAAGCTTGCAAGAGAAGGAAGGTATCTCGCTGGTCAAAAGGTGGCTACTGTACGCGGAGCGTGAGCGAAGCGGACAGAGGCCGGACCACCAAGGCGTGGCCGACAAAGGTGACGAAGCCAATGTCGGGTGACGCAGGCGCCGCAGAGGCTCACGTAGCCTCTACATGGGTGACGCGGGGGAAGAGTAACCCGGTCGGCTTACTATTTTGGGAGGAGGCATATTCCCTGGAATATGCCTCCACGTGTGCCCTAAGTGGAGACCTAGCCACCCCTATATAAGGAGGGCTAGGGCTTTTGTAGAGGGGGTGGATTTCTGGGAGATTGCTCTGAGGGCTAGCTAGTGGGGAGAGTAAGAGAGTTCCTCCTTCCTCCTCTCTTCGATACAGCTCAAGGAGCACTTGTAATCTGTGAAGGTGAATCAAATACAAAGCTTCCATGTGTGGAATCACCACACTATCCCGTCCTGGATTCCCCTAGTGCATTTAGTCCCCACCTTTAGCCTATCCATGGCATCTGCCGTGACACCACCACGACAGTGCAAGGATTCCCCAAGCCGATCCAATGCTTAGGCTCATCATCCCATTCATGCCAAAGCCATGGCATGTGAAAGGCGAAAGCAGACTTCTTGAGGTTTAGGATTCCGAGACCACCTTTATCTTTAGGCTTGCAAACCATCTCCCAATTTACCTTGCATTTTTCTCTGGTAACCTTCTCACATGTCGTTGAAAGGAAGGCCCTTCGTAAGCTATCAATTTTCATGAGCACCTCCATAGGGATGTCAAGGATGGTGATGAAATAAATAACAATGCTAGTGAGAACCTCCTTGACGAGGGTTGTGCGACCGGCCATGGTAACATGCTTACCAATCCATGGTACAAGCTTTGTGGCAACCTTATATTCTAGAGGTTGAAAGTGGATTCTGATCCTAGTGACTGATAGAGGCAAACCAAGATATTTCATGGGAAAGGAAGTGCTCTTGGCCGAGGAAGCTTCAAAAATATTATCAAGTTCTATTCCTTCACAATGGATGGGAGCCACTTGACTTTTGGATGGATTGGTGACCAAACCGGTAACTTCTCCAAACTTTCCTAAGGTGGCAGCAAGGAAATTAAAATAATTCTTATTAGGCGTCACAAAAATGGTGTTGTCATCGGCGTATAAGGATGTACGAATTGTGGTCGCTCTTCCTTGTATGCGGTGAAGGTTCTTTTGTTCGGTGGCCTTGTAAAGGATATAATGGAACGGGTCGATAGGCATCACAAAGAGGAGAGGCGATAAGGCGTCACCTTGCCCAAGGCCCCTTCCATGACGAATAGGGTCACCGGATATACCATTTAGTAGCACCCTCGAGGTACAAAAAGCAAGAATGTCGGACACCCAATCTCTAAAATTTGCTTGGAAAGCCCAAATGTTGTAGCATATCCATAAGGTAATCCCAACGAACCGAATCGAAGGCCTTTTTGATGTCAAGTTTGAAGAGAAGTGTTGGTTTTCTTGATTTGTGGAGTTTTCTTGCAAGGCTCGTGACATATAGGAAGTTGTCATGGATACTTTTTTTATAAAATCACTTTGAGCGGATGAGACAAGCTTGTTCATATGGGGAGCTAAGCGTGTGGCCATTATTTTTGTGGTTTGGGAAGGAGACATCCACTCTTCATAACAAAAAAAGTTATCAAGCTTTCTCATTGTTGGGTCTTCTTGTTCATTACTTCAAGTGAAGTTTCTATTTTGTAGATGCACCTCTTTGAGCTCGCAATTATGTAGAACATTTCGGAATCTCACCATGCGACTTCGGTTGGAATTAGCACGGTCTTACAGGGCAGCCAACGCGATCTTACAGGGCTCCAAAATAGAAGAGAGAATGGAAGGGAAATAACAACTCCCATTGCCAACCACAGTTCAACATGAAATTCCTCTACATGGACCAACATACTCTTCAGAACATGTAATCTTCTATGATGCAGCTTGGACAAAGCAATACAACATGCAGTCCTCTCCGGAAGATATAGGAGTCATAATAAAACTCGACAACAATCAGCACTACCATCAGATACATGTGTCGGCTACGTCTCCTCCAGCGTCATCCCCTCTAGAGGCTGAGGCATATGGCCTTTTTCTTGCTACGTAGCTTGCAGACTTACTTCATATTCAACAACTACACTTCTACACAGATTGCTTGGTTCTAGCTTTAGCAGCAGCCCTCGACATCGATCTTCAAAGGAGCAGGCCACTGGAACATCAGACCCATTATAGCTTCAATCCAGGTGTCATTGTTCTTCATGAGAAGTAGGATAACCCATATCAACAAGTGCTATAATATCAACCCGCAAAAAAAAGGTGCTATAACATCAAGGCGCATCATTAGGCAAAGATAGCTACTAGAATTCCAAATAGACCTATAGCTCTTATATGTCTCTGTTTGGATGTAGGTGCTTGTACTGAGCAAAACATTTTTGCTCCTTCAAGTGTGGAACCATTCACACTCCTTTCTATAAGGTACCGTTAATGTATTCCCTCCGATCATAATTAATGCCCTCAGATTTCTCTATATTCGGATATATCTAACACTAAAACATGACTAGATACATCCGAATCTAGACAAATCTGAGAACATTAATTAGGATCAGAGGGAGTAATAAAATCTTTTAATGTTCAAAAAAACAATCAGACTGCAAACAGGAACCAAACAATGGAATAAACATAGTTGTTCTAACATGATTGAACTGATAAAATGACGTGGCTTGAATCAGCCGTAGCAATTCATGCTTGGTCTTGCGCTCCCACATCAGTGTCCCCTGCCTGGTTAACAGCCAGCACTCCACCGTTGCGAAGTCGCAATCAAGGTGGAAGAGGGCTCTCAAGGCGACGATGGTTATGTCTAGGAGCTGACCCTTAAACATCTGCACGAATTTTGCTATGGCCGCCTCCGTGGGCGATTCTTCCTTATTGACAATGCCCATGTGCTGGCATAGAAGCTTCTCGGCGAGCTAAGCAATAGGCATGGTCCTATTCTTCTTCATGAGTTGTGGGCTAAATCGCTGAATTGGGAACCCAACAAAACCAGTGACCACAACAAGCATCTTCCTTCTCATCTTTGGCGGCCTTGGTAGAGTGGAGTTCGGTGCTTGGAGCAGTGGGGCTTGGATTGGCACAAAGAGAGGCCGTCAGCTGGCTTAAGGCAGGCTCGCATGCAGGCGATGGCATGGAAGAGTGAGCATCAATGTGTATTGGAGTCATGGGTGTTAGAATACGTAATTAGTATGGGTTAAAGATAGACTAGAACTCTACATCTTGTACTTCAAGTCACCACCTATCCTCGTGTAACTCTATATAAACCTCACAGGGTCATTGCAATACAACACAATATTCAGGGATCAATATTTTTCACATAATCATTGCGTCAACTCTGCACGCGGGGGCTCTCCGAGCTTTTGTTTCTCCGTCTCTCGGTCTGTCCAGTCCTACTCTGATGAGATATCGTTAGTTATCTTTCAATATTGATACAGTAGAGACTAATATGCCAATTTACCTGCATTTTTTCATTATATTGTAGTACTCCCTCCGACCAGGTGCCTCCACCTCTCTTTCTCCAAAATACTAAGCTTCGATGGCACCTGGCCGATGCTTCCAATGATTTATCTGCTTATTTGGTCTCATGTTTTTTACTATCTATTGCTGGTCTAGGACCTCAGATTGTCTGATATGTGTCGGTGTTCTCCTGTGTGGTACCGCTCTGTTCATGGATTTACTACTGTATTTCTTGCTTTTACCTTTCTTCATGTGCTCTTCTCATGCAGACAGTACCTAGATCCAAGTTCACGTGACATGTTTTGGCTTCTAAAAATTATTTTTGTTGTGATGTTAGGTCTCTTAAGGTGCCTCCTGTGTAATTTATAGGATTTTATTGTTTGGATATTTGTGCTCTTTGCATGGTCGCCCTGCATTGCCTCACACGACGTTACGTTCGGCCCTGATTCAGGTGAAGGAGGATGGTGGCGACCTGGTTACCCGATTTGTATGAGGTATGTAATGTTGCTTCTCCTTACCGCTTCATGTACTTTTGTTCCTAGAAGAATCTATAGATAAGAAAGATAGAAAGTATACGTGGAAGTCAAGTTTGTATTTGCACCGAGCAAAGGGAGAATCCTAATGTGTATTATAGAAATTATTTAGAAAAACTTGCTCTAATATTATAGAGTTCCTTCTTAGTTACTAAAGAATCATACCGTAAAACCTGCGAGAAGAACTTCAGATTTTTCTATAGAAAAATTGCATATTATCATGGTTTACAAGTAGCACTAAAAAATAGGCTTTGAAGCATCTATTTCTGAAAAAATCCATATAGATAGATACATCACTTTATCTTTTCCTAGGCTGGAGGCATTTATTCCTGTATTTTCATAAGCATATTGACGGTGTTCTTTTCATGACACGATCTTTGTGTTCCTGGCTTTGTCCTAATCCATTTAATTATTTTTTAATTTGCATTTTTAGATGCCCGCAGCCTCTGTTGGGGATATACTTTCCGGGTATCCTCACAGTTTCTCACTGACGAGGGTGACCCATTTTGGGTTAGAGCTTTGCTTCACGGGCGGTCCAGTCAGCGAGAAGAGACGGAGTTCAGTCCGGCTACGGGAAGGCCTAGAAGACTTACCAACTTAGGCCCATAGCGTTACTTGTAGTTCAAGATATACTCTGTAACCAACTATTAGTCGTAGCCGGATAGATCTCTCCTGTAAACCCTAGGCGGATATCTATATAATCTGTCCTAGGGAGAGCCTTTAGGGCAACCCTCAATAGTCTATAATCTCAACTCGCACAGGTAAACCCTTGTAACCCATATTCTGGCTCTGCCATATTACTGGATTGCTAGCAGGAGTAGGATCCGTCAAAAGCCGGCGGATTCGAACCTGGGTAAACTTGTGTGCTCACCGTCCCAGAACACCGTACGTCTCACACCCCTCTCTTCCGCACGCCTCGAGGACCCCCTCATGGCATACTTGTCATCAATCCGACGACAGTTGGAGCCCACCGTGGGGCAAGTGAGCTTCGGATCTGCCTTCCGAGCGGAATCTACAAGAATTGGAATCGGCGAGACTATCGTCGTCGGTCGCATCCTCTACGCCAGCAATGTCCCTCTCATCGTTCTCGACGAGACCTGGATTCCGGCTAGGGAGGCTATGATTGCCTACACCATCATGTCTTTTGGCGAGATCGATGTTTACATCGGTTTTGCTGAACCTGTCCCACCCACCCCAGCGGTGATGATAGAGACAGAAGAATCTTCTGGGTCTCCTTTGTCCGCAGAGGCGGCAGAGTTCTGGATCTCAAAAAACCCTAATCCCACCCAGCCCGCACCAGTTGCGGAGATAGTGGAGAAATCCGAGCCTGAAGCAGACCTAGCGGTCCAAGTCGAATCTGGAGTGGATCTCCTTAGCGAGACCGAATCCCAGATCGACCCACCTGCTGAAGTCGAAATCCAGGAGGAGCATAGCAACGACACTGATTTTGGCTCTGATGACGCCGGGACAGACATGCCTTTCCTGAGGTACACGCTGCGGTGTATGATAATGCAAAACTCAGGCGTAGATGCAATTCTCGAGACCATCAAAAGTTTCGACGAAGCTGATCGCGAGAGCCGCAGGTACCTCAGGAAGCACGCGTCGCACTTTGTCGGATATGTGGGATCCGGATCTGGCTCTGCCGATGCTGGAGACAACACCGACTCTATGCTGGAGGCAATTGGAACAAACACCGACGTACCCGCATGCTCGGATGAATTGATGACATCAGCAGATTTTCGAAAGTTTTCCGCGGAATATGAAGAGGAGTACAACTCCAAAACTGCAGAAGGAGAAGCCATGGATGAAGGATCCAGGGAACACTCTCCCAAAGTGCAGGATGACATGGAAGTCGGAGATAACCCCGAAGTTCAGATGTCTGAAAGTACCGATCAGAGCTTGACTTCGAAAAACGGACCCAAAGCTGTCTTTGCTACCGGTGCTTCCAGGAAGGCAAAGAAGTACAAGGCCCCGGCAAAAGACCCTCTAGTAGAGGAGGTGATTGCCGAGGAATACGAGGAAGACTCAGATGGAGCACTTATCCCAGAAGAGCCCAAAAAAAAGAATCGGCGGATGGACACGTGATCACTGAAGGTGCGTGTAAACTCATCGATGCTGCATTAACCACACCTATTCCTACAGCTGCAGAACTTACCGCTAAAGAACTGGATGAGAGGGCGCAGGCCCTGGAAGCGCGTTGTCAAGTACTCCTCGATGAAGCCAAAAACATTGAGGAGGAAAAGAAATGCATAGCATCTGCGGAGAAGTACAACTCCAGGAAATACCAGAAGACCAGGAAGCGTCATACCAATGACAACCAATTCCTGCAGATTCACGCCGTCCTTTTCGGAGAAGAAATAGGGAAGCCTCGGAAAGATAGCAAAGGGGATTGGGTGTATCCAACCCCAGTACAGAACACCGTGGCAGCCCGAGAAATTTTAACGGCTAATCCAGGCCCGGAAGAGATCCGGTTGGGAATCAAGCTACTCAACAAGGGACTGGAACAGCAAAAGGTCGCCATGTCCAGAAGTCAAAAACTGGTCTCTGATTCCGACCAATGTCGCACAGATCCGGCATGGGCTGACGTAAGACCCCAGCGCGTTCCGGAGCAGCACCACCGTTCCGACCGCGGGGAGGACAATTACTCAAGAACCGGATCTTCGGGACAGCACCACAAAGCTGCCCGTGACTGGCGTAACGTTAACCCAGTTGCGGAGAAAGAGGCAATTGTTGCACTGAATCCGAGGAACCTGCCCCGGCGAGAGTCGAAAGACCGCAGGGACGGTGATAAGGAGAAACGTCGGGAGGAGGACCGACAAAAAATGCCACCTCCTAGATATGCAAGCCGTCCGGATGACGGATGAAGAAACGACAGATACCGTGCTGAGACAAGCCGGCAGGGGGCTCGTCACAATGAAGACCCTCCCCGGAACCGGAATAATGACGCTCCGGATGGAGGCCGACGATCAGCCGGAAATAACCCAGCTGCTCCACCCTCTCCACCAAGTAGCAATCACAACGGCTCTCAAGGAGGCCAGGAAGGGCGTCGTGGTGGAGGAGGTGGTGGCAGAAGCCGAAGTCCGGCTCCAAGGCACCGCAGCCACAGCCGACACTCGGGACGATCTCTATCCCCGAATGATGCAAGACACAGGATCAACTCCAATATAGAGGCGCGGCGTAACGAAAATGATGATATCTACGTGGGCCCAAAGTGCTTTGGACCACGCATCAGAGCTACAAGATTCCTGGAAGGATTTGCTATCTCACGACATATCCAAGCCTACGACAGCGTTGCTCGGCCAGATACTTGGCTACAGGATTTCTTCCAAGCCTGCTGCATTGCCAAAGGCGGAAACAGCCTGGTCGCAACCTGATATCTCCCACTCATGTTGAGTTAGACGGGGCGATCGTGGCTTAATGAACTTCTAGAGAACACCATCCACAACTGGTATGACATGCAAAGTGCATTCTTTCGGAATTTCGAAGGCACATACTGGAGGCCCTGTACGGTCGGAGACCTACATCATTGCACCCAAAAGGCCAGAGAAAGTTGTCGGGACTACCTCAGACGATGGATCGACACCAAGAACTCCTGTGAAGGAGTAAATGATCAAACTGCGATTGAAGCTTTCATTGGAGGTCTCCCAATTGGTCTACTGCGTCATCGCTTGAAGTGTGACAAGGTCACTGATTTGGGAGAGATGATAGAAACAGCGAGCAAGTATGCAGATGTTGACGACTATGCAGAGGGATTACTCAACGCCCTGGCTGTGCCACAGTCGGCAAAACAACCAAAGCAACAAGCTCAAAAGTGCAAGAATACCTCGGAAGAGAAACCCAACACAGAAACGGCAGTGGTCACTGCTACTTTCGGGTCTAGAGGGCGAGGAGGACGCGGGGGAGGCCGCGGGCGTGGCCGTGGGACTTGGAGAGTTCAAGGTAGAGGAGACCAGCAACCAGGAAAAACCTACTCTTGGGCCGACATTGCCAATAACCCATGTGTGCATCACTTAGATGCCAATGGGGGCTCGTCCCACACCAATGCTGAGTGTCATTTCAATGACGACATCAAAAGAGATGACACTGCTGGCTACAAAGCTAAGCGGAAGAAGGGAAAGAAGAATCCCGAAAAAGATAAAGAGACCAAGGAAGATTCCGACATGGAGGAAGCCGATGCTTCAAATCCCAAGTCGGAAGGGAAGAAAAAATTTCCGACCAAGAAATACACTTATGTCACCTTCCTCAGATCTTAACCAGCAAAGGTCAAGAAAGCAGTTCCACATGAGCTCAATGCAACAGTTCCGGCTGTCCCCCAATTCTTGGACTGGTCAGAAGTGGCAATCACATTTGACCACGCTGATCATCCGCCTAAGTTGCACAGGCGAGGAAAATACGCCTTAATCGTCAATCCACTTATTGACGGTTATGGTTTCTCCAAGACCCTCATGGACGGCGGCAGCAGTATCAATATTCTATATGTCGAAACGCTATGCCAGATGAAGATCTCGGAGACCCAGCTGAACCATAGCTCTGTGATCTTTCACGGAGTTCTCCTAGGAAGACAAGCCAATTCCCTAGGGGAAATCACTTTGAATGTTACCTTCGTAACTCCAAAGAACTATCGACGGAGGCACTTTCCTTCGAAGTGGTCCTGTTCAAGAGCGCGTACCACGCTATATTCGGACGTCCGGCCTACTGGACATTTATGGATCGTCCGTGTTACATTTACAATATGATGAAAATTCCAGGTCCCAACGGCGTAATCACCATCAGGGGAGACCCGAAGAAAGCGCGATAGTGCGAGGATGGAAATGCCGCCTTTGCTGAAGACATGCTGCATGCCCAGGAGTACCAGGAGATCAAGAAGAGCATAGATCCGTCCGAGATGCCTACAACGAAGAAGGAGGTGACAAAGCCGAATCCAGAGTTCAAGGCATCAGAAGAGACGAAGAAAACACCATTGAAGGATGATGACCCCTCCAAGGTGACCCAGATAGGTGTAGGCCTAGATAACGCATATGAAAGCGCGCTCGTCAAGTTCCTTAAAGCAAATCAAGATATCTTCACATGGCAGCCATCTGACATGACCGGAGTACCTAGGGAACTTGCTGAGTACTCTTTAAATGTAAACCCGGACGCTAAACCCGTCAAACAGTCCTTACGACGTTTCGGCGATGAAAATCATAAGGCAATAGCTAAGGAACTAGCACGGCTCGAGTTAGCCAGATTCATAGAAGAGGTCATCCACACTGAGTGGTCGGCCAATCCTGTAATGGTCCCTAAAAAGGACACCACTGATTTAAGGATGTATGTTGATTATACTGCCTTGAACAAGGCTTGTCCAAATGACCCGTTCGCTCTGCCTAGAATTGATCAAGTTATCGATTCTACGACAGGCTCGGAACTCCTCTGTTTTCTCGATGCATATTATGGTTATCACCAAATCCGGATGAAGGAATCTGACAAAGTCAAAACTTCATTCATAACCCCCTTCGGAACCTTCTGTTTTGTTACGATGCCCTTTGGGCTGAAGAATGCAGGAGCTACGTGCCAGCGCACGATGCAGCATTGCCTCCACGACCAACTCGGACGCAATGTACATGCATACGTGGATGATATTGCGGTGATTTCCAAGAAGAAGGAAATGATGGTTTCCGACTTGGAGGAAATGTTCGCCAATTTACGAAAATACAACATCATGCTTAATCCAAAGAAATGCTTCTTTGGAATTCCAGCCGGAAAATTGTTTGGTTTCATCGTGTCTCAAAGAGGCATAGAGGTGAACCGGGACAAAATCAAGGCTATACTCAATATTTCCAGGCCAACTCGCCTGAAGGATGTACAAAGACTAACTGGTTGCATTACTGCAGTCAGCCGATTTGTAAGCCGGCTTGGTGAAAGAAATGCACCATTATACAAACTCCTGAAAAGACCAAGGATTTTGTATGGACCGACGAAGCTGAAGTTGCACTACAAGACCTGAAGAAAGTACTCTCATCTGCTCCTATCCTTACTGCACTGGAACCACAGGAACCGATGTTGCTCTATCTTGCTGCGACAGACAAAGTTGTCAGTATCGTCATGGTGGTGGAGAGACCGGAGGAAAATCAGGAACACCTGGTGCAGCGTCCGACTTACTTTGTCAGCGAGGTCTTGATAGAATCAAAACAGCGGTATCCGCACTATCAAAAGCTGGCTTACAGTGTTTTTCTAGCATCTCGTAAGCTACGACACTATTTCCAGGAACATCTAATTACCGTGGTGAGCACAGATTCCATGAGAGACATAACTAACAACAGTGACATCACAAGACGCATCACCAAATGGGGCATAGAGCTCTCAGCTTTTGATTTTGAGTACAAACCTCGGACAACAATATAATCCCAAATCCTTGCTGACTTTGTTGCTAATTGGACAGAGACGAAGGAGAATATGACCCTCCCTGAGTCAGAATATTGGACCCTATATTTTGATGGATCTAAGGCTCGTGGGGGCTCACGGGCTGGCGTGGTGCTCAAATCACCCCAAGGAGATAAACTTCTATACGTGTTGCAGATCCACTTCACAACGACAAACAATATTGTCGAGTATGAAGCACTGCTACATGGAATCCGGATTGCTAAGGATATCGGCATCCGACGTTTGATGTGTTATGGAGATTCGGATCTTGTTGCTCAGCAAGTGTCGGATATTTTTAATGCAAATAAACACATGGCAGCATATAAAGTTGTCGTGGATGATTTATCTAAATCGTTCGAAGGGTTTGAGGTTCAACACATACCTCGAGCAGAAAACAAGGAAGAATATGCACTATCTCGGATAGGCTCTACACGGAAAGAGGTCCCGGATAGCGCTTTTTTTAGAGCACCTCAAAGTTCCCTCAATAAAGGGAGTGGATGAGGAATATCCAACCAAATTCGACTCACCTCTAATAGCAGTTCTGGCTGTAATTCCCAGCTGGACCCAACCCTACCTTGATTATTTGGTAGATGGCAAATTACCTGAAGACGAGGTTCTGAGCCGGCAGATCGTCCGACGAGCGAACGCCTATACTATAGGTAAAGGTGAGTTATATAAGCGGAGTGTTTTTGGGGTTTTTCAGCGCTGCGTATCTCCGGAAGAAGGAGTGGAAATACTAAGAGAAATCCACGAAGGCGAGTGTGGTCACCATGCTGCAGCCAAATCTTTAGTGGTAAAAGCTTTCAGACACGGTTTTTTCTGGCTTACAGCCAAGGTAGATGCCGAACGGCTGGTCAAGACGTGCAAAGACTGCCAAAAGTACGCCAAACAAGCTCATGTTCTGGCTGATCAGGTACGAACAATACCTATAACATGGCCTTTTGCGATCTGGGGACTTAACATGGTAGGACCGTTTAGACGGGCTCCAAGTGGATTTACTCACCTCTTAGTGATGGTAGATAAGTTCACAAAATGGATTGAGGCCAAACCCGTCACTAGTTGTGATGGAGCAATAGCCAAAAGATTTGTCGAGGATGTTATAATCCGGTATGGTTATCCGCATAGTATTATCACAGACAACGGGAGTAATTTCTCTATGGGAGAATTGGCCGAATTCTGCAATAAACAAAATATACGGCTTGACATTGCGTCAGTCGCACATCCAGAGGCTAATGGATAAGTGGAAAGAGCAAATGGTTTAATCTTACAAGGCCTAAAACCGAGACTCGAAGAACCATTATGACGTGCTGCGGGGGCTTGGGCAGAGGAGTTTACGAACAATTCCAAACGGGTCAACATGATACACACCTTTCTTCTTGGTCTATGGCGCAGAAGCAGTTCTTCCTAGTGATTTGATTCACACTTCTCCTAGAGTGGCCGCGTATATCAAAGAGGATGCCGAGATTTCTCGACAAAATGATCTCGACTTAGTCGAAGAAGTTCACGTCGTTGCTGAAATGAGATAAACAGCCTATCAGCAGAAGTTACGCAAGTATCATAGCCAGAGAGTCCGAAACAGATCTTTCAATAAAGGCGATTTGGTTCTCCGGCTTGTGCAACAAAGAAAGCACAAACTTTCCCCAGTATGGGAAGGGCCCTTTTTAGTTAGTCGAGTATTGCACAATGGTTCATACTACTTAACTAACATGAGGCCAATCAAAGAAAGACCTGCTACTAAAAAGAGAAAGAGAGCTGGAGGCAGTACAAATCCGGATGAGTTAGACAGACCATAGAATATTACTCAGCTACGTCCCTTTTATTCTTAGTTTATCCTTCTTTGTAATCATATATGTGTACATGTTCTATGAGAAATAAAAGTCTTGGTTGCCTCAAGTTTTTTTTAAGAAGTTTTTACCATCTTATATCCGAATGATGATGTCATAGTCGAAAATCCCAGAATACTTGAAAGTACTTTGTGCTCATGTTTGTTCTGGTTTAGATTACTGATTTTAAAAATGCTACCTTCGGGTATAACTCTAAAGTTTTTAGTCTACACTTTGGTTATTTGTCTGATTGCCAGATGCGGGTATTTTCCGAGTAGTGAATTGTTGGAACTAGAAGCCAGCTTTGTTTCCAAGTTTAAACTGGTTTAGCAATTGAGCTCCGTTGCTCGGCAAATTTTCCGTGCAGAAGGTTTAGCCGGCTCACGAAAGGGACGCGGCAGAAAGCCAGATAAACAATAAGTATAGACGAAAAAGTATAACTGCTTATGTAAACATTTCAGGCACACAAAAATTTAAAGCCAAAAAGTGCTAAATAGATCAAAAGCTTAGCACTAGCAAAATTATAAGTACTGCATATTTGCAGACCCATAAATGTTTCTCGGAATAATACATTTGCTTCTGATAATTTATGATGCAGGAGAGGATGCAGGAGCTGCCGGCTCGCTGGATGCATCGGCCTCGGTTTGATAACGTTCTGAGATGTTCAGATCCAATACGGTCTGTTCATCGTCGGAAACTTCAGCTGCTTCTTCCGGAGGTGGAGGCGGTGTGTCCACACGGGTGAAGAAGGGAGTGTCGTAGCTGGTTAAGTCAGCTATGTGACATCCATATCCAGCACAGGAGTCCATAATGGCCTTGATGTCTTGCTCCTATCCGTCTTCATCCACTGTAGAATACCCTCTGGTCACTTGCTATATCTCCATACTTCCATGGTGGCTCATGACCATGGTGAGAGCATTCTGCGCTGCGGATTGCGCGTAGGACATGTTCCAATCCTGGAAAAGTTGCGGCATCTCCTTCGCCTTGTCTCGCACCTGAAAATCCGACATGCTATGCATATCCGGAATCTTGAGAGCTTCGCCAATATCCTCAAGGGATTGGCGGAAGTCATGAAGCAGGTCACCGGCTTGGGTAAGCCGGTGGGTGCGAGGCTCGGCAGAGGTGGAATCCGTCAAGTTCAGAGGACCTATACACATCACACAAAACAGTTAAGAAAATCCGACATTGGAAAAGTCGAAGCATACATACAAGTCAGAAAGATGGGAACTTACCGAAGATGACATCGTCAACTTTGGTCTTCTCTTCTCGAAGACTCCGGAGTTCAGCCTGGAGCGCCTCGGAAAGATCCTTCTCTCTGCAAAGTTCATTATTGAGATCCGAGATTCTTTGATCTTGAGCCGCAATCTTACGATCACGCTCGTCAGTAGCCATGGAGGAGGATTCGAGAACTTGAGCAATGCTCTTCTCATGATCCGCCTTGAGCTTATCCAGCTCTTGGCGAAGTTCTTTGTTCTCCACCACCAAGGTGTTGAGGTTCTCGGCCTCTTCAATCATAGCGCAGGATTGTTTTACCAGTGCTGTAAGTCAAAGCGAACAATAGTTCAATGAAAATATTCGACTATGAAAACACGAAAGACAAGATTTGAGTCTCGGAATGTTTACCTTCGGCCTCATCCTTGGAGACCTTCAGCTCAGCATTTTCAAGTCAGAGAGTTCGGATCTCTCTCCGCTTGTTGCAGATGTTCTTCAACAAATCCTGGTTATAGGAATATACTTTCTGTAAGTCAGAATACCTAGAGTCAGAAGTCTACTAAAGACTCGGGCTAATATTTTTACTAATATCAGCACGAGCCTTGGGGGATACACTAGTTCGTTCTTTGGCATCCTAAGGAAACATAAACCCGGATTGTATATCCTACTTCATGCTTGGGGGCTAGAGGATATGATATGAAATTAGGAAAAATGGGAGTTGGAATTCCGACTTACATATTGTTCGCGAGTAAGTTTGTCCAAACTTGCATTTACTTCAACAACAATCTTCTCGGTGAGAGTCAGAGGAACCACTGGCGCAGTTGGAAGCTCACCGGTCCTTAGCTTCTCATCATGAAGATGCACTTGTTCAAGAAGTTCAGAGTGCTTGATGTCCTCTGCCTCTTGCGCTTCTTCTTCGGCAGAGAGATTTCTCTTCTCCAGGCATTGCCGGGCCAGCTGTTGGATCTCCTCCGCAGATTTTCGAGACAAGCCAAATTTGGCATGTCCCAGATTGTTCAGGAGGTTTTCGGCAAAGGTCTCTGTCGAGGGATCATTACCCGAAGAGGGTTCACCCTTATCTAAACCCGAGCCACCCGTGGTGGCGTCAGTCTGCGACTCAAGGGTCGCTGGCCCCGTAGGAGGAGCCGGATCTTCTGCGACAACCGGTGAAGGAATGATCACCGACGTTGCAGAGGGTTGTGGGGCAGGAGTCAGAGGAGCTACGGCAGGAGAAGCAATAGTCAGCTTCGTCTGCCGCAAAGGCTTCGAAGGAATTCCCTTACCCTTACCCTTGATGAGCTGCTTAGCTGTGAGAATGTAATAGAGTAAACAACATTACATCTCAAAAGCAGAATTTGAGTAAGGTACAAAGGCAGAAGTTGTGTTGAAAGTTACCTCTTCACGACTGGCACCTCCTTTGTGCTGACGGCCACTGTCGGAGCCTTGCGCTTCCTGGGCACAATGTCCGGCAGTGGGACCAGTTCCGCCTCCTGAGAAAACTCTAGAGGATATCCCTTGAGTGGAGCAAATTCCGACTCGGGGAGGTCGGCAAGCTGAAAAGAAAGAAAACATCTCAGTATTACGAAATAACTTAAAGAGTGAAACACATAAAGGGATTTATCATTGAAGCTTACCGGAACCACAGGGTCTTCCGTTGTATGCATATCCAGAGACAAGTCCGGAATCTTCCTTTCAATCCGCTCCTTGATCAGCCATTTAATCTGGCTTATGTAATCCTGTGGCTTTAAAACCTAGGACTGATGCGGAGGGAATCATTCTTCGATGCCGTGATGGAGTGCATCAAACGGTCGCCGTGGTGTTGGAGAGGCTGAATCCGGCGTGCGACCCAGCATTGGACTAGGTCGGATCCTTTCAAGCCCTTGTGTTTTATCAGATATTCGATCTGCCTCTTAGCAAGGATCATATCGTCAGTGAGAGCCGGAGGAGCCTCGCCCCAAGACGGTTGGGCCGTGGCGGCTCCATCGATGAAAGTTGGCAAAGCAGTAGCTTTGCCGGGAGCAGGAATATCCTTATGGTAGAAGAAAGTGGCCGGCCATTGTTTGACCGAGTCACTGACAAAAATACGAGGATAGCTACACTCACGTCTAAGAGAAAGGCTAATAGTACCGGTAATGTAAGGATTACCGGCAGTAATGGAGTTTCTACAGACATGGAAGTAGAAACAAAACAAAGTGAGACTCGGCCTAATGCCGAGATACCCCTCGCACAAAGCTGCGTAAGAACTTATCCTTAAGATGGAGTTCGGGGAAGATGGTGGAGTTGTACACCGTAGTGATCAATCACCTCGGAAAAGAATTCCGAGGGAGGAAAGGACAAACCTCTGTCGAGGTGGGTGCCGAAGTGGACCCGCTCGCCGGCGCGCGGGTGGGCGATGGATTCGCTGAAACCGCTCCGCCCGTCGCCGGTGCGAAGGAGACCTTCATTCTCCACGACTTGGAGTTTCTCGTCGTCAAGGAGGCACGGGATCCAAACTCCCCGGTTGCTCTCCTTCTCTGCCGTAGCGGCCGCCGCCGCTGCCGCTGCTAAGCTGGAAGAGGGAGAGGAAGCCATTTCTCCGGTGCGCCGGTGACCTTAGATGGGCGGCGCTAGGAAATCTAGGAGGAGGGAGAGCTCTCTGCACTGGGAGGATGTGGAGGAGAAGAAACGGCAGAGGGAACATGTGAAGAGAGGAGAAGAAAGATCCCCACCCCTTATAACCACCTACCTGCGCCAAGATTCGTGCAAAACACACTGTATAAATGCCACGCGTCGTGGAAGGAACTGGGAAGGACCCACGCGATAATTACATCGCCTCGATCTCCGCGTACGCATTGAAACGACACCTCGGTTCCACGAACGGCGGACCCACTAACGGTCGTGCTGACAGGATGTTTGTCAGATGACGTGACTTGACCATGACCAGCGTCAGATGACGTCAGAGACCAAGTTCTGGCTTAGTTTGAAAATCAAGCTGGGAAATCCGAGTAACATATTGATAGGTCCGACTTATTTTTAAGACCCGGATCGTATTTTTTGTTGTGAAGTTTCAGGAACCCTTCAAGATTCTACAAGCCAAAGATCAAGCTAGACGATGATGAATCCGACTTTGGATCTTGGAGACTTCCGGGGGCTGATGTTGGGGATATACTTTCTGGGTATCCTCACAGTTCCTCACTGACCAGGGTGGCCCACTTTGGGTTAGAGCTTTGCTTCACGGGTGGCCCAGTCAGGGAGAAGAGACGGAGTCCAGTCCGGCTACGGGAAGGCCCAGAAGACTTACCGACTTAGGCACATAGCATTACTTGTAGTTCAAGATGTACTCTGTAACCAACTCTTAGTCGTAGCCGGATAGATCTCTCCTGTAAACCCTAGGCCGGATAGTCTACAATCTCAACTCACACAGGCGAACCCTTGTAACCCATATTCCGGCTCTGCCGTATTACTGGATTGCTAGCAGGAGTAGGGTCCGTCCAAAGCCGGCGGATTCGAACCTGGGTAAACTTGTGTGCTAACCGTCCCGGAACACCGTACGTCTCACACCCCTCTCTTCCGCACGCCTCGAGGACCCCCTCATGGCGTACTTGTCATCAATCCGACGATAGCCTCAAGGTAAGACAAGCCATGCTGCTTTAATTATAGAATTTTTTTGGGCGCCCTCCAAGTTTAGCTTCTGTATAATAGTATTTTTTTGGTTGCTAGCTTGATGGTTGAAAAGGATGTAAAATAAATTCCTAGATCTGAGCCTTAATTTTGACTTAAGGAATTGTAGTTTATCATTTCAAATGTTGACTTCTTCAGCTCATACTTCGATTTTCCACCAAAACAAGGTGCATAGGTACAAAAAAGTTTGTCACTTGCTGAGGGTCACCAACCTGGAGATGGTGTAGTGGTGGTGATGTATGACACAATGGTAAGAGGGGGCAAGTTGTGCCTCACGGAGGCTGGGCACCCTCTAAGTATGCGCCAAGGCCCTTGCTTGATTTGTCGGCTTTGTATACAAGGGCATCCTGCCCACTGCATGGTTTTGGCTTCTTCACCATCCACCATTGGGTCCGTGTGTTTTCACCCATAAGTTTTTTTTTAAAATTACCTATAAGCACCTCTACCTATGTTGGTCCTTTTAAAAGATGATACTTAATGGAAGAACTGGCTACTCAAGTATTCTGGTATACTATTAAAAAATGAATTCTGGTATATGCATTCAGATATATGTGACAATGTTAGGTCGATTCATTTTTCTGATACCATACCTCATGCCGCTTTCGATATGATGGAAGAAGAACCTGACGCTCGCTAAAACTTTTTGTATTATCACTCAAATCTATGCATCTCTGGTAAGCTTTTGTTGGTTCAGCTATTTCATTTGTAGGTGACTTTACCTTCTTAGAACAAGTTTGATTTATCTATCAAAATTTAAGGACACATGACAATGCCCCACATTTGTAGTCAGACAGAAGATAAACACAGATGGAGTAATGACTAAATTTCTATTCTCCGAATTACTTCGTGCCTTCAGATCTAGAGCTTGTACTTGAGTCCAACGATTGGGCTTTGATACTTGCAATGCATAGATTGTACTGTAACTAAACAATTCACTTAGATATGCCAACTCCTCTCCATGACGATTTTTGAGTAGGTGATTGTCTATGCTATCCAATACTATAGATTGGATAGATCTCTTTTCAGTTCTATTTGTTGATACATAACATGCCTTTAAAAGCGCCATATAGTCTAAATTGTCCCCTCTCTACTTTAGATTTGGTCTCCATAGTGCTTGCTGTAGTTAATTTAATCTTTCTGTTATAATGGACAATATTGCATCAACATATTTTGTCTTAACTGATGTTATGTTTTTCTGCATTTCCAGTTAGTATTTGTTACTTCTCCTGAGATGAATTGGTTATGACTAAAAGGACTTTTTATTTATTCTGGTTGAATGTTTATATCTTGATTGTTATTTTTCATCTTATTTTTGCTAAGTGTGAGGACTCATATATATCTTTCTTATTTCTGTTTTTTTGTAACTATTCTTTATTTTTTCGGCTGTGTGCATCCGTATGGCCGCTAGGCCAATGCGTTGTTGTAGAGGCTGAGTGTAATTGGTATCGTTTGATATTAATATATGCTCCTTTCAAACAAAGAAGTGTCATGACTCATATATATCTTTCTTATTTCTGTTTTTTTTGTAATTCTTCTTTATTTTTTCGGCTGTGTGCATCCGTATGGCCGCTAGGCCAATGCATTGTTGCAGAGGCTGAGTGTAATTGGTATCGTTTGATATTAATATATGCTCCTTTCAAACAAAGAAGTGTCAGGACTCATATATCTCGCTCAGATATAGGCTTAAGAGATTGCTAGCCGTGCAAAATATCACTAGGGCGAGGCTCAACCGAGAATACATTAAATGAAGCTCCTCCTGATAGCGGAAGAAGATATAACTGATGATGATTCAACTCAAAGTGTCAGCCTGAAGAAAACGATTTAAGCTGGTGCATGGATCAAACTTCCTCAAGACACACATCAGAGGCAAGGGGTATTCGTGAAAGCACATATTGTCGTGCGACGATGGTCGTGTGCATGATGGTTAGCAGCCATGTATGTGCTTTGGAAGTATTTTGAAAAATCTGATACTTGGCAAAACTTATTCCTTATTTGATCCCTTGGTAAAACTATATTCGAATCTGACCCCTGTGGCACCATCGTGAATGGAGCTTAAGTTGTGTAGGCCGGCAAACAGATGCTGGACAAAATCCTGTGGATGTACTTTGAAATACCCTTCTTTCCAACTTCCAAGATCTGGGGTTTAGGCTTCAACATGTCGATACATGCTTGGAGAAACATGTGGACAAGATGAGAATGAACTCATATTCATAAACTTATAAACTAGGTAAACTGTTGGAGGTTTTGGTAGAAAGTAGATAATTTGTTTAGAACCTACCATTGTTATTGGTTTAACTCAGGATTCACTTATGTTTTCCTTTATTAGAATGATGGTTTCTCGTGGTACAACTTGCAGACAAGTGTTTGTTTCCTGCTGAAATCGTGAAGGTGGACTGAAAGACCATGTTCCCCGTTTGTAGCTGGCCTGTACATATATTCTTCGTTCCTCCTTGGACAATGTCGGTGTGGAAATTATGTGTTTTTTACTGTTGTCTTTCCTGTGTGCTCAATTATGCATGTGTAGTCATTCTAATGTATCATACCTAGATGGGCATCTGTAAATTCAAGTTTCAATCTTGCTAGATTCTATCCATATAAACCGGTTTCTGTGAAGTGCTATAGTATTTTCTGTCATCTTTTAGCTTCCGCTATTTTGTCTTTTATTTTATACCAAGTGTTATTATCCTGTCACGCCTGACGTCATGCCTTAACAGTGGAGGCGCAACCCGTAGTAGATGGTACAAGTAATTAGATGGTGGCGGGTGTGTGGCGTGTGCGTGAGTATTGCTGAACTGTCAGTGGGACCTGAGTGCCAGAGTGAGTTAAGAGGGGTACTTAAGCCCGAGCCATGTAACTGAACGTTTATGCTTGAAGTGAGAAGAGAATTCTGAACTCTCTCCTATCTCTCCTCTCTGAATTCTTTCTTCCCCCTCACGAAAAGCATCCCACCCTCTGTTGGGCTCGTAGCATAGAAAATAAAAAAATTCCTACGATGGGAACTATTATACGCTAAAATCTATCTACTAGATATAAGCAACGGGTGGATATACATCCATAGAGAACATACCCTCGAAGACCGATAAAGTGTAACGAGATTGAACTCGTGGATTATGTAGTCGAACGCTTGCCGATCTCAAGATCGTATGGAAGTCCTAGCGCCGCAAATCAGCAGCGCGTCTGTCCTTGCACACACGTTCATGCTACCGAACAACCTCCACCTCCTCGCTCCAGCGATGCAGCGGAAGCAGCAACTCCTTCTAGACGAAATGCCACCGGGAACATGTATCTCGCTAATCCGAGACCATGGAAAAATAATTCTAGAGGCGGGGAGAGATCCTTCACGAGGAGGTGTGATTTGAGAGGGAGGAGAGGGGGCCTTTTATAGGAGAGGGGGCTGCCCCCCTCCCATGGACGACGCCCATGGGGGGGTGCCCCCACCTCTTCCTCATTCATGTGGTGGAAGTTCCACTCACATCAATTTTGCCTCCACTCAAAATCCCACTCACATGCATTAAATTTCTACCAAATTTAATGCAACTCTCATTTAATAAAACTCTTCTATTTATTTTATTCCGAATTTTGTTAATTACTTTAATTAACAAACATTCACATAAAACCCCCTGCAACATTTCAATATCACATGCAGAACCAATTTCACCCGAAACTATTTCGGTGTCCATTGAAATAATTCCAGCGCTTTGCAATTCTTTAGTCTAGAACATATTTGCTCCAAATGGTGTTGGTAACCCTTAAGTGTGTCACCCTACGGTTCGTGAATAATGCAGACATGATTGAGACCCCTCTCATATCAATAATCAGAAGCGGGACCTAGCGATCCATACTGACTCCCATACATTCAACGATGACTTCTGTGATCGAGAGAACCTTTAACAATAGTAATTAAATCCCTTTGTCTTGCGATATATTACATGTTTGAGATTCGATCATCAGTATCTCAATACCTAGTTTGATCTCGTTACTGACATGCACTCTTTTCTCGTTCCAGTGATATAACATTCTAGTGATCACGTCACTTGCTTGCAAGCTATCTTAATGTGATATCAGCGAGAGGGCCCTGAGTATATCTATCCGTTATCGGGATTGACAAATTCCACTCTTGATCCATGATCCTCAACATAACACCTTCGGAGTACCCAAACCCATCTTTATAGTCACCTTGTTACGGTGTGACGTTTGATGTTATCAAAGTACTCTTCCGATGTTAGCAATTAACATGATTTCATGGTCTAAGGATTAAGATTACTTCGTGTGATGTTATAGCAATATAAACATAATGACTTTGATCGTAATGCTATACTTTAGATGAATGTTCATCACATCATTCACCAATGTTGTGACCTCTTTCAGAGTTTCATGTGTCATGCTTGTCCTGGAAGGTTCGGCAGTGTCCTCTTTCGGAGTTTCATGATCATTATCATTAGTTCCCTCTTAATTCGGTGAAGTCAACTCCGGAACAATTTCCGGCGCTGCGCCACTCGCCGTTTCATGAAGAGAAGGTTCAATAACCTCTTCGAGTTCTACCTTCCGACTACACACGCCTTTCACGAGAAACTCTTTCTCTAAAAAGGATCCTTTCTTTGCAACGAAAACCTTACCCTCGGATCTGTGATAGAAGGAATACCAATTGTTTCTTTATGGTATCCTATGAAGACACATTTTTCTGCTTTGGGTTCGAGTTTATCAGGCTGAATTTTCTTCACATAAACATCGCAACCCCAAACTTTAAAATGAGAGCTTATGTTTGTTTCCAAACCATAATCCAAACGATGTCATTTTAACGGATTTAGATGGTGCCTGATTTAAAGTGAATGCAGCGGTTTCCAGTGCATAACCCCAAAATGATAGTGGCAAGTCAGCAGAGACATCATAGGTCGAACCATATCC
Organism: Avena eriantha; assembly: GCA_910589775.1. Lineage (NCBI taxonomy): Eukaryota > Viridiplantae > Streptophyta > Magnoliopsida > Poales > Poaceae > Avena > Avena eriantha. The sequence goes on from OU342743.1 coordinate 325,912,061, forward strand.
AATAAAGTACGATTATGACGTTCTAACACACCATTAAGTTGTGGTGTTCCGGCAGACATGAGTTGTGAAACTATCCCATAGTCTTTCATATGTGCATAAACTCGTAACTAAGATACTCACCTCCACGGTCACATCGTAGAAATTTGATCTTTCTATTACAGTGATTTTCTGCTTCATTCTAAAACTCTTTGAACTTTTCAAAGGTTTCAGACTTGTGTTTCATCAAATAGATATACCCGTATCTACTCAAATCATCCGTGAAAGTAACAAAATAACGATATCCACCTCGTGCCGACACACTCATTGGACCACAAACATCAGTATGTATGGCCATCACACCAGATCGAGGTGGTACATATCCCCTCTAATTAGTTCGTTCGATCTATCCAGATGTTTGATGTTAAAGCTAGGGAACTAATTAATTCGTTTGATCTATCCGGATGTTTGATGTTAAAGCTGGGGAACTAATTCACACAAGATATCTTAAGTGGTTCTTATTCACAATATCACCTGAACCATCCTTGTTAGAATTAGGAGAACAACTCCCTCTCCTATCTTCAATTTAATTAACATGCACCAGGTCACAAAAATAAGAGGAATTCAGTTTGATAGACCACAAAGACTTTTATGGGTGCGAGCTACATGATAGAGCTCAGACTTTTATCAGTGTAAGCTACACAAAAAATAAGTCATCAGCTCCCCGACCATGAAGTGACGGCATGTCTCCTCCCTCTCCACGCTGGCGACTGAGATATTTGGCAAGCATCCTTGAATGGCCATATTGGGGTCTCGTCGCATGTCACCTCTCTAACCTGCCGCATGGCGATTAGATTGAAACAAGTCGAGGATGGTGGCCTTCTCTTCGTTCCTCGGTGCTGGTTGTCAACCCTCCTCTTTTTTTTCCTCGTTCTCTAAATGGTTCATATCCGGGTCATCTTCCTCGATCTCCTCCTCTTCTCTCCATCTAAAGGTTCCTCTCCGTCTAAAGGAGGGCTTGGAACCGGCGGTAGGGTGGGTGCATTGTACCCGAGCATAGCACATGTGGTGGCAAGCTTGCGAACCATTGTACTAGGATGTGATATCAATGGCTAGGTGTGAGAAAGGCGAAAGGCACAATGAAGCATTGTTTATAGGATAAGTAGGACGGGAAACGCTGGCGGGAACCGGTGGGCGGTGGCGTGGGGCGGGGGAGGGGGAGGAGGGGGACACATTGCCTGGAAGTAATTACTAGCCATGTGTCGATGCATCATACCTCTGCTGCATCGACCGGTGCCTACGATAAGTGGGGGTGAGGAGGAGTCTAAGACACATTGTCTGGCCTTCGACGCTTTGTTGCAGCCACGGCGTTAATGTAGGGCAACAAGATGGTTTAGCCTGGCAACATGGATTGCATAAGATCGTAGAGTTTTTTCTCATGGACACCTTGGCATTTGATCGATACATGCTTAACGTGACACTAATATGTACACACATTATAATGTAAAAAAAATCTTCAAGCTTTCACAGTAAAGATATAACAACTTAATGTTTAAATCAAACCTTGGTGAAAAGTGGAATCTCATAAATAGAATTTGTTTGCAGCATCACTACTAGGAAAACACACGTCTGTGGCGCACCTACTTTCCCCTTCCGTGGCGCACTAGGGGTGCACCAAGACTTTTGCGCTACGGCTAAAAAGTGCCCGTAGCGCACTGCCAGGTGCGCTACAGGTATCTCGAGTTAGTAGTGGCGAACAATACAGTGCGCTACCACTGTTTTTCCTGTGGCGCATGACAAGTGCGTTACTAGTATCTAGTTAGTAGTAGCGCACTGCCTGGTACGCCACTACGGTTGTTTCTATGGCGCATGACGTAGTACGCTACTAGTACTTGACCAGGTGCGCCACCAACATGGTGCGCCACTAACCACGTATATGTGCGCCACGGATTAGCTTTTCAAAAAACAAAACAAAAATACTCAATACAGATGATATTCAATATAGATTATATACAATAGAGCTGATATACATAGATATACAGTATAGAAATAAATACACAGATATACAATACAGAAATAAATACACAGACAAGATAGAAACAAATACATATAGATAAGTCACATACATAAATACACAGTACAAGTTATATTATTTCGATCAAGTTACAAAGTAGCTAGTGATAACATGAATACATGTCTCAACCAAGTTAGAGCTTGCGGAAGCTCACCTAGACATCTAAAGTAGGAACATGCATGACAGACAACCAAGGACGATAACCATCACCGCGACGGAGGTATAGGTCTTCATCCGGTTCCTCGTCCTAACTCCCACTAGATAACGCGCGTATCTAGCTTCTGCCTCCGCCATAGTATTGTACCCTTTGTAGCTATTGCCGTTGAAACGGTGCACCTGTCTATGGCAGTCTTCCCAATCATCATAGACTCCAGAAACCCGTCCCTTGTACACGACGTATCACGTCATCTAAAAGTTGGCAATAATAATTAAATGATGGTGAAAAAAGAAGTAAAAGTCGCATATAAAGATATACTTATCAAATAAGGTAACAAAGTAAGCAAAAAATACCAAGTAGTAGCATGTACATGTCGACACACACAAGTACACGTGGGGATAAAGAACTACAACTAGACCAACACATCAAGACTTCTGGCTCGGCTCAGGGAACGGGAGGACGCCTTGTTTCGTCATGAACGCCCTATAGTCACCCTGCATCTTTAGGCGATCTACTACGTCACGGTTATTCGGGGGATTGCCTCCGTAGAAGACCCCCCTGAAGTCATGACATCACGGCTGATGATTGCCCCAAACTATTGCTGGATGCGATACATCTCTTGTCTAATATCTGAATCATTGATCCTGGCCTTGACTTCGGCCCACCATTTGAGATGATCTGGCAGCGTAGAATTCTGTTGCTCTAGTAGGAACGCCCTCATGTGATGCAGTGCATAGTAGGCTTCCTTCTGACTGCCTGCCAGCTGCTTCACGCAGGGGAATTCCGTCACATGGGTGAAGACGTGCCTGCCAAACTTGAGCTTCTTTCGCATGAAGGTGGCGCATTCCGCTGAGGCATAGCTGGTGAGAGCATCATCCAGAACTTCCTTGATCTTGTCGTAGTTTTTCTTCTTTTCTTGACTCCCTGAGTCGAAATACATGGCTTGCGAATGTTTCGGCGACAAGCAGATGCGTGTGCAGTCTTGATCTCTGCGCAAAACAATTCAAACGGAATGTGTTGGAAAAAGAATGATGAAAATCTAATAAAGCATGTTATGGTGGCGAGTGAATAATGACTTACTCGGGAAAGAAAGGCACGAGAATGTATTCCTTTGTCTTGTTCGCCACCAAGATCCCTTGGAGGTACGAGGCCACGAATCGCCGTTCAATGGCGCTTCCCAAGCAGCCATCACACATGTAGTAGGGGTCCACTATAGCGATGCCCGGGGTGTTCTCTCTAATGATCTGAATGGCCAGGCTGAGAGAAAACAGGCGTACCATGGTATAGTGCAGCGGATACAGGTTGAAAATATTGAAGATGTCGTCAAACCGCAAGAAGAACAGATCCACGAGGACATTATCAATGAAGCCCAAGCCTCGTGGCACCTTAACCACGAATACCGGGTGCGAGGGATCTTTCTCCGCAAGAAGGTGTCTCTCTATCGTCATGTGACATCCCGCTAAAACCACTACTAGAAAATCACGGTGTTTTTGGTGCATTGCATCATCATGACTGCATGCTCATGTCATCATGCCACATTGCATTTGAGCATCGTCATCATCATGCATTTGTTTGTCTAAAACTATTTCTCCAAAAGCCTAGTTTTGGTTTCTAAATATCCCCCGTCTTTATTTCAAAATAAAACCTTGGTCCTCTTGAATCTTTATTTTGTCTAAAACATATTTGCAACTGTTTTGTTTTACAACAAAATGAAATAAATATATAATACTGTACTAAAAACCTGTTTTATAAACCCCGGGGGAGGCGACCTAGTAGGCCAGGCCCAAAGGCCTGGCTAGCCAGGCCACCTACCACCCCGTTGCCTGACCTAACCCTAGACCTGATCCACCCTGCCGCCACGCTACTTCCCCAACCCGCAGGCGGCGCACTCAACACGTCCACCCCAACCTTGTCGCGACCAACACGCCAGGATCCTGACGCACGCCCCTGTCTGTCTTGACCGACAACCCCAACCCCACCTACTCCTCTCTCTTCCCTCCTGACCCGGTCAACACCCATGTCGCACGCCAACCACCCCGCTCCATCGATCGACCCCCACCACGTCTCCTCCTTCGTCCTCACCTAGCCCCGACCAAACCAGCGTTGCCGCGATCCCCTCACCCCGCCTCTCTTTCCCTCGCAGAGCACCGCCGCTGGCCTCGCTCTCTCCATCGCCGCCACCTGCACCACATCCTCCGCCGTCGCGCTGTTTCCCCGGCCCCTGTACCACCCCACGAGCGCGGCCTCTGTCCCGTGTCGTGCCAGACGCCGCCCTCTTCCTCGTGAAGCCCAGGCGCCATCGCCGCAAGGCCATCCTCAACCCATCCGTCGTCATCATTCTGCCCTCCGCTCGTGCAAGCTCGCGGCCCTGCTCTTCCCCATCAGTGTCGTCGCGTCATCCTCTCCCCTCCATCTCTTCTGCACCGTCCACAATCTGCCTCGCGCCACCGCAGACCTTCGTAGACCAACCTCAGCGCCGGTACTCCTCCGTTCCACCCCGCGCGTCTCCGAGCTGAGCCACCGCCAGGGCCCTGCCCTGCCCTTGCCATCTCCTGAAGCCCAGCTGCCACCACGCCCTCCACCTCGCGAGGTCGCTTTCCTCGCTGTTCTCGCGCCGCCGCCCTGAGGCAAACGTCCATGCGGGTGACCGAGTCTCTGACCGCCGCGGGTGCTCCTCACTGTCCTTTCACTCTGGCCGCGTGTTCTGGTTTGCCTGCAGTACTACGTCTCTGTCCGCCTCACCCGCGCCGCACCAATGGTTGTCTCCTGATCGTGTTGTCACAATCAGTGAAGGTGCAGATGATTAATCACTGGTGCTACAGGGCGTCCAAGGTACATGGATGGCCATCGACAAGACCGGCTCAACGCCGATGGGTTCGAGGGATGTACATGGTGCCACTAGAAGACCCCGTCACGCCAAGATTTCCGTCTCGGAACGACAAGGCCTCCTCGTTGGCAAGCCACCCTAGTCCGACACCGACAATCGAAGCCCGGAACCGACAAGTTCGCCTACCCGGACACCGTGCAACAAGATCTACTTCACGGATTCCGAAGATCCCCGGTCCACCGGTACCCGATCCATTCAAGTTCGCCATCGACGGCAAGATTGACCGCTGGGAACCCAAGTTCTCCTTCTCGACACGACAAGTTCTCCATCTTGTATCCGAACCTCGTCGTCCCCGTCCACCCTAGATCCCGGCGCCCGAGACCGGACCCCGAACCCCCCGGAATCCAAGATCTCCCGAACCCAGATGTGTGAACCTTTTCCCAAGCCCTATTTTATAAATGCTATATATAAAATCCGTTGCATATAAATTGATCATGCTTGCATACATGTTTGTGGGTATGGGGGCATTATGTCGATTCACCGCATGATTAAATATGGAGTCTATATGCAGGATATTGTTGTCTTATTCCGGACTCCATTTAAATTGCGTAGCGAACTGATGCCATGTTTTGCCCTGTTAAGACAACATTTAAATTGCGGGGTAGATAAATAACTTGAACCATATAACTAATTGTCGGGACCCCGGTTCCGCTTAATATTGCCTAATTGCACCGCATCTGCATCATAGCATAATCATGCCGGATCTTGTGCCGTAGTATTAAATATTGCATCCGGTGTTTCTTCTAGTGTTTGTTTCTTCGTGGATTAGGCCGATGAGTTGATGCGAGTACCGACAAGTTCTCCGGATGTGATCTCCGGTAGTGTTCCCCAGGCGAGCATCTCTCCCCCTTCTACCTATTTTGCATTTATAGTCTTTACTTCCTCCTGTTGCTCTATTGCTATCCGTGTTACGATGCTTTAGTTTCTGTGCCCCATTTATATCCCCTGTAGCCTCTATATTGCCTTGGACACCTCCTATTGCCTGTTGTTTGATAGATAGTCGTCCTTTGCGTGTCGTAGTCGCTTGCTCAAGTGCTTCTTCGCGTTGTTGTTGTTCCACCGTTGTTGGGAGGTTGGCACATGCTAAATGATGGAGATGCTTAACGGTGGAGGTGATCATAGCTTACATTATAACTTGTTAATTAAAATCCTGGAAATAGATATAATGCAGAGGCACCGGTGGGTAATAGTAATTATTTGGTTTTTAACCGCCCACTTGTGTCCACCTAGGACCCGAGTTCTTGACACCTGTTCCGAGATCGAGCGCGCTAACCACAGGTGGGGTGTGTGGGCACCCCCATCGGCTTACTACCTGATTTCAAAGTACTGTACCGGGGGCCACAAGTAGTTTGGGGCTTTATTACTATACTGTACTTATGTCATGCTTTACTGCTTTATTTAAGATTGTGCGTGGAGCACCTGTACTGTTTAGGATGTGGAATGTTTTCGCGGTATCGACAAGCCCAGTCACACTTTCAGGTTCCCAGTCGTTTACAGCCATTGGCACAAACCCTGGGTCCGCCTCGGAGACGGCCGACTTCGTTGCGGGTAGCTTAGTGGGGTGGCCCCCCATGTACTTGCTTTGGGTCTGGGAAACGTCATGACTTAGGCCCCACCGACATACCGATGGGTGTATGTTAATTGATCTGGCAAAAAGGGTCGAAGTGTGTGTGGATACTTTGGTGCACCCCTGCAGGGTTAAATCTTTTCGAAAAGCCGTGTCCACAGTTATGGACAACTTGGAGCACGGTTTCTCGATCATAGACAACTATAACTAAAGTTTACTGTTATAATTTGACTTACATCTCAGATGACTAGTAAGTTGGATAACTGCCATGGAAAGATTAAATAAAACTGCCAACCGTGTGAGTTTCCTCGACTTGACTTCCTCGTTTGGTCTCGAGGGGGGGAATACCAGGATGGGTATGTTTGGTGTTAGTATCAGGTGGTTTCGAATAGGTCTTTCTTATCCCTCTCTAATAGCCGACAGTTGAATCGGGTCTCTATAGATTGTTTAGTGCATGCTTCGCTGCCGCTTCAGCCCACCATACCTATGTAGGCGAGAGCCGCCGAATTCTAGCCTCGCCGTGTACTGGCCTCAGTACTGACGCTCCTCTTTTTCCCTTCGCCCTTTGTCGGCACCCTTTTTGTTTAGCAGGTACGAGTTCGACGTCGTTAGCAGGGTTACCCTTCCAGCTTGGCCTAGGCAGGGTTATGGACGCCATTGGTTATTCTACAGGGCTCTTAGCCCAATTTGCATCTTGTCCGTACTCGGACGCTGTATCGATTTCAAGGTGATTTGGATCTTTGTATTGTATATCTGTATTCTTGACTCGTTGAGTCGCTGTTGTATATATATATGTTCTGTGGGTCCCATCGAGGACCGTTGTGTAATGATATTACTTCGTTTTCCACCCGCACGAAAGTGCCTGGTGGGCGTCCTTGAATCGTTTCTATGCGGGTTTGGCAGGAAGCGCTAAAACTTGCATAGGGCCGATTCGAGGGTGTTACACGTCAGCACACCGTCATGCACACTCCTCATTTCTGAAGTGGAGAGCCTGAGAAATTTCTTAGTTAGCACGGGATCACCCGCCACATAATACCCTTTTGTCTTGGTGGCCCGTCCTGAAACCTGATCGGATTCGCAGTTGACGCCACCGGCTGGCTCGAGCTGCGAGATTTTCTTTTACTGGTCTTCTTGCCTTTTGGGAAGTGGGTAGGCACTGCAATCTGAGCATCGGTCGCCCTATGTAGTGTGTCAGGGCTTAGAACAAAGGGCCGGTTGGATGTATCCGCTGGCTCGGTGAAGGTGCAAGCTGGAGGCGTCTCCTGAGAACCAAAGAGACGTTTGTTGCAAGTGGCTTTCTCTGCGGGGCCACCAGCTGGGTCTTTGTTTAGGTCGCCGGGGAAAAGATTAGTGTTGATGAAATCATCGAAGTAATCTTCGTCATCCTCGTTCGGATCCTACGCCATGGTCATGTCAATATGACCAGCCGAACAATCGCGTGGAGGTGACGGTGTGGGGGTCTTGCCATGGCTTGGCGCTAGCACGACAGGCAGTGTTGTTGTCTGTGGGGTGATGGCCCCAGCCGTCCCCAAACGAATCATGCTCTTTGGCCATAGCAGGAATAAGCCGAAGCAACTTCTGAGGACATCCGGCTCTTCTTCCTCCGCTCCTGGGGGTTGAATGGGAGGTTCCAGGTCATCGTAGCCCCTTAGCACCCGGATAATTTTAACCCTATGCACGCTATCTGGCATCGGCTTTGAGTGGAATGTGCGGTGCAAGGGTTGAATGATGGTACCCTTGGCAACATCCCTCAACTCGTTCTTCATGAAGCTTAAGAGAGTGCATGGAACATCCATCTGCGAATAACATGTATGGCATTAAAAAGATGCCATAAGAGTAATAAATGCAAGGCGGTAAAGGATTTGGTTTACCGTGATGGTGTTGAGCTTGGCTAATGTTGAGGCACCGCATACGACGACGGGCGTGCAAGAGACGGAGGGGCTGCTTGATGGCACGGTGCCGGCCGCCGATGTATTCTCCGTATCGGTTGCATTAAGCTCCGGCGCCACGGTGATGGCAGGGGGAGTCACCAATGCTTTCGGCGCCGCCGTGCTAGCGGGCGGAGTCACCAATGCTTCCGGCACCGTCATGCTAGCGGGCGGAGTCACGAACACATAATTCACCGGGATCGCCGGCGCCGCATTGTTTGAGTGGCTACTGACCATGCTTGGAATCGGGCACGGCCCTTGTCGACCACCCGCACTCCAGTTCGCTATTGACTCCACCAAGGTAGGCAGGATGGAGGTGAGGGTGATTGCCAGGTTGTCTTGGACGATCTGCGGGATCCGCGCCACTTGTTCCTTAAGTTCCTAAACCTCGCGGTTTTCCTCGTCGCTCCTTCCCTCCACACGCGTCCTCGGGGGTGGACCAAAATGATCTACCCAATTCTTAGCCCTGAAGCCGGCCAGACGGCCAGCCGACGATGGCTTCTTTGTAACCGGCGTGATTTTCTTGGCCCGGTTCATCGCCCTGTTAAAAGGGTTATCCCACCGGGTGGCCGCCATCGACCCGTGGGATGAGGAACCATGGGATCCCTGACTAGCAATTTCCTCGTCCTGCAGAAGAAGTAACGTGAACCGTTTAGAAATTCGAATTGATCGATTATAATGTAATCGACTTGATCCGCGGTAATTAAATTACTTACCACAAGAACCTCGAAGTCCTTCACCTTAGTTTCCGCGGTGAGTTCTTTGGTTTTGGGGTCCACATGGTAACAAGCCCTGATGAAGTTTCAAAGCTGCTTGTTTTCGAATTTTGAAAAGGGGTTAGGTATCCCCTTAGCTCTATACTCGTCGTCCTCCTTATCCCATTTGGGCTCCGCAGCTCTGTAACCACCAGATCCGAGATGGTGGTGACCTATATTCATCGCCTGCAATTCCTTTCCCCGCTTACTCGAGGCCTTGGCTGCTTCGGAGGTGCACTTGGCCTGGAACTCCTGGAATTGATCTTCGGTGATCTGCCTGAGTTCTGATAGTCACACTTGTTGTCCTTTTCCTCCATGTAGAATGTGTAGCCGTTGATATCATACGCCTGATAGGTCACCAGGTTGTGCATGGGTCCCTGCGACAAGGTGAATATGATGTTTTCCTCCGCATAATGCGATTGCGGGGGATTATCTAGGAGCGTCTGCCTAAACCAACGCGTGAAATCTGGGTTGTGCTCTTTTATTATTTCTCCCTGCGTCCTTTGTATGCCCCGGTCACTATAGTTCTTCTTGATTGACCTTTTGTGCTTTTGTACCCAAGGATCAACCAGTTCTAAATGTTGTAGCGCGACTAGGTTTGCTCTATCAAAGTATGCGCGTCGACAATCGTAGTCTGCATGCAGTACGCGACGACCCTCTCGGTAACCCGATCCATCGAGCTTGCCAAGGTGCCTATTGATGGGAAGACCGTCAGGGTTCTCGATGCCTGGATAATTCGTGCAAAAAGAGATGCACTCTTTGGCCAGAAAGCCCTTGGCTATGCTTCCATCTGGACGGGACCTGTTGCGAACGTATCCTTTGATGTGTCCGTTCATCCTTTCGAACGGCATCATGCTGCGGAGGAACATCGGCCCGAGTTGGATGATATCCTCCACGATATGGACCAGCAGATGCACCATAATGTCGAAGAATGCGGGCGGGAAGTAGATCTCGAGGTCGCATAGTATCACCACGATCTCCTCTTGTAGCCTCCCGAGCTGTTTCACGCCAATTGACTTTCGAGAGACGACGTCGAAAAACTTGCAGAGCCCAAACAATGTTTCTCAGACATGCTTGTCCATTATACCTCGTAGTGCAACCGGAAGTATCTGCGTCATTAGCACGGCACAGTCGTGAGACTTCATCCCACTAAACCTCTGCTTAGCCTCATCTAGGTACCTTCTTATCTTGCCAGCGTAGCCGTAAGGAAATTTGACTCCTAGAAGGCACTTGAAAAACTGTTTGATCTCATCCTGGCTTAGTGTGAAGCACGAAGGGGGGCAGTAATATTCGTTCTTCTTGACCTTTTTACCCTTTCGACGACCTTGTGTCGCCTCCGACTGATGATCATCGTCATCTTCCTGATCATCAGGAGTAGGGCGTCCTCCGTGAAGATCCTTCCGGATGCCCATGAATATCAAGTCGTTCCTTGCTTTAGGACCATCTTTCGTCCTATCTGGCATGTTGATTAGGGTGGCGAATAGACTCTCGCACACGTTCTTCGTGATATGCATGATGTCAAGGCTATGAGGCGTGCGGAGAAACTTCCAGTATGGCAACTCCCAGAAAATAGACCTTGTTTTCCATACCTTCATCAATGGCTTGTCGTGCTGCCTCTTTCGCTTCTTTCTCGGTTTAGGACACTCTTTCCAGTTTACAGCAATTCATCCACTTCTTCACTACTCCTTCGCTCTGGGATTCCTCGGGTCTCGGATTTTCCATTGAACAGATCTCCACGTTTTCTCCATGCATCATTCTTTCCAAGCCACCTTCGGTGCCCCATGAACACGGTTTTCGAAGACCCTGGATCTTTCTCTAGTTGGAGATAGGTCGTGTTATCCATGCACCTAACGCATGCGTAGAATCCTTGGATAACCTGCCTCGAGAAATATCCGCAACCTGGATAGTCTTGCACCGTAGTGACCAACGTGGCTCTCATAGTGAAATAATCTTGTGCGACAGCGTCATACGTATTGGCTCCAGATTCCCATAACATGGCTAGCTCCTCTTTCAATAGCCCGAGATATAGATTGATGTCGGTACCAGGTTGTTTTGGCCCTTGAATTAGCATACTCATTTGTATGTACTTCTTTTTCATGCACAACCAGGGAGGGAGGTTATACATCCATACAAACACGGGCCAAGTGCTGTGCGTGCTGCTTTGGCTACCGAATGGATTGAGTCCATCGGCGCTTGCACCTAGCCTGATGTTTCTCGAATCTCCACCGAATTCTGGGAATTCGAGGTCTAATGCTTTCCACTGGCTACCATCTGAAGGGTGCGTCAGCAGCTCGTCCTTTTCAGGGTCATCGTCATCTGCTGGCTTCTTTCTTTCCGCATGCCAGCGCATGAGATTTACTTCCTTAGGGTCTGCGAAATAGCGTTGTAGACGAGGAGTGATAGGAAAGTACCATACCACTTTTTGAGGAGCTTTCTTCCCTTTTTTGTATCGACTAACGCCGCACACCGGGCATGTGGTTTTCTCCGCGTCCTCGCCCCGATAAATGATGCAATCGTTGATGCAAACGTGGTATCTAATATGCGGTAGATCAAGATGACACACAATTTTCTTGGCGTCCTCGATACTAGTTGGACACGTGTTCCCCTCCGGGAGACGATCGTGCCAGAATGCCATCATATCGTCGAAGCTTGCGTCGGTCCATTTGTGTTTTGCCTTAATCTCCATAGCCTTGAGCGTTACATTCAACCGGGTATCATCGGGCTTGCATCCTTCATACAATGGAGTAACCACGTTTTTCTCAAGTTGCGCAAGCTTGGCTTTCTCTCTAGCGGCAGCCCTGGCGTTACTCGTCTGCTTGAGAAGTAGTTCTTGAACATAAGGGTCCCGCACCCAGCCTGGCGTTGTTCCATCATCTGCTCCGGCATCTAGATCATCATCATCCTGGTCTGCATCCGCACCTTCACTAGCTCCAGGAGACTCTTCTTCAGCTCGCCCGTCCTTGCTGTGATCATGATCATGTTGCCCGCCTTCCTCATTTTCCGCCGCCCCATTTACGGCCTCATCATCTTTGTCATCACTTATCCACCGAGTGTAGCCATCCATGAAACCATGGCGGAGCAGGTGCGCCTGCAGATTTCCGGAATCTAGGTCAATCAACCAATTGAGTTTGCATCTTCTGCACGAACATCTTATCTCCGTCATGTTATTTCGTATCATGTCGGCCGTCGCGCATTTCAAAAATCTAGCCACAATGCCTTCGCTCATTATGCGGACCATGGTTGCCTGCACGGTGTACAAGGTAGAATTAGAAGTTTATTACAACCACAGAACCAATGCATGCATGCAATGGTCGATGGAAAATTTCGGCATGATCTATCCTAAAATTAGGACCTTTGCGAAATGCCAAAGTCGGCCAAAATGGAAATGAATCAACATTTTGGCAAAACAATGCCAATATATGAGAGAGCATACAATGCATGCTCTCCAAACACATGAGAGCATCGATCCTCTCCATAGATATGTGACCATATCATCCATACACATAAACACATCCTCTTACATAGACAACTTACCAAGATGAGAGACCGAGAAGATCTCGAAGGAGAGGTAAGAGACTGAGAGGATGGTGGCAGGAAGGAGAGCTTTCCTCTATTATGTATGTAGCATCTAAGGTAAATTCTACATGTTACAAATGGTGAAAGAGTGGAGAAATTGAGGTGGAAGGAGGAGGGGGGCGAGATCCAAGGAGGAAGAAGGAGGGGAAACTGAAGTGTGAGATGGTGAGATCTCGTCAAATGTGCAAAGGTATCTGCCAAAAAGTAGTAGCAGAACTCACATCCGTGACGCACATGGGGGGTGCGCCACAGGAGTAAAGAACATCCGTGGCGCACATACCGGCAGTGCGTCACAGACGTGTTTTCCCAGTTACACAGTACGGGTGGCCCGATCTTGCCTGTAGCGCATGGAGTCCATGTGCGCCACGACTACCGGCCACACCTGTAGCGCACTTCACAGGGGTGCGCTACGGCTATGTGGTCTACGGTCGATAGTGGCCTGGACCACACACGACCGTGACGCACCAACCGCATGTGCGCCACTATTATGGTAGATAGCCGTAGGGCACTTGTGGCCAGTGCGCCACGCCTATTTTAGCTATGGGGCACCACTAGCACGTGCGCCACGGATGTGCAGATTACCTATAGCCATTTTCCTGGTAGTGCGTCTTGCTGAAATGGTATGAAAATTTATGTATATTCTTACTCAGGTAACAAATCAATTCCCCATTATTGTCCTTTTATATTTTTCGAACTTATATATGGTGTTAAAAAATTAGTTCTTAAGACGTTTAAATTTGTTTAAATAGAAACCCCGCAACGTTCACCTTAACTATTTCACGGGCTAGGTCACCTGTAAATTCAACTCTTGGGCCACTAAATATAAATATAGATCTTCTTATTATCAACACATCTTTTTGAATTTGTTCATATCACCAATAAAAAATAGTCTCATTTGAAACCATCTATCAAATTTGAGTCTTAGACGCTAAGACCATCCATTTGGTAAAAACTAAAAATATACTATTATTTTTTGCTCATCTATCACTAAATATCAAAATCAACGGGATTGTGCCTCGAGGCGCACCGTGAAATCTAGTACGGAGTAACATTTAACAACAGACGCAGCCGGTCCCCGGACAGCACGAATCAGTTAGTTAGCGAAATCCATCCACGCTCCGATCAGCCTTCTTCACATGGCGCGTCTTCGTTGAGGTCAAACCGCAAGCACCCCATCTCGTCACGGTTATCATCGGTCCGACTCTTCTTTGGCTCCTGCAAATCATCCAGGGATTAAGAATTAATTAATTAATTAATGGCTAGCTAGTTTCAGATGGAAATTGCATACGAATCCAGAAACATGCATGCCATCGTGGAGGAGGTACAAATTACCTCGGTTTTATCCGCGGCCGTCGACGTAGCCTGCTGGTCGGCCGGGTCGCCGTCCACCCGCTCACGTTTCGCCGGCGACATGCACTCCTTGTTGTCGTCGCCACGCGGCTTCCGCTTCGCCGGCCCGTCCTCACTGCCGCAAGACGCGCCAGGGCCCATGATAGCGAAGAGGCTCTCCAGCGACACCGGCCACGCGTTCGCCGCCTTGGATCTCCCGTTCGCGCGCTGCCGCTTCGGCCACAGCAGTTGAAGCGGCGGCGGCGGCTCCACCACCGCCACCCTCTCCTCCTCGGGCTCCCCTGTTGACGGCGGCAGGATCCAATCCGGCCACTCCACTAACTTCCTGCTCCTGAGGCTGCACAGAATCTTGGCGGCCGCTATTGCCGTGGCCTCCCGGTCCCGGTCTCGGTCGTACTGGTCTGCCATACGGAAGACGTGAACAACAACCTGAGCCGCGTGCGCCGCTGCCTCGGAGGAAAGAAAGAGGCGTCCAGGGGATATATGTAGCCGGCCGGAGCTGCGAAGCGAAGTCCAATTGGGTGAGGACACGGACACAGACTGTCTGCGACGCTGTAGCTGTGCCCGCCTAGACCAAGGAGACCCGAGTAAATTACATGTTAGTACCACAATTGGAGCGAGAGTAACGGCTTAGTGTCAGTTTTACAATTTCTTACGTATACATACCACTTTTGGGGCAAGATGTTACAAATAAGTCATTTTTTTTGGCTAATCCCATTTTAATAGTAAAATTAACAAATGGGCCACAATTAAGCGATGGCATGGACATAGGTCCACCTGTCGTTTCTCTCATCTTCTTCCCCTTTCTCTTCTCTTGTACCCTTCTTCTTCTAGAAACCGCTCTCTCTACCCCTCCCGACCTTTGTTCTTAGCCGACGACGACGTCCGCCTCGTTGCCCACATTTCTCCTATAGATGAAATTGAAGCCAAGCTTCCCTAATTGATGCCACCGTCCATGCAATGTTTGTCGCGTGGTAGCCATCGTTGATGTCGCCTCCGACCTTTCCTGAGCTCGCTGACCTTCCCCTTGCATCCCTGGTGAGATCCTACTCCTCCTTGTACTCCCCGTTTGCCCGCTCAAACACCATAGTCACTTGTCATCGATCATCATCGTTTGCCGTGTCACTGACAAGTTTCCGGCGACCTTTTACTAATGGTGTTGCGCGCTTTTGGTTCCCTTGGAACTCCGAGTCAAACATGCCCGCCAGCGTAGCCCTGCATGCTCCCTTCCACAGTATCCTTGGACGTGGTCGAGGCCTCAGGACCACGGTAATCACACGACGCTGGTAGGACATAGCAAGAGGGGTGGCGGGAAGTAGAAAGAGGGGGTGGCAGCAGGAGGTGGGAGGAAGGAGTGCTAATGGTGGAAGGTAGCATGAGGGATTGTCGGCGACGCTGATTGATAAGGTGGACCTGGCCCCACATGTCATCCCCTCATATCTCTTCTCCTTCTTCCTGTACCTCATCTCTCTCATCAAACAATCAGCGCCGTCAACAAATCCTCCTGCTACCTTCTATATCTTGTCACCACCCCTCCTCCTATATCTTGTCACCACCCCCTCTTTGTACCTCCCGCACTGTCCTGCTACTTCCCGCCAGTTCTGAGGGCTCGACCACGTCCAAGGATGCCATGAAAGGGAGTGTGCAGGGTTATGATGGCGGGCGCGTTTGACTCGGAGTTCAAGGGGAACCAAAAGCACAACGCCACTAGTAAAAGGTCACCAGAACCTTGCCAGCAACGCGTCCGTGCGACATATGGTGATGATCGACGACAAGTGACTATGGTGTTTGAGCGGGCAAACAGGGAGTACAAGGAGGAGTAGGATCTCACCAGGGATGCAAGGGGAAGGTCAGTGAGCTCAGGAAAGGTTGGAGGCGACATCAACGACGTCTACCACACGACGAAGATGGCATGGATGGTGGCGTCGATTAGGGAATCTTGGCTTCAATTCATCTGCAGGGGAGATGCGGGCAATGAGGCGGAGGTCGTCGGCTTAACGATGGAGCTCGGTAAGGTCGGGAGGGGTAGGGAGAGCGGTTGCCAGAAAAATAAGAAGGATACAATATAAGAGAGAGAGGAGTGGGAAGTAGATGAGAAGGATGACAGGTGGGACCTAGGTCCATGTCATTGCTTAATTGTGGTAATTGTGGCCCATTATATTAGTTTTGCTGTTAAAACATAATTAGCCAGAAAGGTGACCTATTTGTAACAGCTCGCCCCAAAAGTGATATGTATCTGCAAAAATTTGCAAAACTGGCACTATCTTGTTACCATAGCCCTAATTGTGGAACTAAAATGTAATTTACTCAGGAGACCCCGTGAAATCTTGATACTCTTGGAACTAAGCAAACATTCACGTTCATGCAAAATCATACGAGATCAGTGAAACTGGCGGAATATTCTGCCCAATTCAAATAACTATAGACAACAAACATATTGAGAAGAGAACATCCATATATCTGTCCTTGTAACTTTTGGTACACAAACACCAAGAAAAAACAGTTGTTAATAAATGACATTGCGAGTTCTAGGCGATTTTGTACAGTACATTTCTAGATATATTACAATCCATATCGCTGAACTCACAAATGAACCTATTTTTATCCATTCGATCTCTACGTACGTGCACAATGCATGATATGCGATATATGCTATCAACCATTTTTCAAAATTTTGAGAAGTCAACTCGTATCTCTCAATCCCGAACCGTTCCCCTCCTCTCCCATGCACGCAAGGAGACTAGGGTTTGCCACCTCCCGTCGTCCCCGCCGCCGATCTGCCTCGTCTATGTGGCCATAGAGGCGGGGTAGATATAGGCCCCGCCGGTGGAAGGTCTCCATTTTTTCTGTTTTTCAGGTGGTGGTGGTGACGGTGTCTCTTCCAATAAGTTCTCCCCGGCTTCAGCCCGCCGAGAAGCTTGTGGGAGTGGTGTGGTTTTCTAGGGCTTCTCCTGGTTGTGGGAATCTACAGATCGTCATGGAGCTTCATTGGCAGTTCATCCTTCTTATTCGTCTCTGGGACAAATGTGGTCTTCTTGATCCATTCGGCGCTTTCCGTCTGCAACCAACCACATCAGGCCAGCTTAGGGAGGAGCGGTAGCGGCGGCACGCCATCGACACGGTCTAGAGGTTGAAGTCGAATGGTTTCTCAAGGATCTCGTTGTAATTTTCATTTTTCTTGTGATGCTTTGTACTATTCGATGTTTCTTTTAATACCAGGGTCCTATTCGCAAAAAAACTCTTATCTCTTAACACTTCTTTTAACTTTGGGTACCGAAATTGTAGATTTGGTTGCTTACCAAACTACAAAAGGTTCTGGCGTGTCCGGAGTAGTAGACCATGTTCTTTTCTTTTGTAGCAAATGACCTCGAAGGATGGTACTCCCTCCGTCCAAAAGAAGATGTTTGTCTAGCGAATCTAGACAAATCTCCGACATCGTTTTTTGGATGAAGGGAGTAGTACTCCCTCTGCTTCTTGATAGAGGAATCATAGTTTTTTGTGGAAAATTGTAAATATAGGGTGTAAAAGTATAAAATGTGAAGAAAAATTAAAAAATAAATAATTAAGAAAAACAAAATATTTGTGAAAAGACAGTAAGAACTTAAAAATGCAAAATAATTATAATGTTTTGGAAAACCATGTGATTTAACTAAAATTATAACCAAAATTCTTGCCTTTTTAACTTGGTATTTTTTTGATTCGTAGTTTTCTAGATGCCTTGTAGGATGTTTTTATTTCTTAAATGAGTTAGACTCACTTCTTAGACACGCGTACCCGAAGGTGTCGTATGTTAACCTAAGTTATACTCCCTCTGTTTCAAATTATAAGATATTTTAGTCTTTTTCTAAAACGCATGTATCTAGACGTCTTTATTATATAGGTTCGGACCAAAATAAGTGAACCTACACACTAAAAGATACTCCGTAAGGCTGCTAGGGCATGCATTTTTGCAGAGGCTGGATGTAGTTGGTATCTCTTAATATTAATATATGATTTTTATAAAAAAAAATCTGTTCCAAGAAATGCTAAAACATCTTATATTTTAAAACAGATAAAGTATATTTAATCTAGATGGAAGGTTAACTAGTTACCGAAGACGTGAAACGGTTCCTAGCATCAGGTCTCTGCCGAACTACGCAACTACACCGTGGTTTTTTCCACTCCCCCCGTCGCTCTAGCCCCTGCGTCGCCCAACCCAGGGGACAGGAGGGAAACCCCATCCACCACTAGCAGGGACCCCTCATCCCTCTCCCCCACAAAGAAGCCACCGGAGGGGCTGCCGGAAAAGCCGTGCTCGACCCAAGGAAGGTGGCGGCGGGGCGACTTCCTCATCTCCGAGCTCCTAGCAGCGTTCAGGGATGGTGGGCGCTCGACTCGGTGGTCGGCAGAGCACGACGTGTGGTGGTGGCAGTCGTTCCGTGCAATTTTGGCGGCCAAAGGCGATATCGGTGCAGCAGGCAGCGGTGGCGCCCCTTTTGCGTGGGTGTGGCAGTGGTGTTGCCTGGGCCTGATCTGGGCTTGGAGCGGGCAACGAGTGTGGTGTGGAGCCACGCCTCTATGAGGATGGTCGGAGAGATGTCTAGGCGGAAGGAGGTGATGGAGCTGCTTTGGTCGTGGTTCGCACCATCTCCATAGCTTGGTCCGGTGGTGCTGCGAGGATGCAACGCCCCGGGCGTGGACTAAGGCTTGGTGCGTGATCTATAGTGAAGAAGCCAGGGAGGCAACCTCTTATCAAAGGCTACTTTGGGAAGCCGTGGCGTAATTTTCACGGCTTGAGGTTTCATGTTTGCCATGTCTTACGGAGGAGCTCAGTGGTTGGAGGTAGAGCCTCACCGTCCGGCTTGTTATCCACCTCGCTTCGCGGGCGGGTTGATCTCTAGGCGAAAGCCTTGCACCGATTTGCGTCGGTTTCGACAGCGGTGGCGCTTACGGGGAGTGGTCCCAAGATCTTTGGGTGAAAACATAATATCCATCGAGAGCGAGCAAAGGTGAGAAATGTGTCATTGCCTTATTGGAGGAGTCGCCTTGGAGGCTCTTGGCCCCCTCGGTGTCGACTGGTTCGCGATAGCCGGTCAAGGAGATTCTATGGTAAGGGGAGGCAGATACCCGACTGTCGGTTGCATGTCAAGGCGGTGGCCTTGAATCTCTTTGCAGAGACGACGCTATGGGGCTTGGCCGTGGCATGACATGTGGCTTGGGTGGCGACTTGGAGATCTGTGTGGACAACGAGTTCATCAACCCGGCTAGTTCATCTTTAGGCAATGCGAAGGACGTCCTGGTTGTTGCGTTGGGCGGCAGCCCCGAAGCTAGAGGTGTGAGTTTGTTGTGTTTTTGATCATGGATATGTGAAGATATGCTTAAATAGAGGTCTCTCATAGTGGAGTGTGGGGGAGCAATTAGCAAGTCTTCACCAAGCTAACGCAATCAAGAAAGATGTTCTATCTTGAGGTGGAAAAGATCGTCATCATCAAGATCAAGTGGAATATGCGCAAGACAAAGGTATTATATTGATAGGGTTTCTTTCTTACTGGTCTTGTGTTGTTAGTTGGGGAGACCGATATATAGGATATGTAATCGTACTATCAAGAGGGGCTCTGAAGTTAGTAACTTGATCCTATCCTTTCTAGAGAGCTCAAACCTTTGCATACTGGGTATCATATTTCTTGGTTACTATTTAGTTCTTATACATGAGAGGATTTAGACCTTGTGTTCATATCCATGAAAATCTCAGGTTCCTCAAAAACGGATTGTATATGCATTCTCTATTGCGGTTTCGATGTTGGAATTTTACCGGTTTGTATTTTATAGATAGGTTAAACCTTTCATCATTTGTTTATATCCTTCCCTTCTGGACTATGATGGTTCCTCGCATAATGTTGTAGAGCTCGTTACTATCTTCGAAACGAGCCCAAGATCATCAAAATTAGAATCCGGATGCAAATGTTATGATCATTTTAGTCTTTTTGTTTCTGTCAGTTTTCAAAGGGACGGATTATCCAAACAGATATCAAATTACCCGGCCCAAATATTCGCCTGCTATACAGAGGAGCGCACCGTGAAATCCTGCCATATTTTGGCTGGGCGGAATTCTCGGCCCATGTGGGGGGGGGGGGGGGGATAATCCGGCCTCAGGGGTCCCAATGGTCATATTTCATTGGGGAGGCTATAAAAGTTCCCTTCTTCCTCCTTGAGCTGGTTGCTTGCATCCTCTCTCTCCTCCATGAGAATATCATTTTGCGACCCAGAAGTTGGGGTGTCCAGGCAACGCGGTACCCAAGTTCCCTGAAATCATCCGCGATGACTACAGTTGGTGTGCCAAATACTCAGAGGGTCTTTTTCGGCACGAATTCAACTTTACGTTTCAATACAAAAAATCAGGCTAATGGCCGTCAAGTTGGCCTCCCTGTTAGTTCTCGCCGTTATGTCACTCCTGTCGCTCACGTCGCTTAGGTGTCAATTAGGCTTGCAGCGTTGGTGCCTGCATCTATTACGCGTCTTCTTCATCCTCGGAGCGGCAATCTGTGGGGCATCACAGCCATGGCGTGGAGCTAGGACATGGACGAACCTGCTCGGCCCAGCTCTCCTCCCTAAAGGCTTGTAGCATTGGCGCCTGCATCCATTACGCGTCTTCTTCTCCGGAGCGGCAATCTGTGGTCGCGGCCATGGCGCAGAGCTGGGACGTGATGAAGCTGCTCGGCCCCGCTCTCCTCCCCATCCCGAGTCAGAGCTCGCCCTCACCGTGGACGCACCATGGCACGGTCGGGGACGAGAATTGGTTCCTGGTGAGATCTATCACCTTGTTGACCATGCTCGGTTTTGTTTTCCTCCTCTATAAGTGTTGTTGTATGTGATACGTCCATTTTGCATCACTATTCTATGTCTTAATTCACTATTATTCATTGATATATTTTGTATTGAGAGGTGATACTTATGTTATTTCATCTATTTTTGCATGGTTGACGACTTTTGGAGCATGGACCGCTGCAGTCAGGATTCTGATGGAAAATGTGCTGTTTGGAGGCAAAATTCACGAAGATCAGAAAATCCGGGAAAATATACGGAAAATTCTATTTTTCCAGAAGACTCAGGATGCCATAAGATGGAGTGGAGGTGGGCCACAGGGGGCCCACACCACCCCATGGCGCGGGCAGGCCCAGGCCGCGCCTGGAGGTGGTGTGGCCGCCCTGGCCCACTCCAGCCTTTCCTCTCTGGCGTATATCATCCCCATGAAACCCTAAGACTCAGGGAGCGACCATAGAAAGATTCCGCCGCCTCTGCGGGGCGGAAAACACCGAGAGAGAAAGATCTCTCAAGCAGACAGATTTCTGCCGGGGGAATTCCTTCCCAGAGAGGGAAGATCGTCGCCATCAACACCACCATCAAGTTGAACTTCATCGGGATCATCATCCTCATCATCACCACCATCATCACCATCAGCACCCTCATCACTATCTCCATATTGCTGTAACAATTGGTTGAATCTTGCTATAGTTCATAGGGGAAACTTTCCCGGTGTTGATTACTCTTTGTAGTTGATGCTATTGAGTGAACCATTGAATTATTGTTTATGTTCAGATTGTTATACATCATTATTCCATCTCTGATCATGATCCATATGATGTCTTGTGAGTAGTTCGTTTTGTTCTTGAGGACATGGGAGAAGTCTTGTTGTTAGTAGTGGAATTGCGTTGAGAAAGATTCAATAGGTTGTTATTTAAGTTGTGGTGTACTTCTTCTAGTGGTGTCATGTGAACGTCGACTACATGACACTTCACCTATATGGGCCTAGGGGAATGCATTGTGTATTTGGCTACTAATCGTAGGGGTTGCCGGAGTGACAGAAACCTGAACCCCCATTAGGAAACCATTGCACAAGGGACGTAAGGGTCTTAGAGTTTAAAGCTGTGGTTAGGTTTTACCTTAATTACTTACTTGTACTTACGGATGTTTGCAAGGGGTATAATCACAAGTATGTATTTAGTCTTGGATGGGGCGGTACATTAGCACAGGTTCACCCACACAACACTTAGCAAGCTAAAGAAGATTAATCGACTATATGAAGCGAAAGCACTTGACAGTCTTCCCATGTGTCCTCGAGAACGTTTGGTCATCTATAGAAATACAACCGGCTTGTCCTTTGCTGCATAAAGGATTGGGCCATGTCAACACCCGGATTTTTAATCCCAGATGCCCGTTATGCCATACCTCGCAATCCCAGGATTACCATTTTTGCGAGACATAACGGATTGGATATCACAGTACATCATCCATTACAAACCATACATGAGGTCTTACACAAATAAGGATCTCGTGATCCAGTCTTAATACAACAATTAGCGGAAATAAAAGGTGAGCGTAGCGGTGGGCTCCATCTTCAGGGGCACAGGCAATGCTGACGAAGGCAGATGGTCCTAGTTATCATAGCCGTCCTGTTGGCCATCATCTTGATAGTCTCCTTCATAGTCTGGCCATGATAACAGCCAGGGACAAAAGCCATGAGTACTCTTTAAGTACTTGCGAACTACCACTAACAAGTATTATAATTCTAAGTTAAAGTGCTAACTCTATGCTTAACTATAAAGTTAAGTTTGAAACCTAAGCTGAGTTCAGAAGCAAAGAGAGATAAGATAAAACTCTAGAATCACTTAAGTTGGGGAAACTATTGTCATAAACACTACCCTGTTGTGGTCAAATCAAGATTCATCATTCTTTCCAAAGTATTTAGAAAACATCTGACAATGAAACAGTATGGCCATTCCAACTGTCCATAACCGCGGACGCGGCTATTCGAATAGTTTGACACTCTGCAGAGGTGGTACACTTTCACCACAAGATTCGATACATCTGTCAGGGATAACCCTGAATCATCATACTTAGTATGCGGATAATCAAACATAACCTTCCCTTTACACACCCTAGTATAAGCACCTCTCCTATGAGCATGGCCTCCCAACCATGACCATCAGTCATCTTGGGCACTACATAGGTGGACAACATTGAGAGGTAGCCTCATCTCAAACCTCTCCCGTGAGGGAACTAATACTAATGCATATAAATTTCCAGCTAAGCCTTACCCAATTCAGGTAATGTGGTTGTACGGTAAATTTGGAATGGTAGCGCATCTGAATCCAACCATCAATTTTATAAAAGGGTTAAGGCTCATGCCTCAACATTTTCATGATCATCACCCATTTGTGTTTCTCAACACATGTCAAAACATCTCAATAGAATGACTCATCATTCTAAGGTTTTCATAATTCATTTTCACCAAGTATTCCCATCTAAAGTGACTCAAGTTTTTGGATCTACTCTAAACTACTAAGTTAAGAGTGTTCACTAAGGTGGTAAAGATGGGTTCAATCTCATGCCATGGAATGACATCAAAAGGGTTCTAAATAAGTCAAGTTTTATACTTTTTATGCTACCTTCAAAACAAGTAAAGGACTTTGTATAAACTAAGAGGGTAAAACTTGTAACTAAGACTTGGAGTACCAATAGTCAAAGGGGTGTGATCAAGGCATACTTAGGGCATCTTTGCTAAACAATCTAGTTTGGTCCTAGCTTGTTAAACACTAAACTTGCAAGTGCTAGCTTGCATTGTTAAAGGTGGCTTGCACTTAGATAGTGCTAGCTTTCTAATATTAGCTTGCCTTGGTTGGTGCAGTGGTTGAAGTTTTCTTATTCTTCTTCTTCTTGGTAGAAGTCCTCCTCCTCGAGAGCTTGGTCGGTACTATCGTCTATAAATACATAGGGAGTGCACAATCACCAAACAATACTTAACTAGGCTAAGTGGAATTCTAAAACACACCTTTGATGATCTATTATCATCACAACCATCACAAGTTTAATTCAATAGTTTCATCCTTTTTATTTTAGAAAAGTAATTTCTACTCATTGAAAAATTAACTAATATTTAATATTCACCACCAAAATATGGGATCATGTGGACACATGTCCTCACCACATATTCTAACATGTGGGAATGAAATTTAAAGGTTGGATCAACATTACTTTGGTTCAAGTTCATTAGTAAATGATTTAAAGTGACTAGAAATGCCTATATAGCATTGTTTTGGTACTAGTCCATAGTCACTGCATGTAAACCTTAATATTATTACATATTTGGATAGATATGGTGAAATGTGATTTTTGGGAGTTGGCATCAACTCCAAAGCTAACTTGGTTGATTTTCTAAAAATGTTGCAAGTTGCAAATGCTTCTATCTTCTTATTTTTATTAGGAGAGATCTATAACTCTAATTGAATTAAATCCAACGGGCTTGGATAGATTACTTCCATACCTTTCAGGCAAAATTAGTTTCATGCAATTTGGATTTGTAAAACTCACAGAATTAAATTTTGAATTAGTGGACAGAAACTAGATTTAACTAAAAAGAAAAATCCAGATTTGAATGTGTGGGCTAGCGCGGGAAAAAAATGGGCCGGCCCAGTGGCGCTCCGCGGCGCGGGGCTCAGCTGCCAGTGGTCCCACTTGTCAGTGGCACTTAACACGCGAAACGGTACGCGCGCTGTGGGCCGTAGGATTAGAAGCTATATCTACGGCTGAGGGTCGTCGTCGACGACGGACAGGTCGCCGGCGAGCTCGAACCCTAGCGGCTCGGTGGGGGTCTACTGGGGGCGTACCAGGGCTCCAGCGGGGTCGGCGAGGCGGGCAAACGACGTGGAAGATGACGGCGAGGCGAGGCGTGGTCGCGGTGGAGCTTGGGGTGGTCGCAATCAACGACGCCCTTCTCCTCCAGCTAGAGGCGTGCTCCGGCTCCAATTCTGGCAAGCTGCTGCTCCACTTGCTCCGGCTAGAGGTGGGTGAGGTTCAGAAAGGTGAGGGGAGTGGAATGGTGTGGAGTGGAGAGGCTGGGGAGGGCTCCTTTTATAAGCCCGACGGTGAGACCGAGCAGGATGGGCGGTCGATGGTGGTGACATGGCTACGGCGAGGTAGAGGCATGGCTAGGGGTGGCGATCGATGGGCGGTTCCCTGGCGGTGCTCTAGAACTTAAATGCGGCCGTAGGGGCGATGGCACGCGGTCGGGGCGAGGTGGCGCTCTGCACGGCAGAAGCGGCGGTGTCCACGGCGAGCAGTGGCCGTGAGGCGTTGGGCGGCGAAAAGGGATGTCTGGGGTGTTCTCCAGGTCGAGGCGGAGCGGTGGGCGCGGGCTGGTGCCAAGGCGCGGTCTATGCAAGCGGGGACACGGCGTGCTCTAGGGGCGGCGTCGGCATGCTCGACCAGCTCCGGGCGCGGCGGTTCCTGGCCGCTCTACCCTCTGTCTCTATCCTGGGGCTGGTTGGGCGGTGGAGGTGGACCACAAGCAAGTTGCTAGACATGAGGAGAGAGGCTGGAGAGGGCTGCTGCTGCGAGTGCACTGTCGGGCAGCGAGGTGGTGCTCGGCATGGCATGGCAGTGCAGCTAGGGGGTAGGGGAGATGCTGGTTAGGCTCTGGTTAGATCAAGAGGGGAAGAGGGGATTAAATGGGGATCAATTGGGGGCAAAACCCTGTAGTAAACAGTGAGCTAGGATTAGATGAGAGATTATGCATGCCAAGTGTTTGACTAAATGGCCGCATGAAAGAAAGTTTTGAATTTTGGTTTCAAATTTTTTGAGTGATCTCCACTAGTGATAGGTAGTCTCTGGTTGCAAGGGTTTTGAAAGTGGAGCTCAAAAAGATGGGTTTTGCAATAGGGGTGATCTATGCATATGCATTAGATTCAATTTTAAACTGTCATTTAAAATAGTTAACAGAATGTTTTTAGCAGTTCAAAAGGTGGGCCTTGGTACCTCATTATGTGTACTAGAAAGGGGTACAAATATCAAGAATTGTTTCTATTAAGTTTTGAGTACTAGAACTAGCCAAAGTAGGCATGAGAGTTAAATTTGCCAACATGACCATTCCTCCTTTTTAATTCTTTTTGATTTGATTGTCTTTAGGAAAAGCTTGGGAATGATGTAGATGATGTTTAAATCACCTAAGAAACAGTTTACAAGCATTGGATCACACAACCATGGCAATTCAAAACAACTCCTATTTTAAATGCACACATATATGAATGCTTTCATTTTAACTTTGAAAAAGTTTTTGTTAACCCCAAATTTGATTGATTTGATCTTGATAAGCTTGGATTGAAGTTTTGGGATGTTACAAACCTTCCCCCCATAAACAAAATCTCGTCCCGAGATTTACAAAGAAAACTAGGAACTAAAGAGATCTGGGAACTCTGTCCTAATGTAATCTTCTCGCTCCCAAGTGGCTTCCTCCTCGGTATGGTTGCTCCACTGAATCTTGAGAAACTTGATACTCCGGGTCCTGGTGGTTCTGTAGGCTTCTTCTAAGATACGGATGGGTACTTCTCGATACGTCAGGTCCTTGTTGATATCAATGGCTCGATGATCGATGTTCTTGAAATTTTTTGTCTTCTCGGGCACTTCTAGACATTTGCGAAGTAACGAGATATGGAACACATTGTGGATGGCTGACATCTCTTCAGGCAGTTCCAACTGATACGATACTTCTCCTAGACGGTTCAGAATCTTGAAAGGTTCAATATATCTGGGGGCTAACTTTCCCTTCAGACTAAAGCGTTGAGTTCCTTTCAAGGGTGAAACCTTGAGATATACAAAATCTCCGACATTGAAAGTCAGGTCTCTCCTTCTTTTGTCAGCATAGCTCTTCTGTCTGGATTGGGCGGTCTTGAGGTGCTCACGGACTTTGTGAACTTTCTCTTCTGCTTCTCGAAGAATGTCGGGTCCGAAGATGTGACTCTCTCCTACTTGTGACCAATTCAAAGGGGTACGACACTTTCTTCCGTATAGGAATTCAAATGGTGCCATCTGCAAACTAGCTTGATAACTGTTGTTATATGAGAATTCTGCGAAAGGCAGGCAGTCTTCCCATTTTGATCCATATTCCAACACACAAGCTCTAATCATATCTTCTAGGATTTGGTTGACTCTCTCAGTCTGTCCATCTATTTGCGGGTGATACGCGGTACTGAAGTTCAACTTGGTTCCTAAACCTTCTTGCACTTTCTGCCAAAATCCTGAGGTAAACTGGGTTCCTCGATCTGATACGATGGTCTTGGGGGTTCCATGTAGACTAACAATCCTAGCAATGTATAGCTCTGCTAACTTTGCACTCTGGTAAGTGGTCTTGACAGGTATAAAATGGGCTACCTTGGACAGTCTAACAATTATGACCCAGATTGAGTCATTTCCCCAACTAGAAGTAGGTAAACCGGTGATAAAGTCCATTCCGACAGAATCCCATTTCCATTCCGGAATCTGTAATGGCTGCAACAGTCCTGCAGGTCTCTGGTGTTCTGCCTTGACTCTTTGAAAGATGTCACATTTGGCGATGTAGCTTCCGATCTCTCTCTTCATCTTGTGCCACCAAAATTGCTCCTTCAAATCCTGATACATCTTTGTTCCTCCGGGGTGGATAGAATAAAGAGTATCATGGGCTTCCTTCATGATAACTTCCTTCAGCTCCGAATCTGTTGGCACACAGATACGTCCTTTGTACCACAGTACTCCTTCTTCGTCTTCGGTGAATCCAGGTACCTTTCCTGTACCAATACGACGTTTGATTCCATCGATACTTTCATTCCCCTTCTGGGCTTCCTTGATTTGGCTAATCAAAGTGGGTTGAAGTTCAATGCTATCTAAGAATCCTTGGCTAACTAATTCAGTCCTGAACTGCTCCAACTCCTCATACAAACTGGGTTGCTTCTCCTTGATCATGGTGTTAAGCTTACACGGCAATCTGCTAAGAGCATCCGCTACCACATTGGCCTTGCCGGGGTGATAGTGAATGTCAAGGTCATAATCCTTGATTAACTCTATCCATATTCTCTGCCTCATATTCAGCTCCTTCTACTTCAAGCTCTTATGATCTGAGTAAATCTCACAGCGATTACCCATCAAATAATGACGCCAGGTCTTCAGTGCTAGAACTACAGCTGCTAGCTCAAGATCATGGGTCGAATAGTTCTGCTCATGCTGCTTTAGTTGTCGAGACAGATACGCGATGACTTTGCCTTCTTGCATCAATACGTATCCTAGACCAATCTTTGATGCGTCACAATACACATCAAAGGGCTTCTTGATGTCCGGCATGACTAAAATTGGGGCTGATATCAATCTCTTCTTCAGCTCCTGGAAATTGGCTTCACATTTGTCTGTCCATTCAAACTTCTTGTCCTTCTTCAGCAATTGGGTCATTGGTCGGGCTATGCTCGAGAATCCTTCTACAAACTTGCGGTAATATCCTGCTAATCCGAGAAAAGAACGGACTTGGGTTTGAGTGGTTGGGGCTTTCCATTCCTCGACATCTTTGATCTTGGTGGGATCAACAGAGACTCCTCCGGCAGACACAATATGTCCTAGGAATCCTACTTCCTTCAGCCAAAACTCACATTTGCTGAACTTTGCATAAAACTGATGCTCTCTCAGGGTTTCTAGGATAACTCTCAGATGTTGCTCATGCTCTTCGTCTGACTTGGAGTAGATAAGGATGTCGTCGATAAACACAACTACAAACTTATCTAGGAAATTCATAAAGATCTTATTCATGAGATTCATGAAATAAGCATGGGCATTGGTTAATCCAAAATACATAACCGTATATTCGTATAAACCATAGCGAGTAGTAAAGGCGGTCTTCGGAATATCGGTTGCACGAATCTTAAGTTGGTGATAACCAGTCCTAAGATCAATCTTTGAGAATACCTAGGCTCTAGTCAACTGATCAAATAGATCCTCTATCTTTGGCAAAGGGTACTTGTTCTTGATGGTAACATCATTCAACTTTCGGTAATCTATGCACAGACGGTTGCCTCCATCCTTCTTGTCGACAAATAACACTGGTGATCTCCATGGCGATGCACTTGGTTGAATCAAGCCTTTCTCTAACATGGCATCCAACTGCTTCTTCAGTTCCACCAACTCTGAGGGGTTCATGCTATAGGGTCTCTAGGCTATAGGTCCGGTTCCGGGGATTAGTTCGATAATGAACTCAATATCCCTATCCAGGGACATACCTGGCAATTCTCTAACATGGGAATACGTCGGCTATTCACAGACTACTCTGACTTGGTCTATGGTGGGCAAGGCTACACTCTGGTTGCACTTGAATTGACGGGGTAAGGTTTCAGAGATATGCTCTACTGTGACTCCAGAACTACTGGTCATGGTGATGGCTTTCTTAGCACAGTCTATCAATCCTTTATGCCTTGACATCTAGTCCATACCTAGTACTACTTCCAATCCTTTGGTTCCAAGTACAATTAGGTTGGCATAAAAATCTATCCCATGTATTCGGATAGGTACAACTTTGCAAAAAAATTTAGCTTTGGTTGTTGAAGCGGGGATTTGAACTATCATGACATGCTTCAGGTTGGTTGGACGAATCTTACTAGTGCATGCAAATTCTTCGGTGAAAAATGAATGTGATGCTCCCGAATCAAACTATACTCTTGCCAAAACTGAGTTGACAGAAAACATACCCAGCACTACGTCTGGTGCTTCCTGGGCTTCTTCTGCATTCACGTGGAAGAGACGGCCGTTGCGGTTGTGAGGGTTCCCTGGGGCAAATCTCCTTCCTGGCTGAACACGGCGCTGCTGCTGAGCTGGGGCATTCACATTGGCATTGGCTGCAGTCTTCTTGGGACACTCATTGGAGTAGTGACCCTTCACTCCACACTCAAAACAAGTGATCTAGGACTTGTCCTTGACTGCGACAGGCAAAGCATTGCTGCCAGTTCTGGGTGCAGTGTTGCTGTTGTTGTTGTGGTTCTTGGGAGGTGCACGGTTGAAATTGTTGGCATTACCGGAGTTGTGATTGTTTCCTCCGGACTTCACATTGCTTCCGCTACGGTTGGGGTAGCTTGGGCGAGAATTTGAGGGTCGGTTGTTCCTTGGTGCATATCCTGGTGAAGGGTTGGGACAGTACTTCTGGTGACTGTTGGATCCAGACTGCTACATCATACGACGCTTGCGATTGTCGTTTGCCTGGTTAATCTTCCCTTCCATCTGGATGGCAGAGTCGACTAGCTCTTCGAGATCCTGGAAACGGATATTGACGAGGACAGTCTGCATCTCATCATGCAGTCCATTCAAGAATCTCTCCTTCTTCTTGGCCTCCATGTTGATCTCATCAGGTGCATATCTGGCAAGTGACAGGAATTTGTCACGGTACTCCACCACAGTCATTCTTCCTTGCTTCAATTCGCGGAACTCATCTCTCATCCGGTTGACTAGACCCTGCGGCACGTGGGTGCGGCTGAACTTGACTTTGAATGCTTCCCATGTCATCACTTGACCATGGTTCATATTGCGGATGCTATTCCACCAAGCTCTGGCATCTCCCGTCAGATAGTGGGTGGCAAAGAGAACTTTCTCATTGTCCTCAACTCCTGCAACTTCGAGGTTGTTTTCCATGGTCTGTAACCAGTCATCAGCATCTAGTGGGTTCTCAGATTGGTTGAAGATTGGGGGATTAGTGTTCTGAATTTTTTTGAGTTTGGATCCATGGTGGTCCTGATTTCCATGTCCTTGGTTGTTGAGAGCCATCTGGGCGATCTGTTGAAGTGTTGCTAAGTTGGCTTGGCGCTCTGCCCTGCTTGCTTCACGGTCTGCGATGAGATTCTGCAAGATCTGCAGCATTGGGTCCTACGATGAGCTGCTCCCTCCTTGGTTTCCACGAGTCATCTGAGGATTGAGATAGATACAGAGGTAAGAGGGAAATTCTAAGGTTCATGGATTTGGGGTTTTCAAAGCTAAAACTTTGAGTTAAACTCAGGTTTTTCAACTAACTTCATTTTCATTCATGCAAGCAAGCACACGATACAACACACACCACAACA
Organism: Avena eriantha; assembly: GCA_910589775.1. Classification (NCBI taxonomy): domain Eukaryota; kingdom Viridiplantae; phylum Streptophyta; class Magnoliopsida; order Poales; family Poaceae; genus Avena; species Avena eriantha. Next base: position 325,943,202 of record OU342743.1, read on the forward strand.
ATCAAAGGGAAAACAGATGGTTTGAAGAACCATTCTGCAAGCTACGATACAAGGAGATGATACATCTCAGGCTACGATAGTGCTCTAGTGCATCTACTCATCGTCGATGAAGTCGGAGTCCTCATCATCAGTGTAGAAGTCCACGGCATCCTCCTCCAGAAAGTCATCATCGTTGCTGAGGTAAGAATCCATGTCTCCCTGGATGTCTTCACCCTCATCTTCTTCTTCTTTTGCTGCAAGCTGAGCTTCCTGCTCCTTGACGGTCTTCTCGAGGTCGGCCACGTTCTTGCGAAGACGGGCGATGGTGCGATCCTTCTTGGCACGCTGGCAGCAAAGAGACTGATGGTCTTGGACAAGGAGTGCGAAAGTCTGGGCCTTCTAGTCGGCAATGGCACGGTTCTGGTTGGCTAACTCTCTGGCATTGTCCAGTTCCTGCTGTCTGTCGTGAAGCAAGAAGTCAAGGTTCTCCACTTGACGCCTCAACTCGGGGTGGCCTGGCATTTCCATTGGCAGTCCCATGAAGTCACGTCTTGCATAGTGAGCAAAACGGGTTCCTTGGGTCTTGTTGACGCTGAGGGCACATAGACGTGCGAGAGCTTCATGCATTGCCCTGGCTAATCCATCTAGCCAGTTGTTCTCTCTCACGGAGAACTGAATTCTTCCAGAAGTTGGTGCTTCAATGCTTCCGCTAAGATCTACGGTGACTAGCCATTGTAGGTCTCCTCCTGGGGGTCCTGGAAGTTGAGCTCCAAGAAACTCCGGGTGTGGGCGTCCCAGTAACTCCGACAGTGAATCCAGATCCCTCTCGAAGATCAGCTGACCTCCGTTTACCAACTGGTAAAATTTGTTGAACTGAGTCTCCATCTACAAGAATTAAGGATGAGGAAGTTAGAGAAGTGATCAAGTGTGTCTAATTTTTAGTAGTAGTATAAGAGTTTTGAGGAACATGAATTTTTGAGAAGGAAGAACTCCCAAGGGTAAGAGAGGAGATAGTTTTTCATAAATACTCACTTTGGTTTTGAAACTAAGTTTTTGTTTGACGTCCATTCTAACTAGGGTCTCCTATGGTCAGGATAGCTCTGATACCAACTTGTCAACACCTGGATTTTTAATCCCAGATGCCCTTTATGCCATACCTCGCAATCCCATGATTACCATTTTTGCACGACATAACGGATTGGATATCACAGTACATCATCCATTACAAACCATACATAAGGTCTTACACAAATAAGGATCTCATGATCCAGTCTTAATACAACAATCAGCGGAAATAAAAGGTGAGCGTAGCGGTGGGGTCCATCTTCAGGGGCACAGGCAATGCTGACGAAGGCAGATGGTCCTAGTTATCATAGTCGTCCTGTTGGCCATCATCTTGATAGTCTCCTTCATAGTCTGGCCATGATAATTGTTAGGGACAAAAGCCATGAGTACTCTTTAAGTACTCGCAAACTACCACTAACAAGTATTATAATTCTAAGTTAAAGTGCTAACTCTATGCTTAACTATAGAGTTAAGTTTGAAACCTAAGCTGAGTTCAGAAGCAAAGAAAGATAAGATAAAACTCTAGAATCACTTAAGTTGGGGAAACTATTGTCATAAACACAACCCTGTTGTGGTCAAATGAAGATTCATCATTCTTTCCAAAGTATTTAGAAAACATCTGACAACGAAACAGTATGGCCATTCCAACTGTCCATAACCGCGGACGCGGCTATTTGAATAGTTTGACACTCTGCAGAGGTGGTACACTTTCACCACAAGATTCGATACATCTGTCAGGGATAACCCTGAATCATCATACTTAGTATGCAGATAATCAAACATAACCTTCCCTTTACACACCCTAGTATAAGCACCTCTCCTATGAGCATGGCCTCCCAACCATGACCATCAGTCATCTTGGGCACTGCATAGGTGGACAACATTGAGAGGTAGCCTCATCTCAAACCTCTCCCGTGAGGGAACTAATACTAATGCATATAAATTTCCAGCTAAGCCTTACCCAATTCAGGTAATGTGGTTGTACGGTAAATTTGGAATGGTATCGCATCCGAATCCAACCATCAATTTTATAAAAGGGTTAAGGCTCATGCCTCAACATTTTCATCATCATCACCCATTTGTGTTTCTCAACACATGTCAAAACATCTCAATAGAATGACTCATCATTCTAAGGTTTTCATAATTCATTTTCACCAAGTATTCCCATCTAAAGTGGCTCAAGTTTTTGGATCTACTCTAAACTACTAAGTTAAGAGTGTTCACTAAGGTGGTAAAGATGGGTTCAATCTCATCCATGGAATGACATCAAAAGGGTTCTAAATAAGTCAAGTTTTATACTTTTTATGCTACCTTCAAAACAAGTAAAGGACTTTGTATAAACTAAGAGGGTAAAACTTGTAACTAAGACTTGGAGTACCAATAGTCAAAGGGGTGTGATCAAGGCATACTTAGGGCATCTTTGCTAAACAATCTAGTTTGGTCCTAGCTTGTTAAACACTAAACTTGCAAGTGCTAGCTTGCATTGTTAAAGGTGGCTTGCACTTAGATAGTGCTAGCTTGCTAATAGTAGCTTGCCTTGGTTGGTGAAGTGGTTGAAGTTTTCTTATTCTTCTTCTTCTTGGTATAACTTCTCCTCCTCGAGAGCTTGGTCAGTACTATCGTCTATAAATACATAGGGAGTGCACAATCACCAAACAATACTTAACTAGGCTAAGTGGCATTCTAAAACACACCTTTGATGATCTATTATCATCACAACCATCACAAGTTTAATTCAATAGTTTCATCCTTTTTATTTTAGAAAAGTAATTTCTACTCATTGAAAAATTAACTAATATTTAATATTCACCACCAAAATATGGGATCATGTGGACACATGTCCTCACCACATATTCTAACATGTGGGAATGAAATTTAAAGGTTGGATCAACATTACTTTGGTTCAAGTTCATTAGTAAATGATTTAAAGTGACTAGAAATGCCTATATAGCATTGTTTTGGTACTAGTCCATAGTCACTGCATGTAAACCTTAATATTATTACATATTTGGATAGATATGGTGAAATGTGATTTTGGAGAGTTGGAATAAACTCAAAAGCTAACTTGGTTGATTTTCTAAAAATGTTGCAAGTTGCAAATGCTTATGTCTTATTATTTTTATTAGGAGAGATCTATAACTCTAATTGAATTAAATCCAACGGGCTTGGATAGATTACTTCCATACCTTTCAGGAAAAATTAGTTTCATGCAATTTGGATTTGTCAAACTCACAGAATTAAATTTTGAATTAGTGGACAGAAACTTGATTTAACTAAAAAGAAAAATGTAGATTGGAATGTGTGGGCTAGCGCGGGAAAAAAAATGGGCCGGCCCAGTGGCGCTCCGCGGCGCGGGGCTCAGCTGACAGGGGGGTCCCGCTTGTCAGTGGCACTTAAAACGCAAAACGGTACGCGCGCTGTGGGCCGTAGGATTAGAAGCTAGATCTACGGCTGAGGGTCGTCATCAACGACGAACAGGTCGCCAGCGAGCTCAAACCCTAGCGGCTCTGTGGGGGTCTACTAGGGGCGTACTAGGGCTCCAGCGGGGTCGGCGAGGCAGGCAAATGACGTGGAAGACGACGGCGAGGCGAGGCATGGTCGCGGCGGAGCTTGGGGTGGTCGCAATCAACGACGCCCTTCTCCTCTAGAGGCGGCGACTCCGGCTCCAATTCCGGCAAGCTGCTGCTCCACTTGCTTCAGCTAGAGGTGGGTGAGGTTCAGAGAGGTGAGGAGAGTGGAATGGTGTGGAGTGGAGAGGCTGGGGAGGGCTCCTTTTATAGGCCCGACGGTGAGACCGAGCAGGATGGGCGGTCGACGGTGGCGACATGGCTACGGCGAGGTAGAGGCATGGCTGGGGATGGCGATCGACGGGCGGTTCCCTGGTGGTGCTCTAGAACTTAAATGCGGCCATAGGGGCGGTGGCATGCGGTCGGGGCGAGGTGGCGCTCTGCGCGGCAGAAGCGGCGGTGTCCACGGCGAGCGGCGGCTATGAGGCGTTGGGCGGCGAACGGGGATGTCTAGGGTGTTCTCCAGGTCGAGGCGGAGCGGTGGGCGCGGGCTGGTGCCAAGGGACGGTCTGTGCGAGCGGGGACAGGGCATGCCCGGGGGGCGGCGTCGGCATGCTCGACCAGCTCCGGGCGCGGCGGTTCCTGACCACTCTGCCCTCTGTCTCTGTCCTGGGGCTGGTTGGGCGGTGGAGGTGGACCACAAGCAAGTTGCTAGACATGAGGAGAGAGGCTGGAGAGGGCTGCTGCTGCGAGTGCACTTTCGGGCAGCGAGGTGGTGCTCGGCATGGCATGGCAGTGCAGCTAGGGGGTAGGGGAGATGCTGGTTAGGCTCTAGTTAGATCAAGAGGGGAAGAGGGGATTAAATGGGGATCAATTGGGGGCAAAACCCTGTAGTAAACAGTGAGCTAGGATTAGAGGAGAGATTATGCATGCCAAGTGTTTGACTAAATGGCCGCATGAAAGAAAGTTTTGAATTTTGGTTTCAAATTTTTTGAGTGATCTCCACTAGTGATAGGTAGTCTCTGGTTGCAATGGTTTTGAAAGTGGAGCTCAAAAAGATGGGTTTTGCAATAGGGGTGATCTATGCATATGCATTAGATTCAATTTTAAACTGTCATTTAAAATAGTTAACAGAATGTTTTTAGCAGATCAAAAGGTGGGCCTTGGTACCTCATTATGTGTACTAGCAAGGGGTACAAAGATCAAGAATTGTTTCTGTTAAGTTTTGAGTACTAGAACTAGCCAAAGTAGGCATGAGAGTTAAATTTGCCAACATGACCATTCCTCCTTTTTAATTCTTTTTGATTTGATTTTCTTTAGGAAAAGCTTGGGAATGATGTAGATGATGTTTAAATCACCTAAGAAACATTTTACAAACATTGGATCACACAACCATGGAAATTCAAAACAACTCCTATTTTAAATGCACACATATATGAATGCTTTCATTTTAACTTTGAAAAAGTTTTTGTTAACCCCAAATTTGATTGATTTGATCTTGATAAGCTTGGATTGAAGTTTTGGGATGTTACAGGCCACTTGCTGCATTCATTCTTATTGTCTTTCATTTACTCGTACTTTGTTTACTTGCTTTATCGAAAACCCCTAAAAATCCGTTTGCTAAGTATTTGCAGAGAATTCCTGATCCTTACCACTAGCCAGCACCTTCTGCTCCTCGTTGGGTTCGACACTCTTACTTATCGAAAATACTACGATACACCCCCTATACTTGTGGGTCATCAAGACTATTTTCTAGAACCGTTGCCGAGGAGTGAAGCGCTATTGGAGAGTGGAACTGGTAAATGAAACTTCTACTGTGAGTATTGTTTACTTCTGCTAGTTGCTTTATTTTCGTTATGGATAATTCACTTAGTTTCTTATTTGGTAATGCTACTACGACTGCTAAGGTAGTAGATAAGCCACCACCTGCTAAGAAAGATGTTTTCAAAATACCTACAAGAATTATTGATCGTGTTATGGATAACTACTATGTTGGGGATGGAACTGTCCATCCCGGTGATCATTTACTATTTATACACGAATTATGCAGGTTGTTCAAGTGTGCAGGTATTACTACAGATCAAGTTAAGAAGAAGTTATTCTCATTATCACTGAAAGGAAGAGCTGAGAAATGGTATAAGCTGCTGAAGAATGGTCAAGCTCTGGAATGGGAGGAAATAGTGCCTCTCTTTTATTCAAAGTTTTATCCTCCTAGTGAGATTCATAAAGATCGGAATCAAATATACAACTTTCGGCCTCTTGATGGAGAGAGTACAGCTCAAGCTTTTGGGAGATTGAAGTTACTAATGCTCAAATGTCCCATTCATGAGCTCCCCAGCAATATTATTATCAACAACTTTTATGCAAGGCTCCCTCTACATGACAAGGATTTATTGGATGCTTCTTGTGCTGGATCATTCACTCACATCGAAGAAGAAGCTAAATGGGACCTTCTAGACCGTATTCGAGACAATGCTGAAGCTTGGGAGAATGACAAAGGTAGAAAGTCAGGTATAAATTATGATTATGATTGCATTGAATCTTTTATGGGAACTGATGACTTTCAAAATATTAAAAATGCTTATGGTCTAGACTCTCAAGCTATTGCTTCTTATTTTAAGGCTTTTGCTTCCTACATTGAAGTGCCTAAAAAGAAGTGGAATAAGTATCATGAACCTTATAAAGATGTTGCTAAGAGTATTCCTTCAAGAAATACTGAAGTTTATACTGCTAATCATGTTTTACCTGAACCTTATATTGAGAAAATGCCTTTCCCAGTTAAGGTAAAGGAACATTGTATGATGGCTAGTATGGTAGATGAAAGTATGAATAAAGTTGTTGAACCTGATAAACAAATGGTTGATGAACCTATAATAGCAAATGTGAAAGCCTTTATCACTAAGTATGAAAAATAGGGACACCCTATCCTTTGTAAGGATACCTCTAATATTGTTTCACAAAGTAGTGTTATGAGAGCTAGTATCCCTGTGTTTTCTATTAGAATAAGTGATCATTGCTATGATGGTCCTTGTGATAGCTATATTGTTAAGTTTATGCATGATACTGAAAGTTACTATGAGAGAGGGAAAAGTGTTCTTATGGATCTCAATAATATCAAGTTTCCTCGTTTTATGCTGAAAGTTTCTATGCTGCACTTCTTTTGCCTTCTTATGCAAGTTGCCTTTGGTTTCAATAACTTGTTTGTTTACAAAATCCCCTTGCATAGGAAGTGGGTTAGACTTAAATGTGTGTGTGTTTTTTCTTGTTAATGCTCTCTTTCACTTCAATTCATATCCCTATGAGAGCTTCTTCAAAATTATCATGCCCATCTTAATGGCTATAAAGAAAGAGTTTTATGGGAGACAACCCAATTTGTTTTTTCTTTCAGTTTGTTTTTGTTTCTTCGAGTCTTGGAAGTTATTACTTCGGTAATAACCGCTCCTTATCCGTTTTGTTTGGTTTTTGTGTCAAGATCAGCTTCTAATGAGAGAGAAGTAAGATTTGGGGAAATTGCTGTCCCGAAACAGATTTTTGTGCTTCACCGTAAAAATTTGTGAGAGATCTCTGTATGTCGATTGAGCTGTAATTTTTTGTGCTTCTGCCCCAGGTTGTTATTTAACTTTCATTAGTTTTGCACTTTTTGATTTGAGCAACAGAAGGTTTTCGATAAATATTGATCTTTACCTGCTGGTCTGTTTTGACAGATTTTGCCACTCTTGCATTTGCTTCTTTATTCGATTTCCTTTTTGAATTCTTTTTGGGTTTTCGGAAGGAGTTGCTACAGTAGCTTTTGCATTGATGGTTTTCAGTTGAAGTTGGACTCAAAAGGTTTTATCACTTCACTTATACTAATGTTGCTAATAAGAACTATGTGAAGTTTTGTGTGAAAGAAATTTCCAGGAAGTGGAGATAATGGTGTAATAAGAAAGAGAAAGGTTTTATGACTCAAGTAATAAGTATATGAAGATGAAGATATTGATGTCATTCAAGAGATGACTCCGGAAGGATCCATTAAATACCAAATTCAGATACCTGCAGAGTCCGTTTCCAACTAGGTAACAGTTCTGGTAAGAAAAGTTCCGCGAAAATAGAATCCAACTATATTTTTGTAGTTTTCAGTCAATAAGGAAAGCTACGAAGCGAAAAAGAGACAGAAACAGAGCCAGGGTAGCCCACACCACCCCATGGCATGGGTCCACCCCTGGCCGCGCCACCAAGTGGTGAGGCCACCTAGGACTCCGCCCCCGACTCGTTTTCTCCCAATACATTCCTTTTGATATGAAACTTTGTAATATATAACCCCTCGGATCCCCCAAGGTCCGTATATCGTGTTTTCGTCGTGTTTTTGTTTCGATCTGTTTCTGCCAGGACATACTCTTTGAAGGTTTAGAAGCACAATGGTGTCCGCCAAGGATAAAGGGAAGGAACCTATGGAGGAAGACCTCCAAGACCCCGGGAAGGAGAAGGAGATCAAGAGTGAAGGTGAAGAGGAGGCAAAGCACACCGGCACTACCGTTGCAAGCATTGGAGTGGTGGTGAACCCTTCCAGGATCAGAAGGACTGCACGGATGTCAACTGGAGGGAAGCTTCTGCGTCACTGCTTGGCACCAAGGACGCCTTCTCCGAACACCAAGAGTACCTTCCATACCTTTACCCATAACCATGCAGGAAAAGAAGACTTCAAGGAGGAAGAGTAGGTAAAGAATAGCAAGAGCTAGAATTCTCAACACGACATGATCATGAGCCGCATTGAGCAAAACTCACAGCTGATTCGTAATCTCACCTTCGAGATTGAGGACTTGGGGAAACTTATCAAAGAGCTCATCAAGAGGATACCACCACCACCTAAGGAGTAATTCGTCATCAGGTTTGGCATCCCCTTGGTTTGTTCCAAGCTTGGGGGAGTGTCGCGGTATCACATCACTATCTTCTATCTTTTTACCTTATTAGTAGAGTCATATCATGAATAGAGGAGTTATTTTTTAGTATGGTTTGCATTATGGAAGTGTCCCCTCTCTCGTTAGATTTGTATCCCTTGGTGTGAGTTGCCGTTATGGAATATTAATGAGAAGTTCTATCATTCACTCTTTTGTGTAGCTTATGTTAGTTTTCAATTCGTGGTTATATGATTGATCTTGTTGTTAGTATTGGTATCGCTTTGGGATCATTGAGTTAATTTAGTTGGTTTTGGCAAACCTGGCTCGGTCAGTAGCAACACCTTTTTGAGAGTTGAAAAGAAAAGATAGAAGTACTCTAGAGAAAAAAAATTCATCATCTTTCTTTCTTGATTTGCTCATAAGTCTAGTATTCTCTAGTTAAGATCTTTTGTGCTTCCAAGGAAGATTGCATGTTTGTTTTTATCACTTGTATGTTTGGTTGTTTCCTTCAACTCTTATACTTGCTACCCAGCCTTGCTAGCCAAAAACCTATACTGAGAGGGTATTCTTATCGTGCATCCACTTCCTTTAAACCAAAACCTTTGCCACTTGTGTCCACCATACCTACCTAGTAGCATTATTGCTATTCCAAGAAAATTCTTGTTTTGTCTACCTTCCAAATTAAACTTGTTATGTGAAAAATTAGTGATTAAAGCTCTCACGAACTTGAAGGCACACTTTATTTTCCGCACTTGATAAATCTGAACCATTGTGAACTCTCCATGAAAGTTATATGCTTGCAAATTATAGGCTGGGGATTAGCAGAACCGTGCTGTCACAGGGAACACTTTCAACACTTGTGAATATATACCTAGTTGATACCTTGCTCTTTTGTTTGCGGATGTCGTCGGTGTGAAACAAAAGGGGAGCTTGTAAGTCCATGGAGTTATGTATGTGTGTTAGAGAAACGCCTGGGCCGCTGGTCTAATCCATGCTGACATGGTGGAAACCTGCAGCATAACCATAATGATATCTATGAAGCATTCTTCTTATAAAAAAGAGAGAGATAGCTATTGAGAAAAAAAAAGATACTATGAAAAGAGGAAAGAGAGAAAAAAAGCACCATTTTTCCATGGTAAATAAGAAGATTGCTGAGATACTCATTGTCTGCTTGCTTTGTCATTTTGATATGGGGATTCTTCCGTATCATCGGGCAAGGGGTACCCCGTTGGCGGTTCTCAATGATACACACATACTTACGATGACAAGAACTTACCAGTAACTAAAGTTGAGTAGCATGAGGAGCGGCCCTCGTACTCAAGGGACTTGGGATTTTCAGTCTATAGTCTGTCAAGAATATAACTCAGATTGGACCTCACTTTCACCGTAATCACCTAAAGATGCCTATGATAGGGGCAATGAGAGCTAAAAGCTAGTAAGTATCATAATTTTTGAAAGCTCTTTATGAGACTTGCAATCCCTGCTTCCCTCTTTGAAGGGCCTTTCTTTTACTTTATAGTTGAGTCAGTAAACCTACTCCCTTCTATCTCAGCAAGTATTTTGAGTTGATGTGTTTCATTCATTCATATGATGATTTATGCATTCATGTTTCTTATGTTCATTTTTTGCACATTGCTCTTATCTTGATGTTTACTACTTTGAAAGCTTTCTTTGAAAAACCAGCTATTTGTGAACTCCAGCAAATTATCAACTATTCTTCGACCAAGAGCCTAGTTTGCCATTACCAATTCTGATTTACTCTATGTATCTTTATTGTGTTTCCTTTACTCATTGTAAGATTGAGTTATATAATAGTGAGTTGTCTTCTATTATGATCTATGTATTTGATGAATGTGATGCTTCTTGTCCGTATTCTTTTATCGAATCTTCACTCCATAAACCTGAGGTCATGTTTATTGAGCTCAGTTTCGCTTGGGGACAAGCGAAGTCTAAGATTGGGGGGAGTTGATACGTCCATTTTGCATCACTATTCTATGTCTTAATTCACTATTATTCATTGATATATTTCGTATTGAGAGGTGATACTTATGTTATTTCATCTATTTTTGCATGGTTGATGACTTTTGGAGCATGGACCGCTGCAGTCAGGATTCTGATGGAAAAGGTGCTGTTTGGAGGCAAAATTCATGAAGATCAGAAAATCCGGGAAAATATACGGAAAATTCTATTTTTCCAGAAGACTCAGGATGCCAGAAGATGGGGTGGAGGTGGGCCACATGGGGCCCACACCACCCCATGGCGCGGGCAGGCCCATGCCGCGCCTGGAGGTGGTGTGGCCACCCTGGCCCACTCCAGCCTCTCCTCTCTGGCGTATATCATCCCCACGAAACCCTAAGACTCAGGGAGCGACTACAGAAAGATTCTGCCGCCTCTGCGGGGCAGAAAACACCGAGAGAGAAAGATCTCTCCGGCAGACAGATTTCTACCAGGGGAATTCCTTCCTGGAGAGGGAAGATCGTCGCCATGAACACCACCATCAAGTTGGACTTCATCAGGATCATCATCCTCATCATCACCACCATCATCACCATCAGCACCCTCATCACCATCTCCATATTGCTGTAACAATTGGTAAAATCTTGCTATAGTTCATAGGGGAAACTTTCCCGGTGTTGATTGCTCTTTGTAGTTGATGCTATTGAGTGAACCATTGAATTATTGTTTATGTTCAGATTGTTATACATCATTATTCCATCTCTGATCATGATCCATATGATGTCTTGTGAGTAGTTCGTTTTGTTCCTGAGGACATGGGAGAAGTCTTGTTGTTAGTAGTGGAATTGCGTTGAGAAAGATTCAATAGATTGTTATTTAAGTTGTGGTGTACTTCTTCTAGTGGTGTCATGTGAACGTCGACTACATGACACTTCACCTATATGGGCCTAGGGGAATGCATTGTGTATTTGGCTACTAATCTTAGGGGTTGCCGGAGTGACAGAAACCTGAACCCCCGTTAGGAAACCATTGCACAAGGGACATAAGGGTCTTAGAGTTTAAAGCCGTGGTTAGGTTTTACCTTAATTACTTTCTTGTACTTACGGATGTTTGCAAGGGGTATAATCACAAGTATGTATTTAGTCTTGGATGGGACGGTACATTAGCATAGGTTCACCCACACAACACTTAGCAAGCTAAAGAAGATTAATCGACTATATGAAGCGACAGCACTTGACAGTCTTCCCATGTGTCCTCGAGAACGTTTGGTCATCTATAGAAATACAACCGGCTTGTCCTTTGCTGCATAAAGGATTGGGCCACTTGCGGCTTTCATTCTTACTGTCTTTCATTTACTCGTACTTTGTTTACTTGCTTTATCGAAAACCCCTAGAAATCCGTTTGCTAAGTATTTGCAGAGAATTCCTGATCCTTACCACTAGCCAGCACCTTCTGCTCCTCATTGGGTTCGACACTCTTACTTATCGAAAATACTACGATACACCCCCTATACTTGTGGGTCATCAGTATGTTAAACTAGCAAATCTCTTTTGTTCAAATCTCTTGGGCTATACCAACTTCATTGTGTTTAATTATGAAAGACAAAATATAAATGATTTCTCTCAATTTCTCGCATAGAAAAATGCACATCTAATTTCATATTCTCGTAGGAACTGGCCCCACTTATTGAACCGGCGGCACTGCCACGATCTCCACGTAACCACGGTGAGTTCTTGAACCGAAAGTTGCAGTTACCTATGAAAAACTGAAGAAATTGAAGCGACTCGATCACGACCACTGGGAGTGGAAGCCGATGAGCCAGGTGCGCCTCGAGTATGCAGCCAAAGACGCCTACATGGCGTACGAGTTGTATAGTAAGCTCATTACCATGAAAGATGGGATGGTTAAGGCGGGGTTTTTCGCGAGAGAGCTATGCCCTGGTTGCAAGCTAGCCCAGGAGAAGAATCGCGAGGAGGACAGAAAGCGGTTTCAGGATGAGCAGGGATCTTGGCACGATGGCGACATCAAGCGGTTGAAGGGGAAGAAAGTCAAGGACGACAACAAGTGGTGATGCTACATTATGTGTTTGAATTAGATTTTAGTTTCTAGTTTATTATGTGTGTGATAAATTTAGTTACTTCGATACAAAATTTCGACCAATTTAACTTGTTGATGTATTTCTTGACAATTATAATATAATCGAGCACTAGAAATATTTTGTAGTGTGCATGAGCATGATCAGTAAATATAATTGAACACTAGAAACTTTAAGGCACTCCATATGAAGGAGTAGATTAATATAGAAGGTTCACTAGAGACACCACGGATATATTGTCTTACATGCCACACACATGTAATAATTAACTAGAACAAAATAAAAGCAGGGGCTGCAGTAGGAGGCCGGGACACGGAGACGCCTAGCAGGGCAGGGGTTTATCAGTAGGAGGCAGCGAGAGCCTAGTCGATGGGATATAGGCCAGTCCTGACATACTCCCCAAGGAATTTGCCGTAGGCTGCGTGCTGTGCCAAGGTAATCGGCCTATGGCTTCTGCCTCCGCCTCTGCCAACGCCCTCCGCGTGCTGGATCATGCAGTTGAGGTCCACGTTGATTGCTCTACCACAGAATGGGCAGAACAGTCCCCCCTACGGTGGAAACAGATTAGCCCATACCTTAACCGCCTCAGCACGTAGCGGCTCTTGTTGTCCCTGGATATCTTGCTATCGTCCACTTCATCATCATCCTTGATTTTTAAGAACATAACTTAGAACTCATACATATGATTGAATTGTATTACAACTCAAGAATTGATAACATGTATATGTAAGACAATATATCCGTGGATATCAAAGATAAAGCATCTCAGCAATAGTTTGATCGGTTCATATATCATTTCATCTCAACACAATGACAAATAATTGCATCAGAGTGAATGTAGGATAAATTTAGGGGCCTCATAAGTTTCTTCAGGGATGGAGTCCGCGAACCAAGTAACAATTGCACAACATGTAATGTTGTTGTACATCACCCCATGTTCACTAACTCATCCCTGAAAAAATATGACACCAATGTGTTTGCCTCTCTTTTGGGAAAAATTTGCATCATTGGCCACAATAAGAAATTGAAATGTAATCGTACAAAACATTATTTAGGGATATACATAGTCAGGTACAAAAACAAGCCTAAATATTGTAATTATAAATAAAAAACCAAACAATTAATCTTCAGGTGCATGTTAAAAATACTTATGATCAAAACCATTCATATACATATGCATCATACCAATCATTAAAAGATCAGAAACAATTCAAGGATCATATACGTAGTTCCATATGAGAATAAATCTAGGGCCTCATAATTTGTTTCAGAGATGGAGTTGGCGAACCAAAGTACCAACAACACAACCTATATTATTTGTGTGTATTACTGCCTCAGGTTCACCAACCCATTCCTAAAACACGACACCATCATATGTGTCTCCCCTTGAACTCTTTTGGGGCAAATTTCAATCATCGGCCTCGGTGACAAACTAAAATGTAATTCTTATACACTGAATGCACGGAATAGGTAATTCGAATATCATAGTTCTATGAATGTAGAATAAAGATTAAGGCCTCATAAGTTTCTACAGGGATGACGTAAGTGAACCAAGTAACAATTGCACAGCCTATATTGTTCTTGTACATCGCCCCAGGTTCACTAACTCGTCCCTGAAAAAATCTGACACCAATGTGTCTGCCTCTCTTTTGGGGCAAATTTGAATCATTAGCCACAACACGAAATTGAAATTTAATCGTACAAAATATTATTCAGGGATATACATAGTCAGGTACAAAAAAAAGCCTAAATATTGTAATTATAAATAAAAAAACAAACAATTAATCTTCAGGTACATGTTAAAAATACTTATGATCAAAACCATTCATATTCATATGCATCATACCAATCATTAAAAGATCAGAAACAATTCAAGGATCATATATGTAGTTCCATATGAGAATAAATCAAGGGCATCATAATTTGTTTCAGAGATGGAGTTGGAGAACCAAAGTACCAACAACACAACCTATATTTTGTGTGTGCATTGTTTCCTCAGGTTCACCAACCCATCCCTAAAACACGACACCATCATACGTGTCTCCCCTTGAACTCTTTTGGGGCAAATTTTAATCATCGGCCTCGGTGACAAACTAAAATGTAATTCTTATACACTATGAATGCATGAAATAGTAATTCGAATAGCATAGTTCTATGAATGTAGAATAAAGATTGCGGCCTCATAAGTTTCTTCAGGGATGGAGTCAGTGAACCAAGTAACAATTGCACAACCTGTAATGTTGTTGTACATCGCCCCAGGTTCACTAACTCATCCCTGAAAAAATCTGACACCAATGTGTCTGCCTCTCTTTTGGGACAAATTTGAATCATTGGCCACAATAAGAAATGGAAATGTAATTGTACAAAACAATATTCAGGGATATACATAGTCAGGTACAAAAACAAGCCTAAATATTGTAATTATAAATAAAAAATCAAATAATTAATCTTCAGGTACATGTTAAAAATACTTATGATCAAAACCATTCATATACATATGCATCATACAATCATTAAAAGATCAGAAACAATTCAAGGATCATATATGTAGTTCCATATGAGAATAAATCAAGGGCCTCATAATTTGTTTCATAGATGGAGTTGGAGAACCAAAGTACCAACATCACAACCTATATTGTTTATGTGCATTGCTGCCTCAGGTTCACCAACCCATCCCTAAAACACGACACCATCATACGTGTCTCCCCTTGAACTCTTTTGGGGCAAATTTCAATCATCGGCCTCGGTGACAAACTAAAATGTAATTCTTATACACTATGAATGCATGGAATAGATAATTCAAATATCATAGTTCTATGAATGTAGAATAAAGATTGCAGCCTCATAAGTTTCTAAAGAGATGGCGTAAGCGAACCAAGTAACAATTGCACAGCTTATATTGATCTTGTACATGGCCCCAGGTTCGCTCACTCATCCCTGAGAAAATCTGACATCAATGTTTCTAACTCTCTTTGGGGCAAATTTGAATTATTGGCCACAATAAGAAATTGAAATGTAATCATACAAAACAATATTCAGGGATATACAAATGCATCATACAACGCATTCATAGATCAGAAACAATACAAGGATTATATATTTAGGTTCCATATGAGAGAAAAATTAGGGCCACATTTTTTTCAGCGATGGAGTCGGAGAACCAAAATCCCAACAGCACAACCTATATTGTTTATGTGCATTGCTGCCTCAGGTTCACTAACCATCCCTAAGAAAACGACACCATCAGATGCCCTTGCACTATTTTGGGGCAAAATTGAATCATTGGGCTCAGTAAGGAATAGAAATGTAATGTTATAGGCTTGCTGTGTATCGAAATCAACACTCAACTAGCACAATCAACTAGATCGTAGATGAGCAGATTGGGGTTTTGTGACTAGACGGACTGGGGTTTTGTGACTAGATGGCAGATGCATCAATCAACCAATCGAATCATATATAAACTACCCTACTTCAAGAGAAAAAGAATCTGTACACGATTGAGCAAATCCTATGTATAAACAGTGAAAACTGTGGCTGCGACTAGAGAAGCTAGCAATGTAGTACCTCAGACTCCTCATCAAGGACCTCCTCCTCGAACTCATCATTCTTCGCGATTGCGTCGAAGATTTCTTGAACGACGATGGGGTCGTCGATGTAGATCACCGGATTGCCTCCGCCTGCCGCCAGCCCCCCATCTAGATCTGCCGCTGGCACCACGACGTTGTCGGCCACGTGCTGCTCGGCGGCGACGGCTACTACCTGCTGCTCGGGGGTGATGGCTACCACCTACTGCTTGGCAGCGACGGCTACCACCTGCTGCTCGGCGGCGATGGCTACCACCTGCTGCTCGGCGGTGACGGCTATTGGCTGGACGGATGAGTTCGCACCCTCGACGGCGTGGCGACAAGCTGCGTTCGTGCCCGGAGAAGACGCCTCCGCCTGCTTGGTGACGACCGAGCCATCTGCTGCTGCGCCTTCAACTGGCTTCACCTCCGGATCGTCTCCATGCATACGTTTCATGGTGCACCAAGGGAAGGAGGTAGTGCAAACGAGGGAGCTTCGGCGCGTGCGGCAGGTGTAGATTGGGGTCTTGGGACTAGACAGACTGGAGGGAAATGACACGAGCTCATGGAAGAAGAAGATCGAGGGGGGTTATAAACACCAGACCATTCGTAGTCCTCGAGTGGACACGTGTGGTGGGCGGGGGGCTACCACGATATGCACCCTTTTTCGGTTCCTTTTTTTTTGAAATAGCCACGATCTCCACTTTAGAGCTGCATTGAAAACACGCTCATGGCAGACCTCGATTCCACTGCGTGCAAGTGGCGCGGAACTAATTTCTAGCAACGTTAGATCTACTCGAGGGGGGCCCTTGACTCATGAAAGTTACTAGCGGTAGGGCCCAGTTGGAAGTGAGATTTAGAGCGCTACGTAAAAATGGGATAT
This sequence comes from Avena eriantha, assembly GCA_910589775.1. Classification (NCBI taxonomy): domain Eukaryota; kingdom Viridiplantae; phylum Streptophyta; class Magnoliopsida; order Poales; family Poaceae; genus Avena; species Avena eriantha. The sequence goes on from OU342743.1 coordinate 325,960,127, forward strand.
GTCTTATTAAAATCAAGTGGCAATAAATTGCAGCGTCCCGTCGACAACCATGCACTCGATGACCCCGTTGCCCTATGCATGAGTTGTAGTAGCAGTAGTAGGCTTTTCAGACTTAATTAAACTTGATATGACCGCTCGACGACTTTTTTCCATGGACGGCATCGTGTTCCTTCCTGTAGAAGTCTCGCGGAGGGAGACGTCCGTGCTGTCTCACGTTGTACTGTGAAGGGCACGACGTGTGCAACGATCATCGTTGGATCGCACAGAATCAACGGTTTGTGCGCACGATCCGCGTGACAACTGTGACAACCAATCAGGGAGTAATAGAGAAGGTGAGCACAAGTTTGGGCTTCTATGAAAGATAGAGAGGGGGGCAGAACTAAGTAGTACCACATAAAACCAAGGGCAAAACTGAGTAGTATAAAAATGGAAAGTGTCTTGTACAATGAAATACATCATGGAATACATCAAATTATGCCAAGATAGATTCACTAGAGTCCATTGGATGTGTGTTCTTCTCATAAACCACACATGGATCCACCTGTGTCATTGCATGTCTGTTCCTCTAAACAAACCACATTAGGATCCACCAGTGTCATTGCATGTGTGTTCTTCTCATGAACCACACATGGATCCACCAGTGTCATTGCATGTGTGTTCTTCTCATGAACCACACATGGATCCACCGGTGTCATAGCATGTCTTTTCCTCTAAACAAACCACATAAGGATCCACCAGTGTCATTGCATGTCTATTCTTTTCATGAACCACACCCAGTGTCATTGCATGTGTGTTCTTCTAAACAAACCACATAAGTCATTGCATGTCTATTCTTTTCATGAACCACACCCGGTGTCATTGCATGTGTGTTCCTCTAGACAGACCACATACGGATCCACCGATGTCACTGGATGTCTGTTCTTTTCATGAACCACATAAGGATCCAATAGTGTCATTGGATGTGTGTTCTTCTCATGAATCACACATGGATCCACCGGTGTCATTGCATGTCTGTTCCTCTAAACAAACCACATAAGGATCCACCAGTGTCATTGCATGTCTGTTCTTTTCATGAACAACACCCAATGTCATTGCATGTGTGTTCTTCTAAACAAACCACATAAGGATCTACCAGTGTCATTGCATGTTTGTTCTTTTCATGAACCACACCCAGTGTCATTGCATGTGTGTTCTTTTCATTAACCACAGCTAGAGTCATTGCATGTCTGTTACTTCCATAAACCACACATGGATCCACCGGTGTCATTGCATGTCTACTCTTTTCATGAACCACACCTAGTGTCATTGCATGTTAGTTCTTTTCATGAACCCCAATAGGATCCACCAGTGTCGTTGCATGTCTGTTCTTCTCACAAACCACATAAGGATCCACCAGTGTCATTGCATGTCTGTTCTTTTCATGAACCACACCCAGTGTCATTGCATGTGTGTTCCTGTAGACAAACCACATAATGATCCACCGGTGTCACTACATGTCTGTTATTTTCATGAACCATAGCTAGAGTCCACCAGTGTCATTGGATGTGTGTTCTTCTCATGAACCACACCCAGTGTCATTGCATGTCACTTCTTTTCATGAACCACATAAGGATCCACCAGTGTCATTGGATGTGTGTTCTTCTCATGAACCACACTTGGATCCACCGGTGTCATAGCATGTCTGTTCCTCTAAACAAACCACATAAGGATCCACCAGTGTCATTGCATGTGTGTTCTTTTCATGAAAAACACCCAGTGTCATTGCATGTGTGTTCTTTTCGTGAACCACACCCAGTGTCATTGCATGTGTGTTCTTCTAAACAAACCACATAAGGATCCACCAGTGTCATTGCATGTCTGTTCTTTTCATGAACCACACCTAGTGTCATGGCATGCGTGTTCTTTTCATGAACCACAGCCAGAGTCATTGCATGTCTGTTCTTTTCATGAACCACACCCAGTGTCAGTGCATGTCTGTTGTTTTCATGAACCACACCCAGTGTCACTGCATGTCAGTTCTTTTCATGAACCACATAAGGATCCACTAGTGTCATTGGATGTGTGTTCTCCTCATGAACCACACATGGATTCACCGGTGTCATTGCATGTTTGTTCCTCTAAACAAACCACATAAGGATCCACCAGTTTCATTGCATGTCTGTTCTTTTCATGAACCACACCTAGTGTCCTTGCATGTGTGTTCTTCTAAATAAACTACATAAGGATCCACCAGTGTCATTGCATGTCAGTTCTTTTCATGAACCACATAAGGATCCACCAGTGTCATTGCATGTCTGTTCTTTTCATGAACCACACCCAATGTCATTGCATGTGTGTTCTTTTCATGAACCATAGCTAGTCATTGCATGTCTGTTTTTTTCATGAACCACACCCAATGTCATTGCATGTCTGTTCTTTTCATGAACCACACCCAGTGTCACTGCATGTCAGTTCTTTTCATGAACCACATAAGGATCTACCAGTGTCATTGGATGTGTGTTCTTTTCATGAACCACACGTGGATCCACCGGTGTAATTGCATGTATGTTCCTCTAAACAAACCACATAAGGATCCACCAGTGTCATTGCATGTATGTTCTTTTCATGAACTACACCCAGTGTCATAGCATGCATGTTCCTCTAAACAAACCATATAAGGATCCACCAGTGTCATTGCATGTCTGTTCTTTTTCATGAACCACACCCAGTGTCATTGCATGTGTGTTCTTCTAAACAAACCACATAAGGATCCACCAGTGTCATTCCATGTCTGTTCTTTTCATGAACCACACCCAGTCTCATTGCATGTGTGGTCTTTTCATGAACCATAGCTAAAGTCATTGCATGTCTGTTCTTTTCATGAACCACACCCCGTGTCATTGCATGTCTGTTCTTTTCATGAACCACACCCAGTGTCACTGCATGTCAGTTCTTTTCATGAACCACATAAGGATCCACTAGTGTCATTGGATGTGTGTTCTTCTGATGAACCACACATTGATCCATCGGTGTCATTGCATGTCTGTTCCAGTAAACAAGCCACATAAGGATCCACCAGTGTCATTGCTTGTCTGTTCTTTTCATGAACCACACCCAGTGTCATTGCATGTCTGTTATTCTAAACAAACCACATAAGGATACACCAGTGTCATTGCATGTTTGTTCTTTTCATGAACCACACCCCGTGTCATTGCATGTGTGTTCTTTTCATGAACCACAGCTAGATTCATTGCATGTCTGTTCTTTTCATGAACCACAACCGGTGTCATAACATGTTTGTTCCTCTAAATAAACCACATAAGGATCCACCAGTGTCATTGCATGTCTGTTCTTTTCATGAACCACACCTAGTGTCATTGCATGTGTGTTCTTCTAAACAAGCCACATAAGTCATTGCATGTCTGTTCTTTTCATGAACCACACCAAGTGTCATTGCATGTGTGTTCCTCTAGACAAACAACATAAGGATCCACCGGTGTCACTTATTGTCTATTCTTTTCATGGACCACATAAGAATCCACCAATGTCATTGGATGTGTGTTCTTCTCATGAACTACACATGGATCCACCGGTGTCATTGCATGTCTGTTCCTCTAAACAAACCACATAAGGATCGACCAGTGTCATTGCATGTTTGTTCTTTTCATGAACCACACCCAGTGTCGTTGCATGCGTGTTCTTCTAAACAAACAACATAAGGATACACCAGTGTCATTGCATGTCTGTTCTTTTCATGAACCACACCCAGTGTCATTGCATGTGTGTTCTTTTCATGAACCACAGCTAGAGTCATTGCATGTCTGTTCTTTTCATGAACCACAACCGGTGTCATAACATGTTTGTTCCTCTAAATAAACCACATAAGGATCCACCAGTGTCATTGCATGTCTATTCTTCTCACCAACCACATTAGGATCCACCAGTGTCAATGCATGTCTGTTATTTTCATGAACCACACCCAGTTTCATTGCATGTGTGTTCCTCTAGACAAACCACATAAGGATCCACCGATGTCACTACATGTCTGTTCTTTTCATGAACACAGCTAGAGTCCACCAGTGTCATTGGATGTATGTTCTTCTCATGAACCACACCCCGTGTCATTGCATGTAAGTTCTTTTCATGAACCACATAAGGATCCACCAGTGTCATTGGATGTGTGTTCTTCTCATGAACCACACGTGGATCCACCGAAGTCATAGCATGTATCTTCCTCTAAACAAACCACATAAGGATCCACTGGTGTCATTGCATGTCTGTTATTTTCACGAAGCACACCTAGTGTCATTGCATGTGTGTTCTTCTAAACAAACCACATAAGGATCCACCAGTGTCATTGCATGTCTGTTCTTTTCATGAACCACACCTAGTGTCATTGCATGTGTGTTCTTTTCATGAACCACAGCTAGAGTCATTGCATGTCTGTTCTTTGCATGAACCACACCCAGTGTCATTGCATGTCTGTTCTTCTCATGAACCACACCCACTGTCACTGCATGTCAGTTCTTTTCATGAACCATATAAGGATCCAGCAGTGTCATTGGATGTGTGTTCTTCTCATGAACCACACATGGATCCACCGGTGTCATTGCATGACTGTTCGTCTAAACAAACCACATAAGGATCCACCAGTATCATTGCATGTCTGTTCTTTTCATGAACCACACCCAGTGTCATTGCATGTGTGTTCTTCTAAACAAACCACATAAGGATCCACCAGTGTCATTGCATGTCTGTTCTTTTCATGAACCACATAAGGATCCACCAGTGTCATTGCATGTCTGTTCTTTTCATGAACCACATAAGGATCCACCAGTGTCATTGCATGTCTGTTCTTTTCATGAACCACACCAAGTGTCGTTGCATGTTAGTTATTTTCATGAACCACATAAGGATCTACCAGTGTCATTGGATGTGTGTTCTTCTCATGAACCACACGTGGATCCACCGGTGTCATTGCATGTATGTTCCTCTAAACAAACCACATAAGGATCCACCAGTGTCATTGCATGTATGTTCTTTTCATGAACCACACCCAGTGTCATTGCATGTGTGTTCTTTTCATTAACCACAGCTAGAGTCATTGCATGTGTGTTACTTCCATAAACCACACATGGATCCACCGGTGTCATTGCATGTCTGTTCTTTTCATGAACCACATAAGGATCCACTAGTGTCATTGCATGTCTGTTCTTCTCACAAACCACATATGGATCCACCAGTGTCATTGCATGTCTGTTCTTTTCATGAACCACAACTATAGTCCACTAGTGTCATTGGATGTGTGTTCTTCTCATGAACCACATAAGGATCCACCAGTGTCATTGCATGTCTGTTCTTTTCATGAATCACCGCTAGAGTCATTGCATGTCTGTTACTTCCATAAACCACATATGGATCCACCTAGTGTGATTGCATGTTTGTTATTTTCACAAACCACACATGGATACACCAGTGCCATTGCATGGGTAGCCATTAACCGAGTCTTCTAGAAGGCACGCCCTAACACCGTTGTTTTGCTTGATGATTGTTACATACCATTCGATTGGGGCGCTTGGACGATTTGGATGGTCTTCGTGAGAGCGATTCGCGAGTAGGCTGTTGATGTCTACACACGTCTATTCTGTAGACAGTTGTTGGGCCTCCAAGTGCAGAGGTTTGTAAAATAGCAGCAAGTTTTCCCTTAATTGGATCACCCAAGGTTTATCGAACTCAGGGAGGAAGTGGTCAAAGGTATCCCCTCTCAAGCAACCATGCAATCAAGATACAAGAAGTCTCTTGTGTCCCCAACACACCCAATACACTTGTCAGGTGTATAGGTGCACTAGTTCGGTGAAGAGATATTGAAATACAAGTGGTATGGATATAAGACAACGGTGCTAGAAAATAGCTTGACGGCGTGGAAAAGACTAAAGTAAAACTGAAATAAAGATGGAAGCAAGCAAACATGTAACAGATCTAGTAGCAAACGGTGTATCAATGCTTAGAAACAACGCCTAGGGATCATACTTTCACTAGTGAACAGTCTCATATAAATATCTTCCCTTTATGATACTACTCTTAACTACTCTCCGATTGAACACTCTAATCGATGGTAGGGCTATAACATCACACCTCAAAGTAAGCCTTCCCCATCTAGAAAACCCCACACTGTCACCTTGAGCACTAGATGGTTCCAACAAACACCACAATTTCATAAAGACATCCAACTCCAAATATAACTCATAACAAGTATATGTAATCTCTAGCCTAAGTGCCACCATGGTGAGCACGCTGTCACTTTCACACACATGGGGAGAGCAGAGATCTATTAAAGCACTTGAGTAGCAAGGTAGATCTATAGATTACAAGCTCATTATCACAATATGATCATGCATAGAGAGAGAGAGAGAGATGAACACATAGCTACCGATAAAACCCTTAGCCTCGAGAGAGAACTACTCCCTCCTCATCATGGGAATCAGCAATGGTGATGGAGATGTTGGTGGAGATCGATGGAGATGGCTCCGGGGGAACTTCCCCGTCCCGGCAGGGTGCCGGAACAGAGACTTTCTGTCCCCCGAATCTCCCCTTCGATGGTGGCGGCGCTGCGGAACTTTTCGTGGCTAGAGGCTTGATTATTTAGGGTTTTGGTATCGGGAGGCTCTTATAGGCGAAGGAGGCAAGGTCGGTGGCCGGCCAGGGGGCCCACACCATGCCTTGGCGCGGCCTAGGCTGGCCCGTGCCAAGGGGTGGTGTGGCCACCCTGTGGCCCCTCTCCGACTTTCCTTGTGGCTCCGTGAGTCTTCTGGGAAAATAGTAACTTTGGCTTTTGTCCCGTCCAATTCCGAGAATATTCATTTTTTGACTTCCTGGAACCAAAAACAGCAGAAAATAGGCAATTGGCACTGTGGCTCTTGTTAATAAGTTAGTCCAAGAAATAATATGAAAAGTACTCCAAAATGTGGACAAAACATAAGAAAGTAGATAAAACCAAGCATGGAACATCAAAAATTATAGATACATTTGCAATGTATCAGCTGTTCTGCGGCATGATTGGCCACGCTTGCTCTGGACAAACTGACAACACTGGGCGCTCCCCTGTTGCGAGTGTCACGTCTCACGAGTTCATTGGGCCACATCCCAGTGTCACATCCCCATTACTTCTCTTTCTCCCTGTACTTCTCTTGCATACCCTCGAAGCCACTTTCCCCACTTCACTCCCATCCTGCCGTAGCCGCAAGCCGACGGCGCCTCCATCCCAATCCCCTCTCCGGCAGCCACCCCCCTCCCCTCTCGCCATGGGTTCAAGGGCAGATGGCGAGGAAACGCGTCATGACGACATGGACAGTGATTTCGATGTGAGTCGTCTCATCTCTATTTCTATCATCTGTGGCCAGTTATCTATTTTTGAGCTAGATCTAATATGTTTACTCATGCGCGTATGATGTGTTAGGATAACCAGATGATGTATGACTCCGACTATCACGGTTTAGCGGATGAAGACAGTCCTCTGGTATGTAAACATGGATATGTGCCCGCTAAATTTGTAGCGTCCGAAGGACGAAACGCAGGCAGGAGGTTTCTACGGTGTCAAGGACATCGTGCAATGATGCAAGGCGGATGTTGCGGTGTTGTCAAATGGGTAGATCCAGAGTGGCCCAAATCGATGCAGAAAACACTGGACAAACTATGGGAAATGACTGTCGAGTTGAAAGAATTCGTATTCAGCTCACTTCTTAACAGTGTTGAGATGAAGATATGGGAACCAGTTGACATGACCAAGCATAAGCGAGATCTTAGGTGGGTGCAAGACAAGGTTATCAAAGTCGAGAAGGAGAGGGACGCGGCGTTGGCCCTGAAGGCTAAAGCAGAGCAAGAACTGACTCAAGCAAGGAATGATCTCCACCAGGCCAAAGTCCTGCAGTACACAATTACGAGTATTGACAAGTGCATGAAGAAAAATGCAGAGAAACAATTGAAGATGTGCAAGGAAGATGCTAAAAGGAAGGAGCAGACGATTCGATCCTTGCTCTCGCAGGAAGATGCGCATCAGGCTAAGATTAGGAAGATCAAGGAGATGTGTGATAACTAGTTCTATTTAGCTTACGCTTCATGCCTTTTCAAGTTGTAATAGTTGTACTTGTTGACCTAGCGGTCTGAACTATTGGTCCTGGATTCCAGGGAGGAAAAAAATTGCTCTAACCCCGCATTACTTCTTTTGTCTGACCAATGCCCCTTAGATATTCCGCTTGTCGCTTCGTCGTCCTCGTGTACAAATAGGAGGCGCCAAAACGCGTCGCTTCGTCGTCCATCCCCTCGTCCTCTCCAATCTCCACCGTGCCTCCATGGAGATGCTTGATCTAAACTTCTACGAGGCGGTGATGTTCACAAACTTCGACATCCTCGCACCGCCAGGCGCGACGGTGCCCCACGGATGGCGCATCAGCTCTGCGGGGGTGCCGGTGGCTCCGCTCCCTGTCCGAGCCGAGATGGAGAGCGAAATCACGGCGCGCCACCGCTAGATGCCCGCATGGAAGAGGGCACTCCTCCGGTACGCGGAAGCAAGCCCGTACTGGCCGACGATGTTCAAGAAGGAGCGGAAGGCCAAGATTGGCAACCGCATCATTGACGGGCGCGTGGTGCACCGGGATCTCCGCAACCGAGAAGGGCGGGAGAGGTTCTAGTCTGTCCCTGGACGGACCAAGTACACCATCATCGCCGCCGCTCGACGCGAAGACGTGCTCCGTCTCGCGAACAATGCGGACATCATGGAGGTTCCGTCTGACAGCGACGAGGAAGCCGACGGCTTAGAGGACAGTGGCAGCGGAAGTGAAATTGTTGACTAGTGGTTGAATTAATGTAGGATGTGAAATCGCACCTTTGTTTAGAAGAATTTGTGGTTGAAGTAATGAAATGCCTCGATTTAGATCTCTGTCTCAATTAATTTGTGGAAGAATTTGTGATTTAGATCAATTTTTTCCTCGATTTAGATCTCTGTCCTGCATGGGGAACGTGACCATGGACCAAAGACACCTTTTCTACTAGTGTATTCTGACATTGGTGGTTTGTTTAAACGTAATCTACGTGGATTGTGCCGCATGCAAATGGCACAACCACAATTTATAAAGTGGAATCACGCACCTGGTTACTGGAGATCCGGGAGCTTCGCCAGATGCAGGGGATGCAGGAGTAGAGAGGCAGTGAGATAGACGGGCTCAAGATTAGGCCAGAAAGTGGTACCGATTTCCTCCTCATCTGGGCATTATCGGTGAGAACATTGTTGTTTATGTTGCCACATCGTTGTGCAGCATCTGAAATAAGTTGCTGCTTCGTGGAGTGTGGCAGCTTAAATAATTTATTTCTGTGCCACTTACATTCCGTCGTATTTGGAGACCTCCTGCCCCTCAGCAATCATGGAACCGGTGGATCCTTGTTTTCAGATAGCAGTGGCACAATCACAATTTCGGATTCAACTACTAACTCGGGCGTTTCCAAACCCTAAGTCACGGTACATTTTACTCAGAGAACATGGGTAGATTGTTTCGCTCGGCAACGTGCCACACACAGAGCGATCAGAATTTAACAGAATTACATATAGGTTCAAGTTCAACACATTACTATGCATCTTCATTGCCAGCAGCCTTCTTCCGCAGCCTGGGTACTGGGGTTGTTCATCTGCGGTACCAAAGTTGGCAGGATAGCGCATGGCGGTACCTAAGTTGCCTGAAATTACCGCCTTTCGAAAAGTTGGGCCGCCAACTACTGAGAGGGGCCATTTCCAGGCAAACTCATCTCACCCCTGCCAAATTCAAACATTCCGTTAAACTGCCCCGTGAAGTAGACGGTCGGGACCCTCATGTCGGTCATCTATCCATGACGCGGGCGCCAACGCGGCAACCTCTTAGGCAAATCGAGTAGCTAAGTGGATTGGATGTGTTGAACAATTTCACAAATCCATTCCCAGCTTTCCCCTAGCACCGGCGGCATCGGAATCCACCCTCCAGGTAGGACGATCCCTTCGGACATTTGACTTCCAGCGCCAAGTTGTTGCGCCCAGTCACTGATCCCGAGCTCCAATGGCGCATGTCGTAGCCGCCGTTGCGAGGCTCTAGCCCGCCTCCGCCGCCGACGAGCCGAGCAACTCGGAGGATGGCAGATCCTACTATCAAGAAAGAAGAAGTTATGTCTACAAGCGGGTGATCTACCCTTCTCTTTGCTATTCGCACTAGTTACAACTGCTAGTTGGCTACTGAACCTCAAATTGTTTGTTAGCCCAACGCTGACAAACATATTTTGTCCACAGTTTTCTGTCAAGTGGGATCTATGCGAACCCCCTTACCTGGTTACGGTAGTGCTCTATAGGTACGACTCTAAGGGCAAGAGGTATGGACACCATTGTTTCACGATGGAAGAAGCGCCTGCGCAGATCTGCACTATATCTGGTATGGTTGCTGCTCTGCATAATCATGTTGAATTATGGCCTAAGCAGACTACAAAGTTCAGCTTCATGGATGAACGTGGCATCATGGTTCCTATAACGTGTGAAAGTCAGCTAATTAGGTTGATGAAAAGGTATGCTTTGGCTGCCATGTTTGAGCTGAAATGTGATGTACTGGATGTGGAAGCTGCTGCAACTGGGAGTCGCCCTTCTATTCTTGGACAGGGTGGTTGCTCGAACCCAATTAGCTCCTGGTAAGCAAAGGTCTCTTGGGGTTCGCATGTTTGTGCTAAATTGTAATTTTTGTTTTATTTACTCTATAGATATTGGGCAGTTATGCAACAGTCTTGTTTCTTTGACAGGAAGCGCCACAAGGTTAGAAACATGACTGCCGGGTCAGTCATTTTGCTACCCGAAGAAATTAAAATCGAGTGGAAAGATGTCATTTTGCTGCCCGAAGAAATTAAAAACGAGTGGAAAGATGATACTGGACACGATTCTGGTGCCCATTGTCCCGGCGATGCAGACTACGTGAAGCTAGGAAAATTGCCACCGAGGAAGAGGAAGAAGGCAGGAAATGAAGAAGCCATTGGATGTGAAGGCTTGGCACCCAGGCTGTGGAAGAAGGCTGCTGGCAAGGAAGATGCATAGTAACGTGTTGAACTTGAACCTATATATGTAATTCTGTTAAATTTTGATCGCTCTGTGTGTGGCACGTTGCTGGGCGAAACAATCTACCCACGTTTTCTGAGTAAAATGTACTGTGACTTAGGGTTTGGAAATGTCCGAGTCAGTAGTTGAATCCAAAATTGTGATTGTGCCACTGCTATTTGAAAACAAGGATCCACCGGTTCCACGATTGCTGAGGGGCAGGTGGTCTCCAAACACGACAGAATGTAAGTGGCACATAAATAAATTATTTAAGCTTCCACACTCCACGAGGCAGCAACTTATTTCAGATGCTGCACAACGACGTGGCAACATAAACAACAATGTTCTCACCGATAATGCCCAGATGAGGAGGAAATGGGTACCACTTTCTGGCCTAATCTTGAGCCCGTCTATCTCACCGCCTCTCTGCTCCAGTATCCCCTGCATCTGGCGAAGCTCCCGGATCTCTAGTAACCGGGTGTACGTGGTTCCACTTTATAAATTGTGGTTGTGCCATTTGCATGCGGCTCAATCCATGTAGATTACGTTTAAACAAACCACCAGTGTCAGAATACACTAGTAGAAAAGGTGTCTTTGGTCCACGGTTACGTTCCCAATCTGGGACAGAGATCTAAATCGAGGCAGAAATTGATCTAAATCACAAATTCTTCTACAAATTAATGCAGGGTCAGAGCAATTTTTTTCCTCCCTGGAATCCGGGACCAATAGTTCAGACTGCTAGGTTAATAAGTACAAATATTACAACTTAAAAAGGCACGGAGCTTAAGCTAAATAGAACTAGTTATCACACATCTCCTTGATCTTCCTAATCTTGGCCCGATGCGCATCTTCCTGTGAGAGCAAGGGTCGAATTGTCTGCTCCTTCCTTTTAGCATCTTCCTTGCACAGCTTCAATTGTTTCTCTGCATTTTTCCTCATGCACTTGTCAATACTCATAGTTGTGTACTATAGGACTTTGGCTCGGTGGAGATCGTTCCTTGCTTGAGTCAGTTCTTGCTCTGCTTTAGCCTTCAGGGCCAACACCGCGTCCCTCTCCTTCTCGACTCTGATAACCTTGTCTTGCACCCACCTGAGATCTCGCTTATGCTCGGTCGTGTCAACAGGTTCCCATAGCTTCATCTCAACACTGTCAAGAAGTGAGCTGAATACGGATTCTTTCAACTCGACAGTCATTTCCCATAGTTTGTCCAGCATTTTCTGCATCAATTTGGGCCACTCTAGATCTACCCATTTGACAACACCGCAACTTCCGCCGTGCATCATTGCACGATGTCTTTGACACCGTAGAAACCTCCTGCCTGCGTTTCGTCCTTCGAAGGCTACAAATTTAGTGGGCACATATCCATGTTTACATACCAGAGGACTGTCTTCATCCTCTAAACCGTGATAGTCGGAGTCATACATCGTCTGGTTGGCCTAACACATCATACGTGCATGAGTAAACATATTAGATCTAGCTCAAAAAATAGATAAATGGCCACAAATGATAGAAATAGAGATGAGACGACTCACATCGAAATCACCGTCCCTGTCGTCACGACGCGTTTACTCGCCGTCTCCCCTTGAACCCATGGCGAGAGGGGTGGGGGTGGCTGCCGGAGAGGGGATTGGGATGGAGGAGCTATTGGCTTGCGGCTACGGCAGGATGGGAGTGAGGTGGGAAAGTGGCTTCGAGGGTAAGGAAGAGAAGTACGGGGAGGAAGAGAAGTAATGGGGACGTGACACTGGGATGTGGCTCACTGAACTCGTGAGACGTGACACTCGCAATAGGGGAGCGCCTGGTGTTACCAGTTTGTCCAAAGCAAGCGTGGCCAATCATGCCGCAAAACAGCCTACTCGCGGATCGCTCTCACGAAGACCATCCCAATCGTCCAAGCGCCCCAATCGAACGGTATGTAACAATCGTCAAGCGGAACAACTGTGTTAGGGCGTGCCTTCTAGAAGACTCGGTCTAACGGCTACCCATGCAATGACACTGGGTGTGGTTCATGAAAAGAACAGACATGCAATGACATCGGTGGATCCATGCGTGGTTTATGGAAGTAACACACATGCAATGACTCTAGCTATGGTTAATGAAAAGAACACGCGTGCAATGACACTGGGTGTGGTTCATGAAAAGAACATACATGCAATGACACTCGTGGATCCTTATGTGGTTTGTTTAGAGGAACAGACATGCAATGACACCGGTAGATCCACGTGTGGTTCATGAGAAGAACACACATCCAATGACACTGGGTGGATCCTTATGTGGTTCATGAAAAGAACTGACATGCAGTGACACTTGGTGTGGTTCATGAAAAGAACAGGCATGCAATGACATCGGTGGATCCATGTGTGATTTATGGAAGTAACAGACATGCAATGACTCTAGCTATGGTTAATGAAAAGAATACGCATGCAATGACACTGGGTGTGGTTCATGAAAAGAACAGACATGCAATGACACTGGTGGATCCTTATGTGGTTTGTTTAGAGGAATAGACATGCAATCACACTAGGTGGATCCATATGTGGTTTATGGAAGTAAAATACATGCAATGACTCTAGCTGTGATTCATGAAAAGAACAGACATGCAACGACACTGGTGGGGCCATCCTTATGTGGTTCATGAAAAGAACAGACAGGCAATGACACTAGTGGATCCTTATGTGGTTTGTTTAGAAGAACACACATGCAATGACACTGGGTGTGGTTCATGAGAAGAACACACATCCAATGACACTGGTGGATCCTTATGTGGTTTGTTTAGAGGAACAGACATGCAATGACTCTAGCCGTGGTTCATGAAAAGAACAGACATGCAACGACACTGGTGGGCCCATCCTTATGTGGTTCATGAAAAGAACAGACAGGCAATAACACTGGTGGATCCTTATGTGGTTTGTTTAGAAGAACACACATGCAATGACACTAGGTGTGGTTCATGACAAGAACACACATCCAATGACACTGGTGGATCCTTATGTGGTTTATTTATAGGAAGAGACATGCAATGACACTAGGTGGATCCACATGTGGTTTATGGAAGTAAAAGACATGCAATGACACTGGTAGATCCTTATGTGGTTCATGAAAAGAATAGACATGCAGTGAAAATGGGTGTGGTTCATGAATAGAACAGACATGCACTGACACTGGGTGTGGTTCATGAAAAGAACAAACATGCAATGACACTGGTGGGCCCATACTTATGTGGTTCATGAAAAGAACAGTCAGGCAATGACACTGGTGGATCCTTATGTGGTTTGTTTAGAAGAACACACATGCAATGACACTAGGTGTGGTTCATGAGAAGAACACACATCCAATGACACTGGTGGATCCTTATGTGGTTTGTTTAGAGGAACAAACATGCAATGACACTAGGTGGATCCACATGTGGTTTATGGAAGTAAAAGACATGCAATGACACTGGTAGATCCTTATGTGGTTCATGAAAAGAACAGACATACAGTGAAACTGGGTGTGGTTCATGAAAAGAACAGACATGCAATGACACTGGTGGATCCTTCTGTGGTCTTTTTAGAAGAACACACATGCAATGACACATGGTGTGGTTCATGAAAAGAACACACATGCAATGACACTGGTGGATCATTATGTGGTTTGTTTAGAAGAACACGCATGCAATGACACTGGTGTGGTTCATGAAATGAACAGACACGCAATGACACTGGTGGATCCTTATGTGGTTTGTTTTGAGGAACAGACATGCAATCACACTAGGTGGATCCGTGTGTGGTTTATGAGAAAACACACATCCAATGAACTCTAGTGGATCTATCTTGGCATAATTTGATGTATTCCACGATGTATTTCATTGTACAAGACACTTTCCATTTTTATACTAGTCAGTTTTGCCCTTGGTTTTATGTGGTACTACTTAGTTTTGCCCACCCCCCCTTTGTATCTTTCGTAGAAGCCCAAAACTGTGCTCACCCTGTTTGCTACTCCCTGATTGGTTGTCACAGTTGTCACGCGGATCGTGCGCACCAACCGTTGATTCTGTGCGATCCAACGGTGATCGTTGCACACCTCATGCCCTTCACAGTACAGCGTGAGACAGCACGGACGTCTCCCTCCGCGAGACTTCTAGAGGAAGGACCACGATGCCCTCCATGGAAAAAGTCGTCGAGTGGTCATGTCAAGTTTAATCAAGTCTAAAAAGCCTACTACTGCTACTACAACTCATGCACAGGGCAACGGGGTCATCGAGTGCACGGTTGTCGACGGGACGCTGCAATTTAATGCCACTTGATTTTAATCAGACATATCCCATTTATACGCAGCGCTCTCAATCTCACTTCCAACTGGGCCCTAACGCTAGTAAATTCCATGAGTCAAGGGCCCCCCTCGAGTAGATCTAACGTTGCTAGAAATTAGTTCCACGCCACTTGCATGCAGTGGAATCGAGGTCTGCCATGAGCGTGTTTTCAATGCAGCTCAAAAAAAAGGGAACCGAAAAAAGGGTGGAGAACGTGGTAGCCCCCTCCCACCACACGTGTCCACTCGAGGACTACGAACGGTCCGGTGTTTATAACCCCCCTCGACTTTCTTCTTCCATTAGCTCGTGTCATTTCCCCCCAGTCTGTCTAGTCCCAAGACCCCAATCTACACCTGCCGCGCGCGCCGAATCTCCCTCGTTTGCACTACCTCCTTCCCTTGGTGCGCCATGAAGCGTACGCGTGGAGAAGATCCGGAGGTGAAGCCAGTTGAAGGCGAAGCAGCAGATGGCTCGGTCTTCGCCAAGAAGACGGAGGCGTCTTCTCCGGGGACGAACGCCGCTCGTCGCCGTGTCGTCGAGGGTGCGAACTCATCCGTCCAGCCAGTAGATGTCACCACCGAGCAGCAGGTGGTAGCCATCGCCGCCGAGCAGCAGGTGGTAGCCATCGCCACCGAGCAGCCGGTAGTAGCCGTCGCTGCCGAGCAGCAGGTGGCCGACAACGTCGTGGCCGACAACATCGTGGTGCCAGCGGAAGATCTGGATGGGGGGCAGGCGGCAGGCGGAGGCAATTCGGTGATCTACATCGACGACCCCATCGCCGTTCAAGAAATCTTCGACGGAATCGCGGAGAATGATGAGTTCGAGAAGGAGGTCCCTGATGAGGAGTCCGAGGTACTACATTGCTAGCTTCTCTAGTCGCAGCCGCAGTTTTCACTGTGCATACATAGTATTTGCTCAATCGTGTACAGATTATTTTGCTCTTGAAGTAGGCTAGTATATATATATATGATTCAATCGGTTGATTGATGCATCTGCCATCTAGTCACAAAACCCCAATCCGTCTAGTCACAAAACCCCAATCTGCTCATCTGCCATCTAGTTGAGTTTGCTAGTTGAGTCTTGATTTGTATTGTTTCTGATATGTGAATGCGTTGTATGATGCATTTTTATATCCCTGAATATTGTTTGGTATGATTACATTTCAATTTCTTATTGTGGCCAATGATTCAAATTTCCCCAAAGAGAGGCAGACACATTGGTGTCAAATTTTACAGGGATGAGTGAGCGAACCTGGGGCCATGTACAAGATCCATATAAGCTGTGCAATTGTTACTTGGTTCGCTTACGCCATCTCTGTAGAAACTTATGAGGCTGCAATCTTTATTCTACATTCATAGAACTATGATATTTGAATTATATATTCCATGCATTCATAGTGTATAAGAATTACATTTTAGTTTGTCACCGAGGCCGATGATTGAAATTTGCCCCAAAAGAGTTCAAGGGGAGACACGTATGACGGTGTCGTGTTTTAGGGATGGGTTGGTGAACCTGAGGCAGCAATGCACACAAACAATATAAGTTATGTTGTTGGTACTTTGGTTCCCCAACTCCATCTCTGAAACAAATTATGAGGCCCTTGATTTATTCTCATATGGAACTACATATATGATCCTTGAATTGTTTCTGATCTTTTAATGATTGGTATGATGCATATGTATATGAATGGTTTTGATCATAAGTATTTTTAACATGTACCTGAAGATTAATTGTTTGGTTTTTTATTTATAATTACAATATTGAGGCTTGTTTTTGTACCTGACTATGTATATCCCTAAATAATGTTTTGTACGATTACATTTCAATTTCTTATTGTGGCCAATGATTCAAATTTGCCCCAAAAGAGAGGAAGACACATCGGTGTTAGATTTTTTCAGGGACGAGTTAGTGAACCTGGGGCGATATACAAGAACAATATAGGCTGTGCAATTGTTACTTGGTTCACTTACGCCGTCCCTGTAGAAACTTATGAGGCCTTAATCTTTATTCTACATTCATAGAACTATGATATTTGAATTACCTATTCAATGCATTCAGTATATAAGAATTACATTTTAGTTTGTCATCAAGGCCGATGATTGAAATTTGCCCCAAAAGAGTTCAAGGGGAAACACGTATGACGGTGTCGTGTTTTAGAGATGGGTTGGTGAACCTGAGGCAACAATGCACACAAACAATATAGGTTGTGCTTTTGGTACTTTAGTTCTCCAACTCCATCTCTGAAACAAATTTTGAGGCCCTAGATTTATTCTCATATGGAACTACATATATGATCCTTGAATTGTTTCTGATCTTTTAATGATTGGTATGATGCATATGTATATGAATGGTTTTGATCTTAAGTATTTTTAACATGCACCTGAAGATTAATTGTTTGGTTTTTTATTTATAATTACAATATTTAGGCTTGTTTTTGTACCTGACTATGTATATCCCTGAATAATGTTTTGTACGATTACATTTCAATTTCTTATTGTGGCCAATGATTCAAATTTGCCCCAAAAGAGAGGCAGACACATTGGTGTCAGATTTTTTCAGGGACGAGTTAGTGAACCTGGGGCGATGTACAACAACAATATAGGTTGTGCAATTGTTACTTGGTTCACTCACGCCGTCCCTGAATAAACTTATGAGGCCGCAATATTTATTCTACATTCATGGAACTATGATATTCGAATTATCTATTCCATGCATTCATAATGTATAAGAATTATATTTTAGTTTGTCATCGAGGCCGATGATTGAAATTAGCCCCAAAAGAGTTCAAGGGGAGACACGTATGATGGTGTCGTGTTTTAGGGATGGGTTGGTGAACCTGAGGCAGCAATGCA
The DNA here is from genome assembly GCA_910589775.1 of Avena eriantha. NCBI lineage: Eukaryota > Viridiplantae > Streptophyta > Magnoliopsida > Poales > Poaceae > Avena > Avena eriantha. The sequence continues at coordinate 325,978,342 of OU342743.1, forward strand.
CACAAACAATATAGGTTGTGCTGTTGGTACTTTGGTTCGCCAACTCCATCTCTGAAACAAATTATGAGGCCCTAGATTTATTCTCATATGGAACTACATATATGATCCTTGAATTGTTTCTGATCTTTTAATGATTGGTATGATGCATATGTATATGAATGGTTTTGATCATGAGTATTTTTAACATGCACTTGAAGATTAATTGTTTGGTTTTTTATTTATAATTACAATATTGAGGCTTGTTTTTGTACCTGACTATGTATATCCATGAATAATTTTTTGTACGATTACATTTCAATTTCTTATTGTGGCCAATGATTCAAATTTGTCCCAAAAGAGAGGCAGCCACATTGGTGTCAGATTTTTTCAGGGATGAGTTAGTGAACCTGGGGCGATGTACAACAACATTACAGGTTATGCAATTGTTACTTGGTTCGCTGACTCTATCCTTGAAGAAACTTATGAGGCCGCAATCTGATGCAATTATTTGTCATTGTGTTGAGATGAAATGATATATGAATCGATCAAACTATTGCTGAGATGATTTATCTTTGATATCCACGGATATATTGTCTTACATATACATGTTTTCAATTCTTGAGTTGTAATACAATTCAATCATATGTATGAGTTCTAAGTTATGTTCTTAAAAATCAATAGGAGGATGATGATGAACTGGACGATAGCAAGGAATCCAGGGACAACAAGAGCCGCTACGTGTTGAGGCGGTTACGGTGTGGGCTAATCCGTTTCCACCGTAGGGAGAGACTGTTTTGCCCATTCTGTGGCAGAGCAATCAACGTGGACCTCGACAGCATGATCCAGCACGCAGAGGGCGTTGGCAGAGGCGGAGGCAGGCATAAGGCGATTACCTTGGCGCGGCACGCAGCCTACGGCAAATTCCTCCGGGAGTATGTCAGGACTGGCCTATATCTCATCGACTAGGCTATCGCTGCCTCCTGCTGATAAACCCCTGCCCTGCTAGGCATCTCCGTGTCTCGGCCTCCTACTGCAGCCCCTGATTTTATTTTGTTCTAGTTAATTATTACTTGTGTGTGGCATGTAAGACAATATATCTGTGGTGTCTCTGATGAACCTTATATATTAATCTACTCCTTTATATGGAGTGCCTTAAAGTTTCTAGTGTTCAATTATATTTATTGATCATGCTCATGCACACTACAAAATATTTTTAGTGCTCGATTATATTAAAATTTTCAAGAAATACATCAACAAGTTAAATTGGTCGAAATTTTGTATTGAAGTAACTAAATGTATCACACACATAATAAACTAGAAACCAAAATCTAGTTCAAACACATAATGTATCACCACCACTTGTTGTCGTCCTTGACTTGCTTCCCCTTCAGCCGCTTGATGTCGCCACCGTCCCAAGATCCCTGCTCGTCCTGAAACCGCTTTCTGTCCTCCTCACGCTTCTTCTCCTGGGCTAGCTTGCAACCAGGGCATAGCTCTCTCACGAAAAACCCCGCCTTAACCATCCCATATTTCATGGTAATGAGCTTACTGTACAACTCGTACGCCATGTAGGCGTCTCTAGCTGCATACTCGAGTCGCACCTGGCTCATCGGCTTCCACTCTCAGTAGTCATGATCGAGTCGCTTCAATTTCTTCAGTTTATCATAGGATTTATCGATGATTTCCGCTTCCAGATCACCCATGTCATCCTTCGCTGGGTATGATTTGATCTTGTACAGATTTTGGATGTCGATGTGGTGCCCCTCTGGGATTTTTATCAACGCACGAGAAACCATAATTGTGTCATTTGTGATATCCACGCTAGTGAAAGTTATCCTTTTCCTACACAAGAACTCGACCAGAGCCGGACAACGCATCTCAGTTGGTTTACTCCTGCACTTAGATGGTTCTAGGGATGTAAGGGAACAAGGGATGTAGAAGTGGTGATCTCAAATTTAAATTTCACATACCTGTAGAAGTGGTAAACGAGGACCTCCTCATGTATGGCGATTTGCACGACAGCGATCTCTTGTGGAGGATTTTTTCGCTTATTTGCACGGGTGTACTCCAAGTCTAGCTCCACAAACTTGTGCTTCTCTTTCTCAAGCAATTGCTCAAACCTGGCGAGAGTTGTCTCCACAGTCGCTTCATCATTTGTGTACACCACTGTCAAAGTCGTGGTTCCATGGGCAGGGACCAAATGGGTCTCTATTGTGCGTTTCCCATTGTCCATGCCTGCAAGGAAATGGGTGAAAGGAACTGCCTTCGAGAGGAAGAAGAAGTGCCCAGGAAAAACTGTAGAGGAATGACTGAGGAAGAGGAATGACTGCAGAAGAAACGTGGTAACTGCAACTTTCGGTTCGAGAACTCACCCTGGTTACGTGGAGATCGTGGCAATGCCGCCAGTTCAACAAGTGGGGCCAGTTCCTGCGAGAATATGAAATTAGATGTGCATTTTTCTATGCGAGATATTGAGAGAAGTCATTTATATTTTGTCTTTCATAATTAAACACAATGAAGTTGGTACAGCCCAAGAGATTTGAACAAAAGAGATTTTATAGTTTAACATACAACAACACCTATAGGCCCAACATGGCAGAACTTGGAGAGCCCCAGAACTTGAGCTACCACAGAGACCTCGGCAGAGGTGGCAGAATTGGTGCGGGTGCAACCACGGCGACGACGAGCTCGGATTCTAGAGGAGGAAAATAGAACCAAGCATGGTCGACAAGGTGATAGATCTCACCGGGAACCAATTCTCATCCCCGACCGTGCCATGGGTGCGTCCACGGTGAGGGCGAGCTCCGACTCGGGATGGGGAGGAGAGCGGGGCCGAGCAGCTTCGTCACTTCCTAGCTCTGCGCCATGGCCGCGACCACAGATTACCGCTCCGGGGAAGAAGACGAATAATGGAGGCGCCAATGCTGCAAGCCTACAGGGAGGAGAGCTGGGCCGAGCAGGTTCGTCCACGTCCCAGCTCCGCGCCATGGTTGCGATGCCCCACAGATTGCCGCTCTGGGGAAGAAGAAGACGCGTAATGGATGCAGGCGCCAACGCTGCAAGCCTAATTGACACCTAAGCGACAGGAGCGACATGAGCGACATAACGGCGAGAACTGACAGGGGGCCCAACTTGACGGCTGTTGGCCTGATTTTTTGTATTGAAATATAAAGTTGAATTCGTGCCGAAAAAGACCCTTTGAGTATTTGGCACGCCAACTATAGTCATCGCGGATGATATCAGGAAACTCGGGTACCGCGTTGCTTGGACACCCCAACTTTCGGGCCACAAAATGATATTCTCCTGGGTGCCAAGCCTTCACGTCCACTGGCTTCTTCATTTCCTGCCTTCTTCCTCTTCCTCGGTGCCAATTTTCTTAGCTTCACGTACTCTGCATCATCGGGACAATGGGCACCAAAATCGTGTCCAACATCACCTTTCCACTCGTTTTTAATTTCTTCGGGCAGCAAAATGACATCTTTCCACTCGTTTTTAATTTCTTCGCGCAGCAAAATGATTGACCCGGCAGTCATGTTTCTAACCCTGTGGCGCTTCTTGTCAAAGAAACAAGACTGTTGCATAACTGCCCAATATCTACAGAGTAATTAAAACAAAAATTACAATTCAGCAAAAACATGCGAACCCCAAGAGACCTTTGCTTACCAGGAGCTAATTGGGTTCAAGCAACCACCGTGTCCAAGAATAGAAGGGCGACTCCCAGTTGCAGCAGCTTCCACATCCAGTACATCACATTTCAGCTCAAACATGGCAGCCAAAGCATACCTTTTCATCAATCCAATTAGCTGACTGTCACACGTTATAGGAACCATGATGCCACGTTCATCCATGAAGCTAAACTTTGCAGTCTGCTTCGGCCATAATTCAAAATGATTACGCAGAGCAGCAACGAAACCAGATATAGTGAAGATCTGCGCATGAGCTTCTTCCATCGTGAAACAATGGTGTCCATACCTCTTGCCCTTAGAGTCATACCTATAGAGGACTACCGTAACCAGGTAAGGGGGGTCCGTGCAGATCCACAGAAAACTGTGGACAAAATATGTTTGTCAGCGTTGGGCTAACAAACAATTTGAGGTTCAGTAGCCATCTAGCAGTTGTAATTAGTGCGAATAGCAAAGAGAAGGGTAAATCACCCGCTTGTAGACAGAACTTCTTCTTTCTTGATAGTAGGATCTGCCATCCTCCGAGCTGCTCGGCTCGTCGGCGGTGGAGGTGGGCTAGAGCCTCGCAACGGGGGCTATGGCATGCGCCATTGGAGCTCGGGATCAGCGACTGGGCGCAACAACTGGGCATAGCAACTTGGCGCTAGAAGTCAAATGTCCAAAGGGATCGTCCTGCCTGGAGGGTGGATTCCGACGCCGCCGGTGCTAGGGGAAAGCTGGTAATGGATTTGTGAAATTGGTCAACGCATCCAATCCACTTAGCTGCTCGATTTTCCTAAGAGGTTGCCGCGTTGGCGCTCGCGTCACGGACAGATGACCGACATGGGGACCCGACTGTCTACTTCACGGGGCAGTTTAACGGAATGTTTGAATTTGGCAGGGGTGAGATGAATTTGCCTCGAAATGGCCCCTCTCAGTAGTTGGCGGCCCAAATTTTCGAAACGCGGTAATTTCAGGCAACTTAGGTACCGCCATGCGCTGGCCTACGAACTTTGGTACCGCAGACGAACAACCCCCTCCTCCATTGTTTCTACCTTCAAGATCATGCAAATACTCTCAACCCCTCCCATATTTTGTGAATCTTTTGGGGGGATTTGAAAGGGGATATCTAGATCTACAACTCCACCAATCTATCTCTCCTCTATGTGAGGGGAACATCTTGGGATTTAGATCTTGGGGTTTCCTTTGTGGATTTTATCTTGTGTTCTTCCTTTCTTATTACCCAATAGTTTTTGTAGCTTTGGTGAAATTTGGTAGAGAAGGACTTGAGCACTTCTTGTGCTCTTACCATTGCATTTGGTGCATTGGTTTGAAACATGAGAAGCTTTTTACTCTTGGGTTCTTTGAACCCTAGACAGTTTAGTTGTTTTGCAGGTTTTTGGTGATACTCGCGAGCCCCCAATTCAGTTATGGATATGTGCCCCAAGCTTGTTGTAAAGGCGCAGGTTCCCGCCTCGAAGGGTACCGATAGTTGAGAAGTGGACTAGGCCTTTTATGGGAGGAAGTCGGTAATACATCGTCATCTCTACGTCCCTCGGTTATTTTTATACCCAAGTTATTTACTTATGCACTTTATTTTGTGATAGCCTTCGTGCTTGAGGTCATATATCTTGCTATCACATAGTTGCTTGTCTTTCTTAGCATAAGTTGTTGGTGCTTCCTATCACACATATGCATGTCTTTCTTAGCATAAGTTGTTGGTGCGCATAGATGAACCGTAGTTTATAAAGGTTTTGGGCTTGACAAAGTAAATACTAGTTTTATTCTGGATTTGAGTTTTAAACTACTTATTCACCCCCCCTTTAGGAGGCATCTGTGGCCTTTCACTTATGTGTTACTTTCTTGTAACTATAGATCCTGAAAAATGAATATCAAATATGAAAGATTGCGGAAGTATAGATTGAATTCATATTGCAAGAGGTGATTACATCGTGAGCCCTTAGGCTATTTATATAGTACTAGAAGACTTGGGGGGCAAGAAAACTACTAGAGATAGAATTGGATTACAAACTTAAACTACCAAATATATCTAGCCGTAACATACTCTAGCACCCCCCCCCACAGTTGGATCGGTAGTGACGCGAACGGTCTGACTGGAGAATAAGCTGAAGGTGAGGTGGTAGCCCTTGTTGCCGATGTCGATGTAGCCGGGAGTGAGGGTGCTACAGTTGTGGTCGATGGTGCCATTGGGGAAGTCGTCACCGTTGATGATGTTGTTGTGTTGTGGTCGATGTAGTTGTTGAGCCTGGAGAATTCGCCGTAGTAGTTGAGGTATACGTAATTTGGGTCAAAGTAGCTCGACCCGCAATGCCGAGCTTGCCAGACTCGGGAGCGTGTCGGGGATGAAGGCACGCATCGGTGTTGCCAATACTGGACGTATGAAGACAGGGACCATCATGAGCCATGCGTGCTAGAGCCGGATTGAGGAGCAAAGAAAATTTTCCGTAAATGGTCGGTGTAGAAGTTATCCATCGTGTCGGAGTAGACGAAGTGGCTGCAAGAAGAAAAATTAAGCACATACGTGTGCAAACAAAAATTAGACTGCGACTCTGGCGGCAAGGTCATGGTGGACGAAGACGACGGTGGTAGTTGTCAATGGCGATTGAATTGTAGCGATAGTCAATTTCGGGGATTAGACCGGTATTTTCCACTTGTATGAGCGCGGTATCGCTCGTGGATAAAAACTTGTAGGCTTTGCTGATGACCACGATTGGTGGTAGCGGCGACGATGTGGCGATGATGTTGGTGTAGATGTTGCCGGTGATGATGACCGTTGTAGCCCTTTGTTGATGGCGATGCGCATGCTCGGGGACGTGCGTCCCGGTCAATGTCGGTGAAGACAGGCCGGCGTGGTGACGACGTGAGGACGGAGCATCCGACGCAGTGCGTGACCTTGGACGCCGCGTGGAGCCTCCTTGGCACGATCGTTGGCGATGATTTACCGAAGATGAGTCAACACCGAGATTGAAGTAGAGGCGCGTGATGATGACATGCGGCCATAGACGACGCTGATGACCCACAAGTATAGGGGGTGTATCACAGTATTTTCGAGGAAAGTGAAACCCAATTTATTGATTCGACACAAGGGGAGCCAAAGAATATTTATAAGCCTTAACAGCTGAGTTGTCAATTCAGCTGCACCTAGAAACAATCTTGCTCACAGCAGTTTATCAGTAGCAACAGTTTTGTAGTAGGAATAGCAAAGTAGCAGCAGCAGTAAAGTAAAGACAGCAGTAACAATAGCAGTAAATAGTAGGATTCAAGTGCGGTAGGCATAGGGATGGATGGACGGGCGTTGCATGGACAAGACAATTCACATAGCAATCAGAACATAGGGCAATTGCATATAAATAAGATAAAGCATCAAAGTACTAGATAATCCTAGGCATGTGTTCCATATATAGTCATACGTGCTCGCAATGAGAACTTGCCCAACATCTTTTGTCCTGCCAGCCCGTTTGCAGCGGGGCCTCAAGGGAACTATTGGCAATTAAGGTTCTCCTTTTAATAGAGCACCAGAGCAAAGCATTAACACTCCGTGAACACATGTGATCCTCACATCAAAGCCATTCCCTCCGGTTATCCTGATTTCTGTCACTTCGGGGCCATTGGTTTTGGACAACAACGTGTGTAAACAACTTGTAGGTAAGACCATAAACAATACTATCATAATAAATCAATAACATGTTTAGATCTGAAATCATGGCACTCGGGCCCTAGTGACAAGCATTAAGCATAACAAGTCGCAACAAAGTCATAAAGCACTAATAAAAGATACTAGGCACCATGCCCTAACAATCTGATGCCATTACATGAATGATCTCATCCAATCCCTACCATACCCATAGCCTACAACGGGGGATTACTCACTCATAGATGGGGGAAACATGGATGGTCGATGGAGAAGCAATGGTGATGATCTCCCCCAATTCCCCATCCCGGCAGGGTGCCAGAACGGAGTTTCTGGTGCTGTTTCATGGAATCTGGTGGTGGCGGCAGAGCGGAACTCCTTCTGGAAAAACATCGAACCCCCCTAGGCTTTTAGGTCAGAAGGCAACTTATAGGCGAAGAGGGAGACCGAGGGGGAGTCTGGGGCGGCCAGACCACCCCCTGGCACGGCCTAGGCTTGCCCGCGCGGCCAGGTAGTGTGGCCTAGGCCCAACCCTCCTCCTTCTCGTATTCTGGCGTCGGGAGTCTTCTGGTGAAATAGGATTTTTGGCATATTTTTTGGGATTTTTCCTGATAGTTGATTTTCTGCACAAAAAGTAAACACCAGGGCAATTCTGCTGAAAACAACATCAGTCCGCGTTAGTTGCATCCAAATCACACGAGTTTAGAAGAGAAACAATAGCTAAAGTGTTCGAGAAGTAGATAAGTTTTGGACGTATAAACTCCCCCAAGCTTAGGTTATTGCTTGTCCTCAAGCAATTCAGTTGAAAACTGAGTGTGATAAAAGAACATTCACGAACACAATTGCTTCATATGATGTATATATTCTCAGCATGTGATCAACTACCTATACAATTCATAATAAGGAGTATGCAACTAAGTTTACTTAATAGGCATTGCAAGCTATGAAGAGATTCCAACTCAAAAATAATAAGTAGCATGAAGCATAAACATAAGCAACATTACAATGCTCATAAAAAGGTATGATATAGTGGTATCTCGCTTGCCATTGATTATGAATGCCAAGGAACCTCTGAAGTTCAGGTGAAGACTAGAAGTAAAGATGTTAAAGATACAAGCATCAAAGTCATAGCACAAATAATCAAGTTTTGAGGCAAGAACATTACACTAAGAATGACAACTATGCTCTCAAGAAAGTGCTCAAAGAATGTGTGGAGACTCAACAAGGAAATGAAAAAGGTTTTAAATAGTTTGAAAGGCTTCCAAATGCTGAAAGTATGGTACTCATTAGCTTTGAGCTCTCATGGCCCATATCATAAGCATCTTTAAATGGTTAAGGTTAAAGTGACACAACTAAGAGGATATGCTTGACAAGTTATAAATCGAAGTCTCATGACCCTTACTTACGAAGACCGATCATCATGCTACTCAACTTCAGTCACGAGTAAGCTCTTGTCATTGTAAGTATATACGTATCATAGAGAACCGGCAACATGGTACCCCTTGCACATGATACGGGAGCTATCCCATAATCAAAATAACAAGGCAAGCAGACAATGAGCATCTCAGCGATCTTTTTATTTGCTATGTGCATAGATTTTTATTGAGGATGCTTCATAGAATGCTCATTATGGTTATGCTACAAGTTTCCACCATGATTAGGCATGGCTTAGGCTAGCGGCACAAGCGTTTCTCTAACATACATACAAACTCCATGATCTTACAAGTTCTAGTTTTATTTCACACCGCCAGGATCCATAAGCAAAAGAGCATGATATCAACGAGGTACTAAGTACCAATGCAATGTTGAAAACGTTCCCCATGATACATGGTTCTGCTCACTTCAACTTATAAAGCGCAAGCATATACGCAACAAAGAAGGACGCAATGGTTCAGGTTTATTAAATGCAAGAAAATAAAGTGTGCCATCAAGTTCGTGAGAGATTTATTAACTAACTTTCTCATAACAAGCAAACATTTTATTCGGAAGAAAACAAGGCATATTGAATATGCACGGAAGTAGCAAATAATGCTAATAGGTAGGTATGGTGGACACTTTGGAAATTTTTGGTTTAGGGAGTTGGAAACTTGACTAAAACATACTCAGTGTAAGTGAAGGCTAGCAATAGTAAGGGAGCAACAAACGAGAGAGCAATAGCTGTCATAATCATGCTTGCAACAAAACATGACTAAACATGGCATGGAAGTGATTCAAGATCCTCAAGGCAAAATAATTCATCGAGGCTTAACTGATTATTTCAGTCATATGCATGCGTGAGCATGTGCCAAGTCAATTCAAATGAAACATTCAGAGGAGGATACCATGGTGTCATACCAAGTTATGAATAGAGTAATGCAAGCGAACATTCATAAGACATGCTACAAACTATTAGCAAGCTGGAACTAATCATACGAAAGCAAGAACTACTAAGCATCCAAAGATAACATACACCTTACACGGACAGACTAAGCATGCCCACAGTGATGAGTATATGTACAAAAATGAAAACAAATAGAGTTCATTACCAGCCTCTTACCACGCCTCAAGTTGTCATTAATCCTCATTATTGCTCTTCACGTGTGTGGCTTGAATAATAATATGAAACCAGTATCCACTGAGGACTGCTGAACCCTATAGCAAACTCGCAAAACCAAAGAAGAATGACAAATATTTTTGTTGTTTTCGATTTTTAAAACAAGAAGCAAAAAGGAAAAACAAGCAAAGCAAAATCTTTTTGGGTTTTTCGAATAATTAAAACAAAGCAAAAAGGGAAAAACAAACCGAGGAAAAAAGAAAAAGAAGCAAACCAAAGAGAAACAACAGAAATATTTTTGGTCTTTTTGTGTTTTAGAAAGCAAAAGCAAAGAAAGAACGAAAACTAAAAAGAGAACGAAACATGAATATACAGAGTACCGACGCAACATGATAAGGAGATGAGTGCGATGTCGGCGTACCTCCCCCCAAGCTTAGGCTTTTGGCCTAAGTGGGTATCAATCCCAAGCCGGCCAGGATGATGTGTCATCGTAGTATGACGAGGAGGTACCCTCGTCCTGGTGTGAGCTCGAGTACGTCCCTCTATAGTGTGCGGAGTAATCGTAGGAGGGTACATCCTCCTGGTGCTGCTCGTGGAAACCCAACAAGCCAAGCTACTCATCCACCTCCTCCTTAGAGCGCAACCACAGTCTCCTGTGAACAATAAACAAAGAAGACTGCGGCAAAGGGATCTCCCTCTCATCCCCGTCAGTAAACAACATCCTATATACTAGACTGTCCAAATTAGAAGCAGCAGTAACAAAGTGATGAGTTTTCATAGCAACAAGGTCAAGCCTTTGTGGTGCCAATACAGTATCATTGGGGTCCACTGAAAGACCTAATGCATTCACCATACGCGAGGCAATGATGCCCCCATAGATAGGCCCCCTAGCAGCTAGGCGGCGAGAAATAAGCGAGCCAAGATTGTACCCAGTGTCATTGTTGAGCGCAGCAGCAAGGAAAGCTAAATGATAGTTGGAGATACTACTTGTGTTCTCCCTACCAAGTATGCTAGTAGCAAGATAATATGCAAAGTATCTAAGAGCAAGGAGTTGGATGTTTCTTATCTTTCCGTGTTGCGCCACACGGTCATCATCATTGGTCACCCCTCTGTAAAGCTCCAGCAAATCAGCGGGTCGTCCTTGAATTTTCTTCACGGTCCCTGTCATGCTTACACCTACAATACTGTAAAATCTTTCCAATGGCATGGTAAAGGGCAGATTATAAATTTTGAAAGAGACAGTTGACTGATAGGGCATGTTAGTAAACGTGAAGCTCTCAACAAAGGTTTTGGTGAGCATAGCTTATTGCTCACTCTCATCTTGCATATATGAGGTCAAACCAACCCTCTCAATCAGTAGCAAGAAATCATCAAGAATCCCTGCAGCTTGTAAGAAAGTAAAACAAGGAAAAGTAGATGGGTGAGCATCCCCATCGTCCCTTTCATTACCAATACGAGTTGCAATGAGATCTTCGTTGTATGATGGCCTAAACTGAGAGGATGATCTTGAGGGCCTCGACCTCCTAGGTGCATCCCTCTCAAATATCTCTCCAAAGGTATGGTTGTTCATGCTTGGTATTCTGAAATTTAAACACCTATTAAAGAGTGGTTGCAAAGTGAATAAAATGAAGGATTCTACTCATAGGGACTTGTAAGAGGCCTAAACATGCATCAAAACTATATCTCTAAGCATCAAACAAGCTTATAAGCTCTCAAAACCTGTCACCTATAGCAGCAAAATACTCAAGATATAATCCACTAAACACAGATCTACTTGGACAAGGGGAGGAGTCACATACCAGAGAACAAGTGCTCCAAATTTTAGCAACAACGATGGGCTGAGAAAGGAGATTGAAAAAATCGAGAGCAAGCATAGCAAGAACGCGATTTTGAGCAATGAGCTGGAGCTTACTCGGGAGAGAGAAGAAAGTGGCCAGGGGTGGCCCACACCATGGCATGGCGCCACCTAGGGCAGGCCGCGCCACCAGGTGGTGAGCCTGCCTGGTGGGTCCCCTTGGTACCTCCCAGGCACTCATCTGCCCCTTTTTCATGTAAAAATTTAATATGAATTTTCTGGAATTTTTCAAGACACTTTATTTTGGGGCATTTTTCTGGTATAGATGAATGAATTTCGGACAGACAGATTTTTTTGGAATGATGCAAAGACAAAACAAGGCTAGAACTATAGGAGTTCTAAGACACTCTAAAATGCAAGTAACTAACAACAAAAAGAAAACTAAACGAAAGCAAAAACTAAAATGGATAGAATAGAAGTACACGGAAATAATCATAGTGAAAACATTGTTTTGTTCAATGAAATCCTTTTGTTAACAAGGTTGATCAGGTCTTGTTACCAAGAAAATTCCATATGAGACAAAACTTTGTATTCCACTAATGATTATGTTACCTCAACCTTGATAGCAATGGTCCCAATCATAATAGTTTCAATTTTTTCTCTTGGTATGGGACAATATATTTCTCCAACTTGAATGCCCTCAACATGTTCAATTGAATTCAAACCATAAGTCCTTTCAATCTTCTTGGGGAAATAGACAGTATGTTCCTTGTCATTAACATTGAAAGTCACCTTTCCTTGATTACAATTAATAACAGCTCCTGCAGTATTAAGAAAAGGTCTCCCAAGAATAATGGACATATTATCATCTTTAGGCGTTTCAAGCACAACAAAATCAGTTAATATCAAGCAATTATGAGCCACTTGAACAGGTACATCCTCGCATATACCAACAGGAATAGTGGTAGATTTATCAGCCATTTGCAAAGATATATCAGTGGGTATTAGTTTTTCTAGTTGAAGCCTCTTATAGAGAGAGAAAGGCATAACACTAACTCCAGCTCCCAAATCACACAAAGCAGTTCTAACATAACTGTTCTTAATAGAGCAAGGGATAGTTGGAATCCCTGGGTCTCCAAGTTTCTTTGGAACCTTACCACTAAAGGAATAATTAGCAAGCAAAGTAGAGATTTCTTCATTAGGAATCTTCCTTTTATTCGAGACAATATCCTTCATATACTTTGAGTAAGGAGGCAATTTAATAGCATTGGTCAAAGGAATTTGCAGGAATAAAGGTTTCATCCACTCACAAAACTTATTATAGTGTTCATCTTCCTTTGACTTGTGTTTCTTATCAGGGAAAGGCATAGGTTTTTGAACCCAAGGCTCTCTTTCACTACCATGTTTCTTAGCAACAAAATCTTCTTTAGTGTATTTAGTATTCTTAGTGTGCTTTTCAGGTTCTTCTTCAACTTTTTCTTCATTAGGAACTTCATTTTCTTAATTACCACTTTCAATTTCAGCATCAGAAATAGATATACTATAAGGATCTATAGCAGGTTCAGAGGGTTCTACAACAGTTTTATGTTTCCTTTTCCTTTTCTTACGAGTAGAGCCACTATTTTCAGCTTGTTGAGAATCCTGCTCAATTCTTTTGGGATGCCCCTCGGGATATAGAGGATCCTGGGTAGCAGCACCACTTCTAGTTCTAATTTCATAAGCATGTTTTTCTTTAGCAGCATTAACTAGCAAGTCTTTTTGCACTTTAATGAGTTGATCTATTTGAGTTTGAACCATTTGAAAGTGTTTAACAATCATTTTAACATCATTAGAGGTTCTTTCCACAATATCTTTCAACTCAACAATAGCTCTAGTGTTTTCATTAGATGATTTTGCACCCTTTTATTAAAATTATCTTGCTTAACAATAAAGATATCGAATTCTTCTAAGCATTGATCAGGAGGTTTAGAGTAAGGGATATCACCTCCATCAAAGTGCTGGAGAGAGTGTACCTCAATAGTGGATGAGTAGGGAATAGGCTTACATAATTCTTCTATAGGAGGTAAATTCTTGACATCTGCAGCTTTAATTCCCTTCTCCTTAAGACATTTCTTAGCTTCCTTCATCACTTCATCATTTCATTCAATAACTCCCCTCTTCTTTGATGCTGGAATAGGCACTGGTATAGTAGGTTCAGGTACAATTACTTTAGGTATAGCTTGTTCAGGAGGAGTCCAATCTTCATAGTTCTTACTTATTTTAGCCATTAATTCCTCAGCTTCCTTAGGAGTCCTATTCCTGAAAACACAATCAGCACAACTATCTAGGTATGTCCTAGATTCTTCGGTTAGTCCATTATAAAATATATCAAGAAGTTCATTCTTAGGTAATGGACTTCCAACCTGTGCATGAATCAAAGCACAAAACCTTGCCCAAGATTTGTCAATATCTCTTTTTCTCCCTATTTAAAATCAAAAAGTTCCTGCAAAATAGCATGTCTAGCACTAGGAGGAAAATATTTCTGCAGGAAAGTACTAATCAAGCAATCAGGGCTATCAATAGATCCAGGAGGTAAATTACTAAACCAAGTTTTAGCTTCTCCTTTCAGTGAAAAGGGGAAAATCTTAGCAACAAAGAAAGTACGCATCTTAAAATCATCAGAAAACAAGCCACTCATGGTAGAAAGTTCATTCATATGTGCTACCGCACTTTCATTCTTAGTCCCACAAAAAGGTTCTTTCTCAACAATAGCTATGTAAGATAGATCGAGAGAGAAATCAAAATCTTTATCTATAATGTTTATGGGAGAAGCAGCAAACTTAGCAATAGGAGACAATTTGGGTCTAATAGTACGCCTCTCAAGGAGACTCTTAGTAGCGCTCCTATCATGGGTGTTTTTACATTCTTTAATAAATTCATCAGTCATCTCAACATATCCATCTTCAATATCATAACTTTCACTAGACTCAGGTGAACTAACAGGTGTGGTAGTGTCTTCATTAGGAGTTTTAGTATTTCCATTTATAGTTCTAGCAATAGTAGCATCTAGGAAAGGACCTAATGAACCACTCTTATCAAGCGCAGTAGAAGCAGCATCATAAGCATCAGACGTTTCAGATTCAGCAGTAGTAGCAGTGTGTGTAACATGTGTATGTGGTGGTGTAACGAGCTTACTCATAACAGATGGTGAATCAAGAGCAATAGAGGTGTTCAGAACCGTACCTCTTTTTGTAGTGGATGGTAAAATAGGAACCTTGCCATCACGAGACTTACCCATGATGGATGGATAGAAGCGAACAACAGAGAATCCAAGTGAACTTGATAAATAAAGCTATGCTCCCCGGCAACGGCGCCAGAAAATAGTCTTGATCACCCACAAGTATAGGGGGTGTATCGCAGTATTTTCGAGGGAAGTGAAACCCAATTTATTGATTTGACACAAGGGGAGTCAAAGAATATTTATAAGCCTTAACAACTGAGTTGTCAATTTAGCTGCACCTGGAAACAATCTTGCTCACAGCAGTTTATCAGTAGCAAAAGTTTTATAGTAGGAATAGCAAAGTAGCAGCAGCAGTAAAGTAAAGACATCAGTAACAATAGCAGTAAATAGTAGGATTCAAGTGCGCTAGGCATAGGGATGGATGGACGGGCGTTGCATGGACAAGACAATTCACATAGCAATCAGAACATAGGGCAATTGCATATAAATAAGATAAAGCATCAAAATATTAGATAATCCTAGGCATGTGTTCCATATATAGTCATACGTGCTCGCAATGAGAACTTGCCCAACATCTTTTGTCCTGCCAGCCCGTTTGCAGCGGGGCCTCAAGGGAACTATTGGCAATTAAGGTGCTCCTTTTAATAGAGCACCAGAGCAAAGCATTAACACTCCGTGAACACATGTGATCCTCACATCAAAGCCATTCCCTCTGGTTATCCTGATTTCTGTCACTTCGGGGCCATTGGTTTTGGACAACAACGTGTGTAAACAACTTGTAGGTAAGACCATAAACAATACTATCATAATAAATCAATAACATGTTCAGATCTGAAATCATGGCACTCGGGCCCTAGTGACAAGCATTAAGCATAACAAGTCGCAACGAAGTCATAAAACACTAATAAAAGATACTAGGCACCATGCCCTAACAATCTGATGCCATTACATGAATGATCTCATCCAATCCCTACCATACCCATAGCCTACAACGGGGGATTACTCACTCATAGATGGGGGAAACATGGATGGTCGATGGAGAAGCAATGGTGATGATCTCCCCCAATTCCCCGTCCCGGCAGGGTGCCAGAACGGAGTTTCTGGTGCTGTTTCGTGGAATCTGGTGGTGGCGGCGGAGCGGAACTCCTTCTGAAAAACATCGAACCCCCTGAGCTTTTAGGTCAGAAGGCAACTTATAGGCGAAGAGGGAGACCGAGGGGGAGTCTGGGGCGGCCAGACCACCCCCTGGCGCGGCCTAGGCTTGCCCGCGCGGCCAGGTGGTGTGGCCTGGGCCCAACCCTCCTCCTTCTCGTATTCTGGCGTCGGGAGTCTTCTGGTGAAATAGGATTTTTGGCATATTTTTTGGGATTTTTCCTGATAGTTGATTTTCTGCACAAAAAGTAAACACCAGGGCAATTCTGCTGAAAACAACGTCAGTCCGCGTTAGTTGCATCCAAATCACACGAGTTTAGAAGAGAAACAATAGCTAAAGTGTTCAGAAACGTAGATACGTTTTGGACGTATCGGGCGTAATCCGATCTATGATCGGCGAAAGAAGAAGAAACGCCGGTTAAGCGGACTGCGAGAAAATTTTGCGAAGAAGATCTAATCTACTATTGCACGGCTCCCGGTAGTGAAGGATCCCTCCGGGGCGGCGCGGTGGAAGAGGTGGTGGCTAAACCCTAGGCCGAGGAGCGACCCGCTCTGATAACATGAAAGATTGCGGGAGTATAGATTGTATTGATATTACAAGAGGTGATTACATCGTGAACCTTTAGGCTGTTTATATAGTATTAGACTTGGAGGGCAAGAAGACTACTAGAGATAGAATTAGATTACAAAAATAAACTACCAAATATATCTAGTCATAACATACTCCAATAAAATATACCCAAGTAAAATTTAGAATTAAAGTTAGGAAGTGTTAAAAATATATTGCAAAGCGAACAAATGTGTTACAGTATACCTCTTGTATAGATTGTTATTTGTTAGGCATATTCGTAACCTAATCCCTCCCTCCAACGACCGATCTTATTTGTTATTCGGTTTGATAGGTTTGGATTGCTGCCTTGCCTTGCAAGATACTTTGAATTTGTGCTATGTAATGATAAGATCCGATCACCCCAGGTGTGGAGTGTCCCTAATTTTTCTCCCGTTCGTAAATGCTTTAAACTACTTTCGCTGTTCATAATATAAGATATTTTAGATATTTTAAAATTGATTAGTTACACTCTAAAATAGATGAACATATACACTACAATATATCTATATACATGTGTTTTAGAAAAATATACTACTAGAATATCTTACATTAATAAACGGAGTGTACATAAATTTTTAGATGTTCTTAATCGATGTGTGCCAATAGCATCTTTTATTTTGTGGGGTCAGGTGATAATGTGATAGTGATGTTTCTATAATTTGCATTGTAAAAACCGCCACATTAGGAACAATAGCGCTACATATTTTGTGAATCTTGTATCATGCAACTATGACGCGATCGCCCCAGTGTAGCAGTGTAGCACACATCACCACGTGCACCATCGTAATGATCCAGCGCATCGCCGAACCGACAGATATAGTGCCGGGTGATCGTCCTGCTTCGTCGTTAAAATTGGTTAGTCTAGCTCTAATTTTTTTTAAACAAAATTAGTCTAGTTAAAACTAAATTTTAGTTACGCGGGTTACCGCTTGCAACCCTAGAAAATCTGAACTTTGCTTCCTATCTTTTTGAAACTTCTATTCGGTTTGTTCTAAAGCAGTCGACTAGTTTGTATTTGTATAAACTCTAATGCGGTCCTTCTAGTTTTTAGGACAGTGCAAGTAAAAGGCGATTTCCATGAACAGTTTTTTTCCTTGACCTCTATGTCCCTCTTTGAGGTGATGGGGAACCTAGCCTACACCGCCACCGGCCTCCTTTCCCGCCCTGCCTCAGTCCCGCTGTCGTTAGAGGAGGCCGTCTGACGACAGACACCGGCGGCGGGAGTCTCCCATTTCAGTGTTTTCCTTTGACTTAGCATCTAGTCTTCTAGGACATCTCGCAGAGATCCAATTCAGCTGCTAGTACAATATTTCTCTGGTAAATATCTAATTGTCGGTGTTCCCAGCATGGCATGTTGTTGCTCTTGCCGAGGTCATCGAAGATTCGTGCTCATCCGGATGCTGGGACCATGACAGGCAGTTTGGGCTCCCGCTCATTTGCCCCTAGGATTTGGCCCTGGCTTAGGCCGATTGTGGCTGCCGATGCGCTGAATCCAGGGGCCTCAGGGTAGGGTTGGCAGAGGGTCATTGGTGGCTCCAAGATCCACTTGCGCCGGTTACTTACAGTATGTCAATTGCGGCCATTAGCCGCGATTACCATGGTCCGGGGACGGAGGTGTACATGTTAAGATAGGCCGATGGCAAGAGACTCGCCATGCTCATGTTGAGTGAGACCGCTAGCTACATGTTGGTCGCCAGAAGGATCAAGAAGGATGGGTGAAGACGTATGTTTTCCTCATGACCAACACTCTACAACATTTGTAGTAGTTCCTGCCAAGTGGTGGTGACCTAGGGTGTCAGGTGGGATCCTACCAAAATCCCACCTCCACAAGTGGGATTTTGGTGGGATCCCACCTGACACCATATAGTGACAATGTCATACTTGTTTCTTGGTGGTGCTCTTGGAGTTCTGTGTCTTAGTGTCCGGGTGAAAATCTAGGTCTAACCTTCGGTATGTCAACGGTGATTCCCTAGTCATCTCCTTGTAGAAGTCTTTATCTGGAGATTAGACTTTCTCCATGGAGAAATCCCAGGATCTGGCCAACTAGTTTCCAGATGATGGGCAGTGTTTGTGCACGGTTACCTTCGTTGAGTCGTCGTTTTTGGAGAATCGTTGTTGGAGTCGAGGTGCCATCCCTACTGGTGATGCTTTTGCTGCTGGTGGTCTTTGTTTACTACATCAAGGCCTTTTGTCTTCTTATTCTTTTGTTTTCCGGCTATGTGCATTCTTCGTGTGTAGACTTAGGCGGGATAATTGACATCTTCCTGTTAGTACTATATTTTTTATCGGAAAAAAGTAAAGGACAATTGCGATTTGTATAGTGCAGTGAGCTTTACATTTGCATACATTTCTACCATTTCTAGTGTAGAGATACAGAAACGGAAGCCCTTAGGGAAGAAAGAACTACTGAACTTTTTTTTTGGAACTACTGAACTTGTTATCTGAAAGAATACACCAATGCAAGCAGTTTCACTGCTTCAGAGCTTCTCGGGAGCAGCCGGCAGTTCCTCAACTCCCACAACTCCTTTCCAGAACCAGTGTTGCCCCCACACCTTGTCAATCTGCTCAATGGGTATCCCCTTCGTCTCTGGCAAGAAGAGGTATACGAACGCCGTCATCGCCATGATCCACCCAGCGAAGAAGAAGAAGAGCCACGCCTTCAACCGGCATAGCATGGCCAGGAAGTACTGCGCGACCAAGATGGTGAAGACGAAGCCCGACGCCACGGTGACGCTCTGCCCGGCGGACCGGACCTCCAGCGGGAAGATCTCGCTCGGCACCAGCCAGCTCAGCGGGCCCCAGGAGCAGCCGAATCCGGTGGAGTATACGCCGATGAGGATGATGAGTGCGAGAGCGTACGTTCTAGTGAGCTGACCTTCGTCGCGGAGCTTCGCGGCCATGATGCCGCCGATGAGCACCTCGGAGACGAACATCTGGACGCCGCCGACGAGGAGTAGCGTCCGCCTGCCGAAGCGGTCGACGAGGAACATGGACGCGAACGTCGATGCCGAGGAAACGATGACCATGACGACGGTGGACAGCAACGCCGCGCTCTCGCTCATGCCGATAGTGCGCAGGAGCACCGGCGCGTAGAACCCGATGGCGTTGATCCCCGTGAGCTGCGTGAACGACGGTATCAGGATGGCCATGGCGAGCTGCGGGCGGTACCGTCGCCGCGACAGGATCATGTGCAGACCGTTGTTGTCGGTGTCCTCGTCCTGTCCCGTGGGGTCATTAGCGGCGACGATGTCGTCCAGCTCTTGGTCGACGGCTTCGATGCCTCTGATCTTTTGGAGCATCGCCTTCACCTCGCCACGGTCTCTGCCTTGCTGTACGAGGCTGTTGGGCGTCTCTGGCAGGAAGATGGCGCCGACGGTGAGCAGCACGGCGGGGACGGCGGCCAGGCCCAGCGAGAGCCTCCATCCCCAGCCGGCCTTGATCTTCTGCGCGAAGTAGTTGACAACGGTCGCAGCGAGAGCGCCTAGACAGAGGCTGAACTGGAAGCCGTTGCTGAAGGCTCCCCTGTATCGTGCCGGCGCCATCTCGGACAGGTACAGTGGCACTGCCTGCCATCAAAATTGTCATCCCGCGTGGACGTGTTCATCTAATCGACACGATGGATCACGAATAGAGAATCTCATGTTGCACTTGATACCTGATTAGCGAACCCGAGCCCGACGCCGAGCAGCGCCCGGCCAAGAATGGCCATATACACGTTCACCGCCCCGCCGCTGACTGCCGCGCCGGCCAGGTACGCGAGGCCACCAAGGATCATTGACGGCCGGCGTCCGTGCCTGGCCGTGAACCACGACGCGAGGAGCACGGCGGTGAGTAGCCCGGAGACATAGAGCGACGAGGTGAAGAGCGTGAGCAGCTGGCTGTCGAACTTGCAGTAGTTGCCGACGCCAGCACCGGCCTGCATCCGCCGGTGTACCTCCGGGAAGAACTCCCTGAGGAACGGCTCCATCGATGACACGCCTCCTGCGGTGCCGATGTCATAGCCGAAGATGGCGCCGCCCATGGCCGCCGTGACGCAGGAGAGCACCGCAAACGCGGTGACCCTCCCGCCATAACGGCGCTGCTGGTCCTCGCCACCGCCGGCGCCAGTGAATCCCACGGCCATGGTACTTGTCGAAGGTAGAGTAAGAACTTGGTGTCTAGCTCAAATATGGCAACCTAGGTGAGGCCCTCCTTTCTCGCATACTTGTACTGTCACTGTGGGTACTTGTGTAATTGTGTTGACTCAATCGGTTTCACTTTCAGGATGCTATCGCTGCGTATGTAGTTAAATTAAAGCTTGATGTGCCATCTGTTTGGAAATTTGCTCCAATGTCCACGCCCGATGTGTTTGCTTGTGCGCCGCCGTCGGCAACACAGATCTTTTTCCACACGAAGCTTTGACTTGATTGGCAGTGCACATATCTATCCACTAGCACGTGTTGGCGCCACCTGTTAATTGGGAGTTTCTTTTTTTCTTCGAAATTCATCCGATCTATTAATAATCATCCAACAGTACAAAAAATCGTAAAAGTAATAAAAATTACAAATAGGTCAATAGACCACCTACCGACGACTACAAACACTGGCACAAGCCGAATGCGCGCCGCCGTCCTCGCCCCTCCATCTCCGGAGCCGGGCAAAGCTTGTCGTAGTAGAGCTTGTTATAGTAGACCGACGGGAAGTCGTCGTGCTAAGGCCCCAAAGGACCAGCACACCAGAGCAGCAACCATCGCCGAAGATGACCAACGTAGATCGGAAGGGACTGACCTTAAAACATACCAACGAAAAACGATCAGATCCCAAGGGATCATGATTCCACACGCCCTCCTTCGATGCTAGACGCACCACCAGAGCGAGGATATGACGTGAAGTACTTTATTCTAACTTCAGGACGTAGCCGCTGCCTCCTCGAAATAGGCTTTCACCCCGCTATATTAATATAGCCACTCGGCCGAACAGGGTACAAGGTGATGGGGAGACCCCTTATAAAGCAGATCAAGATACACAAGAAAAAACGCGAAAGGCCAACACTTGCCACCAAGGACACCGAGTCGAGACCGGGGAGAACCGGGACTCCTCGGCGACGCCCCCAAGAGGGTAATGACGCACCACGTCGCCGCCGTGACCGAAGGTCAAGGGTTTTCACCCGGAGCCCCAGTGGGAAAGGTAGCTGCAACGGCGCCCCCAAGAGGATAACGGTACCCGCAGCCATCGCCGCCGTTGGTGCCGCATCACTGAGCTTTCGCCCGGAAAAACCTTCGCGTCGCTTCCCAACCGCTTGCTCCCGCTGTCCTCGCGAGAGACCTCCGACACACGATCTGGGAGCTGTCGGAGCCGAAACGTCCCCAACCCCAAAGCCCCCCAATGTCCGCTCCTCGCCATCCACATGACCGAAGAAAGGAACCATCACCACCGCCACGACGCTCGCCGAAGAGACGCCCGTGCAGTCCACCTTCCGGGGCCGCCGCCCCGGCTTCCACGAACTCGAACCCGCGGCTCCGGCCAACGCCACAAAGCACGACCGGCGAGAAGGCCGGTGTAGGGCAAGACTCAGACTTGCAGTCATCGAACCACACATCAGGCTAGGGAAGGGGATCTGCCCTCCGTCACCTTGCGGTGAAAGCCATCCGGACGCGCAGTGGTGCCAACAGGGCCGAGATCATGCCCAGATCAAGCCCGGCTAGGCCCGAATCAGGCCCAACGTAGCCGCTGTCTCAACATCCTTAAAAAGACACTAAGAAAGTCTAAACAAAACACTGACACCTCCCGCTGGTGAGAGGCCGTGGTCTGCCATGCCTCCAAGGCCCTAAGGCCGCCGGAGACGGGACGGACCGGTGGCATCGTCGGTGGAGGGAAGGAACCCTAGATGGGTTTTGCCGCTGCTGTCACCGCCTCTTGGGAGAGCCTCTCTCTTGAGAGGTCCCGTACCGGTTTGGTATAATAATTGGGAGTTTTTTTTTTGACACTTAAAATGAACCAATACGTGTCCAAAATTTTTACTCCCTCCAGAAATAAGTGACTTCCATTTTTTAGATTCACATGTATCTATACACTAAAACACGTCTAGATACATCTGAATCTAGAAAAATTCAAGTCAGTTATTTCTGGACGGAGGGAGTATGTGTTTTCCGTGTCATGTGTTGAAAATGGTTTCTGTTAGTACTTTTTATAACTGCATGCGAGAATATTTGCTACAAACCGAGGGCAACAAGCTTCAATCGGCAGTCATGATGTGTTAGTCTAAATACTGTATGAATATGAAACAGCCACAAAGAAACTCTAAGCAGCCTATTACGCCATTACAAATCCGACAACCAAGCACCTTTTAATTGGGGAAGCTAACTAAAAATTAGAGACAGTTTTTTCGACACCGATTGCTCCTGATTTCAGATAGGGTACTATGCAAAGATAGGGTACTATCCAAATGGGTGGAGGCCAATTCAGCAAGGCCATCCAAGCTGTGGTTCTCGATGCTCCAAACACCGACTTCTCACATGTTGTGTTTAAAGTAACTGATGAACTCAAACGAATCATCGGTGATGTAGGCGTGGTTGGCCTTCAGGCTTCAGTCCCCAGATATCCTTGCTAGGAAGGCACAAGGAGGAATTGTAACCCAGGAACAGATCATGGTCTCCCAAGCTCGTCAGGGTCTCCAGCTTCTGCCCATGGAGGTCATTCTTGTAAACTGTAGAGTTGTATCTCCCTAGACCTAGTGAACTGCTCCAGGAGAGTCACTGCGCCTGACGTCGTTATCCTCCTGCTCTGCTGATTGCGAAAGGACATCTCTCTCTAGACAGAGTTCACTTGCCGATTGCTTGGGCCTTCACACGGCTGGCTTCTGGATGGGCTTTCATGGGCCATAGTCGTGGCATTCTCCTCTCCTTAATATCCTGATTGTCCCTAAGCAACAACATTTGGAAACTCCTGGTGGCGCAGACGGTCTTCGTTCTCCCAGGTCGTCCAAGAATTGGGTAAACCAGACCACGCAACCTGTACCAAACGAATAAGTTTGTTGCCAACTGATACTTTCTTCATGTCCAATACCTGAATGAGAACAGACATAGTGTCCATCATTGGACATTGTGAAGGCAAAGTCTGTTTGAGATACAGTGTTGCCATGAAGAGCTTGCTTGAGTAAGGAGACATGCACCACTGGGTGAATTTTACTGTCTGCCACAGCTCCCACTCGCTGCAACACTTTGTAAGAGGCCAAAGTACTTGCAACTGAGCTTCTAATTGGATCTATTGCCCTGAGAAGTTTGCACAGGAGGTTGCAGCTTCAGATAAACTTGATTTACAACCTCAAACGGTCATTCCACTCTTTTCTTACGAGCTTGACTTTTCATGCGATTGCTGAGCTCTGAGCAAGTTTTGATGAATCAATCTTTGCATGTCATTTTTATCTTTTAGCCAAGTTTAAAGGTCGGACATTGTAGTTGAATCTTGCAATGTTATATCCTCGATACCAAAATGTTTGGGATTATATCCTCACGAGGATATGCCAATCGGGATATGTGACTAGCCCATGACCATGGCGAGTGGGCATGCTGGTACGCCGACCGGAAGGAGACTTCAAATGAAGCCCATGACTGGAAACTGAAGGTCCAAGACCTTAGTTAGGCCCAGTCGGATTAGGTCAAACCCTCCGAAACCTAAACTGATTTGGTTGTAATCTTGTAAATATAGTGAGGTGGCCCTATATAAGTCTCCCCAGGGTACTCGTTATACTTACGTGCTATTAGCTACCCCACCCAATCGACTCGCTGCCCAGCCGCCGAGCTTATAATCCACTTGCAATCAATATAATCTAGCAGGAAGTAGGTTTTTATCCTACAGGGGGCGAACCTGGGTAAACCCTTGTGTCTGCCCTCAATCTCGACCCGCGGATGGCGACTCGCTCTTGACCCCAATCGATTCAATCGCTACCCCTGGTAGCGATTGCCATGGCCATTCCCACGATAGTGGCACCCACCGTGGGGTTTGGCCAGTCAAGCCTCAGATCTACGGCGAGACCCTACACTCTAATCGATCGGCTGATCGCCACTAGTCACATGGTTGCTAGCAGCAGATTCCTCCAGATCCTACCGAGCAGCTACATATCGGTGTCGCACCCGGTCACCCACGCCACGGTGATGCCAGTTGACACCATCAACTTGTTCATTGGGTTCACAGACGCCGTTGACTCGGCGGAAACAGCGAGACTCGGCACTGCCAACGGATTGCCTCCACGTGATCTTCTCTCAGAGGAGTAGGTCCGCACCATCATCATCCTCGCCTCCGAGTACGACCCGGCCGCCAGCGATGCGACCGGGAGCGACGTTGCTCTCCACGACGACGCCGACTTGGCGACCCCTGCCTTGGTTGCCGGATCCAGCACCGCCGCATCGCACGTGGACTCCATCACGCGAGTCTCCAACGCCGACAACTTCGAGGATCCGTCCATCCTTGGGATCTTCGACTTCGACTCCGGATTGGAGTCCACCGATGATGCATGCGCCATAGCCAACGCTACAACACCATCTACATGGCGGGTAGCACCGTGCCGCCATACCCCTGCACCATGATCCTCCCGCTAACAGCAACGGCGGTGGAAGTCGAAGAGCACCGCCAACAGCTGGCGGCGGTAATGACCATGGAGCTCGCCGAGTGCGAGATATTTCACCTCGAGCAGCAAATAGTGCGGGAGCTATCGCTCTACCACCATTGCCGCATCAACAACCGCCTTAACCCCACCATTCAAGGCAACGCCCTAAAATTCTACGACGAGCGTGACCCCGCACGCATGGCCGAGCTCGAGCACTGCCGCAACGCGCCACCAGGCGGTAGTCGCCTAACAGTTGGGGCACCTGCGTACAGAGCTCCACCACCACCCCGCCGCTCACCTCCTCTGGAGCAGTCGTGGATCCTGATCGCGCCAAAGGAGCTCGACGCCTACGGGCTCCCACTCTACTCTACCCCGATGGACAATGTCATTGCGAGACAGGCCACAGTCGCCAACCTCAACCTCACGGGAGAGGGCGCGTTGCATGTCAAATACGCTCAGGCCTTACTCGCCAGAGAGGTTGAGCAGCAAACTACGGGAATCGACCTGCGGGGACAGATGTACTCCCGCTTGACTGGCAGCCGCGCGGCTTCAAGAGGCCACCCCAGCGAACAGACGGTCGCCAATGTCGCCAACTACCCACCAGCCGAGCCACAACAACTCCAACCGCGGGTAGCAAACCCCCACAAACTCCATCAATGAGCCACGATCGGTGCACAACACGGTCGCTGCCAACGGCCAGCCGGTCGACGCACAGACCCACATCATCAATAACCTGTAACACCCCTGGGATCAGAGTTAAACAAATCCAGACCTTAGCCTGACATAAGCTTAATCTAGAGCTTGAGGATATCCAGTGAGAAATCGGTAACACAATAGTAACCCCGCGACACAAAAATTCTTACAGCAAACTCATAATTGAGCGAAAGAACCAAAATATTACAAGCAGAGGTCACTGACCACAAACATCAAACAACGGAAGGAAAATTATGCTATTAAGTATAGCAAACTTAACAAATGGCCTAAGAGGCCCGAAGCAATAACGATGACGTCCTAGCCCATAGATTCCAGGCTGCCGGCCGGGAACCCCAAGCTACTCGTCGGTGTCGATGTCGTACCAAACTTGTCTTCAGGGGAACATTTACTCTGCTAGAAAAGTATCAACAAAGAAAGGATGAGTACATGGTGTACTCCACAAGACTTATGGCTGGTGGGGTTAATTTGCATAAAGCCATCTTTGTTTGTAAAACAAGAGGGAGAAGAAGCTCGTCTAACCAGAATATTTTAAAAGGGGATAAGAGAGTGACATCTCCGAAGAATTGATCATCATATTTTGATATCCACCAAAGTAATCCTCATCTCACAACTAGGATTACCCCCTTGTACCCATGAGGAAGCATCCTTAAGCACACATTGAACTGCCAAGTTTTACGATTAGGTTAAAGTTCTCTATGATCTTCACTTCCGTTCCCAAGTCGTCCATAACCATGGACACGGCTTTTCGAAAAGATTTAACCCTGCAGGGGTTTAAAACTTTACCCACACGTACCAACCGACTCTTAATGCCACTAGTAATAGCCCTCTTCCTTCGAAGGCCGGCAGAAGGTGGTTGGACACGACCTTTACCTTGCTTTCGCCGAGACCATGAGTCACGCCCTAAGGATGGTTCCGCCGTAACGGGTCAAATCCCAAAGTCGGTCCCTAGAGATGTGGGCGAGGTTGGTTTACCAGGGGCGCCATCTACCCCAAGCAACCCCGGCCACGCTTACCTACCTGTATGGATGCACCTCCTTCACCTCCTCTTTCAAAAACATTTTCTATGCATATGTCAAATGGAATGCCCAAACTATTTGACTCATGGAATCTACTAGGCAAGTTAGTTGCTCGTGAGGTTTGCTCGTGGTTGTACGCTTGTCTTGGTTCAAGAGGCTAGAACTCGGGTCCTAGTAGTGGCGAGCATGGGACTACAAAAACCACATCCCACCGTGGCCTCCCATACATGCCTTAGCATGTTTAACCTTTACCACTGATCTTACCTTATCAGTATACATCGTTCTCCTGTCATACTAGATTCTCTGCAATTGGTACATCTTCTGGATGAACCAGCACTGACAGCTAAGCATGGCTAAGCAAGACACAGATAAAAGCTCTAGCAATGCATACAAGCCAAACCTAGTTATGCTAGGAGTAGTGGATCAGGTAATATAAGCTCAAAGGGACTAATGCAACAGATAGGATACTCTATCTATTGATAAAAGACCACAGTAGAATCGTATGCAGCATGGCAAGAATGAAATACTTTCGAAATCATAGGATTGTATAATGGTGGAGCTATGCTTGCCTTGTTTGTTGATACCCAGATATAGATCTTCAGAAGCCTTGTACTTAACTTGATTATAGTTAGTCAAGTATTGTTCGTCGATCTTCGAAGGTGTTGATCTTGGTCTTCGATCTTGATCTCAATATCGTATTCTACCGAAAAGAACAAAACACCGGAAAGAAAGGGACAGCAACAATCAACACATGGCATCGATGCAATGCTCAAGCAAGGATGATGATATGACAAGTTAATTAGTATTGTAATGAAACCCTAAAGCATGCTTGGCAATTTAAGCGGCGTCCGAGGGGTGCAAACCCTAATACAAGAGAGACCTCGGAGTCACCTGCGGGGTTCAATTGATTCTTCTAATTAAACTTGTAATTAAAGTTGTTGAACAATGTATGATTTTGAGTCTAAAGTGTAGATCTTGTTTTTCTGAACATTTTAATATATTATTTGTATTTTTCTGACTTATAAATAATAAGTTATTGAATTTATAACATTTAATCATTTTCTAAAATTAAAACAAAAGCTAGGAATTACTTTTTACCCAGGGGCTAACCTAGCCACAGTGGCTGACAGAGGGGCCTAGGGCCACCTCAGCATCCACGTCGGCAGGACAGGACCCACCCGCGTTGACTGGGAGCTAACCCGTGCGCTGACGTCAGGATGACATCAACATGACGTCACCATGGCCAACACCTCCCAGATAGACGTCGGGGATGGCAAAGGAGGGCGAGCGGGGCTACGTGTGCGGTTGTGTTAGACTCGCCTCGTCATGGGTGACCTCAATGTGGCGACACCGCCCTAATTTGGTAGCCAGAGCAGTGAGCACAACGGCGGACAACGACGCTGATCGACGCGGGGACAAGACAGAGAGAGAGAGGAGGCTAGGAGGGGTGCCTGAGCACCAGGTGCTCACCAGGAGGCCGATGGCGGGCTCGGCAAAGCAGGGGGAGGTCGGGTGGCGACGATTCGATGACAGCCAGCGTCGGGCATGGCGACATGATTCTCTTGATTATGGGCACGCGAGGCTGTGTGACCTAGCCGAGACGAACCGGTGCTGCAGGGTGAGCTCGGTGGTGGCCTCAGTTTAAGCTAGGGTAGCCGGAAACGACGGGAACTGGTGGTTTCTGGTGAGCTAGGGTTCGGTCATGGCGAGGGAATGAGGGAGAGAGGAGGAGTGGCAAAACAGGGCGTGTCCACGTCGGTGCTTGAGCCTTATAGCCGGCCGGGGTGGCGGCGTTGATCTTGACGCATGGCAGGGATCATGGCACGGTCGAACGGCAGCGACGAAGACACTCAGGAGCTTCAACTCTGTCGGTCGCGAGAAAGACGGCGGAAAAGAGGGGTCGAAGGGGTACATGCCAGAAGTGGGCTGCGGATGGGCCAGGTGGGCCGCGGTGAAGGAAGAGAAGAGGGAAAGCTTGCTGGGCTGCTCGGCCTCAGGCATGTGGATCCATTTTTTTCCTCTAAAACATTGTCCAAATTCTGTTTTCACATTTTATTTGTATTTGAATATCAAATCTATTTTGATCCACTTCAAAAATACCAGAGAATTTAGTAAACTATAGAAAATATTGTAGGGGCCCCTTATAACAATTTGGGTTCCAACATTTTGGTACTATTTCAAAATATTCAAAACCTTTTGAATTCATTTTCAAAGAGGGAGGGGGATTAGGGTTTAGGGTTTCGCATTACTTTCTTTGCATGCATTTTAAGGGATGATGCTCATGAATGCACATACAAACCATAATTAAACATTAGCTAAAACTGAGGTGTTACATAACCTAGCCTGGCAAGCTCGCCAACAATACGACCTGCGACACACCCTCTCCGACCACGGCGACTTCGAGCCCGATCCGAGAGGTTCCCTCAGCCGAATTAGCCGACAATGCTTCGGACCAATGATCCAGGGTGAGAGATACCCCTTCACCTTCAAGGGGCCGAAGGAGATCGATAAGTACGATCCCACACTCGACCCGACAGTGTGGATCGACACATACCTCATGGCGCTGGGGATCGCCGGCCACACGGATCTACTCGCCGCCTGCTACCTCCCCTTGATGATGGAGGGGGCGACTCACCAATGGATCAACACTCTCCTCGAGAATAGCATTGACTTGTGGAAAGAGATGTGGGACGCCTTCATCAAGCACTTCGAGGGATCCTACACTCGTGCCACCACCATCAAGGACCTGGAATGCTGCATCTAGGGACTGCACGAGTCGACTCGCCACTAGGTCCAACGCTGGCAGGACCTGTGGATCAACACTTCCAGCATCCACCCAGACACTGTGATCCACTGCTTCAAGAACGCGTGCCAAGTAGTTCTACCTATTATGGTTTCATTGTGGCTAGAAGAAGCTGCTTGACTCATCATTGAATAGGATTAGTTTCTCCGTGTTGTCAACCTCGTTGCACTACTGCTCGATTGCCTTATCGATTGGAGCAAAGACATGGCAGATGGTGATTCCTCCTATGCCAATGGGGTTGAATTTCCTAAAGAGGCTAGCCGCCGCGATGGTGTTCTCCATCGAGGTCCCAAAAAAGGGAGTCCATCAGCACCGGTTGTGGATGTTGTGCATCGTGGTTGTCCTAGATGCAGCTCACTAGTTCGCGGGTGCAGGTCATCAACAAGCCGCGTCAGTTTTGTCCTGCTACCTCTCGATGGCGTGTTGCGGCAGTATTTACTATCTGCCACACGCCTAGGGTCCTCCTCAACGAAGGTCACGGTTAGTGTGTATCCGCGGTGGTTGGGGCTGAGTTTCTCTCTAGCCGGCGAGCAAGGTAGTTTGAGACTCTGTTGTACTGGGTGCGCTCAATCTGAAGGCACTAACACTCCTCCTTCGTGCTAATGGTGGTACAGATTCGGTGTAGTTCCGTCATCAGGGTTCCACTGTGATCAGTGTGGCAAGTGGATCTTTTGGGGGTTGGGTGGCACATTCCTCTGTTTTTGGCGATGCCATTGCTAGTGTTGCCGCCATTGGCGTTAGCATTGGAGGCCATGAAGATAGCCACCAATGTGGGAGATCCCACGAAGAGGGGATCATCTCAGCCTCCATCCAACTCGTAGGTCAAGGAAGTTAAGAAGTGAGTCCTCCTTGAAGTCACTAGTGTTGGAGATTGGCATGATTGAAAAGGGATCGCAAGCTGGAGAGATAAAATCAGGGTCATCGTCCAAAAAACTGATGTCAAGTTTATTGTCGTCCGTGAGGGTGAGGGTGTTAGCGTGGATAGAACCCTCGTCATGAATGGAGTTGTCGAGTGAGAGGTTGGTGGGGATGGGGCTTTCGACGCTTTTTCCCCGACTCTAGGGCCTCCCCCGCTTCAATATAGCCAATGAAAGGGTTGATGCGCCTGAATTGTACGACGATGGTGCGAGTGATCGGCACCGGTGTTAGGATGTAGCTATCAGAAGTGATGAGTCTGTAACCACCGATGATGAACATGCGACCCATTGTGATCTAGCATACAATTGTGGCAGACGATCTCACTAGGAATATCACACTTGATGCCCCACACCCCACGATGGGTGCCAATTGTCGCTACATAGATCAGGAGATGCTATAGGGGTAGCTTAGATGAGGTGTAAGGTGAGTGACGCATCAGCATTCTAGGAATGAGATTGGGAACATAGAGTTTACCAAGGTTCAACCCCTCTCAGCGGAGGAAGAGACCTACTCCTGCTTGATTATATTGCTCTAAGACGATTACAAATTCCGGAGGAGGAGAGTCGACTAGAGCTAGATGGTGGCTACGCGTAAGCGTGAGAGCGTAACCTCTAGGGTTTCCTTCCACAACTTATATAGATGCCTCATCTTGGGTTTACAAGAAAGAATCTGAGTCGGTTAGGGATTCAGAGTCGCCTATAAGTATGTATGGGTCGTAACTTTCCTTCCAAGTCAACTCGTGTGGGACCTTTGGAATTAGAATGCTCCCCTTCGTGTCGATCATCTAGGTGAGAACATGTGGGCTTCCTTGGGCCTCTATAGTCTTTTTAGCGACTCCGCTCCTTGGTCCTACCCTTTTTAACATTCCTACATCATGGGTGTTTCATAAAGTTTACCACATGCCAACCGATAGTGGTAGACACTAGAAGGGATAGAAACAACAATATATTCCTAATTGCCTTTGGACTAGTGGACAAAGAGGACATAACTAGATGGTGCTAGTTTCTAACTCAACTGGAGTATGCTATTGGTGGAGAAGAAGGGAAGTTTGGCAAGTACACTATCGTTTCAAATAGGTAGACGACAATCACTATCATTTCAACTAAAGTATGCATTTTACAGATTTTTCCTTAATGAGTTGGGAAGTAGAAAAATAGTACACTAAATGGATATGTGAATATTATCTACAACCGAGGCTGCTCTATGCAATTAACTTAGTCTTTCCAAATTCACCTCAAAGATTCTATCTGAGGCATATTTATGCCAATTTTCAAATAACTGGCTTTAGAGGGGAGGAATTGTAGAAATTTATGTATGCAGGAAACTACTCATATACCAAGAATGGGTTTGATTTAGCTATGCAATAATATGAAAGTTGAGTTTGAAGATACATGGGCCTGTGATACCTTGAATCCAGATTTACGTATGCAGTATAGTAGCCTTTTGCCTAGTAGACCTAGGTTTAATCGAGCCTTGGGAAACAATGCTAAAAGGAAATTAATAAGGCACGTCTACAAGTCTTGTTTGTTCATTTTACTTTCGTTTACTAGACCTTTCTAGTTTAGTTAGAACATGGGTTGTTTCAATGGATGGAGATAGGCCAGGATTGAAGATTCACCTGTAGCTCCACATCATATGGGATAAAGATAGTAATACACATATTCATGTGTGATGATTTAATAAAGATAAATTTTGTGGGCAACACATCCCAATATACTAGAGCCCATGCACGTCACATGCATAGCAATAGTCTTTTGATCCAAGTATTGCAATCGCGAAGCACCGGGCTACAACAATTATTAAGTAAAAACACATATCAAAGCCTTAAGAAGTGATGTTGTTGTTATTCCCAAATGGATCGCTTATCAAAGATCGTACTTCCCTTTCCATCACTTGGTTTCCTACGAGATCACCACTCGCCAAGTATCTCACCTCAAGCCTTTATCAATCCCTG
Organism: Avena eriantha; assembly: GCA_910589775.1. Classification (NCBI taxonomy): domain Eukaryota; kingdom Viridiplantae; phylum Streptophyta; class Magnoliopsida; order Poales; family Poaceae; genus Avena; species Avena eriantha. The sequence goes on from OU342743.1 coordinate 326,010,934, forward strand.
GGATCTTGGGTACCTACAAGTTCATAGATCGAGACAAGAGACAAAGAAACGAATATACAAATCTCTATTCAATCAATACATAGTACTCACATGGATTAGATGGACATAATCGCTGCGAGGTTTCACCCCAACCCGCAGCCCGTGAGGAGTACTCACTCATAACAATAAGATCAAGGATAGAAAACGTTGTGCAAAATACTTAGATTGAAATGAAATATTCTTACAATGGTCGCCGAATCACAAGGAGATCTCAAGTACAAGCTAATAGCTATGTCTATGGAGAGAATGGAGGGTGGAGAGGATGAACTATGGTGGTGGATCTCCTTTGGTGGTGTTGTGATGCAATCTAAGAATGGTGGCCCTCTACACTGTGACTGGGACCTCGAAATATATAGGTGCCTTCATGAAAGTCGTAGGGTTTGACGAGATGAAGGGAACACCACATGGTATGGGCGGGCCTTTCCCGTAATAGTGGTCGTTAAAACCTCTGTCAACTGGTTTTTACTCTAGGATTGCTTGGCAATGTAGACTTCGTCAAAATCTTCATTATTAGCTCGTGTTTTTGCCTTAAAAGCATGATATCCTACAGAACACAATTCAAAGCAAGGGATTGCACATCTTTGCAATAATTAATCATTAGTAGCAAGGCTAGAGAAATTATTGGTCAATTTCTTGACTAAAAATGAAGTTTAAACGCGGATAAAGATGGCTATTTTCACAGCCATCAACTTCCCCAAAGCTCAAACCTTGATCGTCCTTGAGAAAGAAAACAACAACACCATAAAGAACTCAGTGTTTAAACTGAAACAACGAGAGTGCGAATTCACTTACGGATGGTAGTCATATGCATCCAACACTTCTTCCATTTTAAAGCTCATCAAAGTTAGAGAGATGCCAAGAATACTATATGAGCTTTGTTAACTCAAAACAATCAAAGTAGAGTTTAATATAAGTATGAATAACTAGAAGTGTAACAATTAATCCAATTCCTCTAGTTAACTCTCAGCCTACCAAGGAACACTAGAATATTTTATAATAGCAGAATTAAGTAAGAGAGATCATGTCCTAAGTAGCATAATAGTGAAGTCTCTTATTCACTCCCACATTAGTAAATCAAGACTATCAAAACACTATTATTCCAATTATTGTCTTTCAAGAAAATTCATAGAGTAGTAACGAGACTATGCCAAAGACTGGTTAGTGTGGATCTTTATTTTTCAAGGGTAATTCTCAACAAGGATCATTGAGTGCTAATTTTAATAATGGTTTGCACAGCCTTCAAGAGTACCAATACTTTTGCCCATTATGGTGACAAATGCCACCATGTCATCAACTCATAGCCGAAATCAGGGGTTGTACCATTGATCATTTGTAGGATAGAAGAGTTGTTGGCACCCAGAGGTGTGCATCAAAAACATATAGACTTTTTAAATAGTATCATATTTTTGATACACAAGGTTAGCTTTGGCATGAATCACAATTACCACTAGACTTCCTTGAAATCAAACAACTCTTTTCAAGAGTGTTGTCAAGTCTATCAAAACATCTACAGGGTTAAGTATCTTCAAAGGTATACTCTTAAGACAATCACTCATCGAACAAGTCATAATTTAAAGACTTTTTCTTGTTGCACTTGTTTGGCAATGTTATTTCCAATCCAAGACTCAGTTAACTACAAGAACTAGATCAAAAGCTTCCACAAGTAATTACTCATGCAAATAAAAAGCTTTACTCTAACTATTTTGAATTACTCCCACTAGCATAGGAACTTAGCGAATCAACTAACTAAGATGCACAATTAAAACTTCTAAAATGGGAGACATAGGACATACCTCTCATGAGTAACTTCATATTTCTCTTCTTTATGGGTATGTGTTCCTTCAAAACTCAAATCAAAATCACTCTCATAATAGTATTGAAGCAAAGAGGCAATAGGCAAATCCACTTTCACGAAAAAGGATAAAAAGGAAAATTCTTTTTGTATGTTTGAGGATGGGAATTAAAGAATAGAAAAGCTTGCGACCAAGCAAGAAACTAATAAAAGAAAATAAAACAAACAAAAAAGAAAAACGAAAACAAAAGAAAGAAAAGGAGAAGTGTTGGAACAGACCAACATGAGTGTTTCAAAATTCACAAAGAGCTGAAGTACAACCTCATCATTACACAAATATAAATGCCGAGGGGCACAACCCCAAGCTCAGGATTTTGCAAGCCCTTTTGCTGCTCATTGTTGTGGCAGTGGATAATCTCCCAAGTTCCATTGGCTGATCTAATTGGTGAACTGGGTTGAGAGGTTGGTGGTAGCATCTCTAAGGTTGATGGAGAGGTTGCTCATGTTCTGAATGCTTCCTTCGAGAGAGTAGATATCATCCTCGATAGAGAACAAAGCATTAGGAAAAGGAGCTGGGATCAAGTGATCCGCTCTAGGTATATCAAGAAAGTATCTACCATTGGATTTAAAAATCATACCACAAGCTCTTAGAGTAGCGAAACCGAGACAGTGGTCTCCTACCAACGGTTGGATATTACCTATGTTGACTTGAAGAGCTCATGTAAGAAAGGTGATAACTCCTCCACATATGGGACCACGAGATTTAAGAGATTGATAATTAAGATAAAACAATAGAAGGGCGCCCAAATTTGGCGTCAAATTATAGTTGGCAATAGAAGCTCTTGCGAGGATCATTATATCCTCCTCATTAACTCTCGTAAACTCCCCACGTGTTTGCAAAGTGTTAGCCTTAACATAGAACAAATAACGAATAGCAAGGTGACCAATTTGATTTCCCTTGGGAATATTTCCACCGATTATCATTCTACTAAAGTAGTCAAAGGGTGAGGGATCAAGAACAAAGGTGGTTGAGCGTATGTCGGTGGTGTTGTTGGTAAACCCGAAATGGTGAGCCCATTGGTCGAGTGTTAAGGTATACTCACGATTCATAAGGAAGAAATTGATGCAGTAAACTCTCAGCATATACTCCTCGGAGCAGTAGTGTGAACCCACCGTATGCATCAAGGTACTAGGGAACTCAATTGTCAAGCGATGATATGTGGCAGCATCCTGAAAAACAAAGTGATACAAACCAACATTGTTGCAAAGTAAATGAAAATCATGATGAATGCCCAATTGGTTGAGGATATAAGGACACACCCACTTGGTGGACTTGATTTCTCGGTGCTTGAGACAGTTCAAATGAGTTAGCTAAACTCCTCAGTGAACTTGATGCCAAATGACTTGGGGGTTAGTGTATCAATGGGTGGTATGGCTTGTTATGCAACCACTACACGTGTATGGCTCCTTGTATTCATCTATAAAAATAAAAGGTTAAGCTAATCAAAAATATGTTCCAATAGAAACATAGCATAAGCGTATCCTCTAAACTTTTTATAAACGCCTCTCTAAAAAACTAAGCATGCTCATAATAAAGATTTGCTCAAGAACAAGACCTAAGTCTGGATTGATAATGGTGAAGGATTGAGCAAGGTTTTGATGCAAATAAGTTGGGTATCGGAGGAGACATATACCTTAGATCGATAGGGTGTGAGGAATCGAAGAAAGAATGAGAGGAATTGAAGATCCAATGGAGGTGATTTGGATTTTGGAGGAATAAGAAAGAGCAATTTGTGACTTAGGAATTTTAGGTTTACCTCTACCTGGGTTCATGTCGTGGCTGAGTACGCAGTACAGGCGGCGGTATGGCCAGATCCCGCCCGTACCAAGTGCCTTACCTTGGGGTCGACGAATCCCTTCAGGCGGTGCGCTCGGTACGAGCACGCGGTATAGTCGCCGTACCGTACTACTGATCGTTAACTCCTCAGTACATCTGCCTCAAACTTGATGGTTTGCTCGCGTACGGTACGGGAGGACGATACGGTCCTCTCTGGTCGTGTCGGTGGTCGTTAAACGCATTGCGTCAATTAGAAAAAATTGAAGTTCACATTTTCATGTATCGTGATGTGGTACGGGCGCGTGGTATGGTTGCCTCCGGACGTACCAGTGCTCGTTAAGCTCTATGTAAGCTACACAAACTTAAAGAATTAAGTTAGTAGCTTCAGGCACCTTTGCACATCTAAGCAATAAAAGAATGACTGCAAATAAACTTTATAAAAACAGCAGTACCTTATTGCCAAGTGTTAGGAAAAATAATAGATCGAGGGTTACCTTTATTTCTTCTAATCTCTTCAAAGGAGCTTCTTGAACACACTTTATTAAAAACAAAAACAAAACAAAACTAACACAAGATAAAAACTTTAATTCACATGAGTTGCCTCCCATGAGGCACTTCTAGTTATTGTCAATTATCTTGACCAAGATGGTGATTATTTAGTCTTTATAAGTGGGACACCCACTCCTAAGTAATTAGCTTTTAAAGTGATTATACCATCATCATCATTAGGGTTGGAATTCTTCTTCCTAGGGAAGTAGACTATAAAAGGATCTCTAGATGGTAGTCCTATTCTCACATTCTATTCATGTAAATTGATCAAAGCTCTGATAGTTCTTAGGAAAGGCCTACCTAAAATTATAGATGCTATGGGATATTAAGGCATGTCTACTATAACAAGATCAATAAGACATCCTTTAATTTCAAAAAACTATATTTTATTTTATCCCAACAACTTGTTATTGGTTGAATCAGCAAGATGGAGTCTCATTTCAGTAGTTGTAAATGGCCCTAAGTTTATCTTATCAAATAGACTCTTGGAAATTGTTGAGACGCTTGTACCAAGATCACAAAGAGCAGCTATCTCATTAACCCTAATTTTGATTTCAATAGTGGGCTCAAAAATATCATCTAGCTTGGCTGGAAGCTTATCAGCTACTTTCTTATACTCCATTTCTAGTTCATGAACATTAGATGCAACTTCTTTTATAAATTGTTGGTATGTAGCATCATTACCTTGTTCTATACCTAGATTCTTTACGGTGATAATCTTCAATAGATCTTCCATTGTATAATCTGGTGATGGTGCATTGCTATAATCTATGTCTTCAGGCTTCTTGTCTTTATTTTCTGCCCTCATCATCTTGAGGTCTTCCACTAGGTTTGGCTTGGGCTTTCTAGTGAATTTTGCAAGTATGAGAGCTTGGCTCTCAGCTTTTTTTCCAATTGTGCCTCCACGGTCTTGGTTCTTTCCTGTAGGCCCTGCATATTATTTCTAATTGCAATGACCTAGTTAGATAATTTTCCAATACCAGTCCACGGTTCTCCGTGATTTTAATAAGCATATTACTTTCCTCGATTTGAACTTGTGTGAAAGTTCTAATAGTATTTTCAAAAGAGAGATTTCCATGATTTTCTCCACTATGGTTATCATAATTGTTATTGTAAGGAGCACCTGCAGGATTAGACTATTGTTTTTGAAAATTTGAGCCAAAGTTTTCACTCTTCCAAGTAGGATTATAGGATTACGAGCTATACAATTACCTTCATTAGCATTAGCAGTGATAACATTAATTTTGGTGTCTTCCTTACCCTTCACAATATTAAGTAACTCACCTACCTTTGCAGTAAGCTCCTCATTATGTTCCTTAGTGATGGAGTTCACCCTTTTTGAGGATCTTTCTACATGCCATTAGGCATGGTTATTTTTCATACCATAAAGTAATTTCTTTGCAACACTCACTTGCTTTCCCATGATGGTTCCTCTTATTGTGGTATCTATCATAGACTTGGACATTGGCTTAAGACCATTATAAAATAAATGTAATATAAGCCATTCTTCCATCACATGACTAGGACAGTTCATCACAGATTCTTTCATCCTTTCCCAAGCAAGCGCTAGTGCCTCGCGGTCTTCTTGTCTAAAGCTTGTAATGTTGGACCTTAGCTACATAGTCTTAGTTGGAGGAGAAAAATTGTCATAAAAATATTAGTGCATTCCTCCCAAGATGTAATGGTTCCTTTAGGAAAAACTAGTAGCAGTCCTTATCCTTTCCTCTTAGAGAGAAAGAACATAATTTAATTGCATTTGGGACAACAACTCTGCTAGATTTTGAACGATCTATGGTATAACCCTGGATTTTGGCTATGATTTGATGACATGGGTGGCATATGTGTCGCGGTATGGGAAAAATTATTGGTACTCTCGAAGGTTGTCAAACCATTGTTTAAAAGCATCACTCAATGATCCTTATTGAGAAATATCCTTGCAAGAAGGAAGAAAAAAAGAGAAAGAGAAAAAGAATGATATGATGATCCACACAACAAGTCTTTTGTCATGATCTTGTTACTACTTTATGAATTTTCTTGAGAAGCAGATTGGAATAGTAGTGGTTTAGATAGTCTTGATTTACTGATGTGGGTGTTAATAAGACACTTCACCGTTATGCTACTTGAGACATGAACTCTCTTACTCAACATTGCTATATTAAACATCCCAGTGTTCTTTGGCAAGCTAAGAGTTAACTAGAGGAATTGGATTGATTGTTACGCCTCTAGTTATTTATACTTATATTAAGCTCTATTTTGATTGTCTTGAGTTATCAAATCTTGTATAGTGTTCTTAGCATCTCTCTAACTTTGATGAACTTTTCAATATGGAAGAAGTGTTGGACGCATATGGCAACCTACCGTACGTGAATTCATATTCTTATTGTTTCAAGTTTAAAGGCGGAATTCCTTATAGTTCTTTTGTTTCTTCTTGATCGAGTGCGATCAAGGTTTGAGCCTTGGGGATGTTGATGGTCCAAAAGCGCCATCTTTCTCCGTGTTTAAACATTGTTTTTTGCCAAGCAATTGGCATTATTCTCTCTTGATTTTCCACTAATGACTAATTATTGCAAAGATATGCAAATCCTTCCTTTGATTTATTTTGTGTAAGAAATCACACTTTTATGGCGAAATATGGAGTCATAAATGATGATTTTGAGGAAGTATCGACGACCAAGTATTCCTAGAGCTAAAGCCAGGTGCCAGCCAGCATAACAACCACTAGTATGGGCGCACCCCGCCCATATAGCCTAAACGTACGGGGTGGTGGGAGCTTCGTCTCGTTAAACCCTATAATACTCGTGAAGATGCCTATATATTTAGAGGCACCTACTACCGCAGAGAGGGCCGTTATTCTTAGATTGCATCACAACACCACCAAAGGAGATCCACACCATCCATCATCTATCCCCTCCATTAGCCATAGCCATTGCTTTGTACTTTATATCTTCTTGTGATTCGGCGACCATTGTAAGAATATTTAATTTGAATCTAAGTATTGCACAATGTTTTGTATCCTTCATCTTATTGTTATGAGTTATTAGTCCTCACAGGTTGTGGGTTGGGGAGAAACCTCACAGCTTTTATGTGTATCTAATCTATGGGAGAATTGTGTATTGGTTTGTAACGGAGATTTGTAACATTTGTTTTTTTGTCTCTTGCCTCGATCTTTGGACTTGTAGGTTCATAACATCCTGGAGATTGATCAAGGCTTGAGGTGAGATGCTTGGCTAGCGGCAATTTCATAGGAACCCAGTGATAGCAAGGATAGTACGGTCTTCGCTTAGCAACCCATTTGGGATCACAACAACATCACCACTTAATGCTTTGATCTGTGTTTCACACTTAATAATTGTTTGTAACCTGGTGCTTCACGGTACACTCGGTTGGATCAAAAGACTATTGCTATGCCTATGGCCTCTCAGGGGCTCTAGTATATTATGATGCCTTGCCCACAAAATATTATCTTATTGGAACCTTACACATGAATGTGCTTATTTTTATCCTTTATCCCATATGATAAGTAGCTACAGGTGGATCTTCAACCCTGGCCTATCTCCATCCACTGATTCAACCACAATATAAAGTAAACTTGATTGGTCTAGTAAACACAGGTAAAATCGAAAAAACAAAGTCTTGTAGACGTGTCCTTATTTTTATTCCTATTAGCGTTGTTTTCCAAGGATTCGATAAACCTAGGTCTACTAGGGAAAAAGCTATTATACTATATCCGAAATCCGGATTGAAGGTATCAACCCTTTTTCTGGTGCTGTTGACGGGGAAGCAATTCGCTATCCTGGTTAGGTCACTAGAGACCTTTTTTTAGATTTAATTTTTGTTTATAGTTTATTATTTGCTATTAGTTTAATTTTTTGTTATCTATTTGGAAACACACAAAAATTAGTTACTTGTTTGCTTGTTTATCTTACTTTAAAAATACCAAAAAGAAAAGAGCGATGACTCAAAAGAAACTTGGAGAGTATGCTACTCCCACTGATGATTTTATTCATGCACCTATTACTCAGCCCACCGTTGATGCGGAAGCATATGAGATAAAGCCTAACCTTTTGAGTTTGGTTTAGGAGAACCAATTTGGAGGCTCATCTTTTGAAGATTCAGGTTTGCACTTAAATACATTAACTGAAATTTGCGACATGATGCGTATTAAGGATGTTGATCCAAATGTTGTTAAATTACATTTGTTTCCTTTCTCTCTTAGAGGAAAGGCTAAGGACTGGTTGCTAGACCTAACTAAGGGCACTATCACATCTTGGGAGGAATGTACTAATTTCTTTATGACTAAATCCCCGCAGCTAAAACTATGCAACTAAGATCCAATATTACAAGTTTTAGACAAGAAGACCGCGAGCCACTAGCGCTTGCATGGGAAAGGATGAAAGAAGCCGTACTGAATTGTCCTAGTCATGGGATGGAAGAGTGGCTTATATTGCATTTATTTTATAATGGCCTTAACCCAATGTCTAAGTCTATGCTAGATACTGCAACAAGAGGAACTAACATGGGAAAGCAGGTGAGTGTTGCAAACAAATTACTTGATGATATGCAAAATAACCATGCTCAATGGCATGTGGAAAGAACCTCAAAAAGGGTGAGTTCAATCACCGAGGTAAACAATGAAGAGCTTACTACAAAGGTAGATGAATTACTTAATATAGTGAAGGGTAAGGAAGATACCCAAGTTAATGATATCTCTACCGATGTTAATAGTGTTAATTTTATAGCTCGTAGTCCTTATAATCCCACATCAAAAAATCAAAATTTTGCTTCTAATGTTCAGAAACATTATTCTAATCCTATAGGAGCTCATTATAATAACTTTGATAATAGGGATTTCTATTTTCGTGCCCTTGGTTCGTTAGCTATACTAAGTTTTCCCCAGCCGCTTAGTATTTCCTCACTTTCCCCTTCCTCCATTTTGAAACCCTCACATGCGCTCGAACGGGGGGATGCCATCAGGTCAAAGGCTTGACCGTTACATGCTGACATGTGGGACCATGTTGGGACGGGTCCTGTGTTGAGCGTTACGTTAAGTCGCCTCAACCGTTACATGCTGACGGGTGGGGCCAAGATACACGGCGGACCAGCCATCCGTCTCTCATTGACTTGTGGGCCCTGTTTTTCCTGATTGTGTGGCTGGTGTAGCCAATGACAAATGGGGTCGTTCTGTGGGGCCATCGAAGACAATGAACGATGGGGCCGCTATGTGGAGCCGTTCTGTGGGGACATCATAGCCAATGACCGGTGGGGCCGTCATGTGGGGCTAGAGGGGGATTTGCATATTTGACACGTTTTGCTTTGCAACTTGCATATTTGCCATTTTGTGTGTCACTAACATGTGGTGGTTATGTGGCAAATATGCAAATTTGAAAGAAAAAGTTTGGCAGATATGCAAAATTGGCAAATATGAAATAATTGACAGGTGGCGTCGTGTATGACACGTAAGCTCTCTCTCTCTCATCTGCTCCCAGCCCCGAGCAGCTCCTATCCCACCGGTGGACAGAGCATCATTGTCGGCGTGTCGGCGTGTCGCTGGATCTGTCCTATGGCGGTATCAGACGGACTGCCGCGCTATACCTCAACCATGGCTCCGGCACCTGTTTCATCCGCATGCATTGTACGTTGAGGCAGTACCGACCGTAGGCAGGTCCACCGCCCACGACGGCCGGGATTTGGTTCTGCCGCCATAGCTCGACGAATAGTCATAGCAATTGCTAGTAGTGCTTGCTAAGACCTCCGCTCCTGCTCCACCCACCCTAATCGATTTGGTTCCCGTAACTTTCTTGATATTGTAGGTGCAAATTAGTCCTCAATGTCTATTTGTAGAGGGTACACCAGCGAGGGTGGGAAATCTATCATGTCGTGGCCACATTCTCCTTCTCCTACCACGTCGGAAGTGCATGTAGCTCCTTCTCTTTGTACTACTGTTGAATTTGAAATGCTGACATGGCCTATCGGACTGATTCCAAATTGGTTTGTTTTGGAATTGTTACAGTGTGCTATGTAGGCCGATGATCCATGGTACATTCATACCAAGATGAATCAACTTAGTGGTCTAGCCATAGGATGGATTTGGAGGAGATGGTTGCAAAGTTAGGTGATGAATTGGCCCGTAGAAACCTGTTGATATTCGAGCTGAAGCATACCGTCGAGGAAGAATTCAGAGCTTATTCGCAAAGAGAAGTTGACACCTGAGGTTGATCTTGCCGTATTTGATCAAGTCGTAGAAAATCTAAAACATGAAAAGTGAAGAGGGGGGAGAATAGTAGATTCATGTGGGAAGTTTTAGTAGTTGTCATCCGTGTCCTAACAGTTAGAGTATGCGGTTGTGGTGAAGGGTGGCACGTGTAATGATTAGTTGAATAGCTAATTTACAGAGTAGAATTGTTATTCAATAGATGGTTGTGAGTTCCTTCTAATTTAGTCACTTTGCGGTCCCAAAGTTGTCGAGAGAATGCATTGCGGTGCCCGAGTTGCTTGCCATTGGATCTAGCAGTCCCAAAGTGGTCGAGAGAATGCATTACGGTACCCGAGTTGCTTACCATTGGATCTAGCAATACAGAATTTGTCGAGAGAATGCATTGCGGGGCCCGAGTTGCTTGCCATTGGATCTAGCTGTCCATAGTTGGCATGCCAAATGCCTAGAGGGTCAAGTTGGGGCCTATCAGTTTTGACTGTTCTGTCGCTGCCATCGTGGCTGCCATGTAGAGTTGCAGCGTTGGTGGAAGCATCCATTCGCCATTACAAATTAGTGGCTGAGATTGTCAATCCAAGTTAGTTGACTCAAATTCCTCAAGATACAACCGAATCTAGACAAATCCAAATCAACTGTCGGAGGTATTACTACTTATGAATCAGCTTTAGAGCATATCCACCATCCTCGCTGCTCAAATAAATATCAATTTTGATTCAAATCATACATATTTCGATCAAATTTATACAAGCCCACCGGAGATTTTCAAAGCAAGTACTACTTATGAATCAGATTTAGAGCATATCCACCGGTCTCACGGCTCAAATACATGTCAAATTTATTCAAATCATACATATATTTTAAGTCACAGAATTTTGGTTCAAATTGGGCTTAAATTTGTCCCAATTTTAAGTGCACGGTGAGCTAGCCGCCCTCCCTGCCATATGTGTACTCCAAGAAGTACGGGCAAAGTGATATCCGGCCTTCACCGTCGAAGTGCACCTCGACGTGCCAGCCGTGGCCGTGGCCTGCCTCCCACAGCTTCGGTTCACGAGGGCTTGATCTGCGCCGTCACAGTGATGTTGCAAATGATGGCTTCAATCGTCTTTGCATTGATGACCACTATCGGCACCACATCCATAGATGTTGCGAATGATGGCTTCAATCGTCTTTGCATCGATGACCACTATCGGCACCACAGTCGTAGATGTTGTGGATGATGGCTTCAATCGTCTTCGCATCGATGACCACTATCCGCACCACAGCCGTAGATGTTGCGGATGATGGCTTCCATCGTTGTCTTTCATCGATGACCACTATCGGCACCACCGCCGTCGCACTGATGTTGCAGATGATGGATTCTATCGGTGTCTTTCATCAGCAATAGATCTGAGGATGTGAATGGAAGTGAGACAGACAGAGACATAAATTTCAGACGGTTAGATCCTCACCGCCGCACGCCGTTCTAGCAGCCGCGCTTAGATCCGCGCCACCGCAAACCATTCGACCCCTATGCGTAGGTTTATGCCTCCGCACGCCGTTCCAACCTCCACGCTTAGGTCCACACCTCCACACGCCGTTCGGACCGCCACGCTTAGATCCACGCCGCCGCACGCCATTTGGATTGTCGCGCCGCCATACATCGATAGGAGGGGAGGAAGATGCGGCTGGTATATGTGTGTCAGGGAAAGAGAGGGAGAGACATCCAGCCCGTTAGGTTCTCCTCTCTGTATCCCAACGGGAGAGAGATACCTCCAGCCCATTGGATCATGATGTATCCAACGATGGTTGGCCAAGATCCGTGTGACATACATCTCAACCAATCAGAGTGCAGCCAAACTGAGTGCTAGTTGATGCGGCTGGTATACGTACGTCAGGGAAAGGGAGGGACAGACATCTAGCCTGTTGGGCTCTCCTCGCCGTACAAGGTTAGGTGCGCCCATCGGGAGAGAGAGACCTCCAGCCCGTCAGATCATGATGTATCCAATGGTAGTTGGCCAAGATCCGTGTGACATACATCTCGACTAATTAGAGCGCTAGCCAAACTGAGACATGAGAGAGGGGAAAAGTAAGGAAAACTTTAGTGGGAGGGGAAAACTGAAGAAAACTTTAGCGGCGGGGGAAAACTAAGGAAAATTTTAGCGAGAGGGGAAAACTGAATAGAGCTAAGGAAAACAAGGGCGCTCAGATAAAAAATGACTAAGGGAAATTCAAGCTTTTGGCATAACAAATGGAAAATGTGTTATTTGAACAAAATAATCCATCTTGGCCAACATTATATTGTTTACAAGTCAAAGATACACAAGTGTGCAAAATTTAGCCTCATTTAGACAAAGTATGTTTTGGGATGGGTTATCTTGGAAGTTGAATGAGTAGAAAGCCATGCATCTTCATAGCTAGTAGCTCATTCCAAGAAGGATTTAAGAAGTGGTTTAGGGGAGACGTCCATTTCTCTTTATTTCTTTTTCCTTTATTATTCATGCTAGGTTGTAGGTAACATAACAAGACTACATGTGAAGGTTGCACTATGTTTTGACTTCTTTTTTGAATTAAACTAACCCTAAAACCATTTGTTTGAATTTAATCACTTAGAAAAAGAAGAATGTGTCTTATTAAAAGTAAATCCAAAATTTCCAATTTCATATGGTAAATCCATCCAGGATACACAAGTGTGCCAAATTTTGGATCAATTGGTTAATGTTTACTATGGTTTAAGCCATGAACTAGCTAAACCCCATGTGTTGACCACATGTCGAGGGAAAAACTGAGTAGTGCTAAGCAACTAGGTGGATGACAATAGAAACTTGCAATAACACATACATTATGGGGTTATCCAACATACAAACTTGGGAGTGTCACAAACATTGATAGTAGTTCAAATTCATCATACAAATTCGAATTCATTTTTTTCTTGCTCCTAGTGTTTTCGCTAGAATATTCTCGGAGTTCACCACCTTGCTCCGGGTGATCCTGGTTGGAATATTCTCGGAGTCCACCATCAGCTTCTTCCGTTTGTTCCCTTTGTTCTTTTTCTCTGCATCCAATGAATCAAGTGCTTCAGTCTGTCATACAATTGGTTCAACCACATTTCGATTCATTGGTTCATACGGTTCAAAACGCATTGGCATCATTTCTTCAATATCCTCTTGTGTAATTCCTTTATTTTTGAACTCTGCTTCCAATGAATAAATTGCTTCAATCTCCCATGCATTTAGTGCAATCTCCCCTCCATTTGGTTCAATCTCCTCTCGATCCATTGGTTCAATATCCCCTGCACTTGTTTCAATCTCCCCTGCATTTGGTTCAATCTCCTCTCGATCCATTGGTTCAATATCCCGAGCATTTGTTTCAATCTCCCCTGCATTTGGCTCAATCTCCTCTCGATCCGTTGGTTCAATCTCCCCTGCATCTGGTTCAATCTCCCCTGCATTTGGTTCAATCTCCTCTCGATCCGTTGGTTCAATCTATAATGTATCCATTGCTTCATTCTCCTCTTGTTCAGATACTTCATTCTCATCTGCATTTGCTGCTCCCGCCTGATCATCCATCCCATAAGCTGGGTCCACTGCATTTTTACAAAGCCTAGCAATGTGCTCTAGTATCCCACAATGTTTGCACTTACGTCGTCGAGCTGCACTAGCTCTCATCCTATTCTTCCTTGGCCTACCTGCTGGTCTAGTAAAAACTGGAGGGTATAGCTTGAAGCCTGGATTCACTTCCATCCATTGATCTTTTCCCAACAAGGCTAGAACATTCTGAGCATATGCTGCCCTAAATTTGGCAACGGAGAAATACTTCGACACGTACTGATCAACTTCACCCTCTTCACCTCCTAGAACACCCATGAAAAACAATGCATGTATGCAGGGTTTCCCATGCAATGGCATGTCCTGTCAGCCAAACTCACTGGATACCTCCATTGCCTATATTTACTGTTAGTGTACGTCACCTCAACCTCCATTCCTTTTCTAATGCATTTCATCTTCAATTGTTTTGCCTTGGCATGCAAAGCCTTAATCAAAGATGGGAGGATGAGCTGGCCATAATATATTGTTGATGCAATTCTTTGATGCAGATTGATCTTTATCATGATCATCTGCCTAATCTTATCAAATATTTGCCACAACATAAGCCCTTTCAATGACTTGACCTTTGCATTAAAACTCTCTGCAAGGTTACTTGTCACATAGTCTACCTTGCAAATTTCATTGAATTGGCTTCTTGACCACACCATTCCATGATGTGCATCCAAGTACTCCTTCACCATAGTTTTGTGTTTATACAACACTTCCAAATGATACAAATGCTTCCTCAAACTACATGTGTATGAAGCTGGCCATAGGTTGTCAGTATAAACTTTACCCTTAATTTCTTTGTAAAATTCTGCACTAAGTGTCGCATACATTCCCTATGCTCCACTCCAGGGAATACTGCTTCTACAGCTTTCTCCAAACCTTTGCAAGCGTCTGTGTGGATAGTAAGTCCTGGTGGATGACCTATAAGGTCGCGCAAATTCTCCAGAAACCAAGTCCAACTTTCCTCTGACTCAATCTCCAAAACTCCAAAAGCAACAGGGAGCATCCAATTGTGGCCATCAACTGCAGTAGCAGCTACTAGCTATCCTTTAAATCTGCCATGAAGAGATGTTGCATTCATGGCCAAACAAGGCCTACAACCATCCAGAAATCCTTGCCAACAAGCTTTGAAACAAACAAAATCCCTTCTAAAGCACTCATTCTCCATTGTCTTCCCTCTTATTTTGTACTGAACTGTATGCATGTCTATCTGTACAACACTACCTGGACTAGCGATCTCCACTTCAGCTTTGAAGCTGTAAAGCAACTAAAAACTTTCATTCCATGGACCATTGATCCTATCAAGAGCCATTTACTTTTCATAGAACATCCTCATGTAAGGTACTGTAATATTAAACTTTTCAGAAACTTTTTTATGAGCACTGTTGCACCAAGTGATGGGTTCGCTCTCATCCAATCCATGATTACACCTGCCAACCACCTAGGCTTTGCTAGTTTTGTTTTGTCCTTTGGATGTCCCCCTTTAGGTGGACAAGAATGTTCGAACCGGTTGCCTTTTATCTAAAACATAATGAAAATGTCAGGTACAGTTAACAAATTCTAGACAATTGGTTGTAATACCTAAACCAAACTGCTCCTAAGCATAGTGGATACATGCATCCTCCACCTACACCTCTTGTATGGGCACTTCACTATGAACCTTGCTGGCTCACTCTTAATAACACCATAATCATTATTGGTGCAGATGGAGTATGTAGTAAGGGCATTACGACAGTCCCGCATTGTTTCAAATACGGTGCCTTCTGAAATCTTAGGATCATTCTTGTCCTACTCAATTACTTGCAAGTCCTCACCATCGTACTCGGCTAAAACGAGACTGTCATTGTTATCCTCGTTCTCTTCTTCATCACTTTCATCAAATCTGGCACCGTGGGACAATTTCTCCATGTATTGATCATCTAGTGCATGTTTACTGAATCTATCTACCAATTCTGGAAACATCAACTTATCCTCATCATCTAGTGGAGGCGCTCCCTCGGTAGGCTCTGCTTCGTCCTCCACATCGGCCACACGAGCGATCTGGCTTACACTCGCAATGCAAACATATGGTACTGTTGTGAACCTACAAGGAGCGTGGGGGTGCACACTATTAGAAGAGATAGCAGAGATACATGATGCCTGACCACCTGATGATGCCTGCCACCAGATGATGCTTTAGCCCTCTTTCCCATGTGTTCAACTTTAGGTTGCACATGGAGATGAATTCGACCAAAACATTTGAGCATCATTCAAAGAGAAAAGCATTACCAGATCAGCTTCGCTAGTTAGTGGGAGCAATCTTTGCTCGGTAGTGTTGAAATATTGCAAATCAACTGAATCACCATTGCTCTAGGGGAATTTAGAATATATTTTATCTTTCAAATCTCTGAGAGTTATGGAGGTTGCAACCACCGCTGAGAAGTAAAATCTAGAGAGATACCGTTCACAACCACGAATTACGCTAGTATCCAGTTTAAGCGCCAACTGAAATGCCAGCGCTGGATCAATCCTATTTGAAAAGCAAGGCAGTTAGCTGAGCACCGGCAATTCACGCTCAATTACTGCCTATAATCAATCCATAGAGGGAAACAATACTTACCCAGATGGAATCCATGCGTTAGATCCTTTCGATTCCACCCAATGTTCTCCGTGCTTGACGGGAGGACCGGTACACCCGCTGACATCGCATACTGTTCCGCGGAAGGGGTAGATCTAGCGGGGGAGGAAGTGGAGATGGAGTGGGCTCCACGGCTAGGGTGAGGGGGCAACTCGGGGGCCGATGACAACATAAGGTAGGACAGACTCTCGGGTAGGAGGGCACGATGGTGGTGGAGCAGAGTGGAGGGGCGATGTGAGAGTTGTTCCAGGCTCGGAGCGAGAATGGCCGGTCTAACGTGTCTCCATGTGTCCCTACCCTTCACCACGTATGCAAGACCCATTCCAATGCGGCCCCACCCTTCACCATGTATGCAGGACCCGTCCCAACACGGCCCCACCCGTCAGCACGTAACGGTCGAGGCGGCATAACGTAACGCTCAATGTAGGACCCGCCCCAACGTGGTCCCACCTGTCAGCATGTAACGGTCAAGCCTTTAACCTGACAACATCCCCCTGTTCGAGCACCTGTGAGGGTTTCGAAATGGAGGGAGGGGAAAAGTGAGGAAAAACTAAGCGACTGGGGAAAACTGAGTACAACTAACGAACCAGGGGCATGAAAATAGAAATCCCTTGATAATAATAATGGAGAAAATCATGGTAATCTCTCCATTGAACATACCGTTAGTAATTTTATTTAAGCTCAAAACGAGCAAAATAATATGCTTATTAAAATCACGGAGAACCATGAGACTAGTATTGGTAAATTATCTAATCAAGCCGTTGCAATTAGAAATGATGTGAAGGCTCTACAGGAAAGGACAAAGACCATGGAAGCTCAATTGGGCAAGGTAGCCGAGACCCAAGCTCTCATACTTGCAAAATTAGCTGGAAATCCCGAGTCAAATTCGATGGAAGACCTCAAGATGATAAGGTCGAGAATGATGAAGACAAGCCTGAAGAGCTAGATTATAGAAACAAACCAACACCCGGATATACTGTGGAGGATCTATTAAAGATGATAACCGTCAAGAATCCAGGTATTGAGCAAGGTAATGATGCTACCTATAAAAAATTTATCCAACAAGTAGCATCAAAAGTTAGAGAGTTAGAAATGGAGTATAAAAGACTAGCTGGTAAATTTCCAGCTAAGCTAGATGATATATTTGAGCCCACTATTAAAATTAAGATTGGGATCAATGAGATGTCTGCACTTTGTGATCTTGGTGCAAGCGTCTCAACAATTTCTAAGAGTCTATTCGATTTAATAAACTTGGGCCATTTGCAACTACTGAAATGAGACTCCATCTAGCTGATTCAACATTTAAGCAAGCTGTTGGGATTAAAGAAAATATAGTGGTACAAATTAAAGGCAGTCCCACACTTATTGATCTTGTTATAGTGGACATGCCCAAAGATCCCCTAACTCCTATAATTCTAGGCAGGCCATTCCTAAGAACCATTAAAGCTTTAATCAATTTGCATGAAGGGAATGTGAGAATAGGACTACCATATAGAGATCCTTTTATAGTCCACTTCCCTAGGAAGAAGAAGGCCAAGCTTAACAATGATGATGGTATAATCACACTTAAAGCTAATTACTTTGGAGTGGGTGTTCCACTCACTAAACCTAAATGATCACCATCTAGGTCAAGATAATTAACCTTAACTAGAAGCGCTTCATGGGAGACAACCCATATGAAATAAACGTTCTTATTCTTGTGTTTGTTTTGTTTTGTTTTCTTTGTTTTTTTGTTTTGTTTTAAATAAGGAGTGTTCAAGAAGACCTTTGGAAAGAGAAGAAGACATAAAAGGTAATCCTCAATTTTATATTTTTCTAACACATGGCCTTAAGGTATTCCTGATTTTTAAAAAGCCTATGTTGTTGTTTTTTTGCCTTTTGCTAAGATGTGCAAAGAAATGCGTAGCTACTAATCTTTTCCTCAAGATTTTTTAGCTGGCATAATGACCACTGGTATGGTCAGAGATGACCGTATCACGTGCCTGTACCACATCGAGGTGCTAGGAAATACAAGTCTTGATTTTTGCCAAAGGACACAGCCGTCATAACGACCGGTACGGTTGGACACGGTCGTACTGCCTGCCCAAACACTATCCTCGAGGAAATATCAGAATTGAAGCAAAACATACTAGCAGCGTAATGACCAATTGTACGGGCGCACGACTGTACCACGCGCCCGTACAGATTTTACGCTAGAAGGATTCCATCGACCCCAAGGTTTGTCACTTGGTAAAGGTGGGACCCGGTCGTACCGCCCGTACCATGCACCCGGAAGCCATATGAACCTAGGAAGAGGTAACCTAAAATTTCTAAAACACTATTCTCTTTCTTATACCTCTTAATTCCACACTACTTCCATTGGATCTTCAATTCTGCTTATTATTTCTTTGATTCCTCACACCCAATCGATCTAAGGTATGTTTCTCCTCCGATCCCCAACTTATTTACATCTAAACCTTGCTGAATATTTCACCATTATCAATCTAGACTTAGGTCTTGCTCTTGATCTAATTTTGATGTTGAGTATGTTTACGTAGTTTTTAGAGGAGATTCTTTTGTAGCTAGTGTACAGGATCGTATATGCTATGTTTCTATTGAACTAAAAAATTATTAACTATATTTTTATTTTATTATATAAATACAAGGAGTCGTACATGTATGATGGCTGCGGCGCAATCCGCACCACCCGTTGATACGCTAACCACCGAATCACTTGGAATCGAGTTCACCAAGGACTTTCAGCTGAACCGTTTCAACAGTCTCAAGCTCCGAGAAATCAAGTCCACTAAGTGGGCATGTCGTTTTATACTAAACCAACTTGGTATCTGTTCTAACTTTGATTTGATGTCCAACAATGTTGGTTTGTATGATTTTATTTTTCAGGATTGTGCCACGTACCGCCGTTTGACGCTTGGATTTCTCAGCATTGTGACGCATATGGTAACATGTAACTATTTTCCAAAAGAGAAGCTTCCTGGAGTTGATTGTATCTACTTCCGACTCATGAACCGTGTGTACTCTTTGACACTTTGTCAATGGGATCACTCCTTCAGATTTGCCAACAACAACACCGACATACGTTCCACTTCTTTTGTTGTAAATCCTACACCCTTGTCTACTTTAATAGAATGAGAATTCATGGAAACATAACCAAGGGAAACCTAATTGATTGTCATGATGTTTATTATTTGTTTTATGTTATTGCTAACACCTTGTAGGCATGTGGTGGGTTTACTAGAGTTAATGAGGAGGACATGATGGTCCTCGCTAAAGCTGCAATTCCTAACTATAATTTGACGCCAAATTTGGGCGCACTTCTTTTGTTTTATCTTCACCATCAGGGGCTTGTGTCTCGCGGTCCCATATGCGGAGGAGGAGTCATAACCATGCTTGTACATGCGCTCCATGTCAACCTAGGTAATATCCAACCGATGTTTGGAAATCGCCGTCTTGGTTTTTTACTCTTAGAGTGTGTGGTATGATTTCAAGAATAAATGGTAGATACCTCTTCGATATACCTAGAGCGGATCACTTGATCCCTTCTCCTTTGCATAATGGTCTCTTCTCTATTGAGGAGGGAGGTTTGGGTTATGATGCGCATGTGGAAGCAAATCTACCACAACAAGAAGTACCCATATATGGAGAAGAGGAAGATGAAGGAGTGGAACAAGAAGGGCCCAAACAAGATGTGCAACCACCAAGATTGATCAAGGCTTGAGGTGAGATGCTTGGCTAGCGGCGATTTCCTAGGAACCCCAGTGACAACAAGGGTACAGTCTTCGCTTATTTTATCTCTATTGGAACCTTACACATGAATGTGCTTATTTTTATCCTTTATCCTATATGATATGCAGCTGCAGGTGGATCTTCAACCCTGGCCTATCTCCATCCATTGATTAAACCACAATATAAAGTAAACTAGATTGGTCTGGTAAACAAAGGTAAAATCGAAAAAAAGTCTTGTAGACATGTCCTTATTTTTATTCCTATTAGCATTGTTTACCAAGGATTCGATAAACCTAGGTCTACTAGGAAAAATCTATTATACTACATCCAGAATCCGGATCGAAGGTTTCAGTGTTTTATATAAGAGAAACAAATAAACAACTAATTTTTGGGGGGTTTCAATAGATAATAGAAAGTAAACTAATAACAAGAAATAAACTACAAACAAAAATAAAACAAAAAACAAGTTCTCTAGTGACCTCACCAGGATAGCGAATTGCTTCCCCGACAATGGTTCCAGAAAAAGGGTTGATACCTTCGATCTGGATTTACGGATGCAATATAATAGCTTTTCCCTAGTAGACCTAGGTTTAATCAAACCTTGGAAAACAATGCTAAAATGAAATTAATAAGGCACATCTACAAGACTTGTCTGTTTGTTTTACCTTCGTTTACCGGACCTTTCTAGTTTACGTTAGAATGTAGGTTGTTTCAATGGATGGAGATAGGCCAGGATTGAAGATTCACCTGCAGCTACACATCATATGGGATAAAGATAGTAATACACTGTCGTGTCTTGATTTTCGACACCAGTGGTATGAGTCCCCCTTTGTTGTTCGGCCAGAGGCGCAATGTCCGGCGAGCTCAATCGGCAAGCTAGACGAACACAATCACAGAGAGAGACACGAGGTTTTTTACCTAGGTGTAGGTATGCAATGAGCAGAGCCCTACACCCTGCAACTATCTACTATCTTATTGTCACTGGATTACAATGGGTTCCTTCTCTCGATAAATTTCTCTATTCTAAGCCAAATCCCCCCTTTCTCTCGATTTACCCATGCCTCCTTTTATGCGGGTAAGGGGACACCATAGGGTTCAGAGCACACGTGGAGGTGAGGGATTAGCCATGCAGTGGTCTTGGATTGCAACGTGGCCTAGCAGCCATGCATCTACACCATGTGTCGCTCACTTGGCGATAGCATACTGACATCGGTCTTGACTTGGCCTGGTTCTTGTCTTCCGGCAGCTTATCCCGGACGGAGCTGTTGGCGGGATCCAGGTAGGTGTCCCGATTGAATCTTCGAGTGGCCACGTGGTGAGGCACCGTGTGCATGACGGCCACGTGTCGGGCGAGCGATGTCCTAGGGCGAAGCGTGGTCTTGGCTCTTTTGATGGTTCAGTGCGTAGTCTATATTAGTTCAGACACCATAGACCAGTTGTCTTTGTCTTCGGGAATCCTTTCGATCTGGGAGGTATGGACCTACCCGGGGAGAGCTTGCTGGACCTCCTGGCTAGGTTCTTCGCAGGACAACCGGCCCAGAGCCCGTGGTTCAGTGACCCATGGAGAGCACGGAAGCGACAGTAGCCCCCGGCGAGGTGTTGTTTCATGTGGTTTGCGACCCTGGGTGGTACCCTGCCCATCCAGGGCGTTAGGCTGAGGGGGCTACCTACGGAGTTTTCCTGGGACTCGGCCTGCATATTCTGACGAAGATCTTGATTGCTTGGTTCCACTGCCTAGGGGAATCCAAGGGACTGTTCTTGTAGTAGCTTGAGTCTTCAGTGTTGTGCTCGGTGGCTTGATCTCCTCAGCCTATTTATACATCCTCGGGGGAGGAGGGCACACCCAACACTCATCTTTTTGTTCCTTTCTCTTCGTAGAAGCATGGACACCGCCCACCTCACTAAGTAGGTTGGATCTGTGTAGGTTTTAGCAAGGAATACAACATGTAAGGTTTTAGGAGATACGCTCTACTTTACCTCTTCCGGCAGTAATTCTACATCTATTATCCCAAAATAAAAGAGGGCACTTATCTAGCATTGCTGCCTTCTTGCCTTCTGAATATTTTGTGATGCTGGTGCTCCGGGGGTGACAAGGTTCGCTCCTTGGTTACCCCTGGGGTGCTTCATGGTACATTTCCTTGCTAGCGGTCAGCCCCTGGGTGGGTGAGGGCACAAAGGACCGCTTTGTCTTTGTTCATCGACTGGGGTGATCTTTATTGCATCACTTTGGGGTTCTTGGGGGAAGCCCCCGAGCATTTCTTCTCTTCGGGGTGATCCAATCACTGTTAGAGACCAACCGCGGGCAAGCCCGGCTATTCCCACTACTCTGATGGGGTGTCCATAATTGTAGTGAGCGAGACACATGGGGTGATCCCGCCTGGACTCACGCACTGCACGAGCAACACGAAACCTTATCTAACTGCTCCCACTACACCGATGGCGTGCCCATCATTAAAGTGGGCGAGACGTGCGAGGTGATCCCGCCTAGACGCACGTGCCACGCAAATATCATGTAACCTTATCTAACTGTGTCCACTGTTCTGATGGCGTGTTCCATCGTTGCAGTGGGCGAGACGCGCGGGGTGATCCCGCCTGGACTCGCGCGCTGGCTAAGTAGCGGGCAACCTTATTTCTGGAGCATCTTAAGGGTAGAACATGCAAAGGTGGTATTTGTGCAACTGCTTGATATTCCACGAGTTCTCCACGAGACTACCATCTTCGGTCTCCAGGTGGACCGCTCCGGGCCTAGAGACTTGTACTACCTGGTAAGGGTCCTCCCACTTGGGTTGTAACTTATTACTTCCCTTCCCGGGATGAGCCCGGCGAAGGACCAAGTGACCTTCTTGAATGGTTCAAGGCTGGACCCTGCGACTATGATAGCGCCACAAGCTCTGCTAATAATGGGCCGCACGCACAGCCTCTAGGTTGCGAGCCTCTTTGAGTAAGTTGATGTCATTTATGCGGCGTTCCCCCTGGGCGGCCTCATGGTAAGCTCGCACCCGTGGGGATCCATGCTATAGCTCGGTGGGTAGCACGGACTCGGCTCTGTAGACCAAGGAGAAAGGGGTTTCTCCTGTGGCCCTCCTCGGGGTGGTCCAAATCGACCAGAGGATGGCCAGGATCTGTTCAATCTAGCCCCACCCACTAGTTTTGAATCGGTCGAGGTCCGGGTCTTGAGCCCGCATAGCACCTTCATGTTGAGGCGCTCCGCTTTCCCGTTGCTTCGGTGATGGGCCACCAAGGTGAAATGGACCTTGGTGCCGAGGGTGTCGCATTAGGATAGGAAGGCACCACTTGTGAACTGTGATCTATTGTCGGTGATGATCAGGTGGGGCATGCCAAAGCAACATAAGATGCCCCGAATGAACTTGATGGTGGCCTGACCAGTGATAGACCACACAGGCTCCACTTCAGGCCACTTGGTGAACTTGTCGATGGTGAAGAACAAGTATTGGTACCTCCCCCCACTGCCCGTGGAGAGGTCCCACAATGTCTAGCCCCCACCTGGCGAATGTCCATGATAGGGGTATTGTTGGTATATTTCCTTGGCATGGAATTGGCAGACATCGCAGGTTCTAACCAAGTGTTCGACGTCTAATCGTGCCATTGGCCAGTAGAATCCTCAACGGAACGCTTTCCCCGCCAAATTCCGGGAGGCGAGGTGACTTGAGCACTCTCCCTCGTGGATCTCAGCAAGGAGTGTGCACCCTTATTCTTGAGATATGCAGTGGAGCAAGATGCTGGATTCACGCTTCCGGTAGAGGTCTCCATCCATTAAGGTATACATCTTGGCTTGTGAAATACTTTATCACATCAGCACGGTTGGCGGGGAGCTCCTGGGTCTGGAGGTACCTCAATACGTCCAAAGCCCAGGGTAGTCTAGGCATCTCCTCCATCAGGTCGGCGCTCTTGCTGGGGAAGGGTTCTCGAGTCTTCGTCCCCGGGGGAACACATCTCCGCACCCGATGATACGCATACGAGGGGTGTGGCCGAGGGCTCTCCCCAGGGATTCTTGTAGGTTTGCTTGTTTTCTGCATCTTCACTCACAGGGGCACACATCCCCGCACCCATCGCTTCGCATACAATGGGTGTGGCCGAGGGTGTAACGCCCCAGTTTTAGCTAACATAATTAGGGTTGTTTGTGCATTAATGAGCATCATTATTTTACTAAGAAATAAAATTACATGCAAAAAGAAATAAAGCAAAAACCTAAAACCCTAGTTTTCCTCTCCCTCCAAAACCAATTCAAATGGTATTTGAATTTCGAAAATGACAAACTACATGGAACCCAAATTGTTATAAGGGGTCCCTGTTATGTTCCATATTTCAAAAACCTTCTTGTACTTTTGAAGTTGTGCAAAACAGTTTGGAATGGTTTGTAAAAGAGAAATAGAAAAAAGAAAAAGGAAAAGATTTCTGCTAAAAAAATAAGCTAGAGCCTCCAGGCCGCGCAGCCCAGCTGGCCCATTCTTCCTCTTCTCTCTCTGCCGCCCACGCAGCACTCTCGCGGCCCAGCAGAGGCCCACTCCAGCCTACCCTTGGCCCGTACCGGTTCGGCTTCCTCCATCGTCGTCGTCTTCGTCGATGACAGCAAGCAGCTGTCTGTCGCCATCGGCGCTGTTGATCCCCATCGGCCAACCTACACCGTTCGTCGAGCTCTAGACGAGGATAAGACCACCATGCACGTCTCGCTCTCTCTCCCCATCCCCATTTCCCTCTCTCTCTCACTATGTGACGTCCCCGCGCATAGGTGCCTATAACCCTAGCCGAAGCTCATCATCGTCCCCACCATCTCTGACCACCCCAGTGCAAACCGAGGCTACCACCGAGATCCTCTCGCCCTCCTGGTCCTTCCTGTCCAAGCCACGGAAGCCCGCGCACCCCTTATGCTGCGAATTGAGCCGTTGTGTTCATCACCGGCCGTCGCGCGCACCGTCAACCTCGACCTCACATCGACCCGCCGTCAAGCCCGCTGCATTCCTGGTGAGCCTCTCGTCCGTGTGGACCCCTCTGTTTCGTTGTTTGCCTGCCATATCATCGTCCCTGCGAGCATCTGCAGCCGCCACCGCTCGGCCTCGTCGCCGGCCAAGCTCCGGCTACCTCCCATCTAGGTAGCCTGCGATGCACCGAATCGAACATGACCAACCCCGCATGCCCACACACACTCAATCACCATCCTGGCCATCGATCTGGGAGGTGCCCGCCGGCGTGATGTCATGCTGACGTCACCTGGGCGTCAGCAGCTCCCTGGTGAGCGCCAGTCAAACCTAGCCGGGGCCCATTTTTGCTTGCGTGGCCACTGAGGTGGCCCTGGGCCCATCAGTTAGCCACTCTAGCTAGACCCAGCCCCGATGAGAATCAACCCCACCCCTATGGTGATGTCAGCCTCTATCACACTGACGCAATAAAAGCTTTTAATGGTTTAATAATTTCAGAAAAAGGATAAATATTAGAAAATCAATATCTTTTATTCTGTAATTCAGAAAAATACAACTAATATATCAAAATGTTCAGAAAAATGAGATGTTACAATAGACTCATAAGCATGCATTTTTCAACAACTTTGATAACAATTTTAATTAGAAGAATATTTGAACCCCCATAGGTGACACCGGGGTCTCTCCTGTTTTAGGGTTTGGACCCCTCGGATCCCACTTAAATTGTCAAGCATGCTTTAGGGTCTCATTTCAATGCTATTAAACTTGTCATATCATCATCCTTGTTTGAGCATTGCATCGATGCCATGTGTTGATTGTTTCCCTTTCTTCCCGGTGTTTGCTTCTTCCCGGTAGAATACGATATTGAGATCAAGATCGAAGACCGAGGTTAACACCATCAAAGATTGACGAACAATACTTGACCAACTATAATCAAGTCAAGCACAAGGTTTCTGAAGATCTATATCTGGGTATCAACAAACAAGGCAAGCATAGCCCCACCATTATACAATCCTATGATTTCGAAAGTATTTCATTTCTACCATGATGCATACGATTCTACTATGGTCTTTTATCGGAAGATAGAGTATCCTATCTGTGGCATTACTCCCTTTGAGCTTATATTACCTGATCCACTACTCATAGCATAACTAGGTTTGGCTTGTGTGCATTACTGGACCTTTTATCTGTGTCCTGCTTAGCCATGCTTATCTGTCAGTTCTGGTTCATCCAGATGATGTATCAGATGCAGAGAATCTAGTTTGACAGGAGAACGAGGTATAGTGGTGAAGTAAGATCAGTGGTAAAAGTTAAACATGCTAAGGCTTTTATGGGAGGCCACAGTGGGATGTGATTTTTGCAGTGCCATGCTCGCCACTACTAGGACCCGAGTTCTAGCCTCTTGAACCAAGACGAGCGTACAACCACATGGGGCCCGGAAAACCTCATGAGTAACTAACTTTCCTAGTAGATTCCATGAGTCACATAGTTCAGGCGTTCCATTCGACATATGCATAGAAGATGTTTTCGAAAGAGGAGGTGAAGGAGGTGCATTCATACAGGTAGGTAAGCGTGGCCGGGGTTGCTTGGGGTCGATGGCGCCCCTGGTAAACCAACCTCGCCCGCATCTCTAGGGACCGACTTCGGGATTTGACCCGTTACGGCAGAACCATCCTTAGGGCGTGACTCAGGGTCTCGACGAAAGCAAGGTAAAGGTCGTGTCCAACCACCCTTTGCCGGTCTTCCAAGGAAGAGGGCTATTACTAGTGGCATGAGTCGGTTGGTACGTGTGGGTAAAGTTGTACACCCCTGCAGGGTTAAATCTTTTCGAAAAGCCGTGTCCACAGTTATGGACGACTTGGGAACGGACGTGAAGATCATAGAGAACATTAACCTAATTGTAAAACTTGGCAGTTTAACGTGTGCTTAAGGATGCTTCCTCATGGCTACGAGGGGGTGATCCTAGTTGTGAGATGAGGTTTACTTTGGTGGATATCAAGACGATGATCAATTCTTCGGAGATGTCGCTCTCTTATCCCCTTTTAATGTATTCTGATTAGGCGAGCTTCTTCTCCCTCTTGTTTTATAAACAAAGATGGCTTTATGCAAAATAACCCCACCAGCCATAAGTCTTGCGGAGTACACCCTGTACTCACCCTTGCTTTGTTGATACTTTTAGAGTAAGTGTTCCCTTGAAGGCGAGTTTCGTACGACATAGACACCGACGAGTAGCTTGGGGTTCCGGGCCGGCGGCCTAGAATCTATGGGCTGGGACGTCATCGTTATGCTTCAGGCCTCTTAGGCCATTTGTTAAGTTTGCTATACTTAATAGCATAATTTGCCTTCCATTGTTTGATGTTTGTGCTTAGTGACCTCTTCGTGTAATATTTTGGTTCTTCGCTCAATTATGAGCTTGCTGTAATAATTTTTGTGTCGCAGGGTTACTGTTGTGTTAGCGATTTCTCACTGGATATCTTTGAGCTCTAGGTTAAGCTTATGTCAGGCTAAGGTCTGGATTTGTTTAACCCTGATCCTGGGGGTGTCACAGAGGGCTCTCTCCAGGAATCTTCACGGGATTGATGAGTTCCAGTGTCTCGGCTTCCGGGAGCACACAACTCCGCAACCATCGCTTTGCATACGATGGGTGTGGCCGAGGACCCACGTCGGGGTCTTCTTCAGGCTATGGTGTCTTTGATGTTGGGGCACACAACTCCGCACCCATCGCTTTCCATATGATGGGTGTGGCCGAGGGCTCACCCCGGGGTCTTGAACTTGTTACGGTGTTCTTGTTTCTAGGGAACACAGCTCTGCACCCATCGCTTCGCATACAATAGGTGTGGCCGAGGGCTCGCTCCAGGATTCTTCATTGGTTGGCCTGATCCTTGTGTATCCGCCTTGAGGGCACACAACTCCACAATAATCACTTCTCATACGATGGGTGTGTCCTAGGGCTCACCCCGGTGGTTCTTGCCGACTTGATCTCGAGGGATCTTGATGGAGGGCTTTAGCAGCCGATCCACCATGACTTTGGGGGGTACGCATCCCCTGGAAGATGTGATCTTCGAGAGATCATCGACGATGACATTGGAGCTGCGAGGGATGTGCTCCATCTGGCTGTAAAGATCCCGGGTCGGGTACACTTCCATTTTTGCTTGTGGATAGCACTGGTTGCCGCACAAGACCCCCGTAGTTTGTGAGCCCGAAGTTGCTTTTCGGGCTTAGCCGGTCACTAGAGCTCTAGGTAGGACTCATGCCCATCTTGATTTCTAGTTTCCCTTTGATCATGGGGAAAATCTCCCTTCGCACAGGAGATGTTGATCTATGATGTTGGGTGAATGGCCCGGGTGCAGCGAGGTGCCGAGGCCCGGGTCTGTCTTCTGGGTTTGACCCCGGTTGCTGGTGGCCTTCGTCGATGGGACAAATCTCCCTTCGCATAGGAGAAATGCCACGTTGTGGCGATGAGTATGGGTCCTGGGACTAGCGGTATGCCGCAACCCGGGTTTGTCTTCTAGGATCGTCCCGGCTCTTGTAGCCCTTCATCCATGGGACAAATCTCCCTTCGCATTGGAGAAATGTCACGCCACGGTGACGAGGGCAGGTCCCGGGTATAGCAAGGTGCCGAAGCCCGGGTTCGTTTTCTAGGACTATTCTGGCTCTTGCTGCCTGACCCCTACGGGACAAATTTCCCTTTGCATAGGAGAAATGCCACACTGTAGCGATGGGGGAAGGTCACGGGCACGACGAAGTGCCAAAGCCTAGGTCTGCTTTTTGGGATTACCTGGCTCTTGATGCCCGACGACCACGGGACAAATCTCCCTTTGCATACAAGAAATTCCACACCATGGCGATGGGTAAGCTTTCTGGGCACGGCGAGTTTTCCTAAGCCCTCGTCCGCTCCTCAGAATTGGCCCAGTTACGCCCATCAATCACATGACAAATCTCCCTTCGCATAGGAGAAATACCACTCCATGGTGACAGGTGAGGTTCTAGGTGTGGAGGAGTGCCGAAGCCCGGGTATATCTCTCGGGGTTTCCTTGGCTCTGCTCGGCAACCACAGGACAAATCTCCCTTCGTATAGGAGAAGTGCCACACCATGGCGTCAGATAAAATTTCCAGGCACGACAAGTTTGCCGAAGCCCCAGTCCGCTTCCCAGGACTGGCCCGGTTGTGCCCATCAACCACGGGACAAATCTCCCTTCTCATAAGAGAAATGCCACTCCATGGTGACGGGTGAAGGTCTTGGTCCGGAGGAGTGCTGAAGCCTGGT
This sequence comes from Avena eriantha, assembly GCA_910589775.1. Lineage (NCBI taxonomy): Eukaryota > Viridiplantae > Streptophyta > Magnoliopsida > Poales > Poaceae > Avena > Avena eriantha. Next base: position 326,040,481 of record OU342743.1, read on the forward strand.
CAACCTCCCGGGATTGGCCCGGTTATGCTCGTTAACCACGAGACAAATTTCCCTTCGCGTAGGAGAAATGCCACTCTGTGGTGATGGATAAGCTTTCTAGGCACGACAAGTTTGCAGAAGCCCTAGTCCGCCTCTAGGGACTGGCCCGGTTATTCCCGTCAATCATGGGACAAATCTCCCTTTGCATAGGAGAAATGCCACTCCATGGTAACATGTGATGTTCTAGGTGCGAAGGAGTGTCGACGCCCGTGTTTGCCTCCCGGGGTTTCCCCGGCTCTGCTCGTCAACCACGGGACAAATCTCCCTTCGCATAGGATAAATGCCACACCGTGGTAACGAGTGAGGGCCCCGGGTGCAGCCTGAGGCCATGACCCGGGTCTGTCCCCGGGGTTGCCTCGGCTTATGCCTCCGCATGGGCCTCCTGGAATGACCCTCCATCGTCATTCTCGTAGGTTTGAGGGGGGCCTCCCCTGTCGTCATGACCTGGGGCATGGTCCCACCGGTCTCGATTGTCACGGGCCCCACCTAGACCACTCGGGTCGCCCTTTGAGTCTTATCAGTCTCTCTGTCCTAGGCAGTCCCTTGTGCAGTGGCCAGGCTTGAGGCATATGAAGCATTCCCCGTGGGTCCGCATCTCCACTAAGGACTTGACTTGGCTGTAGTTCTTCGGGGCGTGAGATGGTGAGTTATGAATGGTGCACCACGGGCCGCCATCTATGTCAATAATGGCCACCTCGGGTTCCTTTTTCCTCTTGTGCTCTGGCTCAATCTCTAGGGCTTTCTTCATGAGTGGGTGCTTGTGACTCTTTTTATTGGTGGAATCTTCATCTTTGTCAATGACATAGTGGGGCTAAAGTTGCCCCTCTTCGGCCCGAGTGCACTTATCCGCTAGGGTGAACAACTCCAGGGTGGTGTCGAGGTCGTGTGTACTCATCTTTCCCTCATGCGAGGGTCCTAGACGCTAACGTGGTACGCCGCCACGATAGCTTTGGGGTGGTCTTGTGGATAGTGTTCAGTACCTAGCAAAATTGTTGGGTGAACTTGCACAAGTTTTCCCTCTACTTCTAGGACAGCTTGTGAAGGTTGATGACCGTACCACGGCGCTTGAATCCACCCTGGAAGGCCCCGACGAATTGGTTGCAGAGATCTCCCCATGACTTCATGGAGCCGACGGGTAGGTTGGTGAGCCAGGCCTGGGCCTTTCTTTCGAGGGCAAGGGGAACCAGCTGGTCATGACCCGCTCATCGCCCCTAGCCACATGTAATGTCGTGTAGTAAATCAGGAGGAAGTCCTTTGGGTTAGTCTTCCCGTTGTACTTGTTGGGTACGTCCGACCAAAACTTTGGGGGCCACATGACCCTTCGTAGCTTTCGGGTGAAGGCGATGTAGCCGGCCGCGAATGCAGGGGCACTCCGCCCGGCTCGGGTTGGCTCAACGTTGTCGTAGAGCTGACGCTCTCGGTGGCTCTTGATATGTGTTTGGGCGACTTCTCCTTGGTGCTCACTCAGGATCCGTCATAGGTCTCGTGATCGCGAGGTCTGAGAGGAGCCCACAGAAGCACAGTCGTCAACTCTCCACCAGTCAAACTCCAAGGGGGGTTCTCCCTCGCGGTGGCTCTCTGAGCGGCCGCGATTTGGTAGGTGATGGGTGCGCTCTGTCTCTTCTGCTAGCAGGGTGGGGGGTTGTCGCCCATCGCAGGGTCCCAGCTAGCACCCCTTGTCCCCTGGGATGGAGGGGCCCTCACCGTTGAACATGAGATGGCGGGTCCTCCTTGGAGACGAGCGACACTGATGAAGTGGGCCAATCTCGCTAGCCAATCATCGGCGCGCGAGTAGTCCCCGACTTCTTCCGGCAAAAATTCTAGCATAGCTTCCGCAGCGGCTAAAGCAACGATAGGCTTGGGGGCTCCAGGGGGAGTCGGGGCAGGCCACTAGCTATCAGCAGCGGCCGAGCCCCCCAGGGCCAGGGTGCTTCTAAATGGGATGCGGAGCAGGCTGACTAGGTGAGTTTTGCCTCGCAGGATCGTGGACTTACCCGTCCGGCTTCCCTAATGTGCATGAGCGATCCGCCAAGATAAGCTCTCTACTGAGTCAAGGTACTGACGACGCACCCCTCGTGGGCATGGCGGTCCGATCGGGTCCTTCGTTAGAAGTGGGCTGGCTGGCGACTTCTTCCTCCCGACGCTCTGCTCGGTGTCAGGCGGTGCTAGCACGAGTAGTAGCCCCCATTATTCCCCGGATGGCTCCTCCTAAGCTCCGAGGCATGGTGGCAGGGGTTGCTGTCTTGTGTTGCCGAAGGTGCGCCCCTACCTAGCACGCCTGATGTCGTGTCGTGATTTTCGACACTGGGGGTTTGAGTCCTTTTTCCCTTTGTTGTTTGCCTAGGGCGCAACGTCCGACGAGCTCAATCGGCAAGCTAGACAAACACAATCACATAGAGAGACATGAGGTTTTTTACCCAGGTTCAGGTCTGCAGTGATTGTCTGATTGTCACTAGATTACAACGGGTTCCTTCTCCCGCGAAAGTTCTCTATTCTAAGCCAATTGTCCTCCCCCTTTCTCTTGTTCGACCTAGGCATCCTTTTATATGGGTATGGGGACACCACAAGGGTCAGAGCACACGCGGTAGCGAGGACTTAGCCACATGGTGGTCTTGGCTCACAACGTGGCCTAGCAACCCTGCCTCTACGCTATGTGTCGCTCACTTGGCGATGGCAGACTAGCATCGGTCTTGACTTGGATTGGTTCTTGTCTCCTGGCGGCTTATCTTGGACAGAGTTGTTAGCAAGATCCGGGTAGGTGTCCTAGTTGAGTCTTCGAGTGGCCACGCGGAGAGGCATCATGTGCATGACGGCCACACGTCGGCCGAGCGCTATCTTGGAGCAAAGTGTGGTCTTGGTGTCGGGGGATCACCCCCGGGTAGGATAAGAAAGGCCAAGAAGGCTGGCTCTAGAAGGATCAGGCCGGATGGCCTCGGGTTACAAAGCCACAACTGGTTGGTACGCTCCAACCGGACCTCGACCAAGAACTCACAGGTTGGCCCGTCTATTCAGACAACTGGAGGAGCCCACCGGATGGCCAGCTCCATCCAGTAACCTCGGAATTAGTACCAAGGATCCATAGGGCGTGACAGTCGAAGCTAGAGCATGCCTCCGAGTTTTTGGCTTTGCGTTAGCCTAGGCTATGGTGCCACCCATACTACAGCATGTGACACACGCTCTATGCGGGGTAAAGTTGGCAGCTAGCCACCGTAGCTCTGGCGGCTAACCACTGTAGCTTTGGCGGCTACCCACTGTAGAGTTGACTATTGCTCTATGGCCCACCGGTTGTGCCCCGCTAGCCGGCCAACCTTGTAACCTGCACCCCCAGGCAGTATATAAGGGGGCAAGGGATACCATTAGAGGACTTCACTTCCGCTAGATCATCCTCTACCTCTAGTTCTCACTAATTCATCAGAGATATAGCTCTAGGAGCACTTGTACTAGGCATACACCCATGATATAGTAGATCCTTGCAGCATTAGGGGTGTTACCTCGCCGAGAGGGCCCCAAACCTGGGTACCTCGCTGTGTTTGTAGTCCTCGTGCCCAATCCCATTTGTGATAGCCACTGTTAGCATATGATTGTCCCCTCGTAAGCCATCCCCGATGGCACTACTGTGTTCCACACCACGACAATTGGTGCCCACCATGGGGCATAGCGCTGCGTCTGGGGTCATCTTTCGCACGAGATTCCACTTGTTGCCAGTGAGCGTGTCGCCTCTAGCCTCGTTCTCACTCTCGGCTCCTTCGATTGCGTCATCTACAACGCAGCATGCTTTGCCGGGGAAACGTTCCCCGACGACGGATCCATCATCTACTTCAGTGATCTCCACGTCTACATCACCACCGTCACCGAGGCTTTTCCTCACGGGGTCATCACCATCTCCAGCACACCGGTCCGCTTCGTCGCTTCTCGAGTCATTGCAACCAACTACAGCATCGAGGTCATGATGGATAGCTCAGGAGAAAACCGTCGCCCACCCCCCAAGTGTCGGATGGGAGGAAACAGATCCAATTCTCTCAAGCCGGAGCAATACCTGCTTACATCCTCCATTTAGCACCTCCGCAACCATGTCATCCCGAGATAGATCCGGCTATAGTCATGGCCGCGCTGGAAGCTACCCGCCAAAACCTCCTGGAAGAGGCCACCAGGATTGCTGCCGCCCAGCGCCAGTTGAACGTGACTGTGCTCGAGTACAATACCACACATAGATTCACCCCTTTGCTCGGCACTAGCCGGCCTGTCTAGCATCAAGGTCACGACCTCGGTTTGGAGCTAGACCGAGCTGCTGACCCGCATACTCCTGCGGCTCAGCCGGTCTACAACAGTCCTGCCAAGAACATGAGAGCAAAAGAAGCGATCATTGCGGAACTGAACCACCTCGAGGGCGAGGAGCTGCACCACTAGTAGGAGCGTGTCCAGCTCCTTGTCACCATGGCCAACCTGCAGCAGGTGGAGGCAGGCCTCAAGCAAGCGAGAAACAACAAGAACCAAGTCCCCCACAGGATGGTGGATCTGGAGGCTCCCAGTGGTAGCAAGCAGGCGCATCAGGCCTCCTCGCCAAACATACCAAGGCAGAACAGCTGCCCGCGTGGTGAATCAGGCAGCCGCGAATAGCCTCAGCATGACACCGCGATAGTCACCAGCAGGAATAGTGCCCCTACTAGTAGAGCTGGCCAAGGAAAACATCATCAAGCACCCGCTGAAGGAGCCGAAAGGAGCAGCGCTTCCCCCGTGTCTTGCCTGATGGGATATCTTGGCCCCCATGAGCCGGAGGCTATAGACGCCCGCGTGCGCATCGACCTCTTGGTCTAGTCATGCATCATGGAAGAAGAAAGTCCAGCCGGCCCGAGATGTTTTGACAGCGCATCTGTAATGAGCCGTTTCGAAAGGGATTTTCGCTCCCTAGGGACACACCAAAGTACAACGGGACGGTCAAACCAGAAGACTGGTTGGTGGATTACGTCACCACGATGGGCATCGCAAATGGCAACATGCGGGTAGCTATGGGCTATGTGCCCCTCATGCTCCTCGACTCGGCAAAAACATGGCTAAATAGCCTCCCCGACAACAACATCAATGCCTGGTTGGACTTCGAGGAAGCGTTCATCCACAACTTCATTGGCACCTACAAGCGGTCGGGCATGCCCATGAGCTCGCCCTCTATGGCCAGGGCAAACACGAGTTCGATCGCGCCTACCTCACCCGATGGACGAGCATGCATAACTCTTGCGAAGGGGTGCACGATCACCAGGAGATTGGCGTCTTCACCAATGGTTACTGAGACGGCACCATTCTCAAGCACAAGCTCAGCCGGGCGGATCCCCAGACCATGCCCATCGTGGACAAATACGCCACCGCCAACTTGTTGATGAAGAAAGTCATTGTGGTGGACGACCAAGGGCAAATTATTGCCAATAATTTGGTGGACCGGCACTAGCCGGGTGAGCACCACCACAACTCCAGGTGTCACGGCCACGACAACCGCCAAGGGAAAAGTAAGGACGACCAGCTGGATAATTGGTGTGGCTCCAACCAGGTGGCAGTAGTTTATGAAGATCCAGCTGCTAGGGGTAGTCGGAGGAAGAAGCCAGATGATAGGCCGCCGAGACCCAAGTACACCATTGAGTCAATCTTGGTGGGTCGTGCAAGTTCCATAGTGGCAACAACAAGCCAGCTACGCACACGACCTGCTAGTGCAGCTGGACCAAGAGAATGGTTGAATCTGACAGCCTCCCACCACCACCACTTCCTCCTCCATTAGGTGGCCCACCGAACAACTGGGATCACCAGCACCGCCGGGAGGATGCTGACAACGACAACCCTCTCCAAGTGCATAATTACCACATTTACACCACCGATCCGGAGACCAAGCATAGCAAGAGGAGCCGCAAGGTGGAAGTGAACGCCATTGTCCCTCCCAACACCCAATACCTGAATTGGTCGGAGCAAGAGATTACATGGAGCAGGATAGACCAGCCAACTGTACTGCCTCATCTAGGCAGTTATGCAATGGTCCTAGACCCCATCATCACCTAGAAGTAATCCAGCAGATTCTCGCGCGTTCTCATCGATGGCGGCAACAACATCAACCTCCTCTACCGCATCTTCTTGGACTGGCTCGGCACCAGTGAGTCTCATCTTCAACCCTCCAGTCTTTCCACGGCTCTGTTCTAGGCCCTTCGCATTCGCCAAATGGCAAAATCTAGTTGGATGTCATCTTCAGCATGGAGGACAACTTCTGCCATGCTGCCATCTAGTTCGAGGTAGCCATCCTCTCTAGCACTTACCATGCTATCATCGGGCACCCAGCCCTGCCCAATTTCATGGTGGTGCCACACTATGTATACCTCAAGAAGAAGCTTCCCGGTCCCAAGGCGGTGATCACTATCACCAGTTACTACAAGCAGTTAATAGAGTGCACCTCCGCCGGCTCCAAGCTAGCCAAAGCCATGATCATCGCAGAAGAGAAGCGCGTCATCATGCAGAACATGGCGATGGTGCAAGATAACATGCCAACTTGTGAGCCTAAGCCCCCCGGGAGACGTAGTTCAAGCTAGCCAAGGGCACCAAGAAGATTTTTCTCAACGAGGTTGAGCCAAACAAGTTCGTCCGGGTCAGAGACAGCCTCGACAGCAAATAGGAAAGCGTGCTCGTCAACTTCCTCCGTGAGAATTGGGATATCTTCACATGGTCCCCCAAGGACATACCAGGTATTCTAAGGGAGCTTTCCGAGCACTCTCTCCACGTCCAGCTGGATGCGACGCTAGTCAAGCAGTCTCTCTGCCGCTTCACGAAAGTGAAAAGGAAAAGAATTGGTGAGGAGATCACCCAGCTCCATGCAGTCGGGTTTATCATGGAAGTATACCATCCAGAGTGGTTGGCAAACCCAATATTGGTATTGAAAAAGAACAGTACATGGAGCATGTGCATCGACTACATCATCCTCAACAAGGCCTGCCACAAATATACTGTCGCCCTGCCATGGATAGATCAAGTGATTGATTCGACGGCCAACTGCGACCTGCTATCCTTTCTAGACGCCTATTCAGCTACCACCAGATTAAGTTGAATCCCATAGATTTATTCAAAATGGCCTTCATCACCCCATATGGGGCTTACTGTCATACCACCATGTCGTTTGGACTGAAAATGTAGGTGCAAGCTACCAGCGATGCGTGCAGAAATGCTTGTAGGCGCAAATCGGGAGTAACTTACATGCGTACATTGATGATGTGGTGGTGAAGACGAAAGAGTGACACATGCTCCTCGAAGACCTGAAAGAAACATTCACAAACCTCCGCCGATTCTAGATGAAGTTGAACTTGAAGAAGTGCGTCTTTGGTGTCCTAGCCAGCCAGCTCCTCTGTTGCCTTGTCTCAGAACGAGGGATCGAGGCTAACCTGGAGAAGATAAGAGCAATCACGCGCATGCAGCCACTGAAAAACTTGAGCTACGTGCATAAGTTCACTAGGTGCCTGGCCTCCCTTAGCTGGTTCGTTAGCTGGTTGGGCGAGAAAGCACTCCCGATGTACCAACTCATGAAGAAAACTAATCGGTTCATCTGGTCGTCTCAAGCGGATGCGACCTTCCACAACCTCAAGCGCATGCTCTCCTCCCCGTCCATACTAGCAGCCCTGGCTTCAAAGGAGCCAATTCTAATGTATGTCGCGGCCACCAACTGGGTCGTCAGCATCGTGCTTGTGGTGGAGAGGCCAGAAGAAGGAAATGTGCAGGTCCAGTGCCTAGTGTACTATTGGAGCGAAGTGCTCTCTCTCTCTCGAAGCAGAACTACCCCCACTAACAGAAGCTGGTGTATGGCATGTACATGGCTGCAAACAAATTGAAGCATTACTTCTAGGAGCATTCCATCCGGGTGGTGTCATTGGCCCTGCTCTCCGAGATCATTGGCAACAAACACGCCACAGACCGGGTGGTGAAGTGGGCTATCGAGCTCGCTGCCCACAGCATCTAGTACGATCCAAGAACACCAATCAAGTCTCAGGCCTTGTCCGACTTCCTAGTCGACTGGGTAGAAACCTAGTACCGACCGCCAGTCCTCAACTCCACATACTGGAGATTACACTTCGACGACTCAAAGATGCATGGGGGCTTGGGGGCGGAATCGTCCTTACCTCTCTGAAGGGAGATCGATTGGAGTACATGATGCAAATCCACTTTTGCGCGTCCAACAACATCACCGAATATGAAGCACTCATCCACGACCTCAAGCTGGCGAAAGAAATTGGCATCCAGCGAATCCTTTGCTTCAGCGACTCGGACCTAGTGGTATAGCAAGTCTCAGGCAATTGGGATGCCAAGGATGCAAACATGGCCCTATACCAGTTCTTCATCCAGCAGTCGTGCGCTTGTTTCGAGGGGATTGAATTCCACCATGTCCCCCAAGACAACAATGAAACGGCCAACGTGCTCGCACGAGTCGGCTCTACAAGACAAGCAATCCCGCCTAGAGGCTCCCTAGAGCACCTACGCAAGCCCTCCATCATGCCGTATCCAGAATCCGAGTCGACCATTCTAGATACGGACCTGGGGACTGCTAGCTCCAAGGACCCAAAGGTCGCCAGAAAAGGTCTAGAGGACTACCGGGTCGAAGGTGCCGGGGACTGCTGGGACGAAGTCCCCGACACCCCATGCTGGCTCCAGCAGCCCTGGGACTTCCAACTCCGCCCTTCCACCCAGTAGGCCACCTAGCGATCCTGACCCAACCAAGCAAGAAGTACAATTGATCGTCCAGACCATGTTCGCCATCCGAGAGACCCTGACGTGGGCCAAGCCCCTCATGGATTTCATCGCCAGAGGCGAACTCCCTAACAAAGAAGTTGCGGCAAGGAAAATGACGCACAGAGCTAGTGCATACACCATAATCAACAACGAGCTATAAAAGCACATCGTCAGGAGAATCTACCAATGTTGTGTAAGACAAGAGGAAGGCATTGAGATCCTCGTGGACATCCACCAAGGATATTGCGGCCACCACGCATCATCACAAGCCATAGTAGCCAAAGGCATTCCGCCATGGTTTCTACTGGCCGACTGCTATGGAAGACGCCGAGAAAATGGTGCGAGCATGAAATGGTTGCCAACATTTCAGTCAACAGAAGCACATGTCAGCTGCTGCACTCAAGACGATCCCCATCACCTGGCCATTCGCTGTCTGGGGGCTCGACGTGGTCGGCCCCTTCAAAACAGCGTGATCCGGTACGACGCATATGCTAGTGGTCGTGGACAAGTTCACCAAGTGGATCGAGGCAAATCCCATCAAGAAGCTGGATGGACCCACAGTGGCCAAATTCTTCATGAACATCATCATGCGCTATGGCTACCCCCATAGCATCATCATAGACAACAACACAAATTTTGCCAAGGGGGCTTTTGCATGCTACTGTAGAGAGAAGGGCATCCGCTTGGGCCTGGCATTCGTCGCCCACCCCCAGTCTAATGGGCAATGTGAAAGGGCAAATGGCTTGGTTTTATTAGGAATCAAACCCCGGTTGATCGAGCGACTGATGAGGTTACCCGGATGCTAAATAGAAGAGTTTCTGACTATACTATGGAGCTTGTGCACCACGCCCAACCGGTCAACCAACTACGCTCCATTCTTCCTCGTCTATGGCGTAGAATCCATCCTACCAACTGACATCGAGTTCGACACACCCTGCAAACTGATGTACACGGAGAAAGATGCCAAAGAAGCTCATGAAGATAGCGTTGGCCTCCTTGAGGAAGCACGTGAGCTGGCCTTGTCCAAATCCGCCATCTACCAGCAAAACCTGTGCTGCTACCATGCTAGCAAGATCCACCCCATCTCATTCTGAGAGGGCGGCCTGGTACTCCGGCTAGTACAAAGCACCAATGGGATGCACAAGCTGTCTCCACCTTGGGAAGGGCCATTCATCATAAGCCGGGCGCCGCACAACAACTCCTACTACCTCATGGACACCCAGCAATCGGCAAAGAACAAGATGGACTGCTCTAACGAGGAGACTGAACGTCCCTGGAACACGAACCTTCTTTGCCCATTTTACCCTTGAACAAGAAGTGTATGTATCCCCACCTTTATGTATTATGAATGAACAATTGTGGAGCCCTGAAACAATCTCGAGGACTCCTTCATCGAATATTTGCATTTATTGTTGTCATAGATTTCTTCCGGCTCCGGCGGGTCCCCCAGGGACTCGCCAGCTAGCCCAGACTGCTATGCTTTCCCAATGACCGAGTAATGTACGAGGCGCCAAAGGCCCACTCTCTGGTTCCGGCTGCATACTGCAACCCGGCTGTCAGTTCGGCAAGAGAAAAAGCCCGAGGTACCGTACAGAAAAAATTGCAAAGAAAGCAAACATTTGGACGTTCCGGTTGCGCTTGCTCGCCCAAATCTGGCAACAGAAACCTGAAGTAATGTGCAATACGCTTATTAGCTACCCCTTTTGTTCCGGCTGCAGACCGCAACTCGACTGCTAGCTAGAAAGGACATAGCGCAATGGCCAATGCTCATGACAAAAAGAGAAAGTCACCGGCTAAACGTGAAATGGCATCTATTTACAGCACACCTTGTGACCAAAAGTTACGTTTACATAGTACATACCTAACGAACGGACTATTACTTGTGTTTTTTGCATGACGAAAACTACATTGGCTCTACGAGCCAGGCAGTAAACCAAGACTCCGTCAGTTGGCCCGAAACTCAGAGACTACACCCAATGGGTGCACTCCCGTGCCCCCACAATAAGATGGAACCACTGTTAGGAATGATGCCCTAGAGGCTCACATTCCGCCTTGTATTTGTAACCTAGAATCTGGCATGTGCCACTTCAATTGTTGCAGGTGTGGAACCATATACTTGTATCTAGATCTAGCTAGTTTGTCCTTAGTCTCTTGAGGTTGGGAAGGAAACCCACTATCGATACTAGTTTGTAAGTCAGAAGATGATAATGTTTCACGTGTCATGAGCATGGAGATGCTATCCGCCTTGCATCGGCTAGTCAGAAGAGGTACGATAGCCGGACCGATCCAAAGGTTAGTAGGCCGTGAGCACACCGTCATACGCTCCGAATAACAGAATGGAATCCTTAGACCTGAGGGGATCGCACGATCCGAGTTGTGGAAAAGCCGGCTTTGACTCCACCTAACGCTCACTGTAACTGGGAGCAATAAGGGTGGTCTTGGGCCGACTTCAAAATAAGCTACATGACGTGGATCAGCCAAGATGAAATTTCCCCTCCATCTCAGAGAGATATTCTCTAGGCCCTCTCATGTGATATGATTCAAAAGCATGGCCATGTGCTACTCAATCAAGTGTTGATCGAGGTAGTCTGACTTAGTGAAGCCAGTGGGAATCAGTTATCACTTGAACGAGAAGAGAGTAAACTGCCACTGGGATGACGGAATCTCCCCTGCGGTTTATCGCTAATATCATGAGGCAAAGGGACTCGGACAGATCGTCACACTAAGGGCACTTGCAAAAACTGGGAGTCGGCAAGTCTTTCTAGAGGTCGCTACCGACTATCATCTCTAGTTGGAAAGTCACTGAGCTACGGCTCTGACTGAATGATTACTGATTTGTATCCGACTTACCATAAGCCTGTGGGATCTCACACTTAAGAGAGTGGAACTAGGATTATGTTGATCCGACTATCACAAGCCATCAAGTTGGACTTGTTTGGATAGGGACATGTGTCAATGGGTTGGACCCACTTTTACTATGGTTAGGGTTTAGGACAGAGGGACACAAGTGTTGTGTGCCCTCACCTACTCGCCTATATAAAGGAAGGTGGGCGGAGGTGGACAAATGAAAATACAGTGTTGCTTCCTAGGGTTTCGCTAGACTTGGCAATTCCACCTTCCTATCCCGTGGCGGCAAGAACGAGACTAGCATTTCACTTGCTGATGTTCCAACTTGTACGTGTGTGTGACAGTAGAGGCACCACCATGTGGTGCTCGTCGGTGACATTGGGTGGCGGCAAAGTCGGAGGCGAGGAGGAGCACGGAGCCGGCGACAAGGTGGTCCCAGGATCAAGAAGTTCAACAGAGCTGGACAAGATGAGGGGAATGTACGGCACCACCGTGACGCGGTTTCTTAGATTCCACACATGCGCATCGAGAGGTACAGACTATTGCCTTTGACCTTAGCCGAATCTTGGGGTGGCTTGCCGGAGACCTCACCGGAGCAAAAAAAAGTTTTTGTTTTCGGCATGGCTTTGCATGTTGCCTAACAGTGGTATCAGAGCATCGACTCTAGGTTTTGGCCTAGTTCTTGCACATGATATGCGCTAGTAGGAAAGATTGGATCTTTCTCGCTGTTTTTGTTTTGCCTTTTTGATCTGCTTTGATCTAGGGCAGTGGCTAGATCTAGTTTGTGTTGGCCAAGAAGTTGGTCAAAACTGGTCTAGATCTGAGTGGGAGGTCACGTGGCTGACGTCCATGATCAATCACTAAAGTTTCTTTTCTTATTGGAAAAGAATAGTATAACTATACCCTATCAAAATTTAGAGCTAAGAGTTATCTGGTGTGAGTCGGAAAGGTTCCAACTTGCAAGTTTTATTTTCTTCTTTTTCCCTCAAAGAAGGTCTAGTCGGATTACCCCACCATTTGCTGCAACACTACAAGTCGGACAATTTTGGTTAGTGGGCTCATATTGTTGGGGCACTGCCAATTCTCTCCGATAGAGTGTTAGTGATTTAGACTCCCTCAAGTAGGGCACTTGCTAGCTAGATGAAGATATCACAATAGTTGTGGGCTTCAGGGTAAGGAGGGTTGTCGGACAATCCAACGGGAATCAGATAGAGATCTGATTGGCAAGGTGTTGCCTACTCGGAAGGTTCTCCGACTAGTAGTGACGCAAAGGCTCACTAGTCGGATAACTGACCGGGAACCTGAATCACTATTGACTATCAGAGGGATATCCTCCTTCTCCTATTACAGATACATTGTATTAAGTGTTTTGCATCTTTCTTTTGTAGATGGCACCAACTAGCACCATTTCTATTTCTAGTTTTGGGTTGCGTACGATCCTTGAGTAGGACAAGTTGAATGGAACAAACTTTACCAACTGGTATCGTAACTTGAGAATCATTCTGAAGCAAGAAAAGAAGGAACATGTGCTGGACAATCTGATTCCAGACAATTCGGGCACTGATGAGCCAAACGCTATATAAACCGCCTTTCGCCAGGCTCAAGATGAGTCAACAAAAGTCAGCTTCCTCATGCTCGCTCACATGGAGCCAGAACTTCAGCAACAGTTCGAGAATGTTGAGGCGTACGATATGATTTTTTCCCTCAAGATCATGTTTGAGACACAGGCTAGGATGGAGAGGTACAATAGCTTCCTCATGCTCGCTCACTACCGATATTCTCCTCAATTCTCTTCTTAGTGCTTATGGTCTGTTCATTTTGAACTACCATATGCATGGTATGGATAAGAAACTGGTAGAACTTCAAGGGATGCTCAAGACAGCAGAGGCTGAGATCAAGAGAGGTGGCACCAGTCAAGTGTTGATGGTGCAGAACGCTTCCAAGATCAAGAAGAAATCTTGCTCTAAGAAAGCCAAGAAAAGGGAGACGTCACGTTGGATCCAAGTCCTAGCGCCGGCTCAGTGACTGGCAAGCCGGCAAAACCTCTCGGTACAGTATGCTTTTACTGTACGGCGGATGGTCACTAGAAGAGGAACTGCAACAAGTACAAGGCAGATAAAGCTAGGAGTGGAAGTACAACTTCTGACTCAAGTACACTTGTTGTGAATGTTATAGAAATTTATCTTGATGACACTCCTTGTAGTACCTCGGTATACGATACCGGATCAGTTGTTCATGTGTGCAACTCGATGCAGGGACTAGTAAGGCATAGGTGCATGGCGAGAGGGGAGATTGACATCAGAGTCGGAAACAACGCAAGGGTTGCTGCGTTAGTTGTATGGACGATGCAACTCCAGTTACCTTCAGGATTTGTACTAGAACTAAATAAATGTTATTATGTTCTTGTACTAAGCCAAAACATCATTTCTGCCTCATATTGATGGAGCAAGGTTATGAATCAAGTATTAAGAACAATGGTTGTTCCTTTTATTTGAGTAATGTGTTTCATGGCTATACTGTAGGTTTTCTGCAGCATATAACAAAAAAAATAACTACACGGAATGCCCTGAATGCCCAAGGATCTATCTAGAAGTAATGCAGTAATAGAGGAAGACAGCGGTAACATACCATTGAAGACTGAGAGAGCGTTACTCTCATGCAGGAGCGTGGATGATGTAGTCGTACATGTCCGACCTCAAGGTCACAAAGCTCCTCGCATGTCACCCCTTGTCTAGGTCCTTGTACGATGGCCTGGTCGCTACAAGTGCATCTCCTCGAGTTATCACACACATACGATGCAATACAACGATGCCGTACTCCTTGATCCCTGTTGGGGTTGTGGAAATAGACCTCCTGGCGGAATCCCTGCAGCGCAACAGTGTGCCACATATGCGTTGACTTTGCACGTACAGTCCTTACTTGGGACCATGCCATGGCAAAGGCAACAAGAGAGAGAGAGGGAGGGATATTCTAGGCTTAGAGAATATCTTATTTCGTGTGTCTTTAATCCTCCCATGGGCACCTTTTATATAGGGGAAGGGAGGAGTCCCTCCCCTTTAGGTGCCCCATGTGGGACTAAACATAAAATAAAAGGTCAGAAAATTACAGATACAGCCGGCTGGGCCTAGGGCAGCCAGCCCAACAACCACCAGCAGCAAATAGACTGCCAATCGGGTAGGCCAGCATGCCACCGTGGCCCATCTCACATGGAGCAGCAGCTGACGTGGGTCTACCTTACAGGTACTCGAGTTTGGCATATACAGCCTGATCTGGCAGAAGCCCACGACGTTACTAGGGCCCAATCCAGGATTCAGGTGGCCTATGGAGACTCCGACTGCTTGCGGCACAAGGAAAGGCTTAAGATAGAAAGTTTAAAGGGAAAAACCCTAAACTGTAACCGACTTGACCTGCTACCCGAGACCTAGCCTATCTATATAAAGGGTGGGAGGGGGCGACGAGGAGGACAATCACAACCCTAGTTTCCACAACCATCGCCAGATTGCATCTGCACACCCCCTATAACTTTCGACTCCCTCGATAATTCCAAGAGCAGACAAGCAGGAGTAGGGACCTCTACAAGGCCTGAACCTAGGTAAACCATGCGTCCCTGTGTGCTTGTTTACTAGCCGATTGATGCCTCCAGCGCTCCCTCCTTCTCCAAAACCCAAATCCATAACAATGGGCATTGATGAGTTTAACCCTCGTCAATTGGCGTCGTCTGTGGAAACTTGGAGTGCTGCTGTCGTGGCTTCTTCGGCCCCGTCGACTATGATCTAGAACTCTGCAACAGCAGAGATTCGTCTCCTCTTTGGTGCCTTTGACTTCACCGTCCACACGCCGGCGACTCACTCGGCATTCGAGTCCATGGGCGATGGGATTGGCCTGGCGATCGGGAGTTTACGCTTCCAAGTTGGTCAGCTAGGCACGCTTAGCCTCCCTGATCAGCCGACGGTCCCCGCGATTGCTCCAACATCGTGGTTTTCGTTGCCCATCGGCGCCCTGAGTGAGCTCGACGCCCTGACAGCAGTTGGGAGTACTAACAACGGCAGTAGTCGCGAACCTGATCTGGGTGATCTAGCCACGGAAGCCGGAGCCTACGGCTCCAGATCTGAAAGTTGTGGGAGCAACAGCTTTCCCCAATCACTACATGTGCGCCGTCATCAACGCAGGCGACACCGGTGTCAATCGCGAAAACGTTGGTACTGGCCCGTCCAACGGCGGCATCCCAGTCGCAAACGATGGTCCCGCCAACGGCATGCCCACCAACAATGGGACAGAAGACCCACACCTCACGGGGAATAAGCGCACCGAAGAGCGCGTGCTGATCAAGCTGAACGACAATGAGTGGGCTCGCTCTCTAGAAGCCCTGCGGGGCAATCCCTTGCCCCTAAACTCATCGCAAGAGATGCTAATGGGTTACCATTGGCTACTCAAGGAGGAGTACAAGCTCCAACAACAAGTAATCGTGCAACTCGACGCACGCAGAAAGGCGGCGGATGAATCGAGCCTCCGGAGGGCTCATCTCTCTTCCATGGGAAGATCCTCCTCCAAGGGCAATGACCATGTGGCCGCCAAAAGGCGCTCTCGGCTGGCCCACCTCACCGACAAGGAAGGAGAAGAAGCTGCGCGAGTCCTCGACTTTTGCTCCATGACGGTGGATACATGGAGCAACGTGCTCCCAAAAACACTGCAAGCAGCAGTGACGGCGGCCACCATGTACCTCCTCAACAACCAGCCATCGGTTGGGGATCCACGAGCTGCTATGCACCGATCTATGATCGCGGGCTTGAGGCTAGTCAAAGCTGCCCTCATCAAGGAGCCAACACCGGAGCCGAAGAAAAGTAAAGCTCTGGCCAAGCGCTATTCATTGCCTTCCTCCAGCAATGACAGCCACGATTTGTCTCGGCGGCACCGCTCACGGCGGCACGACCACGACTACGACGCATGTGATTGCATCACGCAGCGCAAGGTCAAGAAGATGCGCGTGAGGCGTGCTCATTCGACTGACTCGGAGGATGATGAAATAGAGCTCTGTGGTGCTACATGCTTCGATAGAGCCATCAGGCAGAAGCGAATGCCTAAGGGGTTCAAATTCCCATCGGAGAACCTGAAATTCGACGGCCTCCATGACGTGAAAATCTAGCTGGAAGATCACATCTCCTCCGTCAGGCTGCATGGAGGAAGCTCGAGCACGGCGATGCAATGCCTCCAGCTACAGATGCAACGCGTCTCTCGAGCGTGGCTTAATAACCTTCCACGCGGATCCATTCGCAACTAGGAAGAGCTGGTCTGCAGCTTTGTGTGAAAGTTCAAGGGCACTTACAAAAGGCCCGCATCAATCGAAGAGTTAAGAGGCTGTCACCAAAGGTCCGGCGAGTCGCTGCGCTCATACATCCAGAGATGGTCCATCATCAAGAATTCTGCAGAAGACATCTCCGAGGATCGCGCAATCGACGCGTTCAATGGCGGCATGCGCCGCAGAGAGGTCAGGGAGGAGCTGGGGCGCTCAAAACCCAAGACAATCGACCACCTAATGGAGATCACTAATAGGTGGGGCGATGGAGAGGACTCGGTGAATAACCGTGCCTACTCTGATGATGACGAGGACCTCGGGCGTATACGCGATCGCCGGGGGAAATGTTGAATGTGCGGTTACGAGGACCGCGAAGAGGTCGACATGGTCACAACCAGCTACACTGACAAATGCGACGATAACCGCAACAGCGGATACCGCGATAGCGCAAAAACCACGCAGGTGTGGCGGCGCCGCACTCAGAATGAGGCACCCGCAACATCTATGTAGGACAAACTAACGGGACCATACAACGTGCACTTCTACATCGACAAGCACGACGGCAAGAAAAAGTCCAGCCACCTCCTCAAGGACCGCCGCGAGTTCCTCATGCTCCATGAAGGCCTAGACCAGATGAATTGCGACGTGATCAACCAAGGCTACGGAGCTGCCCCGGGCGTTGTAGCTCATGGAGCACCACCGCCACCACCCGGGCCACCACCACATGCGGCTGCATCGGTCTAGCACCATGGAGGCGAACAATACCCCAGACCATTGGGGAACATGGGGATGATCCAAAAGGGTCGGCCCTCAAAACGAGTGCATAAATCGATCACTCGCCAGGTCAATCTAGCGACGAACTCCCCGCCCTCCACCACGAGTACCTCAGTGGCAGTGAGTCCTGCATCACCTTTGACAAGAGCGATCACCCGCATCAGGTACCTCGCCCAGGCCATTGTCCAGTGTTGCTCAAGGCACAGATTGGAGGCTTCGAGATGAGCCACGTCTTCATGGATGGCGGAAGCGACATCAACCTCATGTTCATGAGTACCTTGCGCGCAATGAGGATCCCTCTGACATGTCTGGAAGTTTCAGACACGATTTTCCATGGCATCGTCCTGGGGAAGGGCGTGTACCCCTGGGCAAGATCAATCTCGATGTCAACTTTGGCACGCCGCAAAATTTCCGGCAAGAGCGCATTGACTTTGAAATTGTCGACTGGCATTCACAGTACCACTGCATCCCCGGACGTGTCGCGTTCACGAGATTCATGGTGGTAACACACTATGCCTACTTGCAGATGAAGATGTCGGACCGAAACGGTGTCATCACAATCAACGGAAGCTTCGAGAGATATGACAGCTACGATAGGGAATTCAACAGAATTTCCTAATCTTTCGGCATGCAAGAAGAACTGGCGAGATTGAAGGAGTCGACAGACAATAGTTTGCCTCCCCTGAGCAAGCCCAGCTCACCTGGCCAATCCTTCGACAGGTCAGTGCACACCAAGAAAGTCCAGGTCCACCCAATGGACCTAACCAAGATGGCCCTCATCTCCGAAAACTTGAGTCCCGCATAGGAACTCGCGCTCGTCGAATTCCTCCGTGAGCGCTAGGAAATTTTCGCCTGGTGTCCAGCGGACATGCCAGGAGTTCCTAGGGAATTCACCAAGCACTCACTCAATGTGAACCCAAACGCAAGGCCAGTCAAGCAAACAATACGGCGACTGTCTAAACCAAGAGGAAAAGCGGTCGGTATGGAAGTCTACAGACTCCTCGACACAAAATTCATACGCGAGATCAAGTAAAGCACCTGGCTCACAAATCCAGTGCTTGTGCCTAAAAAGGACACGGATATCCTGTGGATGTGCGTGGACTTCACCTCCTTGAACAAGCACTGCCCGAAGGATCACTTCCCGTTGCCATGGATCGATCAAATAATCGACTCCATTATAGGATGCAAGCGCCTTTGCTTCCTCGACGCCTACTCAAGCTACAATTAGATTCAAATGAATGAGGAAGACCAGGAGAAAACAGCATTCACAACACCCTTTGGTGTGTTTTGCTACAACAAGATGCCCTTCGGGCTAAAAAACGCAGGAGCCACCTATCAGTGGTGTATGCAAGTCTGCCTCAAGAACCAACTTGGTCGCAATATCGAAGTCTACATCAACGACATCATCGTAAAAACAAAAGAGGAAGCCGTGTTACTCGATGATCTATGCGAGACCTTTGATAACCTCGATCGTTATCGGATCAAGCTCAATCCAGACAAATGTTCCTTCAGCGTACCATCTGGGCAACTTCTCGGGTATCTCATCTCCGCGAGAGGGATCGAGGCAAACCCGAAGAAGATAAAGGCCATATTGTCCATGGAGAAGCCGAAGAACGTAAAAGGCGTCCAGCAGCTGGCTGGGCAAATCACGGCGCTCAGTCGATTCATCAGTTGAATTGGTGAAAAGGCACTGGCCTTCTACCAACTTCTCCGTAAAGCTGACAAGTTCGAGTGGACAGATGAAGCGCAAGAAGCATTCGAAGACCTCAAGCGTCTACTTTCCACCTCACCAGTATTGGTGACACCTCGCGAAAAGGAGCCGTTGTTGCTATATATCTCCGCCACCAACCAGGTGGTCAGCACTGTGCTCGTAGTGGAGCGAGCCGAAGAAAATAAAGTCCATGGGGGTACAATGCCCAGTCTACTACCTCAGCGAGGTGCTCACACCAACAAAACAACGGTACCCGCACTACCAGAAGCTGGCCTACGACGTCTTCATGACCGCCAGGCGACTACGCCACTACTTCCAGGAGCACCCAATCGTAGTGGTGAACGACGCCCCACTTGGGCACATACTCAATAATCCCGAAGCCACCGGATGAGTCGTGCTCTGGGGCATAGAACTATGTCCACGAGACATCACATACGAGATGCGCGACGCGATCAAATCGCAAGTTCTCCCGGACTTCCTCGTGCACTGGATGGAGAAACAGCTCCCCGACAAGCCAAACATGTCCTACCTATGTACAATGCACTTCGACGGGTCCAAGCGCAAGGAAGGAGCTGGCGCAGGTGTCATACTGACATCTCCCCAAGGTGACAAGATGAGGTACGTTCTGCGAATGCAGTTCACAGCCTCCAACAATGAAGCCGAATTTTTAGCCTTGCTCCAAGGGATGTGAATGGCAAAAGCCTGCGGCGCCAAGCGACTCGTCATCTACGGCGACTCCAAATTGGTGGTCAACCAAACAATGAGTCAGTGCGATTCTCTGAGCAACAAAATTATCGCCTACCGCGACCTCTACGACACACTCGAAGGGGACTCCGACGGCTACGAGCTACGCCACGTCGGCCGCGGAGCAATGAGGAGGCGGTCATACTCGCCAACATTGGTTCCACCTGCGCCCAAGTACCACCTGGCGTATTTCTAGAGCGCATCTGCGAGCGCTCCATCAAACCAAAGGATACAGAACCTAAAGCTAGTATGACAAAGGACTCGGGGGCTACGCCACCGAGCAAGCCCATGGCACTCAACAACATGGAGCCAGACATAGGACTCGAAGGCCCCATGGAGGTCATGATGATCGAGCCATCCTAGACATAGCCATACATTACATACCTGCTAAGCAAAAGGCTGCGACATGACTCGACTGACGCGTGTCAATAGCGCGATGATCCAAGGCATTTTCCCTCATCAACGGCGAACTGTACAAGCGCAGCATCATAGGAGTCCTTTAGCGATGCGTCTCCAACAGGGATGGGAGAGCCATCCTCCTTGACATACACGAAGGCACTTGCGGGCACCACGCTAGCAATCGCGCCCTCATCGCCAAAGCTCTATGAGCTGGATTCTACTAGCCAACGGCCATGCAGGACGCCAAGGACATCGTCCAGCACTGCAATGCTTGCCAACGATTCGTGGACAAACCGCACGCACCTGGCACGGAGCTCAGGCCAATACCTGTGGCTTGGCCTTTCGTGCAATGGGGACTCGACATGGTCAGCAAGCTCCGGAGATCCTCACAAGGAGGATACATCTACCTCCTAGTAGCGATCGACAAATTCACCAAGTGGATTGAGGCCATGCCGGTGACAAACCAATTGGGGGCCAGCGGTGCCAAATTCTTCGAGTCCATTGTCTTCCGCTTCGGGGCGCCATATAGCATCATCACGAACAACGAGACGAACTTCACCTCCAAGGAGTTCTAGGAATTCTGCGAAAACCTGGGAATAAACATTAGCTACGCCTCAGTGGCGCACCCTCAGACCAACGGTCAAGTCGAAAAGGCCAACGGCCTCGTTTGCGGTGGAATCAAGAAAAGGCTCCTCCGGCCACTCGAACAAGCTGCCGGGTGTTGTCCAGACAACCTACAATAAGTACTTTGGAGCCTGCGCACAACTCCAAACAGTGTAATAGGCTACACTCCGTTCTTCATGGTGCACGGTGCCGAAGCGGTACTACCCGCAGAAGTGTGGTACAAAGCCCCGTGGGTGATTGCATATAGCGAGAAAGAATCAACTCTCGCACTCGAAGACTCCGTCGACCTCCTCGATAAGGCACATGAGATTGCAGCGGAGAGATCCACGATCTACCAGCAGAACCTCCGCAACTACCATAGTAGAAGGCTACGCCCCAGATCCTTCGTCGAAGGAGACCTGGTCCTACGACTAAAGCAACAAGGGAACCTCAAATTCGAGTCCCCTTGGGAAGGACCTTATGTGATTACCGAAGTAATCCCAGGTGGCGCCTACCGCCTTAAAGACTTAGAAAGCAGAGTCGCATACTCCAATCCCTGGAACGTCGCGCAACTGCGCCATTTCAACCCTTAGACGTTTTTACTTTACAAAATAAGGCTATTCAGCCAGGCTACTTAGCCACACATTGTACCTCGTGATATTCTACGAATAAATAAAGCTAAGTGCCCCAAACCTTGTGTTTTTCTGTATTACTTGCAATTATATCACTCGAGGGTTGCGCCACCCTTTACATTTTCGTTCTATGAACAAATGCAGTATCCTGAGTAGATGACACACTACCAATCGAACCCTTGATAACACCAACCCAGCTGCAACGCACCTAACAGGTTGACAAGGTGCTGAGATAATAAAAAACATCAGGCTAATGAAAAGGAACTACAGAGTACAATACACTCGAAAAAATATATACAAGCTAGCAAGCTCTCTACATTAACGGGTATCAAACACACCCGACACAATTGTATGATTTTTACAACACTTATACATCTATGTGCAAGCCTATCTTACACTAATGCCGCAAAAGGAGAACATTTGTTTGCTCTTCGAAGAAGTTGACAATATCCTCAGCTGGCTGGTCAACCGCTTGATAGTGCGGCACCATATTCCAAGTCATCCCTTCTAGCGGTGGCGGTGGCCCAGCGGCAACAGCTGTGACATCCACATCTGGCCGATGTAGTCGAACAAGCGACAAGGTAGCCTTGGCACCCGTGACCATGTGTTGACGCACGCACTCGCGGACCGCACTGATATCCTGAAACTTCGCCAAAAAATCCAACAAGCTTGAAGGCACCACGTCCAGTGGAAACATCATCTGAAAAATATACCTCAGGCATGACTGTGCCTTCTTCAAACACTGAAGCACTCGCGATGCATGATCCTGCAACGTCGCCAACGTGACTGCACAATCGTGGTCCACCCAGAAGTACCCACTAGCCTGCAATTGTTCCTGGGTTACGTCATTCATTCGAATGGCAACCCAGTCCCTCTCATCATGTGGGTGACGAGCGCTAACAACTACAAAAAGCAAGACCAAAGCAAAAGACAAGACATCGCCATGAATGGCTAAATAAGAGGATAAGAAGATAGAGAGCTAACGTTTCAATTGCTCATTCAGCTGCGCAACTTCATCTAGGAGATACTTCTCGCGAGCATGGCCTTCTCAGCCTTCGACTTCCACACGTCCATGCTACTGCGGACAATGGGCAACTCTCGCTCCAACTGCTTTACACGATCACACAGTCGCGCAAGCAGCAACAGCTCCTCCATCTTTGAACATGGTCGTGCCGCAGTTTTATCAGTGGGAGGAGAGTCAGGAGGACCACTCGAAGGACCCTATTACAGCCAAGCAAGAGGCAAAAAATAAGACCAACTACACATTGATTAAAAAGGGCAGAGTGCATTTAGAATTGGCAAAGTATCAACAGGGGAACCCCCACAAAACATGGTTCAGCAAAAGGAAAGCTAAACTATTACGCATGGTAGCTAAGGCACGATCTACTTCTTCGACTTCGACTTCTGGGGCTTCCTCGAATCTGTGGCTGTCTCTGATGCCACAGATTTTCCAGTGGTATCTCCAGATGCCGCAGCCTTTGCCACCTTTGCTCGCCACAACTCCGCAGAATATTTTGCGATTGTATTGATGAGCTGGTGCCCATACTTACTGCAACTACTGGCGAAGGGAGCAAATACTACCTGTTGGCCATCCGCATTGACAAGCATCGCCTCAGAGATCGCCCCGGGGTCCAGCTCTACACCATGGGCTTGCGCCATCGTGAGTGCCATGGTGGCACCGACAGACCGCTGCGAATTCTTGAAGTCCATTGGGATGCCTTCAGCGAAGGATTCCACAAAGCCATCAAGGTTGTCGATTAAGCTGGCCTTGGGAACCATATCCTCTCGGAGATGGCTCAGCACGCCCTTGGCCTTTCCCAGCATGTCTTGGAGGCAAATGTTGCGGTCCTTGACTGCAGCAACGACACCGGCCAGAGCATCCGTGCAATCTAGAGTCTGGGCATCAAAGCTCACGCCAGCGGCATCTGAAGAAAACACATGTCAGCAAAGCATCATGAAGGAAAAATGTGTCGACAAATGCAAACAAAGTGGCGAAATACCTGAGAGCGCTTTCGCAATCGAGAAAAGCTGTTCTACGAACAGTTTCTCCCTCTCAGCAGTGGAAGCACGCAGATCTTCCTCACGCTTTCGCGACTCCTCCAGAGCCACGACTGCCTCGGCGCGTCTCCGCTGCGGCAAGTCCCTTCTTGAGGGAAGTGACGCGTCGGAGAAATTCATTATGCCCACCTACAAGGGGGAGGAGCACGGCAACGCCTGAGTTTACAAACCTCTACACAAGAAGAGCGAGGAGACAAGTTTAGCACAAACCTTCGACTGCATGGTGGCGATTGTCCAGCATGGCATGCTGTCGACCCAAGGCAAGGATCTGCTCCACGAGGCGAGTGGAATCCTTCACGATAGGCTACATCAAAAGATAAGAAGCATCAGCATTAGCAAAAATGAACAAAGTGTGCACATCAATGAAAATTTGAATGCCAGCGCCAAAAGACACTTACATACTCCTCCAGGGACTCCGAAGGTTCCTGTCGAGTTAGCGTTCATGCAACCATCTGGTGCCCCCAGTGTGGGGAGAACTCGAAGAGTTGGCGCCGGAGTGGGTCGCTCCGGAGCAGAAGGAGATGGTACTGCCACCTCTTCATCTCTGGAGTCTGTGACTCGAGAATCCTTGACAATTTGGCAGTCGTCGAATGACGACACCGTTTTACTATCAAAATCCAACATCCAACTCAGAAGGAGAAGACTTTGCGAAATACAAGTCGAATTCGCAAGGATATAAAAACTTACTCATCAAATTTTTCGAGGTTGAATGAATCCCCCGACGATTCCTTCGGCAACCTCAGCTTCTTCTGAGCGGGAGGAGCCATGGCACGTACAGGCACGTCGGGGATTGGCTCCTCCGCTGTAGCAGGAGGACCCTCCGGCGTCGTCGGCAAGGAGGCATCCAAATCCTTGCTACGAGAGCGCTTGCGAGTCCCGTGATCGCTGGACTCAGGGGCTTCTTCATCTTCCTCAACAGGGACGCTGGAGCCCAACTCGTCCTCTTCATCCACCTCGTGAGGAATAATTCATTCAGGCTGAGGAGGCAAGTTGGTGGCCACAACCCAGTCCTAACAACAGGAAAAGCATCAGTATACAAAAGCACCTACAAGCAATCGAAAAAACAAGAAACTTCGAAGAGAAATCCACCTCAGGTGGAGGATTGCTGGCGCAGAATGGAGACACGACTGAGTCACCCGGGAGATCCTCCTTGGCGGTGTACTTAGTCAGCAGTCGCAACCTCCTATCCACTTCACTCAAAGAGATGCCCTCTGCAGAAATGTGAGTGGCATCACCAGCACCAATCCAGCGGAACATCGGGTGTGCCCTGGCCTGCAGAGGCTGCACCCGGCGACGCATCCAAGTGCGAATGAGCTCTGTGCCACCTACTTATTTGCCTATGCGCTTTTCGAGGTTGTTGACATGCTGATAGAGGGCCTCTATCTCTTCGACTTCGGCGGGCATCACAACGTTCTTCCAGGACGTCCTCCGCTTGCAGGGTGCCACAAGATCGAAGGGTGCAAGTCCGAAGTGCTCTCCATCAGCTTTCTAGTCGCGGATGTAGAACCACTTCTCCCTCCATCCTTAGACAGATACAGTGAGCTTGATGGCGAAGTAGGTGACGTTAGAATTGACGTGGATACTGTAGCATCCTATGTCGTAGACTACTGAACCCAACGCCGATTGACTTTTGAGATTGAAGAGCTTCTTGAAGAGCTTCTTGAAGAGGCTGGAGTGTGGCTCGATTCCGAGCTAGCACTCCAAAGAGTGATGAAGCAGGCAATGTGGAGGATAAATTGGGGGTCAGCTGATGATGCTGGAGCCCATAGAAGCAAAGGAGACCCCTAACAAACGAATGCAGGGGGAGATAAAGACCGTGAATGATGAACACAAGGAACATCACTTGAAAACCCGCAGGAGGACTGTGGATTACCTTGTCACCGGGAACGCGCGAGTCGTCCTTCACAGCAGAGAGCACCCCATCCTGGAGCTGGGTGAACAACTCCGACGGCTTGATGACGGATGGGCGTCATGACCCATTGGTGACGTGAGTTCCCGTGCCCTTCTTCCTAGCTCCGGCGGCGATGGTGCCCGTGGCGGCGGCGCCCTTCTTCTTGGCCGCGACGGCAACAGCCGCAGATCCAGCGGTGGAACCTCCCTTCTTTTTGCCCATCTTTCGCAGGCGATGTGAGCGCATGAAGTAGCTGGGGAAAGTACGGAGTTGGTCCAGTGCCACGGAGGATATGCGAGCAATGGAGCAGCAAGAACAGCAATGGCGGAGGAGCACAAGCAAGAAGAGAGATGTGGGGAAATTACCGCATGGCGCGCCTCTACTTAACCTCCCCGCAGATGCCATCCAATGGCCAGGAAAAAATCTACCAGACACGTGGCACACATCGACGTCGAATCGTCACCAGGGTAAACCACGAATCGTCGTGCCACTCCACCCATTACGCGCGAGAATTGAGGAGACATAGTTAAAATAGAAGATTACGCATGCCTGGGCAATTCCAAGTTAGAAAATGGGACACACTACTCGTCATGTCCCGTCAAAGCTGCTCACGCGGGAAACTGAGGTCATCTCGTCGTTAGCACTGACGTCATCAACTCCAGTAGGAGAAAATTTTAACTACTTTAGTCCTTACTCGAGTATTCGACTCAACCAAGCACTCATGGGCTACTCCTAACAGGAGCGTTGGCCACAGACCCGAAGAAATTTGCGAAGATATACAGGCATTACTCAAAACCCCTCACTTGAATCAACGATTCGACCGTGGACTCCGAGTTCCTCCCATAAGGAGCGCTGAAAGCACATTCGACTGAAACAAGCAAAAGACAACAGCAGTCGCAAAATAATTATAGTCCCTACTCGAGTCTACGACTCGAATAGGCACTCGGGGGCTACTCCCATAGGGAGCGCTGGCCACGCACCCTATGATTTTTTCTTATACATTACACTGTGTGTTGATAACATCCATACTCGAAAGCTTTGGTGACTCTGCCTCATATTTTCTCTACAAAGAGACTACATCTCCTGGGTCACCTGAATCATCTCCGCGATGATAAAATTCGGATGTCGCGCTTACAACGTGAAGATAAGGCCTGAATAAGGCCTAGCAATGCATCTGCTGCGCTCTACCAAAAATATCTGTACCTATAGGTACGACGAATAAGCCTTGACAGACGCGTCGAGTGCTCACACTTGCACACTAGGATTCGACTCATGTAAGACCTCCACGGCCTGAGTTGAAATACACCAGCACTTTTTCCGAATTCGAGTCCAGGGACTCGAGTTTGAGTAGATTGCGTTGTTTTGCCCTAAGGCAGTTAACTGATCCCGATACATTTGATAAATTAGGCACGTATATCAACAATCCCTATGACACAAAATGGAGCACTCGAAAAATATGCTCAAATACGCACTCGAAAGACTTCATAAAGTCTCCACTCAAATCTGTGATTCCACTAGACACTCGGGGGCTACTGATGTGGGCATACGTTACAGGTACTCGAGTTTGGTATATACAGCCTGATCTGGCAGAAGCCCACGACATTACTGATACGTCCATTTTGCATCACTATTCTATAGCATAATCTATAGTTATTCATTGATATATTTCATATTAAGAGATGATACTTATGTTATTTCATCTGTTTTTGCATGGTTGATGACTTTTGGAGGATGAACCACTGAAGTCAGGATTCTGATGGAAAAGGCACTGCCTAGGTGGAAAATTCGCGAAGATCAGAAAATCCCAGAAAATATATGGAAAATCCTATTTTTCCAGAAGACAAAGGAAGCCAGAAGGGGAAGTGGAGATGGGCCATAGGGGGCCCACACCGCCCCCTGGCACGGGCCAGCCCTAGGCGCTCCACCAGGTGGTGTGGCCACCCTAGCCCACCTCTGGTATCTCCCTTTGGCATATATAATCCCCTCGAAACCCTAAGACTAGGGGAGCGACCACATAAAGGTTCCGCCGCCTCTGCGGGGCGAAAACTACAGAGAGAGAAAGAGCTCCCCGGCAGGCAGAAATCTGCCGAGGAAATTCCTTCTCGGAGAGGGGAGATCGTTGCCATCAACATCGTCATCAAGCTAGACTTCATCAGGATCATCATCACCACCATCATCTCCACCAGCACCATCACCATCACTCTCTACCGCCATAACAATTGGGTTGAATCTTGCATAGTTCTTAGGGGAACTTTCCCGGTGTTGATTACTTGTTGTAGTTGATGCTATGGAGTGGAACCATTGAATTATTGTTCATGTTCAGATTGTTACTTATCATTATTTCATCTCTGATCCTGATCCATATGATGTCTCTTTAGTAGTTCGTTTAGTTCTTGGGGACATGGGAGAAGTCATATTGTTAGTAGTGGAATTGTGTTGAGAAAGATTCAATGGTTTGATAATTAAGTTGTGGTGTTATTCTTCTAGTGGTGTCATGTGAACATCGACTACATGATACTTCACCTTTATGGGCCTAGGGGTATGCATTGTGTATTTGGCTACTAATCGCGGGGTTGCCAGAGTGACAGAAACCTAAACCCCCGTTAGGAAACCTTTGCACAAGGGAGTGTAGGATCTTAGACTTTAAGGTTGTGGTTAGGTTTTTATCTTAATTACTTTCTTGTAGTTGTGGATGCTTGCAAGGGGTATAATCACAAGTATGTATTAGTCCTAGGAAGGTCAGTACATTAGCATAGGTTCACCCATAGAACACTTATCCAACCAAAGAAGATTAATCAACTATATGAAGCGAAAGCATTTGACGATATTCCT
Organism: Avena eriantha; assembly: GCA_910589775.1. Lineage (NCBI taxonomy): Eukaryota > Viridiplantae > Streptophyta > Magnoliopsida > Poales > Poaceae > Avena > Avena eriantha. The sequence goes on from OU342743.1 coordinate 326,069,046, forward strand.
ATGTGTCCTTGAGAATGTTTGGTCATATTAAGTAATACAACCGGCTTGTCCTTTGCTAAAGAAAGGACTAGGCCACTTTCTACAATTATTATTATTATCTTTTATTTACTAGCACTTTTATTTATCTGCATTATCAAAACCCCCTAAAATCCGTTTGCTAATTATTTATAGAGAATTCTTGATCCATCCCACTTGTCAACACCTTCGGAGACTCCGACTGCTTGCGGCACAAGGAAAAGCTTAAGATAGAAAGTTTAAAGGGACAAACCCTACACTGTAACCCACTCGACCTGCTACCCGAGACCTGGCCTATCTATATAAAGGCTGGGAGGGGCGGCGAGGAGGACAATCACAACCCTAGTTTCCACAACCATCGCCAGATTGCATCTGTGCACCCCCTGTAACTTTCGACTCCCTCGATAATTCCAAGAGCAGACAAGCAGGAGTAGGGACCTCTATGAGGCCCGAACCTAGGTAAACCGTGCGTCCCTGTGTGCTTGTTTGCTAGCCGATTGATGCCTCCAAAGCTCCCTCCTTCTCGAAAACCAAGTCCATAACAATGGGCATTGATGAGTTTAACCCTCGTCAGCAGCAGCGGCCTGGGGAGCTAGCCGGGTGGGCCGGCTCCGTGTCATAGAAAATGCCCACACGGCGTCTAGGCGAGGTTGACCTGGGTGGGATGGTCGTGGCCCAGCACGAGCCCACGTGTTGGCGAGCGGTAGCGGTCGCCCGGCCCTGGGTGGGCCGGCTATCCCCGCTTGGCCCAACCCGCCTCGCCCACTAGCTACCCCGTGAGCTTCTCTGGGCCAGGGTTGAGCAGGCCTAGGTGGCTGCGGTTGGTGGATGTGCGCTACCCCGCGTGGCGTGAACTATCTGTCGCCAATTTCCATGGGCTGATCAAAAACCAGCCCTATCTGCTGTTCTCTTTTGCCTTTTTCATGTGGCTTTCTCCTAGGCCAATATCTTCCGGGATTTTGGCCTAAGGATAAAGTCACTGTATAAATTTGAATTTAAATATTTATTTAAAATTAATTAATTCACAATTAACATATAATAAATGCATATTGTAAATTGACATTTATCCGAAACTCCTCTCGGCCTTTTCCTTTCCTTCTTTCTCCGAACAACTTCGGATCTCTCCGGAATGATTCCGATTTCTCTCTCTTTCATGATTCCATCTCATGGGAGGATTTCCAAGTGTCATATTGCCTTGAAGCGTGTTTCCCTATGGTTCAGGAATGCTATAGACATGATCTCTATCAATGATCAACAGCGGGACCGGGATGCCCATGTTGACCCCTATGCACTACACGAATCTCCATCGTGTCGAACCTGAAACGATATGTCCAATTCCTTTTGTTATGCGATACATGAATTGTCCGAGATCTGATCATTGGTATCACGATACCTTATTCAATCTCATTTCCAACAAGTACTGTTTTACTCGTTCCCGTGAAATTCCATCCCCATGACCAAGTCATGTGTTGTGCAACATGGATGTAATTCACCGAGTGGGCCTAGTTGTATCTTCCCATCACACAGGAGAACAAATCCCGATCTTGATGCATATTTCCTCTAATGCTCCTTCGGACACCCAACATGCACCTTTATGATCATCCGTTACGAATGATAATTGATGCAGTCAAAGCAATCCTCCGATAATAGTGATTGATATGATCTCATGATCTAAGGATTAGGACACTCTATTTTTGACAATTGCAACGTGAACTAAGTGAGATGATCGTGTTGCAACAATCATTGGTGGGAAATGTCCATCACATCATTCCAGATGATATGACTTCATTGTTAGTGACTTTTGTTTAGCCCATGATCAGGAAACCTTGATCATCGTATTCACAATTAACTAGTCGAATAGAGGCTACTAGGGACCTAGGTTTGTTTATACATCACACCTGTATCAATGTTTCCGCTTGATACAATTATAGCATGATATGAAACTATTATGAACTAATGAGATATGACAATAATACCCATTATTATGACAATAATGAGATATGATAATAATCCCGAGGATAAGTCTAAGGTGCTGGGCCCTTGCCATGTGGCTGGTCCTGGTCGACTGTGGCTTCGGGAGGAGGCGCGTTCGAAGTCCCGGCTCCGGCATCCCCACGAGCTCAACCATCCGACTGTGACATTGGCTCAGCCTTCGGCTCCGGCGTTCGGGTGGACTCTGAGTCGGTCAGCACCTCGTCGATGTTGGTGTAGCCGGCGATCTGATGGCGGAGGCGCGAAGACCCGGATGGGCTTGGTGGATGGCAACGAGGTCGGCGCCGGCTCGTAAGCCCCCATCGATCTTCTCCACGTGTGCGTCCTTATACCATGAGAGTATTAGCGCCATGGCCATCTCGGCCCCAACGCGCGCCACCAAGTACCTCAGTCGGTCGATGGTAGTTGGCGCCTCTGCGATCTTCTTCGCCTGAAGAGCAAAAGTGGCGGGAGCTTCATCATCCGTCCACAAGAAGTCGAAGACCAAAGTGGCGGCCTTGTGGAGCTCGGCGACCTCCTCGCCTAGTAGGGCAACGAGCTCTCGAGAGGTGGGCTGTTCACCGGCCAGTTCTCCTGGAGCCGGTTGTAGGCCAACAGATCTACCCCCGGATAATAAGCTATCAGAAAAACTGACGGTCAGATCTGGCTACCAGATCTGGACGGAACATAAAAAGACAAAGTCGTACCTTTCACGGTGTGCTCGACCTCCATCAGCTCCGCCAGGAGATGCTTCTCCTGGTCCTTCAGCTGGCCGACTTCTTTCGCATGCCCCTTGCACTAGGTGTCAAGAAGAATGAAGGCTCTAGTCCGGCTAGTGAGGACCTCCTCGCACTCCTTGGTGGCCACCTCCAGCTGGCTCACCTTGGAGTGAAACTCCTTGTTTTGCTAGCGGAGGAGGGTATTACTCTGGCTGAGGTGCTCGTTCGCCTTGGTCAGCCGGTCAATCTCCCACGCAGACCATGATGGCTACAAACACAACCGAATATGAGTAAAAGAAGAGGAGGAAGAAGAAAAAGAAAAGAAGGACGAGAGAAAAGGGGAAGTAGCCAGATCTCAGAGACTCACTCTGAGAAGTGTCGTTCACCGCGAAAAGCTTCTACTCCAGCGCCTGGCTAGCCTCAGGTGAGGCCTCGAGGATCCGGACCTCTTTAGCCCCACCTCAAGGCTGGCGGCCAGATCCGACAAGGACATGGCCGAAGGAGTGAGCCTGCCAGCTGCGTGGGTAGTCAGAGACTCCTTGGCATCGCGGAGTGATACATTGCAAATGTATCTATAATTTTTGATGTTCCATGTTTGGTTTTATCCACTTTCTTGTGTTTTGTTCTAACTTTGGAGTACTTTTCATATGATTTCTTGGACTAACCTATTAACAAGAGCCATAGTGCCAGTTGCCTGTTTTCTGCTGTTTTTGGTTCCAGGAAAGTCAGAAAATGAATATTCTCGAAATTGGACGTGACAAAAGCCAAAGTGCCTATTTTTCCGGAAGTCATGAAGTGCCAGAATACGAGACGGAGAAGGGCCAGAGGGCCACCACACCACCTGGTCGTGTGGCTAGGCCTGGCCCGCGCCAGGGGGTGGTGTGGCAGCTCCCGGCACCCCCTCGGCCTCTCCTTCCGCCTATATATTGCCCTCGGGACAAAAACCCTAAGTACCCGATCAAAAATCCACGAAAGAGTCTGTAGCCGCCGTCATCTCCATCCCTAGATCGGGAGGGATCTGAAGCTCTTCCCGGCACCCTGCCAGAGAGGGGAATTCACCCTGGAGGCCTTCTTCATCACCATGCAAGCCTTCGGTGTGATGCGTGAGTAGTCCATCCTTGGACTACGGATCCATGTAGTAGCTAGATGGCTGGTTCTCCTCCTTTGTGCTTTCATGTTTAGATCTTGTGAGATCCATTCATGATCAAGATAATCTATTTGTAATTTGACGTGTTGTGTTTACGGGGATCCGATGGATATTGAGATGATATTTCAGATTGATTATTGATTCTATCATGTCTTAGTTATTTGTGATCTTGCATGCTTTCCGTTGTTAGTAGCTATCTTGGCCAAGTAGATCCTACCAACTCCAAGAGTTAGTATTTATGCTCGATAGTGGGTTCATGCCTCTGGTAATCTGGGGAAGTGACAGAAATCTCTAAGGTACTAGATGTGCGGTTTCTACTAGGAAGAAAATAACAATACTTTGTTCATAGAACAATCATATTGTTTACTTTACACGCAGTTCGTAAAGCAATAATCTGTTGCTTGCAACTTAATAGTGGAGGGGGTTCGGATGATAACCTGAAGGTGGATTATTAGTCATAGATGCAGTTGGATGGCGGTCTATGTATAATGTTGTAATGCCCAATCAAGTCTCAAAGGAGTCAAGATGATTAGTATATGCATGTATTGCTTTCTCGATGTTTGTCAATTGCCCCGCTGTAATTTGTTCACCCAGCATGTTATCTATCTTAAGGAGAGCCACCTCTAGTGAACTATGGATCCCGGTCCTTGTCTTTTACTTTCAATCTACAAACTGTTACTGATTTGTGTTTACTTTCTGCAAACTATTACTTCTTTCTATTCGATACGTTTAATCCTTTTTTTCCGCAAAACACGGTGAGATTGACAACCTCATCGCAAGTTGGGGACAAAGTTCTGTGGTTGTGTTGTGCAGGTCTCCACGTTGCTACTAGCACCGGTAGTGCGCCCTGCCAAGGCTCAGCTAGCAACACCTTTGGGGTGTTTCCTTGCTCCTACTGGTTCGATTAAATCTTGGTTTCATAACTGAGGGAAACTTGCTGCTGTGCTCATCATACCTTCCTCTTGGGGTTCCCAACGAGCTCTACATCAACCACGCACCAGCACTTTTTTGGGCGCCGTGCATTGAGCCATCAAGCGATTTTGTGGCGCCGTTGCCGGGGAGTCAAGGACATCTTCACAAGGGGAGTCCCTCATAACCAATATCTTTACTTTGTTGTTTTTGTTTCGCTTAGTTTTCTTTTTGCTTTGTTTGCTTGTTTTGTTATTCAAAAACACACACAAAAATAGTTCTACTAGTTTTCTTTCTTATTTGAAAACACAAAAAAATTAAGTCTCCTATAGTTGTTGGTCTATTATTGCCTTGCTTTGTCATGCTTCCTATCAATGGTTGGTTTCTTTGAAACTGAATCTTATTGGCATGGTGGGTTCATGGAAGAACAAAAATATTATTATAAGGAACACCGCTTGCCACAAAAAGGGAAACACTTATGGGAACAAATTGATAAATTAAATACCATTGCTAGAAACGTGTGCTCTACTTACAATGTTACTTATTGCTTTGATAAATCTTGTTGCTGTAGGAGGTGTAAACACCTCCCTTTTCAATGTGAGTATAATGATAATGTTACCATATCTTCTTATGTTAAAGGAAATTATGACTTTTATGATGTGGAACAAATTGAAGAATTTATTGCTTGGAAGGGTGCATTCGAACTAGCTTATTTGCTTGAAAATACTGATGATGCACCTTATAAATATGAGATTTATGATATACTTCAATTTTTCTTTGATAATTACAAGGAAGAAAATGGCTATATTCTTGAATATCTTAATAGATGCTCTCCACCTATGGAAGAGACTAATGCCTTGCAGGAGCCTATGAAAGAAGAAATTGCTGGAACTGGAAGCTCATTGGATGATCAAGGGGAGGAAGAATGGATCTACTCATCCCTACCTTTTTTCTGAAAGTAACTCTTTACCCCTTACATTATTTGATTGTCCCCATGCTTACCAAAGGAGGACGAATGTCATGTTCCCGAGGATTCTTTTGAAAATATTTATAATAAAGCTCTAGTGTTTGTAGATCATGAAAAGCATGCTTTATGTGATAGCTATATTGTTAATTTTATTCATGAGGCTACTGAATTTATTATGAGAGAGGAAAATATGGTTGTAGAAGTTTTCATGCTATTGAAACACCTCTCTATATGCTGAAAGTTTTGAAGTTATTCTCGTTGTATCTTCCTATGCATGTCACTTTGTTCTTTGTGAATTTATTTGAATACTAGATTCCTATGCATAGGAAGTGGGTTAGACTTAAATGTGTTTTGAATTTTCTTCTTGATGCTCTCTTTTACTTCAATTCATATTTTTTTATGTGAGCATCTTCTCAAACTATCATGCCTAACTTAAAGGCGCTAAAGAAAAGTACTTATTGGGAGATGACCCAAAAGTTTTAGATGAGTCTTGGAAGTTATTACCTCTGTAATAACCTCTCCTTATCCTTTTTATTTGCTTTTTGTGCCAAGAGTAACCTCTAATAAGAGAGAAGTAATGATTGGGAAAGTTGCTGTCCCGAAACAGATTTTTGTGCTTCACCGTAAAAATTCGTGAGAGAGCTCTGTATGTCGGATAGAGCTGTACTTTTTTGTTCTTCTGCCCCAGATTGTTATCTAACTTTCGTTAGTTCAACACTTCTTGATTTGAGCAACATAAGGTCTTCGAACAAATTCGTCTTTACCTGCTGGTCTGTTTTGACAGATTTCTTCCATTTTCTGCATTTGCTTCTTGTGGGTTCCTTTTTGAGTTCTTTGGGGAATTGAGCTTTTTGAGGTAAGTGCTACAGTATCTAGTGTTATAAAGGAAGTTTATTTGGTGTTATAACTGAACCTTAAGACTTATTTATCTTGAGTGCACTAATGTTGCTAATAAAGATTGTGTGAAGTTTTGTATGAAGGAAAAAATTCAGGTGTATGGAAGGAATGAGTAATGAGATGAAGAATGGACTAAAGCTCAAGCTTGGGGATGCCACGCGTGTCACCCAAGAAATAGCCAAGAAGTACAAGCGTCAAAGCTTGGGTATGCCCAAGGCATCCCCTTCTTCATCAATAAAAATCTCAGGTTTCTTCCAAACTCTTCATTTTTATTGTTTCATGCACAGTTGTGTTGTTCTTGGAGCGTCTTCTTTTTCGTTTTCATTTTGGTTTTCATTTGATTTTGTTTTCTTAGTTTTCTGAATAAATTGGTTGGACCCCCTCTTTCATACATTTGTTTGCAAATAGTTTGGTTTGGTGTGGAAAAGAGTAGGAAAGTTCATGCTTATGTGGTAAAAACAAGCTCGTTTTTTACTGTGGCCTATACTTTGTTGTGCCATGATTGATATTGTTTTGGCTTTATGCTTAGTATTAGTTGCTGTAGCATGACTTTTTATAAACAATTGAGATTGCTTAATGTGCCTTGGATGAATCATGCGTTGTTTTAGCATATTAAAGCATAGTATAGTGGTATTCTCCTTTGATGCTTTATTTGGGTTGACTTGGCACATGCTCACACCATGTTATGACTATCTCAAGTCACCATAGCCTTTATGATCCTTTAGTTTTCAACTTGTAGTATCACTTTATGCTTTGATCAATGATGTTTTGTCGCTCTGCATGATTATGTCCATTATTGCTCTCTTAGTTTGTCGCTCCCAGTCTTTTGCTAGCCTCCACAACAAAGTATGAGTTCCACTCATGCAACCAACTCCCTAAACCAAGTTATTCCAAAGAGTCCACCATACCTACCTACTATCTTATGCTATTCCAAGTATATTCATGCTTTTGTTTACCTTCCAAATTAAACTTGTTATGAGAAAACTAGTGATTAAAGCTCTCACAAACTTGATGGCACACTTTACTTTTTGCATCTAATAAACTTGAACCATTGGGTCCTTCTTTGTTGCGTATATGCTTGCGCTTTATAAGTTGAAATTAGCAGAACCATGTACCATGGGGAACGCTTTCAACATTGCACTTGTACTTTGTACCCCGCTGATATCATGTTCTTTTGTTGACGGATCCCGGCGGTGTGAAATAAAAGTGGAACTTGTAAGATCATGGAGTTTGTATGTGTGTTAGAGAAACGCCTGGGCCGCTAGCCTAAGCCATGCCTAATCATGGTGGAAACTTGCAGCATCACTATAATGAGCACTCTATGAAGCATCCTCAATAAAAACATATGCAAATAGCAAATAAAAAGATCGCTTGTAACACCCTCAAATCGGCCCTATGCAAGTTTTAGCCCTTTCCGCCAAACCCGCATAGAAACGATTCAAGGACGCCCACCAGGCACTTTCGTGCAGGTGGAAAACAAAGTAATACCATTACACAATAGTCCTCGATGGGACGCACAGAACAGATATATATACATCAACGACTCAACGAGTCAAGAATACAGATATACAATACAAAGATCCAAATCACCTTGAAAACGATAGAGCGTCCGACCACGGACAAGATGCAAATGGGGCTAAGAGCCCTGAAGAATAACCAATGGCGTCCATAACCCTGCCCAGGCCAAGCCGGAAGGGTAACCCTGCTAACGACGTCGATCTCAAACCTGCTAAAACAAAAGGGGTGCCGACAAAGGGAAAAGGAAAAAGAGGAGCGTCAGTACTGAGGCCAGTACACGGCGAGGCTAGAATTCGGCGGCTCTCGCCTACATAGGTATGGTGGACTGAAGCGACAGCGTATCATGCACTATACAACCTATGGAGACTCGATAAACTGGCGGCTATTAGAGAGGGATAAGAAAGACCTATCCGGATCCAACCTGATGCTAACACCAATCATACCCCTCCTGGCATTTCCCCCTCGACACCAAACGAGGCAGTCAAACCGAGGAACTCACACAGTTGGCAGTTTTATTCATTCCATTATAGTTGAAGCACTTACTAGTCAGATGTAGATAACATGAGTCATCCTGAAGCATAAGTAGTGGGCCGTTTTAATCCCCATTCCGTTATAGTTGGAACATTTACTAGTCAGATATAATTGTTCTGAGGAAACCCAAAACCCCGCAATTGTTGGCACTTTTATCACATTCCATTGGAGTTGCAATACTTACTAGGCAGGTATAGTATGACACGGATCACCACAGATCCACCAGTTGTTGGCATTTTTATTATCCATTCCATTGTAGTGAAGCTGAATTACTAGTCACATATTAAGTCAAATTTATATCACTACTTTAGTTATGCTTGTCTATGATCGAGATACTGTGCTCCAAGTCGTCCATAACCGCGGACACGGCTTTCAGAAAGATTTACCCTGCAGGGGTGCACAGATAGAAACACACACACGATCAACCTCGGAAAAACCAAATCAAAACCCAACGAGGCTTTCACGACAAAGCAATCACAGGATTCATGAAATATTTCAGGGGGCCACCCCACTAAGCTACCCGCGACGAAGTTGGCCGGCTCCGAGACGGACCCAGGGTTTGTGTGGACGGCAGTAAACGACTGGGAACCCGAAAGTGTCACTGGGCTTGTCGATACAGCGAAAACATGTCACGATCCAAAATAGTACAGGTGCTCCACGCACAATTGTAATTAAAGTAGTAAAGCATGGCATAAGTACAGGATAGTAATAAAGCCCCAAACTAGTTTGTGGCCCCAAGAAATAAGAAATGAATCAAGCTCTGGCTAAGGGGGATTCATAGACTCTCCCGTATGTGGATAGTGCGAATAGTCAAGGAACAGGTATCAAGTACTCGGGGTCCTACGGGACACAAGTGAGCGTGGAAGAACCAAATAACTTCTATTGCCCACCGATGCCTCTACATTAGTTATATCTAGCATTTTAATTGTTGTATTTAAAGTCATGATCATCTCCACCATTAAGCATCTCCACCATTAAGCATGTGTCAACCTTTTATCAACGGTGGAACGACAACGACGCAAAGCAGCACCTGAGCAGGCAACTACGACTCGCAGGGCCGACTGTCTATCAATCAAGATGCAATAGGATGTGTCCAAGGCAATATGGAGGCTGCAGGGAATATAAATGGTGCACGGAAACTAAAGCATCGCAATACAGGTAGCAATAGATCAACAGGAGGAAGTAAAGACTATAAATGCAAAATAGGTAGAAAGGGGGAGATTGCTCGCCTGGGAAACACTGCCGAAGGATCATATCCGGAGAACTTGTCGATACTTGCATCAACTCATAGGCCTAATCCGTGAAGAAGCGAAACACTAGAAGAAACACCGGATGCACTATTTAATACTACGGCAGAAGATCGGGCATGATGCATGTATGATGCATGACATGGCAAGGATGCGGTGCAATTAGGCAATATTAAGCGGAACCGGGGTCCCGACAATTAATTAGGAGGTTCAAGTTATTTATAAACCCCACAATTTTAAATGGTCTCTTAATAAGGCAAAACATGGCATCGGTTCTCTACACACTTTTAAATGGAGTCATCATAAGACTAGAAAAGCCCTCATATAGACTCCATATTTAATTATGATGTGATTCGACTATACAACCCAGGCCCGCAAAATATGTATGCAAGCATGTATAATTGATATGCAACAATATATATAGATGTCAATTTATAAAATAGGGCTCGGAAAAAGGGGTCACACATGTCAAATCGAAGATCTTGGGGTTCACCAAGGGGTTCGATGGGATCGGTCTTTAGGGTCTCGGTCATCGGATCTGTGAAGGAGATCTTGGCGTGCCGAGGGTTCGTGTTCGACGGGAATGGTCTTCGGACTCCGGGGTCGGTCTTCGGTTCTGGGTTAGGGCTCCCGACCCAGGGATCGGGGGTCTTCGCGGTTTGTGTCGGCGGTCTTGTCGCTCCGTGTCGAAGGCCTTGGGGTTTCCCCTAAGCGTCGGTGGCGAACTTGGGAATGGCGCCGGGGTCTTTGGGGGGCGCCATGTACATTCTTCCAGCTTGGCAGAATCACACCGGTTTGCCGACGAGGAGATCTTGTCAAGAGGGTCTTAGACGGTGCGTTCCTGGACTGGGCTCAAGCAGTCCAACTGCACACCGCATCATGACCAATAGACACACATTCAGAGAGGGCCAAGCCGAGGCAGTCTTGACAGAACATCAGCAACAGGCAGTAGGCGACCTGCGCGTTCGTGACGAGGCTGACAAGGACGCACACGAACGGGGAGGAGGTCAAGGACGGAGCCCCATGCGGCCTGATGACCCGCGGTTGCTGGCGGTTAACGAGAACGAGAGCGAGCAGCATGCACGGATGACGGTGAGGAGGCAGGCTACAATGGTTGGACGAGCTTGCGGGAGAGGCGCGTGCTCGCGGCCGATGAGGGGCTCGAGCGAGGCAGGACTCAAGCGGGCGCGCGGAGGCTTGAGTCACGGAGAGCGGCGCTGGTAGCGGCAGCGGATGGAGCTCCAGGGAGGAGGTGGCGCGGTGCAGGTGCTCTATGAGGCAGCGGCAGAGGAAGAGGACCGCGGCTAGCAGAGGGAGGAAGGGTGCGGGGTCAGTAGCGGCGACGAGCTTGAGGAGCCAGGCGAGCTTGGCGCGGCTGGAGGAGGCAACAACGAAGACGGCGCTCGGCAACGACGCAGCTGCGATGGTGGGCAGCTCGGGGCGGAGTAGACGGGGACAACGGCCAGGTGAGGTGGAGGTGGCCGAGCGCCGGGGAACGCGAGCCGGCGACGAGGTGCTCAGGGCCGGTGAGGGAGGCGGCGACACGCGCGCGGCGGAGGACCCTAGCCGCGGGCGCCGTAGTCGAGGGTGCCCGGGGCGGCGCATCTGGGCCTGGCGCAGCGCTAGCAGAGCTCGACGGAGGGCGGGGAGGTGCCGCCGGGGACGGCCACGACGACGGGGAAGGCGGGCCGGCGCTAGGGCGACAGGGAGATGGACGCAGATGGCTGCGGGGTCGGGCGGGTGCGAGCGAGGAGGAGACACGGGGTTGGAGACGAGGTTTGGTGTGGGGATCACGTGGGCGGACGAGGTGGTGGGACCGGGAGGGAGATAGGGCGTGGGGGGTTGCCAGGCGGGCGCGTGGGGCACGCGACAAGGGGAGCGGTGGCCTGGGGAGGCGGTTGGTCGGGATGGGGTTGGCGACGTGGCTGTGCGCGGGTCGACAGGGGTGCGATGCACGGGGAGGGTTGGCCAGGGAGTGCGGCAGGTGCGGGGAAGGTGTGGGGCCCGGGGCCAGGCTGGCGGGACGATCAAGTGAGAGGGAAAAGAGGAGGAGGCGGGGGAAGCTGGGCATGTCGTGTGTTGCGCGGGGAGGGGTGGGCCAGCGCGTGTTGTTGCCTGCGTGTGTGTGAGTGTGTGTGTCGTCTATGGGGGTTGGTGAGGAAGGGTGAGGTGGCGGCCTGGGAGTGGCCTGAGTGAGGTGGAGGGGTGGAGGAAGTGGCTGGGTAGATTAGGGTTGGGTAGATTAGGGATTGGGTTTTTCCTGGTTTTTATTGGGGGTGGCCGGCTGGGTCGGTTTGGCCCGGTTCGGCTACCCCCTAAAAATAATACAAATATTTTATTTGTTTAAAACGGGGCGTTTCAAATCTGTTTGTAGACAAAACAAAATATTTTGGCCAAGCCCGGGTTTTGTATTTGAATAAAGACGGGGCTTATTTAGAAAAACAAAATAGGTTTTCGAAAATAGTTTCAGACAAACAGATGCATGATGATGACGATGCTCAAATGCAATGTGGCATGATGACATGAGCATGCGGTCATGATGATGCAATGCACAAAACACAGCAATTTTCTAGTACTGGTTTTAGCGGGGTGCTACAATTCGACACCACTAACAAGGGATCTCGCCCTCAAGATCCGCCTCATGGTATCGGGAAGAAGGTCGGCGATCTGAATCTTCATGCTTCGTGTAAATCCTCGTGACACCACTAACAAGAGGTCGTTGTCCGTGATCGTCGAGAGAACACTCCGGGAACAAAGGGCGAAGGTAGAGGTATCAGAAGATAAAGCCACCTCTAACTTCCGGGGACGGAGTAAAATTGCTAGATCCATTGAGTCAATATACAAAAGCGAATGATAAGAGTAGTCGGATGGTGATCAGTCCATCGCGCACCCAAACCATTACTCTGCACACGAATCGGAGAATCATGCAACCAACCCTCGAAATTAGACTGAAGATCTCGACAATCGAGGTTTGGAACGAAAGGAGTGATCCAGAATCTGCATCGGATCTGGCGTAGACAATGTCGTCGCGTCGGAAACCACCGGAAGACACAAGGAGGAACAAAGGTAAGTCCAACAGATGAAGGATTCCTCAGATAGCATGAAGACCGGATGTAGAAGCACCGTTACCAAAGGAGGAAGCGAAACCTTGAAGGTACGACGGAAACCCAACCACGAGAATTCCTAGACTCGAAGAAAAGATAAGAGAGCAGATTCAAAACACGTAGAGGTAAGATGAGAACATCAGAGGGGTAAGGAGTAAAATCAGACCTAATCAGATCTATCCAACCGATTTTGCAAAATAGGTTTGACACTCTACGTCGGCCGTTAGCTAGGTTATCCTACAGGCTGGACTTGTGGGGTATCGCAAGTGCTGAGATCTGATACCACTCTGTAACACCCTCAAATCGGCCCTATGCAAGTTTTAGCCCTTTCCGCCAAACCCGCATAGAAACGATTCAAGGACGCCCACCAGGCACTTTCGTGCGGGTGCAAAACAAAGTAATACCATTACACAATAGTCCTCGATGGGACCCACAAAACAGATATATATACATCAACGACTCAACGAGTCAAGAATACAGATATACAATACAAAGATCCAAATCACCTTGAAAACGATAGAGCGTCCGACTACGGACAAGATGCAAATGGGGCTAAGAGCCCTGAAGAATAACCAATGGCGTCCATAACCCTGCCCAGGCCAAGCCGGAAGGGTAACCCTGCTAACGACGTCGATCTCAAACCTGCTAAAACAAAAGGGGTGCCGACAAAGGGAAAAGGAAAACGAGCAGCGTCAGTACCGAGGCCAGTACACGGCGAGGCTATAATTCGGCGGCTCTCGCCTACATAGGTATGGTGGACTGCAGCGGCAGCGCAGCATGCACTATACAACCTATAGAGACTCGATAAACTGGCAGCTATTAGAGAGGGATAAGAAAGACCTATCCGGATCCAACCTGATGCTAACACCAATCATACCCCTCCTGGCATTTCCCCCTCGACACCAAACGAGGAAGTCAAACCGAGGAACTCACACAGTTGGCAGTTTTATTCATTCCATTATAGTTGAAGCACTTACTAGTCAGATGTAGATAACATGAGTCATCCTGAAGCATAAGTAGTGGGCAGTTTTAATCCCCATTCCGTTATAGTTGGAACATTTACTAGTCAGATATAATTGTTCTGAGGAAACCCAAAACCCCGCAATTGTTGGCACTTTTATCACATTCCATTGGAGTTGCAATACTTACTAGGCAGGTATAGTATGACACGGATCACCACAGATCCACCAGTTGTTGGCATTTTTATTATCCATTCCATTGTAGTGAAGCTGAATTACTAGTCACATATTAAGCCAAATTTATATCACTACTTTAGTTATGCTTGTCTATGATCGAGATACTGTGCTCCAAGTCGTCCATAACCGCGGACACGGCTTTCAGAAAGATTTACCCTGCAGGGGTGCACAGATAGAAACACACACACGATCAACCTCGGAAAAACCAAATCAAAACCCAACGAGGCTTTCACGACAAAGCAATCATAGGATTCATGAAATATTTCAGGGGGCCACCCCACTAAGCTACCCGCGACGAAGTTAGCCGGCTCCGAGACGGACCCAGGGTTTGTGTGGACGGCGGTAAATGACTGGGAACCCAAAAGTGTGACTGGGCTTGTCGATACAGCGAAAACGTGTCACGATCCAAAACAGTACAGGTGCTCCACGCACAATCGTAATTAAAGCAGTAAAGCATGGCATAAGTACAGGATAGTAATAAAGCCCCAAAGTAGTTTGTGTCCCCAAGAAATAAGAAATGAATCAAGCTCTGGCTAAGGGGGATTCATAGACTCTCCTGTATGTGGATAGTGCGAATAGTCAAGGAATAGGTATCAAGTACTCGGGGTCCTACAGGACACAAGTGAGCGTGGAATAACCAAATAACATCTATTGCCCACTGATGCCTCTGCATTAGTTATATCTAGCATTTTAATTGTTGTATTTAAAGTCATGATCATCTCCACCTTAAGCATGTGTCAACCTTTTATCAACGGTGGAACGACAACGACGCGAAGCAGCTCCTGCGCAAGCAACTACGACTCACAAGGCCGACTGTCTATCAATCAACAGGCAATAGGATGTATCCAAGGGAATATGGAGGCTGCAGGGAATATAAATGGTGCACGGAAACTAAAGCATCGCAATACAGGTAGCAATAGATCAACAAGAGGAAGTAAAGACTATAAATGCAAAATAGGTAGAAAGGGGGAAATTGCTCGCCTGGGAAACACTGCCGAAGGATCATATCCGGAGAACTTGTCGATACTCGCATCAACTCATCGGCCTAATCCGTGAATAAGCGAAACACTAGAAGAAACACCAGATGCACTATTTAATACTATGGCAGAAGATCGGGCATGATGCATGTATGATGCATGACATGGCAAGGATGCGGTGCAATTAGGCAATATTAAGCGGAACTGGGATCCCGAGAATTAATTAGGAGGTTCAAGTTATTTATAAGCCCCACAATTTTAAATGGTCTCTTAATAAGGCAAAACATGGCATCGATTCTCTTCACACTTTTAAATGGAGTCATCATAAGACTAGAAAAGCCCTCATATAGACTCCATATTTAATTATGATGTGATTCGACTATACAACCCAGACCCGCGAAATATGTATGCAAGCATGTATAATTGATATGCAACAATTTATATAGATGTCAATTTATAAAATAGGGCTCGGAAAAAGGGGTCACACATGTCAAATCGAAGATCTTGGGGTTCACCAAGGGGTTCGACGGGATCGGTCTTCAGGGTCTCGGTCATCGGATCTGTGAAGGAGATCTTGGCGTGCCGAGGGTTCGTGTTCGACGGGAACGGTCTTTGGACTCCGGGGTCGGTCTTCGGTTCTGGGTTAGGGCTCCCGACCCAGGGATCGAGGGTCTTCGGGGTTTGTGTCGGCAGTCTTGTCGCTCCGTGTCGAAGGCCTTGGGGTTTCCCCTAAGCGTCGGTGGCGAACTTGGTAATGGTGTCGGGGTCTTCGGGGGGCGCCATGTACATTCTTCCAGCTTGGCAGAATCATGCCGGTTTGCCGACGAGGAGATCTTGTCGAGAGCGTCTTAGACGGTGCGTTCCCGGACTAGGCTCGAGCAATCCAACTGCACACCGCATCATGACCAACAGACACACATTCGGACTAGGCAGTCTTGACAGAACATCAGCAATAGGCAGTAGGCGACCTGCGCGTTCGTGACGAGGCTGACAAGGACGCACACGCAGGGGGAGGAGGTCAAGGACGGATCCCCATGCGGCCTGATAACCCGCGGTCGCTGGCGGTTGACGAGAACGAGAGCGAGCAGCACGCACGGATGACGGTGAGGAGGTGGGCTGCGACGGTTGGACGAGCTTGCGGGAGAGGCGCGTGCTCGCGAACAACGAGGGGCTCGAGCAAGGCACGACTCGCACGGGCGCGTGGCGGCTTGAGTCGCAGAGAGCGGCGCTGGTAGCGGCAGCGGATGGAGCTCCAGGGAGGAGGCGGCACGGTGCAGGTGCTCTGCGAGGCAGCGGTAGAGGAAGAGGACCGCGGCCAACAGAGGGAGGAAGGGTGCGGGGTCGCTGGCGGTGACGAGCTTGAGGAGCCGAGCGAGCTTGGCGTGGCTGGAGCAGGCGACAACGAAGACGGCGCTCAGCAGCGACGGTGGGCAGCTCGGGATGGAGGAGACGGGGACGACGGCGAGGTGAGGTGGAGGCGGCCGAGCGCCGGGGAACGCGGGCCGGCGACGAGGTGCTCATGGCCGGTGAGGGAGGCGACGGGGAGAAGCGAGACACCAGCGAGGCAGCGACGCGCGCGCGGCGGAGAACCCTGGCCGCGGGCGCCGGAGTCGAGGGTGCCCGGGGTGGCGCATATGGTCCTGGCACAGCGCTAGCAGAGCTCGGCGTAGGGCGGGGAGGTGCCGCCGGGGACGGCCACGACGACAGGGAAGGCGGGCCGGCGCTAGGGCGGCAGGGAGATGGACGCAGATGGCTGCGGGGTCGGGCGGGTGCGAGCGAGGAGGAGATGCGGGGTTGGAGACGGGGTTGGTTGTGGGGATCACGTGGGCGGACGAGGTGGTGGGACCGGGAGGGAGATAGGGCATGGGGGGTTTCCAGGCGGGCGCGTGGGGCGCGCGACAAGGGGAGCGGTGGCCTGGGGAGGCGGTTGGTCGGGATGGGGTTGGCGACGTGGCTGTGCGCGGGTCGGCAGGGGTGCGATGCACGGGGAGGGTTGGCCAGGGAGTGCGGCGGGTGCGGGGAAGGTGTGGGGCCTGGGGCCAGGCTGGCAGGGCGATCAGGTGAGAGGGAAAAGAGGAGGAGGCGGGGGAAGCTGGGCGTGTCGTGCGTTGCACGGGGAGGGGTGGGCCAGCGCGCGATGTTGCCTGCGTGTATGTGAGTGTGTGTGTTGTCTGTGGGGGTTGGTGAGGAAGGGTAAGGTGGCGGCCTGGGAGTGGCCGAAGTGAGGTGGAGGGGTGGAGGAAGTGGCTGGGTAGAATAGGGATTGGGTTTTTCCTGGTTTTTATTCGGGGTGGCCGGCTGGGTCGGTTTGGCCTGGTTCGGCTGCCCCCTTAAAATAATACAAATATTTTATTTGTTTAAAACGAGGCGTTTCAAATCTGTTTGTAGACGAAACAAAATATTCCGGCAAAACCCGGGTTTTGTATTTGAATAAAGACGGGGCTTATTTAGAAAAACAAAATAGGTTTTTGAAAATAGTTTCAGACAAACACATGCATGATGATGACGATGCTCAAATGCAATGTGGCATGATGACATGAGCATGCGGTCATGATGATGCAATGCACAAAACACAGCGATTTTCTAGTAGTGGTTTTAGCGGGGTGCTACATCGCTGAGATGCTCATTGTCTGCTTGCCTTGTCATTTTGATTATGGGAAAGCTCCCGTATCATGTGCAAGGGGTACCCCATTGGCGGTTCTTAATGATACACATATACTTACAATGACAAGAGCTTACTCGTGACTGAAGTTGAGTAGCATGAGGATCGGTCTTCATAAGTAAGGGGCATGAGATTTCGGTTTATAACTTGTCAAGCATATCCTCTTAGTTGTGTCACTTTAACCTTAATCACCTTCAAGATGCTTATGATAGGGGCAATGTGAGATGAAAGCTATAAGTACCATACTTTTTTGAAGCTCTTTACGAGACTTGAATCCCTACTTCCTTTTATAAAGGCTTTTCTTCCACCATTACATTGAGTCTCCACCTTCTATCTTTATGCATTTACTTTGAGAGCATAGTGTCCATTCTTAGTTCTATGCGCATTGTCCCAAGACTAGTTGATTGATGCATACTTTGATATTGCTTGTTTTAAACTATTGTATCTAGTCACTCTTATGAACTTTGAAGGTGTCCTATGCATTTATATTTGCTACTCTATGAGGGACAAGTAGAATACTATTATGCTATGTTTTCTTTATGTGAAACAAACAAACGTCTTGCAAAGCATTGTTATTCATGAATATTTTGTTTGTGCCTTTTCATGTTGCATCATAGTTTCTTTGCTTATTGCTAGAACTTTGTCTTTCATGTTATGATTGAAGTACTATGATCCCAGCTTTGAATGTTTTGCAAATACTTTGATCAAATCTCTGATGGTGCATGTCACCTCAAAAATGGTTCTTTCTTTTTATCACTTACCTACTCAAGGACGAGCAGGAGTTAAGCTTGGGGATGTTGATACATTGCAAATGTATCTATAATTTTTGATGTTCCATGCTTGGTTTTATCCACTTTCTTGTGTTTTGTTCTAACTTTGGAGTACTTTTCATATGATTTCTTGGACTAACCTATTAACAAGAGCCATAGTGCCAACTGCCTGTTTTCTGCTGTTTTTGGTTCTAGGAAAGTCAGAAAATGAATATTCTCGAATTGGATGGGAAAAAAGCCAAAGTGCCTATTTTTCCGGAAGTCATCAAGTGCCAGGATAGGAGATGGAGAAGGGCTGGAGGGCCACCACACAACCTGGCCGCGCGGCTAGGCCTGGCCCGTGCCAAGGGGTGGTGTGGCCGCTCCCGGCACCCCCTCAGCCTCTCCTTCTGCCTATATATTGCCCTCGGGACGAAAACCCTAATTACCTGATCAAAAATCCATGAAAGAGTCTGTAGCCGCTGTCATCTCCATCCCTAGATCGGGAGGGATCTGAAGCTCTTCCCAGCACCCTGCCGGAGAGGGGAATTCACCCTGGAGGCCTTCTTCATCACCATGCAAGCCTCCGGTGTGATGCGTGAGTAGTCATCCTTGGACTACGGATCCATGTAGTAGCTAGATGGCTGGTTCTCCTCCTTTGTGCTTTCATGTTTAGATCTTGTGAGCTCCGTTCATGATCAAGATCATCTATTTATAATTCTGCATGTTGTGTTTGTGGGGATCCGATGGATATTGAGATGCTATTTCAGATTAATTATTGATTCTATCATGTCTTTGTTATTTGTGATCTTGCATGCTTTCTGTTGTTAGTAGCTATCTTGGCCAAGTAGATGCTAGCAACTCCAAGAGTTAGTATTTATGCTCGATAGTGGGTTCATGCCTCTGGTAATCTAGGGAAGTGACAGAAATCTCTAAGGTACTAGATGTGCTATTGCTACTAGGGAGAAAACAACAATCCTTTGTTCATAGAACAATCATATTGTTTACTTTACACGCAGTTCATAAAGCAATAATCTGTTGCTTGCAACTTAATACTGGAGGGGGTTCGGATGATAACCTGAAGGTGGATTATTAGTCATAGATACAGTTGGATGGCGGTCTATGTATAATGTTGTAATGCCCAATCAAGTCTCAAAGGAGTCAAGATGATTAGTATATGCATGTATTTCTTTCTCGATCTTTGTCAATTGCCCCGCTGTAATTTGTTCACCCAGCATGTTATCTATCTTAAGGAGAGCCACCTCTAGTGAACTATGGATCCCGGTCCTTTTCTTTTACATACAATCTATAAACTGTTTACGACTTTGTGTTTACTTTCTGCAAACTTTTACTTCTTTCCATTCGATACGTTTAATCCTTTGTTTTCCGCAAAACACGGTGAGATTGACAACCTCATCGCAAGTTGGGGACAAAGTTCTGTGGTTGTGTTGTGCAGGTCTCCATGTTGCTACTAGCACCGGTAGTGCGCACTGCCAAGGCTCAGCTAGCAACACCTTTGGGGTGTTTTCTTGCTCCTACTGGTTCGATTAAACATTGGTTTCATAACTGAGGGAAACTTGCTGCTGTGCTCATCATACCTTCCTCTTGGGGTTCCCAACGAGCTCTACATCAACCACGCACCAGCACTTTTCTGGGCGTCGTGCATTGAGCCATCACGGAGTGTGACACGCCACTCCTCTCACGGCTCCCTGTCGGAGTTGTCGTCCGCCACGACCAACAGCTCCTTGTCGGCCGCAGCTGCCCTTGCCCCCGCAGAAGATCCCCTTCTGCTGCCCAGGCTCGGCGCGGCGGTGTTCGGCGGAACCATCATGGTCAGCTCGGCATCAACGTTGGGGCCGCTTGTGTTAGCCGGATCTTCATGGCGTGGTGGAGGAGTTTCTCGTGGGGGAGAAGGGGCGATGGCGGAGGCAACGGTCTGGTTGATAGGCGGGGTGCAGGGCGGGCAAGCAGTGGACGCGCACATAGGGCTCGCCGCACTGAAGGAGATAAGGTTGCTAATAAAAAGATTGAACCAGTCAGAAAAGGAAAAGTAAAGGAGCCAATCTGGCTAGAGTCATCTGGCACAGAAAATGAGAAGAAAGGCGTAAAATCCACCAAGGGAAAGAGGAAAGATTACCCCTGGACCACCGGAGGTGCCGGCTTCTTGCGGCCGCCTCGGTTCGGGTGTGGGACGCTAGTCTAGCTCCTCTTTGCTGTCGGCTCCTCCACCACGGGCCGGCTCGATCCACCTCCCCCCATCGCGGACCTGCTGGGTTCGCCATCCGGCGCTCGACGCCGACTTGCTTCGGGAGCCGGGGCAGCCTTCGCGTCTTCAACAACGGGTGCGTGGGGGTCGTTCGCAGGTTCGTCGTTCCGGTTAGGAAGGACATCACCCTCATTGTTAGATTCCTCGCCGGCTTACTGCGCGTGTGGCTCCGTCAGGTCGGGAGTGAACACCTAGAGGGGGTGTCGCGTTCCTCCCGGATGATGCAAGGAAGGTTCTGCCGTGAAAGCAAACGCATCAGCCAGATGATCACACAAAACCGTAAAGTAAAAGAAGAAGGAAGACAGAGCACTCACCCGGGGCACGCGGTTGTCGCGCATGTATGGGGCTAGCCAGTACTTCCAACCCTCCATGAGCCACTCCTTTGAAATCGTCCACACCGACTCCCGAAGGTTGGTGTAGCCGGGATTGTGATGGGAGAGTCGGGTCGGGTCCAGCCGGCCAAGGTAGTAGCACATTTTGTGGGCGCGCTGCTGTAGCAGCATCATCAGCCGGGACATCCAGCTGAGGGGGATGTCTAGGCCAGTGAAGCCGGCTGTGACAAGCGCCCTCATTCGGTTCAGCATCTCGTCCGACTCCACCTTGGATCCGTGAATCTTCAGATCCCACTGCTGCCGTGTGTACTCCACGTCCTGGAATGCTGGAAGGTTGATTCGGTCAACGACGGTGACATTGTGTACGTAGAAGTACGTCTATTTCCGGAGCTTGACCGTATCAGGCAGCCGGAACTTGGGGTAGCTGGTCTGCGAGCGGGAGTATATGGAGCCACCGCCACACGGGACGAGCGGGCCTTTGGAAAACTGGACTTGGGGCCGGATGATGAAGAGGTGGTAGAAGAGCTCGAGATACAGCTGGATCCCGAGATAGCATTCGCAGAAGGCAACAAAGTGGGTGAGGCTGCCGATCGCGTTGGCACCGAGATGGTGGAGGTGAAGGTCGAAGAAGGCGAGGAAGGATAGGAACAAGGGGTTCTCCGGGAGAGCAAGGCCATGGGCAAGGTGAGACAAGAATATCACCCATTCACCCTCTTGGGGGTGCGGTGACTCCTCCGCTGGTGCGATCCGCACCGCCACATCCGACTCTGGCAGAAGGACCCGTGAGGTGCGATACTTCATGACTTGTTCCTCAGTCACCGAGGATGTGCACCAGGCACTGTGGGCCGATGCCATCACCTCTTCCTCCGTTGTCGAGAGCATCGAGAAGCGGGGGCCCATGTCGCCGAGGACCACGAACAGGCGGCACCACGAGGATGGCCGAAGGAGAGCGGAGGCGCTGTGCAGGAAGAATGGCAAGAGCAAGGGGAAGGGGGAAATGAGCAGCAAGTGGGGGAACCTCTCCCTCGGGTGCCATTTAAACCCAGGGGAGAGGAACCGTCCGGTGCGGCATGTGGCAAACCCTAGGTCGCGCCGCACCCCCACTCGCCACCCAGGATCCCATGCGATGGCACCGCACGCGCAGAAGATTCGGGGGCGGATACCGAAGCGCCAGACAATGGTTCTCCAGGCGATGTGCAACGGGACGTGTCGCTACGTGCGGCAGCACAATGATGGCACGCACGGGCGTGGCTGGCGTCAGCAATGATGCCACCAGGCATCTCAACTGCCAGATATCACTCGGACGCAAGTTCAAAATAGAAGAGGAGCACATGCACATTTCACCTAAGGGCGAAATCTACACGCGCTCGAGGGCTAGTGCCGGGGGATGACCCCCGGATAGGCTAGCCAGATAAGAACAAGGCAAAGCAAGTCGCGGCCGGCTAGCTGGGCTTAGCTGGACGGGAAGCACAAGACAAGGCACAAGGAGGAACCCGGACCAGGGCAAGCCGGCGCATAGACTAGCTAGATAAAACGAGGTTGGCAAGGTGTCGGTTCGGCTAGACAATCCTAGCCGGACAAAGTCAAGACAGAAGCAACGGGCAGGGCGACATGTGGCACAGTGCATTGTACGCCTTGGCCTATTGACAATACGTAAAGCAAGCAGAGGACGAGGCCCATGCCGGTGACTTTGTGGCTGACGGGGGGCACAGTGACTGATTGCTGACGCTGTGCTCCCAATGGCTCGCACGACGCTCACTATGCCCACGACGTCTCGCACGGTGGACACTATCAACAAGACCACCACTACTTGGCACTGTAGATGACCAGTCGGCTGGGGCCCGCCTGTGGGAACCGCCAGCCAGCCTGGCCAATGTAAGGGTGGCTCTTAGTTAGATCGATAGTTCACATGCAGCTCGAGGAGCACTTTGTAGTTCTTGTATTGATCATCCATAGACATATCGGTAGGAGTAGGGGAGTTACCTCCTCACGATGGCCCCGAACCTGCGTACTTCCTGTGTCACGCTACACTCGCTCGTACCCAATCTTGCATGCGGACGCCGTCGATAGCTTCCCTGCTAGTCCCCACACCTCTATCTAGCCTGTTTAGGCACTACCGTTTCCATAACAACGACACTATTGACTCGGTATTTTAATCTACTGACAAGGTAACATGTCATGATGTTATTTTTCATACATTTTAGTTTTAACCATCTACAAACTGTAAACCTAAAGGAAGTAATCCTACAATGCTTAATTTATCGTCTTTCTTGATGTTGGCAATCTGCTTTGTGCTTAATCCTACACCCTTGCTTTCCAAGGAAGTGTTGTGGTTTGGTCACAGGTATCGTAAACCTATTAACTCCTTCAAATTGTATGTGTTAATTCATTTTTCTTACTTTCTATTTACGGTTATTCTAAAGAGATTTCTATTTTCGTGCCCCTGGTTCGTTACTTGTACTTCGTTTTCCCCAGCCGCTTAGTTTTTCCTCACTTTTGCCCTCCCTCCATTCTGAAGCCCTCACATGCGCTCGGACGGGGGGATGCCGTCAGGTCAAAGGCTTGACCGTTACATGCTGACTGGTGGGACCGCGTTGGGGCAGGTCGTGCATTGAGCGTTTGTTACGTCTCCTCGACTGTTACATGCTGACAGGTGGGGCCAAGATATACAGCGGATCAGCCATCCATCTGTCGCTGATTACAGGGGATGTGATGTGGGACCATGTGGGGCGTGTTTGGTGGTTACGTGCGCCCTATCGCCTAAATTGGAAGTTTTCTTTTTTTGTTATTTTTAAGAGCCTCTTTCCCCCTCTCTCTTTTAACAGTTGTGTTTTTTGTCCAAAAAGGTAGCGAATCTAGAGTAGCTTCTCTCTTCATTCATTGTTCCTTTTGCCCTCATTTTTCCCCAATCTGGTAGCAAATCTAGAGCAGCAAAACTAACCAGCACCATAAATAAATTTAGTAAATAGAGCAGATGTAGATAAAGCAACTAATATAGGTTATATGGTACGGTACTTAACGAGGTTCAACAATTAGGCTGCTCAGCAACATCAGCGGACAAGTTCAACACACACAAGACAAAAGAAGATGCTTTACAGTAGCAGCAATAGTAGCAGATCAGTGGCCCCTCATGGCCTCTGCCATGAGGGCCTCCGTCTCCTCCCTCTGGCGCCTCCTCCACTTCTTGTTGCCCAGTCCCTTCACCTTGGGCACCTTGGGCTTGATTGGGGGCATGCGATCCTTCTCGATAGCCACCTTCTGGAGGTTGCAGAGGTGAAGACCGAGAGCCTAGTGCTTGGCTATCAAGTCATGGACGTTCACAGACTCACTGCAGGTCCTCACGTCCTCGGCATGCTTCACGAGGGAGTTGAAGTCCATGCCGCGGAGCCTCCTGGTGGGGCAGAAGGGGCACCTGTACATGTCGCCGGCGAAGAAGTTGGTGTACTGGCCGGACTTCAGCCTCCTCAGCACATGACGAGTCTTGGTGTCCTTGGACTCGTCATCGCTACGGATGTCGTTGCTATCCTCGTGTTGGAAAAATAGTAGAGTGCAATAAGGACATGATTGAGATACTTTGATTATCAGGATTGATTATTTGCATAAATTAACCGATTGATATCTCCTGATTATACCCCATATCTCAAACCAAATCGAATAATGATCCCAACTACGAACAGGGGGGTTCAAATACGAACAGTCGAGCCCTAATAACATACGATCTAGCATCCAACGATGGGAACAGGGAAAGAACAATGGAAGGGAGAAAACCCTGGTTACCACCAACCATGGGTCGGCGATGATGGTGTTGTAGGGGTTCTCCGGCCTTATGTAATCAACCTCCTCGTAGGGGTCCC
This sequence comes from Avena eriantha, assembly GCA_910589775.1. Taxonomy (NCBI): domain Eukaryota; kingdom Viridiplantae; phylum Streptophyta; class Magnoliopsida; order Poales; family Poaceae; genus Avena; species Avena eriantha. Next base: position 326,094,107 of record OU342743.1, read on the forward strand.
AGCCGAGCGGGATCTGCCGGAGACCAGCGGGAGCCTCCTCGCCGGCGGCTACAGCAGATGCGGGGACGGGGACGGGGGCCTGTACAGGGACGGGGTCCTCCTCGCCGACGGCCTTGGAGGCGCCGATAGACACCATGCCATTCTTCTCCCTCGCCGGCATGGTTGGGGTTTTCTTGGGGGTTTGTAGAAGGTGATGGGACAATGGAGACGGTTGAGTGAGAGAGTGAGTGATGAGTGAGAATGGGGAGGCCTCTATTAAAGGAGAAGGGAAGCGACGTTTCGTTGCACTACCGTGTACCACATAACCGCGTATGCTACTACACCGTGCACGGCCACACGTGTCCGGTACCGCCCCGTGCACCGCACACGCGTACTGTGAGTCATGTTTTTCCCTCGTGTCTAACCCTGGCGACTTAGTTGTACTCAGTTTTACCCTCGAGTGTAACACTGACAGTTTGGTTGTACTCAATTTTTCCCTCCGGTATTAACACTGTCGTGTGCAATATACTCAGCTTTACCCTCTGGTGGCTGATCAACAGAGAGTCAACGAATAGGTTTTAGCTAGCTAATTGAATCATTTTATGCACAACAAATTCAAAAAGAGCAAAACATAGTGGCATCTACCTAGGGAGTTTAATTATGTGACCTGCCACCATAAGAAATATATATAAACCAAGTTTTAACCTAAATCACCACTTCTCAAATCACCTACTATCTATAAAGGTTCATGTCTTTCTACTCAAGCCTCTTCCCAAAACATCTCTCCGCAAAATATAGTTTGTCTGAATGAGACCATAATTGTCAAACTGGTGTATATCTGAATTGCAAATAGTTTGATGTATGCCAAGATGTATTTTATTGTATAAAAGACACATTTTCCATTTTTTAAATCCTTTTCTATTTTCTATTTGAATCCCTTTGTCAGTCTTGCCCTTGGTGTTTAAGTTCTACTCAGTTTTGCCCTTGGTTCTTAAGTGCTACTCAATTTTGCCCTGTCTTTGTATCAATCTCTCGCACATGTGCTCATCTTCGCTGCTACGCTCTGATTGATCGAGACAGTTGTCACACAGATCGTGTCTACCAACCATTGATCTCCGTGATCTAGCGGACAGGATAACACCTATATCAGTCGAGGGGCACCCCTCTATCCATGCAAAATAACGAGCATTCCACCGGTACTTTAACTCCATATACAAATGAACTTGAATATAATTTGAAGGAAACGTGTTCGAAGGTGTATAATTTGTGCATTACATTGCACTCTATGAAAATGATGATCTCTCAAGATTTTCTTAGCACAATATTATCACGTATTAGCACAATATTATCACGTATTAAGTGTGATTTCAAAGAGTTCAAATGTGTATAATTTTCGTATATGCAAGTTTATGCATTATATTCTACTCTATGAAAATGGGGGAGAAAGTGATGATCTCTCAAAATTTTGCTAGCACATTATTATCTCGTTATTAAGTGCGATTTCACGGTGTTCAAAGGTTTAAATTTATCGTATACGCAATTTTATGCATTATATTTCACTCCATGGAAATGATAAGTGATCAGGGTTTTATTAGCACAACATTATCATGAGCTAAGTGCGATTTTAAAGAGTCCAAAGGTGTATAATTTTCGTATATACCAGTTTATGCATTACATTCCACTATATGAAAATGGTAATCTCTCAATATTTTCTTAGCACAACATTATCATGTATTAAGTGCGATTTTAAAGAGTTCAAAGGTGTATAATTTTTGTATACGCAAGTTTATGCATTATATTTCACTCCATGGAAATAATAATCTCTCAAGATTTTCTTAGGACAACATTATCACGTATCAAGTGAGATTTCAAAGAGTTAAAAGGTGTATAAACTTCGTATATGCAACTTTATGCATTATATTCCACTCTATGTAAATGGGGGAGAAAATAATAATCTCTCAAAATTTTGTTAGCACATCATTATCGCGTATTAAGTGCGATTTAAAAGTGTTCAAAGGTTTATAATTTTCGCATATGCAAGTTTGTGCATTACATTCCACTCTATGAAAATGATAATCTCTCAAGATTTTCTTAGCACGACATTATCACGGATTAAGTGTGATTTTAAAGAGTTCAAATGTGTATAATTTTTGTATACGCAAGTTTATGCATTATATTTCACTCCATGGAAATGATAAATGATTAGGATTTTATTAGCACAACAATATCATGTCCTAAGTGCGATTTAAAAGAATTCAAAGTTGTATAATTCTCGTATATGAAAATGAAGCAATGGCACGGGCACGGGCGCGAGGCTAGCTTAGGGTCCCATCTTGCAATGCCAACCTGGATAAGCTATGAGTCCGGCGCTCACGTGGATAAGCTGTGGGTCTAACACTCACGTGGATAAGCTATGGGTCTGATGCTGATCTGGATAAGTTGAGGTGCCACTACGGGAATCGACAGAACATGGCCCAACTTGTTAGCATGTAACGACAAGGGTACACTACGGGACCCGATAGAACGCGGCCCTACTCGTCAGCACGTAACGACGAGTGTCCACTACGGGACCCGACTGAATGCGGTCCCACTTGTCAGCATGTAACGACAAGACTGACGGACGGCGAGTTTCAGACCATGTGAAAGTTTCATACAAGGAGATGGGCAAAAGTGAGGAAATACTAAGTGGTTGGGGGGAAACTGAGTACAACTAATGAACCAAGGGCACGAAAATAAAAAACCCTATTCTAAATGGGCTTCAATAACCATTTTGCAGTAAGATGAGGTATAACGTGAGGAATTTGCTACATCTGTTTCCACATTTATAGACTTAGAAAATAAAACAGCACATCATTTTAACTTAATTATGAACTTGACGTCTTATAATGTATTTATGTTCATTTCTCTTACTTTGATCGTTTCTAAGAAAATATACACTTATTTAGTGTAGGGAAATTTCTATCCATCTTACTCACACCGTAGATTGTGGCTGCTATATTATTATATTGTACATATATCTCCTAAACTTTTGCGTCCCTATAGAACTTGTGTATTATTATCATTCTTCATGGCATTTGAAACACACCCTTCACCGACATCATGGCACTGAAAGGAATTTTGTAGCTCTCCAGCAACGCCGATAGCCTACGGGTCAACATCGAGTTCCAAACCTTTGTCAGTGTTGGTTACTTAGCTAGGTTGTTGTACTTCCAAATGTCATGATTAACCATGTGGTGGTTTTGTGTGTACTGACATACTGTACACTTATTTATGCCTCCACAGAATATTGCAGAAGACTCTATGTTGTTTTCTCGGTGACCATATAGGATATTAATATAAAGAACTGGCATTTATTTTTGAAAATTCATTTCTGTTGATGTTCTTGTGTATCCAATCACTCAAATTTATCTACATCGCATATAGAATGCCAAGGTTAAAGATTGCTCCCATTTATGTCTGAATATTCTTTAATGGTTGCTTTGGTGCCCATACAAATCACCTAATGTTATTCAGAGTGCCCAACCTTTAGACTAGATAGCATGTATCTTCCCACTTATACTAGATGATACAACTGAGCTTTCTTTCCATGGTGATATGTTACATACCATTTCTCATGTTTAGTAAGAGGTTTCACAAAATTCTTCATTACTTGTTTGAATAAGAACTCCTTCGCCTTTTGTCGTCGGATTAATGACAAGTACGCCATGAGGGGGTCCTCGAGGCGTGCGGAAGAGAGGGGTGTGAGATGTACGGTGTTCTGGGACGGTGAGCACACAAGTTTACCCAGGTTTGAATCCGCCGACTTTGGACGGATCCTACTCCTGCTAGCAATCCAGTAATACGGCAGAACCAGAATATGGGATACAAGGGTATCGCCTGTGCGAGTTGAGATTGTAGACTATTGTGTTGCCCTAAAGGCTCTCCCTAGGACGGCTTATATAGATATCCAGCCTAGGGTTTACAAGAGAGATCAATCCGGCTACGACTAAGAGTTGGTTACAGAGTACATCTTGAACTACAAGTAACATTATGGGCCTAAGACGGTAAGTCTTCTGGGCCTTCCCGTAGCCGGATTGGACTCCGTCTTCTCTCCTGACTGGGCCGCCCGTGAAGCAAAGCTCTAACCCGAAGTGGGCCACCCTGGTCAGTGAGGAACTGTGAGGATACCCGGAAAGTATATCCCCAACAGCAGCCCCCGGAGGCCTCCAAGATCCAAAGTCAGATTTTATCATCGTCTAGCTTGATCTTCGGCTTGCAGAATCTTGAAGGGTTCCTGAAACTTCACAACAAAAAATACGATCCGGGTCTTAAAAATAAGTCAGACCTATCAATTAGTTACTCAGATTTTCCAGCTCGATTTTAAACTAAGCAGGAACTTGGTTTCTACGCCACCGGACACAAGCATGGTCAAGCCATGTCATCTGACAGGCGTGCCGTCAGCACGACCGTTGCTGGGTCCGCGGCTCATGGAACCGAGGCGCCGTTTCAATGCGTGCATGGAGATCGAGGAGACGCAATCATCGTGTGGGTCCTTCCCAGTTCTTTCCATGACGCGTGGCGGTTACACTGTAGCATTTGCGCGAATCTTGGCGTAGTTAGGTGGATATAAGGGGTTTGGATTTCTCCTTCTCCTTTCCACCAGTCTTTGCCGTTTCCTTTCCTCCCAATCCTACTGCGCACTCAGAGCTCTCTCGTCCTTCCCCCACAGAACTCCCAACGCCTCCACTTTCAGGTCATCTTCTCACGGAGAAATGGCTTCATCATCCTCTTCCTCCAGTTTGGCGGCAGCAGCGGCGGCAACGACGGCGGAAGCAGCAGCGGAGAAGGAAAGCTTTCGGGGAATCTGGATCCCCTGCGCCCTTGACGAGGACGGCCTCAAGAATGTGGAGAAGAAGGGGCTTCTCGCTGCCGGCGACTGGCGGAGCGGCTCCGACAAAACCGTCCCCAACCCGCAAGACGGTGAGCGGGTCCACTTCGGCACCTATCTCGACCGAGGTCTGTCTTTTCCTCCCTCAGAGTTCTGCTCCGAGGTTATAGATCATTACGGAGTTCAACTCCACAATCTTCCTCCCAACTCTCTCTTAGAGATGAGTCCATTTGCACCGCTTTGCGAGGGCTTTCTCGGCATTAGGCCGAGTTTCTTCTCTTCCGGTACTATTTCCATGTCCGGAGAAATTCCATTACTGCCGGTGTTCCTTACATCACCGGCACTATTAGTTTTTCGCTTAGACGTGACCGGGCATATCCCAAATTTTTTGCCAGTGACTCGGTCAAACAATGGCCAGCCACTTTCTTCTATCATAGGGATATTCCGGCTCCCGGCAAAGCTACTGCTTTGCCGGCTTTTGTCGACGGAGCCGCCACGGCCCAGCCTTCCTGGGACGAGGCTACTCCGGCTCCCACCGACGATCTGATCCTCGCTAAGAGGCGGATCAAATATCTGATCAAACACATGGGTCTGAAGGGATCCGACTTGGTCCAGTGCTGGGTCTCACCTCGGATCCAGCCACTTCAGTACCACGGGGATAGACTGATGCACTCCATCACGTCTTCCAAAAAAGACTCCCTCCGCATCAGCCCCAAATCCTACACCACTCAAGGCTACATCAGCCAGATCAAGTGGTTGATCAAGGAGCGGATCGAGAGGAGGATTCCGGAGATTTCTCTGGATATGTACACAGCGGAAAACCCCGTGGTGCCGGTAAGCTTCCATCAATACACCTTTTATGTGTTCCAATCTCTAAGTTATATACTGCAGTGCTGATATGCTTTCTTGTTTTCAGCTTGCTGACCTCCCCAAGTCGGAGCTTGCTCCACTCGAAGGTTATCCTCCTGAGTTTTCTCAGGAGACTAAAGTGGTCCCATTGCCGGACCTTGCGCTCAAGAAGCGCAAAGCTCCGACAGTGGCTGTTGGCACAAAGGAAGTGCATGTTGTGAAGAGGTAACTTTCATTCACAATTTCCGCCTTTGTACCTTTCTCGAATTTCTTTCTGAGATGTAATGTTTCCGACTTTACTACATTCTCAGAGCAAAGCCTCGCATCAAGGGTAAGGGGAAAGGGATTCCTGTGAAGCCCCTACGATAGACGAAGCTCACCATAGCTTCTCCTGCCGTGGCTCCTCCAACTCCAGCCCCTCAACCTTCTGCAACTCCGGCGATCATTCCTTCTCTGGTGGTCGCAGAAGATCCGGCTGCTCCAATAGAGCCTGTGATCCTTGGGTCACAAAATGACGTCACCGTGGGTGCGTCAGGTCAAGATAAGGGTGAACCCTCTTCGGGTAATGATCCCTCGGCTGAAGTCTTCGCCGACAACCTCATCAGCAATCCGGGACTTGCCAAGTTTGGCCTGTCCCGGAAATCTGCAGAGGAGATCCAGCGACTGGCCAGGCAAGTCCTGGACAAAAGCCATCTATCCCTCGTGGAGGAAGCGCAAGAAGCAGAGGACCTCAAGTTCTCCGACCTCCTTGCTCAAGTCCGTCTTCGCGACGAGAGGATTAGGGCTTGCAAGCTTCCAATAGCCCTAGTGATCCCTCTTACTCTTGCCGAGAAGGTGGCAGTTGAAGTGAACGCGGGTTTAGATAAACTCACCCTCGAGCAATATGTAAGTCAGAATTCCAACTCTTGTTTTTGCATTATGTTATATCATATCCTCTAGCCCCCAAGCATGAAGTAGGATATATAATCCGGGTTTATACTTTCAATAGGATGCCAAAGAACGAACTAGTGTAGTCCCCAAGGCTCGTGCTCATATTTAGCAAAAAATATTAGCCCGAGTCTTAAGTAGCTTTCTGACTTTGGGTATTCTGACTTACAAAAAGTATGTTCCTATAACCAGGAATTACTTACCAATGTCTGCAATAAGCGGAGAGAGATCAAGGCTCTCCGGCTTAAAAATGCCGAACTCAAAGTAGCCAAGGATGAAGCCAAAGGTAAACATTCCGAGATTCAAACCTTGTCCTTTGCTTTTTTCAATGTCGAATTTTTTCTGAACTGTTGTTCTTTTTTGACTTACAGCGCTGGTGAAACAATCCATTGCTATGATTGAAGAGGCCGCGAACCTCAAGACCCTGGTGGTGGAGAACAAGGGACTTCGCCAAGAGCTGGATAAGCTCAAGGCGGATCATGAAAGGAGCATAGCTCAAGTCCTTGAATCCTCCTCCATGGCCACTGAAGAGCGTGATCGCAAGATCGCTGCTCAGGATAAAATTATCTCAGACCTCAAGAATGAGCTTGGCAGAGAGAAGGATCTCTCTGAAGCGCTCCTGGCTGAACTCCAGAGTCTCCGGGAGGAGAAGACCAAGATTGACGACGTCATTCTTGGTACGTTCCATCTGTCTGACTTATCATTTCTTCAACTTTCATCAATATCGGATTTTTCTTGACTTGTTTTGTGTATAGGTCCTCTTAACTTGACGGACTCTTCCTCCTCTGAGCCCCGCACCCACCGGCTTACCCAAGTCGGTGATCTTCTGCATGACTTCCGCCAGTCTATTGAGGACATCGGCGAGTCTCTCAGGATTCCGGACATGCCAAGCATGTCGGATTTTTAGGTGCGGGACAAGGCCAAGGAGATGTCACAGCTTGTTCGGGACTGGAACATGTCCTATGCGCGGACTGCTGTGCAGAATGCTCTCACCATGGTCATGAGCCACCATGGAAACATGGAGATATGGCAAGTGACCAGAGGGTACTGCAAGGTAGACGAAGACGGCCAGGAGCAAGACCTTCAAACCATCATGCACTCCTGCGCCGGATACGGGTGCCACGTAGCTGATCTCACCAACTACGAGGTCCCATTCTTCACTCGTGTATCTACTCCGCCACCTCCTCCAAAAGAAGCCGAAGAAGTTTCCGACGATGAACAGACCACCTCGGATCCGGACATCTTGGAACGATATCAGGGCGGAGTAACCAGTGACCGACAGCTCCTTCATCTCCTCCTGCATCATAGATCAGAAAACTATGTATTATTCTGGAAAGACATGATGCGTTTTGTAAATATTAAGTACAATTGACTTTTGCTAGTGCTAAGCTTTTTATCTATTCAACACTTTTGGCTTTGTTTTTTTGTGTGCCTGAAATATTTTCATAAGCACTTGAATTTTTTCGTCTCTACTTATCGTTTATCTGGCGTTCCGCCTCGTCCCTTTCGTGAGCCGGCTAAACCTTCAGCCAGAAACTTTGCCGAGCAACGGAGCTCACTTGCTAAACCAGTTTAAACTCGGAAACAAAGCCGGCTTCTAGTACCAACAATTCACTACTCGGAAAATACCCGCATCCAGCAATTAGACAAATAACCAAAGTAAAGACTAGAAACGTTAGAGTTATACCCGAAGGTAGCAGTTTTAGAGTCGGAAATCTAGACCAGAACGAACATGAGCATAAAGTACTTTCAAGCATTCTGGGAATTTTGACTATAACATGATCATTTGGAAATAAGATGGTAAAAACTTCTCAGAAAAACTTGAGGCAACCAAAAAATTTATATCTCAAAGAACATGTACATATATATGATTACAAAGAAGAATAAACTAAGAATAAAAGGGACGTAGCTGAGAAATATTCCACGGTCTGTCTAACTCATCCGGATTTGTACTGCCTCCATCTCTCGTTCTCTTCTTAGTAGCAGGACATTCTTTGACTGTCCTCATGTCAGTTAAGTAGTATGATCCATTGTGCAATACTCGACTAACTAAAAAGGGCCCTTCCCATACTGGGGAAAGTTTGTGCCTTCTTTGTTGCACAAGCCGGAGAACCAAATCACCTTTATTGAAAGATCTATTTCGGACTCTCTGGCTATGATACTTGCGTAACTTCTGCTGATAGGCTGTAGATCTCATTTCAGCAACGACGCGAACTTCTTCGACTAAGTCGAGATCATTTTGTCAAGAAATCTCGGCATCCGCTTCGTTATACGCGGCCAGTCTAGGAGAAGTATGAATTAAATCACTAGGAAGAACTGCTTCTGCGCCATAGACCAAGAAGAAAGGTGTGTATCCTGTTGGACTGTTCGGAGTTGTTCGTAAACTCCAAATTACAGAGGGTAATTCCTCTGCCCAAGCCCCTGCAGCACGTCGTAGTGGTGCTTCGAGTCTCGGTTTCAAGCCTTGTAAGATTAAACCATTAGCTCTTTCGACTTGTCCGTTAGCCTGTGGATGTGCGACTGACGCAATGTCAAGCCGGATATTTTGCTCGTCACAGAATTCAACCAATTCTCCCATAGAGAAGTTACTCCCGTTGTTCGTGATAATGCTATGCGGATAACCATACCGGATTATAACATCCTCGACAAATCTTTTGGCTGTTGCTCCATCACAACTAGTGATATGTTTAGCCTCAATCCATTTGGTGAATTTATCCACCATCACTAAGAGGTGAGTAAATCCACTTGGAGCTCGTTTAAACGGTCCTACCATATCAAGCCCCCAGACCGCAAAGGGCCATGTTATAGGTATTGTTCGCAGCTGATCAACCGGAACATGAGCTTGCTTGGCGTACTTTTGGCAGCCTTTGCACGTCTTGACTAATCGTTTGGCATCTGCCTGAGCTGTTAGCCAGAAAAATCCGTGTCTAAAAGGTTTTGCCACCAAAGATTTGGCTGCAGCGTGGTGACCACACTCGCCTTCGTGGATTTCCCTTAAGATTTCCACTCCTTCTTCCGGAGATACACAGCGCTGAAAAACCCCAGAAACACTCCGTTTATGGAGCTCAGCTTTAACAATAGTATAGGCTTTTGCTCGTCGGATGCTCTGCCGGCTCAACACTTCGTCTTCGGGTAATTTTCCATCTACCAAATAATCGAGGTAGGGTTGAGTCCAGCTGGGAATTACAGCTCGAACTGCTATCAAAGGTGAGTCGGATTTGGTCGGATATTCCACATCTACTCCCTTTATCGAGGGGACTTTGAGGTGCTCTAAAAAAGCGCCATCCGGGACCTCTTTCCGTGCAGAGCCTATGCGAGATAGTGCATCTGCTTCCTCATTTTCTGCTCGAGGGATGTGTTGAACTTCAAACCCTTCGAACAATTTAGATAGATCATCCACGACAGCTTTATATGCTACCATGTGTTTATTTGCATTACAAATATCTGATACTTGCTGAGCAACAAGATCTGAATCTCCGTAACACATCAAACGTCGGATGCCAATATCCTTAGCAATCTGGATTCCATGCAGCAGTGCTTCATACTCGGCAATGTTGTTTGTCGTTGTGAAGTGGATCTGCAACACGTATAAAAGTTTATCTCCTTGGGGTGATTTGAGCACCACGCCAGCCCCCGAGCCCCCTCGAGCCTTAGACCCATCGAAAAAGAGGGTCCAATATTCCGACTCAGGGAGGTTCATGTTATGCTTTGTCTCTGTCCAATCAGCGACAAAGTCAGCAAGGATCTAGGATTTGATTACTGTCCGAGGCTTATACTCAATGTCGAAAGCTGAGAGCTCTATTCCCCATTTGGCGACACGTCGTGTGGCGTCGCTATTGTTGATTATGTCTCTCATGGGAGCTTTGCTCACCACGGTAATTGGATGCTCCTGAAAATAGTGTTGTAACTTACGAGATGCTAGAAAAATACCATAAGCCAACTTTTGATAATGTGGATACTGCTGTTTGGACTCTGTCAAGACCTCGCTGACAAAGTACGTTGGACGCTGCACCAGATGTTCCTGATTTTCCTCTGGTCTCTCCACCACCATGACGATGCTGACAACCTTATTTGTCATAGCAATGTAAAGAAACATCGGTTCCTGAGGTTCCGGTGCTGCAAGGATAGGAGCAGATGAGAGTACTCTTTTCAGATCTTGTCGTGCAGCTTCAGCTTCGTCGGTCCAGATAAAATCCTTGGTCTTTTTCAGGAGTTTATACAATGGTGCGACTCTTTCACCAAGCCGGCTTACAAATCGACTGACTGCAGCAATGCAACCAGTTAGTCTTTGTACATCCTTCAGGCGAGTTGGCCTAGAAATATTGAGTATAGCCTTAATTTTGTCTCGGTTCACCTCTGTGCCTCTTTGAGACACGATGAAACCCAACAATTTTCGGGCTGGTATTCCAAAGAAGAATTTCTTCGGGTTAAGCATGATGTTGTATTTTCGTAGATTGGCGAATGTCTCCTCCAAGTCGGAAATCAACGTTTCCTTCTTTTTGGACATGACCGCGATATCATCCACGTATGCATGTACATTGCATCCGAGTTGGTCATGGAGGCAACGCTCCATCGTGCGCTGGTACGTAGCTCCTGCGTTCTTTAGCCCAAAGGGCATCGTAACAAAACAGAAGGTTCTGAAAGGGGTTATGAATGAAGTTTTGACTTTGTCAGATTCCTTCATCCGGATTTGGTGATAACCGGAATATGCGTCGAGAAAACAGAGGAGTTTCGAGCCTGCCGTAGAATCGATAACTTGATCAATTCTAGGCAGAGCAAACGAATCTTTTGGACAAGCCTTGTTCAAGGCAGTATAATCAACACACATCCTAAAATCAGTGGTGTCCTTTTTAGGGACCGTTACAGGATTGGCCGACCACTCAGTGTGGATGACCTCTTCTATTAATCCGGCTAACTTGAGCCGTGCTAGTTCCTTAGCTATTTCCTTATGCTTTTCATCGGCAAACCATCGTAAGGACTGTTTGACGGGTTTAGCGTTCGGGTTTACATTTAGAGAGTGCTCGGTAAGTTCCCTAGGTACTCCGGTCATGTCAGATGGCTGCCATGCGAAGATATTTTGATTTGCTTGGAGGAACTTGACGAGCACGCTTTCCTATGCACTACTTAGGCCTACACCTATCTGGGTCACCTTGGAGGGGTCATCATCCTTCAACGGCGTCGTCTTCGTCTGTTCTGATGCCTTGAACTCCGGAATTGGCTTTGTCACCTCCTTCTTCGTTGCCGGCATCTCGGACGGGTCTATGCTCTTCTTGATCTCCTAGTACTCTTGGGCGTGCAGCACGGCTTCAGCAAAGGCGGCATTTCCATCCTCGCACTCTCGCGCTTTCTTCGGGTCTCCCTTGATGGTGATCACGCCGTTGGGACCTGGAATTTTCATCATATTGTAAATGTAACACGGACGAGCCATAAAGGCCCAGTAAGCCGGACGTCCGAATATAGCATGGTATGCGCTCTTGAACGGGACCACTTCGAAGGAAAGTGCCTCCGTCCGGTAATACTTTGGTGTTCCAAAGGTAACATCCAAAGTGATCTCTCCTAGGGAATTAGCTTGTCTTCCTGGGACAACTCCGTGAAAGATCACAGAGCTATAGTTCAGCTGTGTTTCCGAGATCTTCATCCGGCGTAGCGTTTCGACATAGAGAATATTGACGCTGCTACCACCGTCCATGAGGGTCTTGGAGAAACCATAACCATCAATAAGTGGGATGACGATTAAGGCGTATTTTCCTCGCCTGTGTAGCTTAGGCGGATGATCAGCATGGTCAAATGTGACTGCCACCTCCGACCAGTCCAGATATTGAGGGACAGCCGGAACTATTGCATTGAGCTCATGGAGAACTGCTGTCTTGACCTTTGCTGGTTGAGATCCGAGGAAGGTGATGTAAGTGTCCTTCTTGGTGGGAAAAGTCTTCTTCCCTTCCGACTTGGGATTTGAAGCATCAGCTTCCTCCATGTCGGAATCTTCCTTGGTCTCATTGTCTTTTTGGGATTTTTCTTTCCCTTCTTCCGCTTAGCTTTGTAGCCCACGGTATCATCTCTCTTGATGTCGTCATTAAAATGACAGTCAACATTGGTGTGGGACGAGCCCCCATTGGCGTCCAAATGATACACACATGGGTCATTGGCAATGTCGGCCCAAGTGTAGGTTTTTCCTGGTTGTTGCTCTCCTCTACCTTGGACCCTTGATGTCCCACGGCCACGCCCGCGGCCTCCGCCACGTCCTCCTCGTCCTCCAGACCCGGAAACAGTAGTGACCACCACTGTCTCCGTGTTGGATTTTTCTTTCGAGGTATTTTTGCGCTTCTGAGCTTGTTGCTTTGTCTTTGCCGACTGAGGTACAGCCAGGACGTTGAGTAATCCTTCTGCGTCGTCGTCAGCGTCTGCAGACTTGCTCGCTGTTTCTATCATCTCTCCCAAATCATTAACCTTGTCGCACTTCAAGCGGTGACGCAGTAGACCAATTGGGAGTCCTGCAATGAAAGCTTCAATCGCAGTTTGATCGTTTACTCCTTCACAGGAGTTCTTGGTGTCGATCCATCGTCCGAGGTAATCCCGGCAAGTTTCTCCGGCTTTCTGGGTGCAACGCTGTAGGTCTCCGACCGAATAGGGCCTCCGATATGTGCCTTCGAAATTCCGAAAGAATGCACTTTGCAAGTCATACCAGTTATGGATGGTGTTTGCCAGAAGTTCATTGAGCCATGATCGTGCCGTCTTCCGCAACATAAGTGGCAGATATCGGGTTGCGACCAGGCTGTTTCCGCCTTTAGCGATGCAGCAAGCTTGGAAGAAGTCCTGTAACCAGGTGTCTGGCCGAGCAATGCCATCGTAGGCTTGGATATGTCTTGAGATAGAAAATCCTTCTAGGAATTTTGTTGCTCTAATGTGAGGTCCGAAGCACTTTGGGCCCACGTACACGTCATCGTTTTCATAGCGCCGAGCTTCTATGTTGGAGTTGATCCTGTGCCTTGCGTCGTTCGGGGATAGAGATCATCCCGAATATCGGCTGTGGCTGCGGTGCCTTGGAGCCGGACTTCGGCTTCTGCCACCACCTCCTCCGCCATGTCTTCCTCCTTGCCCTCCTTGAGGGCTGTTGTGATAACTGCCTGGTGGACGGGGTGGGGCAGCTGAATTGTTTCTGGCTGATCGCCGGTCTCCGTCCGGAGCATCATTATTCTGGTTCCGGGGAGGTTCTTAACTACGACGAGCCCCCTGTCGGCTTGTTCCAACATCGTTTCCGTCGTTCCTTCGTCTGTCATTCCCACCATCGTGAGGATCAGCCGGACAGCTCTCATGTCTAGGAGGCGGCATTCTCTGACGATCCTCCTCCCGACGTTTCTCCTTATCTTCTCCCTTTCGATCGTTGATTTCTCGTCGGGGAGGATTCCTCAGATTTAGTGCAGCGATCGCGTCTTTTTCTGCCGCTGGGGCGACATTGCTCCAGTTATGTGTAGCTCTACGATGTTGTCCCGAAGATCCGGTTCTTGAATAATTGTCCTCCCTACGTTCGGGGTGATGGTACTGTGCCCGAACGTAATGGGATCTTACGTCAGCCCATGCTGGATCTGTGCGACATTGGTCAGAATCCGAGACCAGTTTTTGACTTCCGGACAGGGCGACCTTCTGCTGCTCTAGTCCCTTGTTGAGTAGCTTGATACCCAAACGGATCTCCTCTGGTCCTGGATTAGCCGATAGAATTTCTCGGGCTGCCACGGTATTCTGTACTGGGGTTGGGTATACCCAATCTCCGTTGTTGTCTTTCCGTGGCTTCCCCATCTCGTCCCCGAAAAGGACGGCACGGACACGTGGGAATTGGTCATCATTGATGTGACGCTTCTGTGTCTTCTGATGCAACCGAGACATGTATTCCTTGGTTGACATGCGTTTCTTCTCCACCTCGATGTTTTTGGCTTCATCGAGGAGTTGTTGATGGCACGCTTCTAGGGCTTGGGCCCTTTCGTCCAGCTCATCTGCAGTAAGTTCTGCAGCTGTAGGGATAGGTGTGGTTAATGCGGCATCGATGAGTTTACGTGCACCTTCTGTGATCACGTGTCCATCCACCGATGCTTCTTTTTTCGGCTCGTCTGGGATTAGTGCTCCATCCGAGTCTTCCTCGTATTCCTCGACAATCACCTCCTCTGTCAGAGGGTCTTTTGCCGGGGTCTTTTTCTTCTTGTTCTTCTTCTTTGCCTTCTTGGCAGCGCCGGTAGCAAAGACGGCTTTGGGTCTGTTTCCCGGAGTCAAGCTCTGATCGGTACTTTCGGACATCTGGACTTCAGGATTATCTCCGACGTCCATGTCATCCTGCGCTTTGGGAGAGTGTTCCCCGGATCCTTCATCCATGGCTTCTCCTTCTTCTGCAGCTTTGGAGTTGTACTCCTCTTCATATTCCGCGGAAAACTTTTGGAAATCTGCCGACGTCATAGATTCATCCGAGGATGCGGGAATGTCGGCGTTTGTTCCAATTGCCTCCAGCACCGAACCGGTGTTTTCTCCAGCATCGGCAGAGCCGGATCCGGGTCCAACATATCCGACGAAGTGCGACATGTGCTTCCTGAGGTACCTGCGGCTTTCGTGATCAGCCATGTCGAAACTTTTAAGGCTCTCCCTAGGACGGCTTATATAGATATCCGGCCTAGGGTTTACAGGAGAGATCAATCCGGCTACGACTAAGAGTTGGTTACATAGTACATCTTGAACTACAAGTAACATTATGGGCCTAAGTCGGTAAGTCTTCTGGGCCTTCCCGTAGCCGGATTGGACTCTGTATTCTCTCCTGACTAGGCCGCCCGTGAAGCACATCTCTAACCCGAAGTGGGCCACCCTGGTCAGTGAGGAACTGTGAGGATACCCGGAAAGTATATCCCCAACACCTTTTGTTTGAACGTGTGGCATTGCCATCATGCTGCAGGTGGTGCCCTGTCTATCAGTTACACCTACTGTGACTGCTTTGTTATTTTCTAATTACAGACTCAATAAATTTTTCCTACTTTTTATTTCTTTGTTTGTTAAATTTATTGTGCAAACACTACCCTCCTTGTAGTTGGCCATTTCCTCTTCAAGGTATGTAACTGATTTCTGCGAGTACAAGTGTGTTTAGATCAACCTTTTTGATGGGATGCTTGGAGGAAACAAGTACAAGTTTGAGGGATGGTAACTTTTTGACACATAGTACATTCCCAACAATTTTTTGGTGAAAACTAGGATAGAGATCTACTGGATTATTCTAAACAAGATTCATATTACAACCGTCCACTTATTCACGGAATGATAAGATACATCGACTCAACCAAAATCTTCTTTTAAGTCGATTTTTTATTTTTGGATATTGAATTCATATTTTTTAGGGCCAACAACACATACATTACTTACTGTCATTGTTTATGTTTACAATGTTCTGATCACACATAGCTAAGATAGCCTCTGGGACATGGTCCAGCCACACGTTACTAGTTCCAGATTTGGAGGCTAGCTTAGGAAAGATATGAGAAGCTACGTTGCGAGATTTACCAATTTTAAGAAGAGAGCACCTGGAAGACAAGCTCTTAAACTAGAAATATCTCTGTAGATGCTCCAGCACCTAGAGGTGTCGTCATGAAAGCTATTAGAAGCTGCAACCGCCGCCGCACAGTCTGACTCTAGCGAGGATAGGTTAAGATCGTAGCCGATTGCAACCATGAGGCCTTCGAGAATTGCTCGAGCTTCCGCTTCTTGCGCATCAAAACACTTCTCAATGACCATACTCGCAGCTAGTCTGGTAGTTCCGCGGTGATCGCGAGCAACCACCCCAATGGCTGCATAACCAGAAGACGATCGAAACGCCGCATCCACATTTATTTTGATTTCCCCAACAGCAGGTGGATTCCAAACTCCCCCAGTTTGCTTTATTGTCCTGTTTATATCAGAACAGGTAGCATTGTTAGTTCGTATAGATGTAGACTAGGAAGATTTACCTCTATCATTATTGGTGAAGAGCTCAGGATCCTGCAAACATCCTACGTAGCTGAGGAGAAAGGAGGCAGAGTTGGAGATAGTCTCATCGCCACTTTCATGTTTGATGTTGCACCTAAGATGCCATGATCTCCAACGAAGTAAGAGGACGTGTCCTCTCTGCAAATTATTGCAATCAGCTAGGAGCACAATCAGCCAATCAGGACCAGTATATCGGAAAGCTTGTTCCGCCGGAAGATCCTAGTGTTTTCTCATCTCCTCTCTCAACGCTCGGGCCTTTGTGCAACTCACGATGGCGTGGAAACTGTCTTCTTCTACCATACCACAGATATTGCAGGTACTATTGACCTCTAAAGCTCTCCTGAATTTATTTTTCTTCGTTGCTAGGTTATCGCACGCAGCTCTCCAACCAACAATCTTCACTTTGTTAGGAACTAGAGCAGACCAAATGAATTTCCACATATTCCTGGAGTTGTCCGAGCTAGAGCTTCCACTCGCAAGCCATCTAGTCCCATATTGTATGTTGTAAGCTAGTTTGTAGGCGCTTTTAACAGAGAACAGTCCAGAGCGTTCGTAGTGTCAGTCCACAAAGTCATCGCACAATTGTTGCGAAAGCTTTTGTTGAATGATCCAATCAACATCTTGATTATAGTTGACTTTCTTCACAAGCTCTTCATTCCACTTGTTTGTGCCTGGGATGAGGAGCTGGTTTACTTTGCGAACTCTGGATTTTGATTTACCTGCCAGAATCTTGAGGTTGAAGTCTCTTGGGATCCAATTGTCTCTCCACATATTGACTTTCTTGCCAATACCAATCCTCCATATCAGCCCCTCTTTTAGCATCTCAAGTCCAAACTCGATTGCATACCAAGAGGGAGAGGCATCCTGCCTCAAGACTATGTCCAAAAAAGTTCCCCGGGGAAAATATATTGACTTCAAAAGCCTAGCACAGATGTTGTTAGGTTGTTGTATGATCCTCCAGCACTGTCTAGCGAGGAGGGCCTGATTGAAGCATGATTGAAGCATTTAGTATCTCTGAAGCCTACTCGGCCAAGTTTTTTTTGGTTTAGTGAGGATGTCCCAAGCTGCCCAATGAACTTCTCTTTTCTTCTCATCCTCTCCCCACCAAAAATTCCGGCCTAGACGCATGTAATCTTCATGAAAACCCACGAGGAGTTTGAATTCATATTTTATGAGATATATCGATGACGAATGCCATTTTAATAACTCAACTTGGTCACTACTATTCTGCCCATCTTTAATTGACCTACTCCATAGATATGACCATATCGATTTGTTGACACCCAGTGAGATGAGCATCCACAATTGGAAAACTGATCGACCTATATAATATCATATTCATGACATTTTTCTTTAAAAGATTTGGAGGCCCTTAGATAATGGCTAATGATAGTTTGGAACTCATATGAAATCATAGTCTTCGGTTTCCTTGAATACCCTATGTTCTATTTTCCAATAGAAAGTGCAAATTTTGATTTCTAAATATGATTAAAACTGAATATGTACTACTTTTCCCTTTAAATGCAACTATTTGTACCATCCATATTCCATAGATGCAACCTGATCTTTATCTTTTTGCTAATTCAGGCTTTGTCACAAATCGCTCTATAGATTTTATCAGTAGCTTCTAGTAGTTTTTGACACAATCAGTAGTTTACACGTAATCATTGGATTGGTGCCTGGAAATTAGGAGGTGCTTGCACTCTTTTACCGGATAGTATTTGCCATGTCTATTTTGATTTAAACTTGCGGGACATCGCTACGCACGTTTTCATTTGGATGTATTTATTTGTTGCTCATTTATTAGCGCTAAATTAGTTCGAATTCAACGGGATCGTGCGTTAAGGCGCACCCCTAAATTTATTATCGACCCTGCTAATGCGTGGCGCCGCACGTAACTAGCTCCCGAGCGGCGGCTGCCAGCTCGCGCGAAAGTGACACAGCACGCGCAGCATTTCGTGCGGTGGCAGCTGACCTCTCTCTCGCCCCCTACCGAGACAAGCATGCACCAGCTAGCCCCTCCCCCTCCCCCCCCCCCCCCCCCACACACACAAACCCGAGCTGTGCTGCTGCCTGACTACGCATGCAACAACTATAGACCTATGTTAGTTCATCAATTTGCAAATTTTGCACTAGCTCCCTGTGATCTAACTCAGCCGCTCTCTATGATTTGGCATACACTCATCCAAGTTAATTATCTTTCTAACAATTACTGGGTTATCACTTAGCAAATACCAGATTATCACTTAACATTTATCAGATTATCATTTAGCAATCTATCACTTAGCAAATGTCAATCTTGACAGGAACTTTTCCAGGTTAATTAAGCTGCTAACAGCTACCAGATTATCACCTAGTAACTGACATTTAGCCATTGACAAATTATCACTTAGGAAAAAAAATCAAGATATAGATTCCTTCAGATTAATTATCCTGCTAACAACTACCAGATTATCATCTAGTAACTGCCAGATTAACACTTAGCCATTGCCAAATTATCACTTAGGAAAAAACAAAATCAAGATATAGATTCCTCCATGTTAATTATCCTGCTAACAACTACCAGATTATCATCTAATAACTGCCATATTAAAACTTAGCCAGGTTATCACTTTGCAAAATTCCAAAAATCAAAATATAGAGTCCTCCAAGTTAGTTACCTTGCTTACAATTACTAGATTATAACTTGGTATCTACCAGGTTATCAATAAACAACTGCCAAATTAACAATGAAAGAGCATGTGTATCACATCACGCGAGCTATCAATTTCAACAGGTAAAAACTCAAGAAACATGAACAGCATCGGTACCACCTCTGCTGCTTGCATCAGAAAAATCAACCGATCGAGTAGAGAGGAAGAAGAAAAACTCAGTCAATCATGCCGGCTGCCGGCCTCGTCGTCGCGTTCACGCCTCCATTTGCAGTCAGCGCTCGTACGTACTGGCCTCCTACCTCGATGAAAACCTTCTCTGCATGTCTCCATGTACGAACGCTCCTGCTGCATGCTTGACGGCGCGTGGTGGCCTTTTCTGATGCGAGCTCTACGGCCCGCGGCGACCATCCTGGATGCGAGCTCTACGGCGTCCTCCCTGCTGCATCCTCATCATCGATGGTGTCCCCGCCCTATGGGCACAAGCCTCTTCCTCGAGCTCACTAGAGGCGGCGTCCTAGAGGAGTCCTCACTAGGTCAGGCCAAGCTCGCCGGCGGCGGCCAGGATCAGCCCAACCGGTGTTGCCCCGCGCTTGTTGTTGGCGGGAGCAGCCTTCCCCGCGTCGCGCCATTCTCGTCGGAGGCGGTGGACTGGCGGAGCCCTCCCGGTGGCGGCCAGGAGCATCCCTCCCCACGTCGGCCCAAGATCGTTGATGGCGGCCTGGAGCAGCCCTCCTCACGGCACGCCGGCCTCGTCGGCGGCGGCATGGTGCAGTCCTCCTCGCGGTGCGCCGTGCTCGTCAGCAGCCGCCTGTTGCATCCCTTCCCGTGTCACGTCGTGCACATCGGGGGCAGACGCTGCTCTTTCCTGTGGCGATTTGAGAGAGAGATGAGTGGTCAAGGACTCGGGAGGAACCCGTGGGGAAGAGGGAAGGGATAAGGACCGAGTGCTCCCACCACGTGCGATGCTTTCACGAATCGCGACGCACCGCCGCACGCAGGAGCAAACTGTGCGGCGCCTCTTTTTAGATTTTCCCACCTATTATAGATACCCTGGTATTAGTGCGAAAAATTCTCCAGTTGTAACACATTCTAGCCATTCTAGAAACAAATAGGATTGTTAGAATGGTCTGCTCAGCAAATTTTGCAAAAGAAATCTTCGCTGGAACAACTTTAATTCTTTGGATACCTTGACAACAGCCATGTTAAATGTCGCATATAAATACATCAGCGAAGATTTTTTGACTATAAATGGTCTGAAGAACTCACCACTCCTAGTAGTAGTAGAATCTGCAGCCTTGGTCATCACTCACACCAAATTTTGCTAGGGAAAAATATGGAAAGCAAGCAGCAATCATGTCAACGGTTAAGAAAGTAATGGACGGTCCAATCAACTTGGGGAAACATGGAAATTACGGACCAACAATTAAGCACCAACAATCAGAGAATCCCAGAATCACGGAAATCTTTAGTTGGCGAGACTCGTTTTTACATCGTCGCCTCTCTCATCTCGCGTCTGACGACTTGTGGACCTCCTCTCGCTCCTCCCCGTTCGGCAAAATTTCCAGCACAGATCGATACGATCTCAACTACTCCGTGCAAACCGCGACCTCAGCAATCACCCCACGGGGAGTTATCCGGTTCTCCTCCAGTCCAGAAACTTCTGCTCAACCTCGACTTGTGAGATTTGTCACCCCTGCCTAGATACCATGATCCCATCTGCCCCGCACCTGCGCCTCGTCTTCAATCCCTGCTTACCCTGAACCTTTCGTGAAGCCCATGTCCCTGAGGGACCGTTTGTGTCGTGAAGCTTAGGCAGCAAAGCGTGGCTAAGCAACAAGTCTCCAGGTGCAGCAGCAGCTACTCCCTCCGTGATAGAGTACAAGAGGAACAGACACGGAGAAGAGTGCAGCCACCCAGTCCGTGGCCGTGGATATGAGATACAAGAAATTATTGCTCACATTGACGGATGTCAAATGACCTACTCACACAAAAGTTGGGAAATAATGAAATCGGTAGAATGTCATGAGTACTTTCTTCTGCGATTCGTATCTTATGTATAGATAAAAATAGATACATGCGAATGTAGACAAAACCACGTCACTTATTTTGGGACGGAGGGAGTACTTCAAGTCACTCCAAATTGACAGCAGTCAGTGATAACTATAACTTCTCAATAAAAAAATTGCCTATGATTTGAGACATTTAATTTACTTCCCACGGTTTCTTCTCGCCAGAATTGCACTTGCATGTACATACTCCCCTAAGATTAAGATTTTAATGAATAATTTTCACAATAAAGTGGTCATGTTGGAATGGTAGAGGCTGAGTGCGGGAGAGCAATTGATGTCATCCAAAGTTATTAGAATGCTGAATGAAGGATATAACACCACCATTTTAGTAGGGTCACAAAACTTTCTTTAGGACACATAAGCAATGTTCATTTGTATTTTAAATGGTCTGACTAAATTTTGTTTTGAAGCCTTCTTTATAATAAATACATTAAGGTTTAAAAAATGTCAATATTACATCTTACAGAAGCACGACCGGACCATAGTTTAGTAGCTAATCAAGTTTGTACTATACAACATGATTATTGTAGTCATTTTCCAAGTAAAACCAATGGGTGTGAAACAAATTAACTGTGGCCACTGGTCACCATTCTTAGCTTAAGAGATATGTAAGCTTACATTTTCTTAGCCTAGCCTTCATGATATTTCTGGAAATTTAGCTGCTCTCACATGTAAAGGTGAATCTATTATGAGAGCGCTTACGGGACGCAATTATCACAATCATGTATTTGGGAGACTTATTAGGATCTACTCATTAGGATAGCTAAAATATGAAAGTAGAGCCATTTCTACATTTGAAGATTAATCCAGATCAGAAGAACATGGAAGGTAAATGAAAGACTCTTAACCGACGAGCAAAGCCCGAGGAGCCCAATCTTTTTTCATACAAAGTAAGAAAGCACTGGATCTAGGATGCACCGCATAGTTGTACTCTCTTGGCCAGTTCTGCAAGCTTCTGAACACAATTGTGCATACTTTTGGCATGTCCGCTCCTCCCCGCAGAACCCGGGCATGTGAGCTTAATTGAAAAGAAAACAGTGTCAAGCATGTCAAAACCCGGGCAGCCATTAGTTATTTCAAGGCCCTGTTCATATTTTCATTGGTGGACTAAACAGCGAAAAAATGAACTTGACTTTTTATATTACTCTACTATTCTTCTAAAGGATAATTTCTTCAATATTTCTTCCCTGTTCTTTTTCTGTACCTATGATGCATATTGCACATGCTTGATACTACGATAACATTAGACATACAAAGTTGTCAAATAATAGTTGAAATACATCTAAACCTCTAATTCCGTCATCTGACCTCCAATTCTAGCATGCTCTTCTCTTAAAAGTAGGGAAAAATGGCATGCACTATTGCTAGATAGCATGTAAATCAAAAATGAACTGAAAGGCTATAGCTCAATAAAACTTGTGTGATGTATGGAAGCATGGATTTTCTGCAGAAAAATTAAGAAACAATGGTATTGGAAACACATAAAAATGATAGTGCACCTGGTCAGAGCTGAAGAATCTCTTGCTGATCGCAGTCAAATAATTGCAGCTGAACCGTGGAAATTCACATCATTAGTTCCACCTAAGTCAATTATTCCATCACGCCTGATTATTTCATCAACCCAGTTATGTTGTGACACATGCCTGCCATCATCACGAGCAACTTCCTCCATCGAATAATTTTCAAAACTTGATGGCACCATCTGTTAGCAAATACGTAGGAATGTTCCTTCACGCACCAGGTCTACACAAGTATGGCAGTAGTTAGCTGAACAGCGTTTTCAAAATAAAATTACCAGGAAATGTCAGAAAACGCCGGAAAGTAAAGAAAATGAACTGCAAAGCCAAAATTACAATTGCTGGCACAAATTGCATGCTTCCTGCCTGTAGAAGACTATGATCCACTCCCTGTTGCGTGAAAGCGCGCACAATGTCCAATTGCCTGCATCAGTAACACATATTTATCTTAGCTAGTGACCAATGATCTATCACCATGGCACAAGAGAGTACCAATACATGTACCCCTCGCAATCTATGTGCACCAGTTGTGCAGTATTCGTGTAGTATCTATATCAACAGCTTGACAGTATTAATCCAGCAGCATAAGCAAAGCACCTCTGACATGAATCATCTAAGCCAATAGTCGAAAAGGGAGGATGAGAAAAGAACTGAAAGGTGGCATGACACGCAAGCCAATAGTGACGGGGAACACATCACTTACCGCTGAGGAAACTCGGAGCAAACCATTAATAATGTGTCCAAACAAAATTATAACAGTCACATATGGCTATTTGCATTGCTATATCTATACCTAATAATAGAGTACAGAGTGTTTCTAACACGTTTCTGCTTTTTCTAGACCGTTTTGCCCCTGAAGGTGCAAATAATTACCCACTATGCCACTAATAAGTCAAATAATGGTTCGGATAAAAAAACGTCCACGGGATCGGACGCCATCGCCTGGCAGTCCTATTTCCTCTTATCGTCTGTTTCCTTAGGAAACGAGCGGTAATAGCATCCCAACTAGGTGCCACCGCAGCCCCCGCGCTCCGCCGGATCAAGGCGCCACCGACGTCACCATGTTCCCCGCGCTCACCCGGACAAGGCTACCGCAGAGTTACCACCTCCCGCGGTGTACCGAGCACCTTCGGGTTCATCGAGGGCATCTGCCATAGAAAGCGAAGATCGGGGCTCGTCGGCACTAGGGCGGCAACACGGATCATGCCGCCGGCGACTAGGCAGAAGGCACAGGCGCGATGGTCTGAGGTGCTAGGTCGTGACCATCCAGCGACTCAACTGACTACCTACGCACATAGAGAGACCGAGTACAAAGTCTCACGGAGGTGTGCAATTTTAGTTTAGCATTGCGTACTTGGTGTGTTTGGTTGATCAAGTTTGTTGCAATGAAGTATGCAGCTGGTGTAGAGCCGGCATGGCCATTCGTGCTGACTTGGAGATGGTCTTGCGATGGTGTATACTCTCGGCGAAGTCAGCGTATGGTGCTTTCTTTGCTAGCACTACTCAGGCGCCGGTCACCACCCAGATCTGGCGCTCCCGAGCCCCGTACAAATGCAATTCTTCGCGTGGTTAGCTGCGAGAGATCGATATTAGACGGCGGACCGTTTAGAGCGGCGTGGTCTGCCACGACGGACCAAGTGCCCGTTATGTGACCAGGAACCAGAGAGCACCCAACACCTTCTCCTCGGATGTGTGGTGGCCCGAGAGGCGCGGGACTAGTCGTTACAGAGGTGGGGCAGGCAGCTATGGATTCCCACAGCAGACTTGGACCTCCTTCAATGGTGGACGACAAGGACTTGCCCCAAGGCCCACAGGCGCGATCTCTGGACGGCGATCATCTTAGTCTTTTGGTGTCTTTGGAGATAACGAAATGATGTGGTTTTCAACAGCAAGAGGCTAGCGATGGAGACCATCAATACTAGGATCAGGAGAGACTTCGAGCAGTGGCGCTTAGCTAGGATTTTTCGTACGGATGTGCTTGGCTTTCCAGAGCCGGTGCCTCTGTTGTTGATGGTAGGAGAGTAGGCTTAGGGTTTGGGGAGTTGTTTCCGCCTTTAGCGATGCAGCAAGCTTGGAAGAAGTCCTATAACCAGGTGTCTGGCCGAGCAATGCCGTCGTAGGCTTGGATATGTCTTGAGATAGCAAATCCTTCCGGAAATTTTGTAGCTCTAATGTGTGGTCCGAAGCACTTTAGGCCCACGTACACGTCATGTTTTCATAGCGCCGAGCTTCTATGTTGGAGTTGATCCTGTGCCTTGCGTCGTTCGGGGATAGAGATCGTCCCGAATATTGGCTCTGGCTGCGGTGCCTTGGAGCCGGACTTCGGCTTCTGCCACCACCTCCTCCGCCATGTCTTCCTCCTTGCCCTCCTTGAGGGCTGTTGTGATAACTGCCTGGTGGAGGGTGTGGGGCAGCTGAATTGTTTCCGGCCGATCGCCGGTCTCCGTCCGGAGCATCATTATTCTGGTTCCGGGGAGGTTCTTGACTATGACGAGCCCCCTGTCGGCTTGTTCCAACATGGTTTCCGTCGTTCCTTCGTCTGTCGTTCCCACCATAGTGAGGATCAGCCGGACAGCTCTCGAGGCGGCATTCTCTGACGATCCTCCTCCCGACGTTTCTCCTTATCTTCTCCCTTTCGATCGTTGATTTCTCGTCGGGGAGGATTCCTCAGATTTAGTGCAGCGATCGCGTCTTTTTCTGCCGCTGGGGCGACATTGCTCCAGTTATGTGTAGCTCTACGATGTTGTCCCGAAGATCCGGTTCTTGAATAATTGTCCTCCCTACGTTCGGGGTGATGGTACTGTGCCCGAACGTAATGGGATCTTACGTCAGCCCATGCTGGATCTGTGCGACATTGGTCAGAATCCGAGACCAGTTTTTGACTTCCGGACAGGGCGACCTTCTGCTGCTCTAGTCCCTTGTTGAGTAGCTTGATACCCAAACGGATCTCCTCTGGTCCTAGATTAGCCGATAGAATTTCTCGGGCTGCCACGGTATTCTGTACTGGGGTTGGGTATACCCAATCTCCGTTGTTGTCTTTCCGTGGCTTCCCATCTCGTCCCCGAAAAGGACGGCACGGACACGTGGGAATTGGTCATCGTTGATGTGACGCTTCTGTGTCTTCTGATGCAACCGAGACATGTATTCCTTGGTTGACATGCGTTTCTTCTCCACCTCGATGTTTTTGGCTTCATCGAGGAGTTGTTGATGGCGCGCTTCTAGGGCTTGGGCCTTTCGTCCAGCTCATCTGCAGTAAGTTCTGCAGCTGTAGGGATAGGTGTGGTTAATGCGGCATCGATGAGTTTACGTGCACCTTCTGTGATCACGTGTCCATCCACCGATGCTTCTTTTTTCGGCTCGTCTGGGATGAGTGCTCCATCCGAGTCTTCCTCGTATTCCTCGACAATCACCTCCTCTGTCAGAGGGTCTTTTGCCGGGGTCTTTTTCTTCTTGTTCTTCTTCTTTGCCTTCTTGGCAGCGCCGGTAGCAAAGACGGCTTTGGGTCTGTTTCCCGGAGTCAAGCTCTGATCGGTACTTTCGGACATCTGGACTTCAGGATTATCTCCGACGTCCATGTCATCCTGCGCTTTGGGAGAGTGTTCCCCGGATCCTTCATCCATGGCTTCTCCTTCTTCTGCAGCTTTGGAGTTGTACTCCTCTTCATATTCCGCGGAAAACTTTTGGAAATCTGCCGACGTCATAGATTCATCCGAGGATGCGGGAATGTCGGCGTTTGTTCCAATTGCCTCCAGCACCGAACCGGTGTTTTCTCCAGCATCGGCAGAGCCGGATCCGGGTCCAACATATCCGACGAAGTGCGACATGTGCTTCCTGAGGTACCTGCGGCTTTCGTGATCAGCCATGTCGAAACTTTTAAGGCTCTCCCTAGGACGGCTTATATAGATATCCGGCCTAGGGTTTACAGGAGAGATCAATCCGGCTACGACTAAGAGTTGGTTACATAGTACATCTTGAACTACAAGTAACATTATGGGCCTAAGTCGGTAAGTCTTCTGGGCCTTCCCGTAGCCGGATTGGACTCTGTATTCTCTCATGACTGGGCCGCCCGTGAAGCACATCTCTAACCCGAAGTGGGCCACCCTGGTCAGTGAGGAACTGTGAGGATACCCGGAAAGTATATCCCCAACACCTTTTGTTTGAACGTGTGGCATTGCCATCATGCTGCA
Organism: Avena eriantha; assembly: GCA_910589775.1. NCBI lineage: Eukaryota > Viridiplantae > Streptophyta > Magnoliopsida > Poales > Poaceae > Avena > Avena eriantha. Next base: position 326,121,146 of record OU342743.1, read on the forward strand.
GGTGGTGCCCTGTCTATCAGTTACACCTACTGTGACTGCTTTGTTATTTTCTAATTACAGACTCAATAAAGTTTTCCTACTTTTTATTTCTTTGTTTGTTAAATTTATTGTGCAAACACTACCCTCCTTGAAGTTGGCCATTTCCTCTTCAAGGTATGTAACTGATTTCTGCGAGTACAAGTGTGTTTAGATCAACCTTTTTGATGGGATGCTTGGAGGAAACAAGTACAAGTTTGAGGGAGGGTAACTTTTTGACACATAGTACATTCCCAACAATTTTTTGGTGGAAACTAGGATAGAGATCTACTGGATTATTCTAAACAAGATTCATATTACAACCGTCCACTTATTCACAGAATGATAAGATACATCGACTCAACCAAAATCTTCTTTTAAGTCGATTTTTTATTTTTGGATATTGAATTCATATTTTTTAGGGCCAACAACACATACATTACTCACTGTCATTGTTTATGTTTATAATGTTCTGATCATACATAGCTAAGACAGCCTCTGGGACATGGTCCAGCCACACGTTACTAGTTCCAGATTTGGAGGCTAGCTTAGCAAAGATATGAGAAGCTACGTTGCGAGATTTACCAATTTTAAGAAGAGAGCAGCCTCGAAGACAAGCTCTTAAACTAGAAATATCTCTGTAGATGCTCCAGCACCTAGAGGTGTCGTCATGAAAGCTATTAGAAGCTGCAACCGCCGCCGCACAGTCTGACTCTAGCAAGGATAGGTTAAGATCGTAGCCGATTGCAACCATGAGGCCTTCGAGAATTGCTCGAGCTTCCGCTTCTTGCGCATCAAAACACTTCTCAATGACCATACTCGCAGCTAGTCTGGTAGTTCCGCGGTGATCGCGAGCAACCACCCCAATGGCTGCATAACCAGAAGACGATCGAAACGCCGCATCCACATTTATTTTGATTTCCTCAACAACAGGTGGATTCCAAACTCCCCCAGTTTGCTTTATTGTCCTGTTTATATCAGAACAGGTAGCATTGTTAGTTCGTATAGATGTAGACCAGGAAGATTTACCTCTATCATTATTGGTGAAGAGCTCAGGATCCTGCAAACATCCTACGTAGCTGAGGAGAACGGAGGCAGAGTTGGAGATAGTCTCATCGCCACTTTCATGTTTGATGTTGCACCTAAGATGCCATGATCTCCAAAGAAGTAAGAGGACGTGTCCTCTCTGCAAATTATTGCAATCAGCTAGGAGCACAATCAGCCAATCAGGACCAGTATATCGGAAAGCTTGTTCCGCCGGAAGATCCTAGTGTTTTCTCATCTCCTCTCTCAACGCTCGGGCCTTTGTGCAACTCACGATGGCGTGGAAACTTTCTTCTTCTACCATACCACAGATATTGCAGGTACTATTGACCTCTAAAGTTCTCCTGAATTTATTTTTATTCGTTGCCAGGTTATCGCACGCAGCTCTCCAACCCACAATCTTCACTTTGTTAGGAACTAGAGCAGACCAAATGAATTTCCACATATTCCTGGAGTTGTCCGAGCTAGAGCTTCCACTCGCAAGCCATCTAGTCCCATATTGTATGTTGTAAGCTAGTTTGTAGGCGCTTTTAACAGAGAACAGTCCAGAGCGTTCGTAGTGTCAGTCCACAAAGTCATCGCACAATTGTTGCGAAAGCTTTTGTTGAATGATCCAATCAACATCTTGATTATATAGACTTTCTTCACAAGCTCTTCATTCCACTTGTTTGTGCCTGGGATGAGGAGCTGGTTTACTTTGCGAACTCTGGATTTTGATTTACCTGCCAGAATCTTGAGGTTGAAGTCTCTTGGGATCCAATTGTCTCTCCACATATTGACTTTCTTGCCATTACCAATCCTCCATATCAGCCCCTCTTTTAGCATCTCAAGTACAAACTCGATTGCATACCAAGAGGGAGAGGCATCCTGCCTCAAGACTATGTCCAAAAAAGTTCCCCGGGGAAAATATATTGACTTCAAAAGCCTAGCACAGATGTTGTTAGGTTGTTGTATGATCGTCCAGCACTGTCTAGCAAGGAGGGCCTTATTGAAGCATGATTGAAGAATTTAGTATCTCTGAAGCCTACTCCGCCAAGTTTTTTTGGTTTAGTGAGGATGTCCCAAGCTGCCCAATGAACTTCTCTTTTCTTCTCATCCTCTCCCCACCAAAAATTCCGGACTAGACGCATGTAATCTTCATGAAAACCCACCAGGAGTTTGAATTCATATTTTATGAGATATACAGATGACGAATGACTTTTTAATAACTCAACTTGGTCACTACTATTCTGCCCATCTTTAATTGACCTACTCCAAAGTAAGAAAGCACTGGATCTAGGATGCACCGCATAGTTGTACTCTCTTGGCCAGTTCTGCAAGCTTCTGAACACAATTGTGCATACTTTTGGCATGTCCGCTCCTCCCCGCAGAACCCGGGCATGTGAGCTTAATTGAAAAGAAAACAGTGTCAAGCATGTCAAAACCCGGGCAGCCATTAGTTATTTCAAGGCCCTGTTCATATTTTCATTGGTGGACTAAACAGCGAAAAAATGAACTTGACTTTTTATATTACTCTACTATTCTTCTAAAGGATAATTTCTTCAATATTTCTTCCCTGCTCTTTTTCTGTACCTATGATGCATATTGCACATGCTTGATACTACGATAACATTAGACATACAAAGTTGTCAAATAATAGTTGAAATACATCTAAACCTCTAATTCCGTTATATGACCTCCAATTCTAGCATGCTCTTCTCTTAAAAGTAGGGAAAAATGGCATGCACTATTGCTAGATAGCATGTAAATCAAAAATGAACTGAAAGGCTATAGCTCAATAAAACTTGTGTGATGTATGGAAGCATGGATTTTCTGCAGAAAAATTAAGAAACAATGGTATTGGAAACACATAAAAATGATAGTGCACCTGGTCAGAGCTGAAGAATCTCTTGCTGATCGCAGTCAAATAATTGCAGCTGAACCGTGGAAATTCACATCATTAGTTCCACCTAAGTCAATTATTCCATCACGCCTGATTATTTCATCAACCCAGTTATGTTGTGACACATGCCTGCCATCATCACGAGCAACTTCCTCCATCGAATAATTTTCAAAACTTGATGGCACCATCTGTTAGCAAATACGTAGGAATGTTCCTTCACGCACCAGGTCTACACAAGTATGGCAGTAGTTAGCTGAACAGCGTTTTCAAAATAAAATTACCAGGAAATGTCAGAAAACGCCGGAAAGTAAAGAAAATGAACTGCAAAGCCAAAATTACAATTGCTGGCACAAATTGCATGCTTCCTGCCTGTAGAAGACTATGATCCACTCCCTGTTGCGTGAAAGCGCGCACAATGTCCAATTGCCTGCATCAGTAACACATATTTATCTTAGCTAGTGACCAATGATCTATCACCATGGCACAAGAGAGTACCAATACATGTACCCCTCGCAATCTATGTGCACCAGTTGTGCAGTATTCGTGTAGTATCTATATCAACAGCTTGACAGTATTAATCCAGCAGCATAAGCAAAGCACCTCTGACATGAATCATCTAAGCCAATAGTCGAAAAGGGAGGATGAGAAAAGAACTGAAAGGTGGCATGACACGCAAGCCAATAGTGATGGGGAACACATCACTTACCGCTGAGGAAACTCGGAGCAAACCATTAATAATGTGTCCAAACAAAATTATAACCGTCACATATGGCTATTTTCATTGCTATTTTTATACCTAATAATAGAGTACAGAGTGTTTCTAACACGTTTCTGCTTTTTCTAGACTGTTTTGCCCCTGAAGGTGCAAATAATTACCCACTATGCCACTAATAAGTCAAATAATGGTTCGGATAAAAAAACGTCCACGGGATCGGACGCCATCGCCTGGCAGTCCTATTTCGTCTTATCGTCTGTTTCCTTAGGAAACGAGCGGTAATAGCATCCCAACTAGCTGCCACCGCAGCCCCCGCGCTCCGCCGGATCAAGGCGCCACCGACGTCACCGTTTTCCCCGCGCTCACCCGGACAAGGCTACCGCAGAGTTACCACCTCCCGTGGTGTACCGAGCACCTTCGGGTTCATCGAGGGCATCTGCCATAGAAAGCGAAGATCGGGGCTCGTCGGCACTAGGGCGGCAACGCGGATCATGCCGCCGGCGACTAGGCAGAAGGCACAGGCGCGATGGTCTGAGGTGCTAGGTCGTGACCATCCAGCGACTCAACTGACTACCTACGCACATAGAGAGACCGAGTACAAAGTCTCACGGAGGTGTGCAATTTTAGTTTAGTATTGCGTACTTGGTGTGTTTGGTTGATCAAGTTTGTTGCAATGAAGTATGCAGCTGGTGTAGAGCCGGAAATTCCATTCATGCTGACCTGGAGATGGTCTTGCGATGGTGTATACTCTCGGCGAAGTCAGCGTATGGTGCTTTCTTTGCTGGCACTACTCAGGCGCCGGTCACCACCCAGATCTAGCGCTCCCGAGCCCTGTAGAAATGCAATTCTTCGCGTGGTTAGCTGCGAGAGATCGATATTAGACGGCGGACCGTTTAGAGCGGCGTGGTCTGCCACGACGGACCAAGTGCCCGTTATGTGACCAGGAACCAGAGAGCATCCAACACCTTCTCCTCGGATGTGTGGTGGCCCGAGAGGCGCGGGACTAGTCGTTACAGAGGTGGGGCAGGCAGCTATGGATTCCCACAGCAGACTTGGACCTCCTTCAATGGTGGACGACAAGGACTTGCCCCAAGGCCCACAGGCGCGATCTCTGGACGGCGATCATCTTAGTCTTTTGGTGTCTTTGGAGATAACGAAATGATGTGGTTTTCAACAGCAAGAGGCCAGCGATGGAGACCATCAAGACTAGGATCAGGAGAGACTTCGAGCAGTGGCGCTTAGCTAGGATTTTTCGTACGGATGTGTTTGGCTTTCCAGAGCCGGTGCCCCTGTTGTTGATGGTAGGAGAGTAGGCTTAGGGTTTGGGGAGCTGTCACCCCTATGTTGACAGACTAAACTTGCCGCCATACGGTGTTGTACCTGTCGTCGGCAGTTCTCCTATATGTTTGGTACACCTCCCAGGGTGTACCCTAGAAAAAATACATTGAAGGCCAGTTTGAACAGCCATGAAGAAAAAATACATCTACTGCAGACGCATTGTAAGTATAGCTCCAATTGTTAGTTATGCTTAACAATGTATTAATATTCCATCATTGTCCTCTTCCAACTTATGCATATGTTGTTCAGCTTTTTATTTATAAAGCGAGGAGGACAACTCGCTGGTCCAGGTCATTCAATCTGCTTGAGTTTTTTAAAATATGTTCTGCAATGTGTGTTTTCTTCCTCAAGAAAGTTAGACAAGACCAATGTGCTTACTCAAGTTTACGAGCAGATAATTTCAGGAGTGTCTAAAACAAGGAATGGCACCAGTCCTACTACTTCTCGTACAGGGGTGGAAACAGTTACCTTATATTTATAAGCTTTTTTTAAATACTATTGAATCATATTTATTAGCCAGTGCGAGATACGTTTTGAGAATTTTTTTTTACTTTCCGTAGCAAAACACATAGTATATATAGTAAGAGGGCTAATTATTTTATAGAGTTCTGGGTTTAGTGCATCCATTAAAATATATATTTCCAACAATTTTTCACTATAATTTGTCTTCTCCAAAACTCAAAGCAATAATTTGGGTTGCGTCAGTTTTTGTCCAAAATTTATTTTCCTTATACCGGTGCATCACACAGTTATGTTTCCTAGTACTAGATTATTTTGGCATTGGAGAAACATTCAAACACCTAGTAAATCGAGACTTACCAACCAAAACTCCTTTACAACATGGGAGTGTATCATATCTCTAATGAAGTTTGGACCTTCTATTGCGAATCTCTTTTGTACCTTCACAACTCTATCCCAACCACTTCACTTAACACTATAATTTGTTTGAGAATTCATCTAGTCACGTAAGTCGAACACAATTGACATCTTTAAAATGCAAAAAACCCAATAAAACAACAACAAAAAATCAGAAATACCGTGCATATTTCTTCGGGACATCATCATAATAATTATCATTATCATCACATACATGTTGAGTCATATCTTGTAAAAAATTCAGACTCAGCCATCCATATTGCATAGTCTAGTGTATATGATGATGTTCTTACATTTAGATTATGGTATAATAATTTATTTTAATACAAAAATAATTGGTAACTACATGAACAAGTGATTATTTCAAACTTTCAATCACAAAAATTGTCTAGAATTAATTAGTTTAAAATGATTCTATGAATCATGTGTACATTAACTCTCGCACCAAATCATGGTCTTTTTGTTTCTTGCTCTTGGCAGATTTGGAGCCCGCCGACCTGACTCTCTTGCTCTATAACATAACCAATGGTTAGAAGTTCATTATTTACTGTAGAAGTATTCTAACCATTGGTTATATTACAAAGAAAGAGTGAGGTCAATAGGCTCCAAAGCTGTCAAAAGCAAGAAACAAAAGGATCATGATTTCATGCGAAAGGTAAGGTCCAAACATAAATCATAAAATCATTTCAAACTGGTTCATTCTAGACATTTTTTGTTATTGAAACTTTAAAATAATCACTTGTTCATATAGGTCACCAATCGTTTTTGTATAAAAATAAAATATGATACCATAATCTAAGTGTAAGAACACATGATATACCCTAGACTATTCAATATGGATGGCTGAGTTGAAATTTGTTACAATCTATGACTAGAGAGGTTTGTGATGATAATGATAATTATTATGATGATGGCCAGAAGAAATATGCACGATACTTACAAATATGTTCTTCTTTTCTCGAGTAGATTGCATTTTAAAGATACCAAGTGTGTCTGAATTACGCACCTGAATTAATCTTCAACCAAATTATAGCATTAAGGGTAGTGCTTCGGATAGAGTTGTGAAGGTACAAGAGAGATTGGCAGCAGAAGGTCCAAGTTTCATCAAGGATATGATGCATTCACATGTTGTAAAGGGGTTTTGGTTGGTAAGTCTCAATTTACTAGGTGTTTGAATGTTTCTCCAATGCCAAATATAATCTGGTTTTTTTATTATTTATTAAAAGCAACATCTAGTTGTCATTATTTTTTTGATCTGCCTTTGTTTTGTGTTTATTTCATACGGCCTACCGGCTGAGTTTTGTAGAGAACATCTTTCAGGTCATAATGGTGAAATTGCACTAGAAGATGAAATGGCACATTAAGTACACAAATTACAAAGCTAACATGACCAAACAAAGCGGTGGATGGCATGTATTCGTGGAACAACATGCTCTTAAGGTAGTCGACGTTGTTGTGTTTTAACTTGTAAGATTTAAGATCAGTGCATCTTCATTTTCCCTCAAGGACATTACGGTGTGGAAGAAGGCACTGGAGTCATTTGATCCCTTAGGCATGGACTTTCGCAAATGCATCAACAACCTCCTCAGCTTCCCACTGCTACATCATTTGCAGATCACTTGTTGGTGGACCCGATGGATAGAAAGAAGGTGAAGTTAGAGAAGGATCATGATCCTAAAGGATTCCCTAAAGAGAATGGAAATGGAGGAGATGGTGAGGTCAAGCATGAAGGAGTAGCCTATGAGGGCAGCTGGCGACCACGCCATGATGACAACATCTTGTGTGCATTTACCCTATCTATCTAGTTCCAGTTGTCTATCTAGATGGGTCAATTTCTGTGAGAATGTACTAATATGGTTTTGTGCACATCATTTCCAACTTGTGCACATCAGTGTCGCGAGATGGAACAAAAAATGTAGCATGGTTTCAGGGTTTATTATGAGCAATTTTGTTTATTTCTACAACTTCTAATTTTGGTTGAGCTACAAAAAATGAAATGATGTTTTGATTTATGTGTAGTGAAGGAGATAATGTTTTAGATAATAGGTTAAGTAGTTCTCAAACTAAATTCATTTCAATTGGCAAAAGGAATTTAAACTTAATTGCTTAGCCTAGTGTATCAGTAAGTAGGACGAATGGACAATCATGATCACAGCTTGGTTGATTTGGAAGCATCAAAACACATACATGTTTGATGGCACACAATCTAACGTAGTGGACGAGGGCAAAGGAAAAAGTTTGTGGAGGCTAGTTCCTAAGGGCGTGGTGTTGTAATCATAGGTATAGTCCTTTTTAGGGATTGTACATGAGTCTCTTCTTCTATCTAAGCATTGAGAGCTAAAGCTAATGCATTTGACATGCATCAAGCTTTGAATAACAAAACTGACTTGAGCAAAGAAATTTAAATTTATTTAGTGCAAGGCCTTACCTTCGGCTCGAGAGTCATCATCCTTGTCACTGGCTCAAAATCATCATCCTTTTCACTCGGCTCAAAATTACCATCCTTGTACATGGATCATAACTATCATCCATGTTACTCTTGATATCGCAACTCCTACTGCTATCAAACAACACCGACTTTTGCTCCAAGTTTCCCTTGGCAGTTTTGGAACCTGCTAGCTTACTTCTTTTCTTCTGAAAATAAAGCAACCAACCAAAGCAGAACAATGACTTCAATTTCTGTTTATATATGTGTCTAAAGATAACAAATAATCTGAGCTATGAAAGTTTTGGACAAGCCAAAATCTCTGGAGCACAATGGTTTTATTTTTACCTAGAACATAAATTAGAATTTTTATCTATTGTATTAAAAGAATAAAACCAAAGGAGTGCAACTTAGATGTGCAAACCGAAAAATAAAAATTATAAGAAATGCTAGAAAATTGCTAATCGGAACTAGAGAAAAGGAAAAGAAAGCCAAAGAAGCAAGAAAAACTACTAACACTATCTAGCCATATGAAGCATGATGAGTTCATACTTTATAACTGAAATTTGACCAAGTTTTTACACGTATAATGTTTTTGGAAAGTCAAACTATGTGAAGTTTGACCAAGTTTTAAGACAAAATAAATCATTAACATTTAAGTTGTGCCATAAAATTCCACTTAGAGAAGACAGAACTAAAACAAGTTGCAGGAAACAACAGGATCATATTGAACCGGACCTCACGTTTCTACCTAGAAAAGATACAGTACTAAAACGAGTTGCAGGCAAAACCAGGGTCATCTTCAATAAAATACATCTCTCCATTTACCAAAAATCAAATAGCCATCAGAATATAAACAAACTTGACTCAATGAGCATTGCATCAGTCCCTTCTTAACATAAACTATGCAAACTAACTGGAACTCTTTTACGTACTCGACAAAAACTGCACTGCATTTTTTTACAAGTTGGCTGAAAAAAAGGCAAGGAACCTATTACCCAAAGAAGAGGATGCCATAAGGACTAGTCACACCTGAGACGAAAATAAGGATGCTCTCTTACCCTAACCTATCATGTACATACTGCAAAAGTGTCCAACTCGGAGCATATTCAAGATATCTAGAGCCAGTGAAAGAAAGCGTTCTCCACAGTAGCCAGATAAGCCCGTGAACTCTTATGGCTTAATTTGGACAACCATGCATTATGGAAGTAAAACCATTGGAATCAAATATGAACTGAACAATGTGAATTTACTAAATCTCAAGGTAATTCAATAGTACCTCTCCCTCTAATGTGGTTCAGATTTTTCGACCAATTCAATCAATCCAGAAATTATCCAGACACCAGACCCCTAATCATAGAGCCCGGACATGCATATAAACAAAACAAATTAGAACCTTGCTCGAGTTACAAAGTGGAGTAAGCAAAGAAGACGGAGGACGAGAATATTAGTGCTCACCCAGAGGTTAGTTGAGGAAACTAAGAACAGCATGTTACGGCTAGTTGGCTACATTTCTTAACATCAGACACAGCAGCTTTTGTTACAGCTGGTCAGCTATAAAATTGACGTAACATATCTTTCTTTCTTTTTATGTCTATACTATACCAAAGTATTCTTTGCATAATGCAAAGAAATAAAGAGCAGTATTGGGGAGAGCAAATCCTTGTTGGGAAGTACGATCACTCGTATGCAGACCTAAATGATATTGGAACCATACTGCTATAGCATAAGGATATCATACGTGTAAGGACCACCACATCTATCACTCATAATCCGACCTAAATGACATTGGAACCATACTGCTATAACATAAGGAAATCAAAGAAGTGTTCATACGTTGAAGGACCACCACATCTAGAACAATCAGAAGAGATGGCACAAAATTATTATGCGGGCCCTTTAACATCTTTGTAATATATGTCAGAATATTAAGTGAATACCCACCGGGGTACTTACCCATTGCCTTGGATGCCGTCGGATGACCTATGGAAGTTCTCGACGGCTAGGAGCAAAGATACTAGTTTATGTTGTCATTAGCAACAAGGCACTCAGAGGGATAGCCAGGACTAGGTCTGACATATGTACCCGCAAAAGTAGCTAAAGTTATGACGATCCCTGTTAATCCACTGAATAGAGTTGCATGTTGCACTGATGGCCATCTGGGCAACAATCTCTGCGTGTGCACTGCATCCCATGGTCGGATGCGAGTGGGTAACATACCCGGTGGAGACCAAATCCACACTGATTTATTTGTCAAGCATTCCTCATGGGACATCGATAAAACCTGTTGATTTATTCTTTCTAGATTAGATTCAATGGGAAAATGTGTTTATTATGAAGTTAAAACCATCATCAACAAGTAGAGGCTAAGAAAACGTATCATCGTGTTTCTATCAGAAAAGATGAGTTAGTATTTTAGCAAGAAAGAACAGTTCGTTGTAAGAAGTACAAACGGAAAAGTCACAAGTACAATTAGATGCAGAAACATTTTTGCATGTATGTGTATGAAACTATGAATAGAGCAGAGGCCGCAATTTGGCTACAAATCGGGCTCGCACTGCAGGTAGACACATTGTTGGTAATTAACAATGCCTATTGTCCTGTAGCCACTCTAATACTTCTTACACCAGGCCGATTACATATTAGACGATTATGTACTTCTACTAAACAGGCTATATATACAGTTGTTCTTCTAAATATGGCAAGCATAACAGTCATCAAACACAGTTTTCAGTTTTTACAAGCACTAAATGGTGATGAGAATATAAGGAAACCTTAGAATTCTCAAGTATATAAGAGCAGGCTCCTGTAACTATATTTCTGCTACACAAGTTTACTAGTACTCCTACTCCCTCCAACCCATATTAGTTGACTTAGATTCATCTAGATGCGAATGTAAGTCAACTAATATGGGTCGGAAGGAGTACTACATTGGAAAATGCTTGGGTACCGTCGGAGGACGGAACGTCTCCGCGTCCTCCATCTCCTCGTTGCGACGCGTGTCCCTGGAGGGCCCACCACGATGCGTGTTTATCCCTTTTCCTGCACGAGAGAGAACCACACGGAAACTACCTCGCGTGCGCCGCCGCCTGCACCCGGTCGCTGTGCCTCGCTGCCTCCCGCACCCGCTAATTGCGCCGCCGCCTGCCAAAGCTCCTTCCCGATGTCGCCTGCCGGAGATCCTCCCCGGCCGGAGCATATCTCCCTGCCACACCTACATGCTGCTCTCCCATGCGCTCGCATGTCCATGTACGTCGGCGAGCGCCCGTCAACCCCTGATGTGCCGCCGCCGCACCTGTCGCCTGAGAATCTGCCCCCCGTTCCATTCCCCATCCCCAACCCCCTATTTCTTCTACCTCCGGTGAGAGTCATGAGCATCCCCGGCCCATCCCCAATCCCACGATGCGGCGCAGCTGCAAACCACGATCTCGAGCGGCAGCGGGGGAGCTCCGAGGTAGTCGAGCATGGTGGAGTTGGCCGGTGCTGTCCACCGGAGTTGGGTGCTGCAAGCGGGTACCGGTGTTGCTACAACCAGTTCCCGGATTTGCATCATAGAAGAAAAGTTGCGTGCCTACAACCATTTTTTGGATTTTGCATTTTAGTAAGATTTTTTGTGCTAGAAACGTTATGTGATTTTGCATCATACGAAGAATTTATTTGCTAAAACCATTCTGCAATTTTGTAACATAAGAGTCTCATCGGAGGACCTCGCCGGAATTTGTTTGCTACGATATACCATCGTACATTTTTTTGCTACATTCGTTCTGTGATTTTGCTATAAGAGTATAAAGTTTTTGCTACAAGTTCTTCAGCGAGAATCTCCGGCGAACTCGGTTTTGTTAAAATAAGGCAACATTTTGCTTCGGGGCGATGAGTTCGGCGAAGTCTCCACGAAATCAGATTCGCTCAATAGTACAATGTTGTTCTCCATACATCCGGTGAATTTGCACCATTAGAAGAACTATTTTGCTACGTGATCTCCGGCGAGATCTCCATCGATGTCTCTGGTATTTTTTTTGCTACAACCGTCATATAATTTTGCTACATTAGCGTATTTTTTTTGCTACGAGGATTCCGACGAGATCTCTGGTGAGATCTCCGGCGAAGTCGGTCTTTCTCTTATTTTTTCTAGACGCATCGTTTTTTGCAACACGCAGCAAGAACAGAAAGATGTTTTGCTACATAGAAACAAAAGTGGACGTTTGAAACAAAAGTGGACACATGTCAGCAGTACAAGCCGGAGGCTAGGACGCTAGCATCCTCCATCCTCCGGAGGACGCACAGTCTTGTCCTACTACATTTGTCTCTCGTTACTTGTAGTGGACTGCAAAACACAACCTAAACATGCATGCACTCGTTCTCAAACAAGTGAGGACGCAACATATAAATCCAGTATAAATGGTTTAGGAAGTGGGCATTTGACCAGTTCATCAAGGCTCCACAGGGGTGCTCTGCCGGCTTGAACTCAATGCTGATTTCAACGCCGTGTGGATCATCTCCATGAGAAGATACCGGGGCAGGTCGCCGGTATCCATGTACCTTCAGAACGCAATTCCTCAAATCAATACCTGATTCCCAAGATTGTTGGTCATAATAGTGCTTTTGCAAGACAGCCAAGTCAACAACGTGAGATCACAATCTTGTAACTTAAAGAACATAAGATTACAATCTTGTAACTTGTAACGAACGCAATTCCTCAAATCAATACCTGGTTCCCAGGATTCTCTTTACTAATAAACCAATAATGAACGATTGCAAGCCAAACGAAGCGGTACGTAGCAGCCGCCAAGAGAGGAAAAGGCTAAAACCCATCTAGAGTTTCGTCCCCCTCGCCGGCGACGTCGCCGGTCCGCACCGCCTGCGGTGGCCCTAGGGCATTGGAGGTGTGGTGGACCATGGCCTCTCGCCGGCGGGAGGTTTTTTGTTGTTCGTTTAGTCTTCTTTTTAGTGTCTTCTTCGGGATGTTGAGGCGACGGCTACCTCCTGGAGGCAGAATAAGGTCCTCCCCGCTCTATCCTCGCTCCGGTGGTGTATCTAGCGCCAGCGGAGAGGGCGTGGAGTCGTTTGTCCAGCGGATCTCCCGGGATCCAGTCCGTCTTCGTGTTCGTTGGTGTGATTCAAGGTCAGTCTCTTCTGATCTACGGTTGTCATCTTTGGCTATGGTTGCTGCTCTGGTGTGCTGGTCCTTTGTGCCCTTAGCACAACGACTTCTCGTCTGTCTACTACAACAAGCTCTACTACGACAAGCTTTGCCCGGCTCCGGTGATGGAGGGGCGAGGACGGCGGCGTGCCTTCGGCTCGCGCTAGTGGTTGTAGTCATCGCTAGGTGGTCCAATGACCTATTTATAATTTTTATTACTTTTAGATCTTTTTGTACTACTATTGATGATTTTTAATAGATCGGTGGAATTTCAAAAAAAAAAATAAAAAAATAATGAACGATTGCACCTGCCAATTTCAAGAATCGGAGAAGAAAAAGGAGCTTAGCTCAGATCCAGCCAAGAAGGTTTTGGCAAGGAAACGAAGAAAGGTGCAAGATGAGATGTGGAGGACTCTGGGAGAAGGATATCCGCCGCCGCAAGCCCGCCTCGTTGGTCGCCGTATCCGTTAGTTGACGGCCTTCTTCGGTACCGCCACGTGCGTCTGGCCGGGCGGCGAAGAAGATTGACTTGGCCCTTGGGGGGAGCTGATTGACAGATCGAGATTCGGGAGACCGGCATACGGGGGTCGACTGCGACGACAAATAAAAGGCGGGGCACTGGGCAGTCACCACTAGGGATCCCCCGGCCCATCGGATCACATTATGTTGGAGGGTGGGATCCGCTTCGTTTCCGAATCAGAGGTGCCGTAACTGCTCCCCTTGGCCAAAGCCGACACCAAACTCAAGATCGAAGAGGCAAAGGCCGCCGCAGGTTAGATCGCCGCCCAGTCCGACATGCTCTATGCCATGAACAACCAAATGGATGAGCATGCGAGGATCCTGACCGCTGACACATCCACCATGAACTAGCAAGCGCGGATTTGGTACATCGACGCTCGTGCACGTATCGTGGTCGGGATGGCAATAGTTGCACCGTCGTGGGCTCCTGACACACTAGCGTGGGCACTTGCTGGAACGGCGTTGTCGGACTATTGGTACATGGGGTACCACGTCCTGCCTAGTCGTCGGGTCCTCATCGCAGACTCCTTGGAGCCACTAGAAGCGTGCATCATGACGCCCGATAAGGCCTCTGCACCATCACATGCACCATGACGCCCCTTGACGAGGTGCCAGGAGAGGCATGTCCCGGACCCCCTCATTCGCCACGAGACGACAACTCAACGTCGGCCCCGCGGCACATCACCTGCCTCGGTAAAAGAAGATGTTGTCTGGCCGCTTCGGTGTAAAAGGCGGGGTGACGATAGCCGAACCCGGCAGACCCCCACATTGCCACTTTGGTGCAAGGAGGCTAGACCTGACGTGGCACTGCAGGGGAGACGTCATCGACGACCGCAGCAGTAGACCGAAGACCGGCGTGAAACCTAGACTCGGCTCATGGGAAGTACAAACGTGAACCGGGTCTCCATTGGAGGGAATGTGGTAGCCCTTCCCGCCCAATATTTGGGGAAAGAGGCCCAGCGCCCCTATAAAAGGAGGACGACTCCTACCTGAGAAGGGTCAATCCCAGAGATCTCAAACCCTAGACATTGGTATACTTATATACCCTTGTGAAGCATAGCGAGCAATACAACAAAGCAGGAGTAGGGGCTTTACCTCCTCACGAGGGTCCCGAACCTGGGTTAAAAACATGTATCTCTCTATGTCGTGGGCGAGCTCCGCCGCCTACTTCGTCGTCGGCTAGCCTAGAACGCGTGTTGAGCCCCTTCTCGAACTCAGGGCATGTCGGACCCCTTGTTCCATCTCGGGATGCAAGTCTCCGACATTTGGCGTGCCAGGTAGGGGGCTGAGGTGTGATTTTGGGAACTTCCATAGCCACGACACCATGGTCACGTGCATCGACACTCACGACGGCTACCCCCGGCAGAAAGGGCGACGGAAAGGCCAGTACGCGCGGTGTGTCGCCCCCTCCACCACCACGCCGCCCGGGGCCATAGGAGGTCCCTCCGTGCATCCATACCTAGGGCTGCGCGCAGAGACCTCCTCCTCAGCCGCTTCGCTGCCCCACAAGAATCGTGCCGCACTCACCCCGGAGGCCACGTGCCTCATGATGAAGGAGCTCCTCCGCTACGCCCCCATTGAGGCTGCGCGAGAGGAATGGCAGGTGATGACTACAAGTGCACAAATCAATTGTAGCTAGTTTCGAAGTAAAATTATCGAACCCACACAGAGCTATTTGGTTAAGGTCTTTATGCTCCTCATTACTATCTACCAAAGGATACTTGTAAGCTGCTTTTGATTTCAAGTAAAGGGTGTTTGAAAGATTTTTGGATTGAATGTAGAAAAGTAAAAAAATAAAATAAAAGAAAGCAAGTAACAAGAAAGTTGGAAAACTTGGTTGAACTCAATAGGACTAAAGCATTCTCGGGGATGTAGGATACACCACTAGCATGATATTATTATTATTAATTAAGATAATATACTTCTTATATCATGATATGTATGGAGAGAGCTCCATAATAAAATGTTCACTACAAGGCTTGTAGGAAGCTACTTTGTTGAGCCAAGAGTGAGGTCACCTCTAAATAACCACTGCGATGTCTAAGACAATCACCCATACAAACCACCACAATTAAGGGTCTCCCCGTGGATATCGCAATTAGCTTAGGGAGTCCCTCTTTATCCTTCTTTGACCGTGGAGATGGCGCCAATTATCACGAAGTTATTCCGGGCACGCTCCCAAATACGTCCAAAGGATTTCTCCCTCCCTTTAGTCTCGAGGGCAAATGATATATGGCTGACTACACATACCATCTAAAAAGAGAGATCAAACACAAATCATAAATCTATCGTAGACCGGCCAGTCATACAGACACAAAATAGATCATCATTATTTTAACATCATAATAGTGCTAGGGTTTCTCCATCTCCCCCAAGAACAAAGGAACTACTCACATATAAAGGCAATCAACATCATGGAAATCATATGGATGGGATATGAGAGTACAATCGAATACAAGTGAAGATCCACACTAGGGTTTGGATTATAACCAAGTAGACGAAGGGGATCGGTGTTAGAGATGTTGGTGATGATGATGGTGTTGTAGATCGGTGTCGAGGCCTTCAAGATCTAAGTCCCTTCTCCTCTTGAGCAATGGTGATGGTGGAGATATTGTGGAGGCGGCGGCTATGGAGTTTACAAGGCGGCAGGGCTTCGCCATGGAGGTATGTGGAGAGGGATGCTTCTCCCTTGGCTCCTTGTCTCTTTATATAGGCCTAGGGGTGCCCCAATAGCCCCCAATACGTTCCTTATGACCTAAGGAAGCTCTAGAAACAAACGGGGATGGATTCCATGAAGAAACGCGTCCAGAACAACTGTTTCCGTGCCTCCAGACCCGTGGTACAGGCGGACAGTACGACGGTACCTGCTCGTACCACTGGTCGTTACGCCTGTAATATGCTTTCATATTTTGGCTGTCGTTTCTTCATACGAACTCCGATTTGGATGTTCTTCGGCTTGTTGGAATCGTATGGATGAGGGATACAACACCATGGCCTTGGATCTTCATTTAGAGTTTATGGAAATAATCCACTTTTCCCACCTCTCAAATGGCTAAGTCTGGTGCTTGCAACTCCTCCATATTGCATCTTCTTGGTTCCTTTTGCCTTTTTTATGCATAATCCAACACAACACCTACACACAAGTCAAAGACAAGAAAATGTAATAAAATCCTAATAAAACTACTAGTTGTGCAAAGTCCATGTGAAAATGAATGAGAACTAGTAATCATACATAATAGACATAGTTGTATCTAGAAATAGCATGTAATGAGTGACAATATGAATAATTTGTATACTTAAATATGTATCAATTTTGGACCCATCAACTTCCCCAATATAGACTCTTGCTAGTCCCTGACAGTATCAATACGTTTGCCCATTATAGTGACATTTATACCACTCATGTCGTCAATTCATAGCCGAAATCAGGAGTTGTACCATAGATCGTTCGTAGGCTAGCGGAGTTGTTGGCATGCAAAGGTGTGCATGAGAAACATAAACCGCTTTTTCTAACTAGTACCACGGTTTGATTCACATGGTTAGCTTTGGCATGCATCACAATTACCACTAAACTTCATTTCAATCAAACAACTCCTTTCAAGAGTGTCGTCAAGTCTATCAAAACATCTATGGGGTTGAGTATCTTAAAGGGCAAACTCTCAAGAAAATCATTCATCAAACAAGTCATAAATTTTAGACCTTTTATTGTTGTACTTGTTTGGCAATATTTTTTCCAACGCAAGACTCGATTAGCTAAAAGAACTAGAGCAAAAGCTTCCACAACTAATCATTCATTCAAATAAAAAGCTTTACTCTAACTATTTTGAATTACTCCCACAAGCATGGAATCTTCACAAATCAATCAACTAAGATAAACAATTCAAACTTCAAAAGTGGGAGACAAAGGATTTAGTGTAAAAATCATGGCAATGTATTCTAGAGGATCACAAAGTTCTTCTCAAGATGGATAAAGATTTTAACATAGTGAATCAAAGCTCTAACTCAATTCTTACGAATCCTAACAAGAGAAAGTGCATCCATTATATAAACATGAAACACAGCTTGCCTAATAAAGCGTTCAAAAACAGCGGGATACATGATTGCACAAAAAAATCATCGAACAGGAACATTGCACAAGACTCTACACATGCAGAAGTAACTTCCCCAAGCTAGAACTTTTGCAAGAGCCAAACTTGAATAGATTACCATAAGAAAAGAGAAAATGCAGTTATCAAAAGAGAGTATGAGAAGTGGTTACCTCCCAAAGCTTAAATAAATCAAGGGTGACACACTTTACCGTTGAGGTATGAATAGCCTCACTTTTGATGGACATGGACATTTGGTTCAATAGATACTTCCTTATTGAAGCGTTGAGTTGAATCAACCAACTGGCTTATCCAAGTATTTGCACGGTTGGCACAAACCATGCACGTCATCACACAAGGTTCAAGTCCCTGCGAAAATAACAAACAACGTAAGAGCAACCAATTCGGTGTACGAACGGAGTTTGTTCACCCAATCGTGAAAAGAAAAAAGAAAAGAAATATGAAACACTACAGAGAATTATAGGCTAGGGAGTTTCGAAGGCGATTAAAAGAAAATGAAGTACAATGGAACATGTAGAGGGTAACCAACTGACCTGAGATTGTCAAAATAAAAATATTGAAGGGGTTATAACCTATTTGTATCCGTCCATGTCCTTGTTGCGCGGTGCTGCTCCTTGGTACGGGCGTGTGGTACGGACGGACTCTGCCCATACTACACCTCCTCTCCTCTCTGTTTTTTAAAGATCCCTTCGAATGTCGGTAAGACCGGGTGGTACAGGAAGGTTGCGCCCATACAAGTGGTCGTTAACCTTGCAGTACTTTCTTCGTTTTCTGAAGTTGCGAAACGAGATCGGTACGGGCGCGCGGTACGGTTGCGTCTGCCCATACCATTGCTCGTTAAGCTTGCAGTAACTTTGGTGAAAATTTTACTTCTTATTCCGATGTGCCACATGAGTGGTACGGACGTGCGGTATGGTCAGGCCTGCCCGTACCGCTGAACAAGTTATTTTCTTCGAAAATTTTATTATTGACCTGAAACGTTAGTCCAACATCCAAACAAAGCGAGCATATATTTTTGTTGAGAAGATTTAACCAAGATAAGCAATACATGATTAGAGCAATAAATAATTCTACCTTTCGAAGATAGTCCCAAGACAACTCTAATAGTAAATCATGCAAAGATACAAGTGCCAATGCAACATGAATGCAACTAAACTCAAGACACAAAATTAAGAAAGACACCTAAAAACTTCTGGGTTGCCTCTCGGGAAGCACTTTTTTTAAAGCCATAGCTAGGCTTCGAAGCTCCATTATTATTTCAATAGATATCAACTAGAGAATTTTTTATTCTTACCTCACATAGAAGTTTGGAGCACTTACTATCATAGTTCTGTCAAAGTCGTACCGCTTACGGTGCATAGGAGTTTGGTAGATAAATAAATTGTTGCTTCCAATGATGATGGGTATGTCATATATGATGAGCATGCCTCCATAGATAGCTTTATCAAAAGTATTAGAGACTTACATATGAATTCAAATGTTTTACCTTGGTTGGTATCATAAGGATATAATTCATAATACTCCTCCTTGGTTGCACTATCACGGGGAAACACTTAGTAGAACCTTTCTTTTGTAACAGGGAAAAATTCAAAGGTGTATTTATCCTCTAGTTCATGACACTTGCTAGCAAGTTCATATGTTCTAGAGATATCATGCCACTCACAAAAGGAAGCACCATCAACAAATATTTCATTCGCAATGTGCTCTTCTTGTCCATGCACATTAGTACTACAAGATTCTATCTCCAATTCATCATTATTTATGTTCTCTAAATGAGTATCTAGGCACAAGTCCTCCACATATAAATTATCTTCAGTTTCAACATAATAAGAATCATTGCTAGAGATATAGGCATCATAAATAGTTTTGTCATTTTTAATATGCCATATTGGTTCATGCTCATGAGTATAAAATATGTATATATGATTTGGAGTAGAGGGTATAGGTGAGTGATCACTTAGCTCATCCTCCTCTTCTTGTCTCACCTTCAGGTGTGGTTTCGAGGATATTATCTAGAACTTCCTTTGCAAAATCATTTGGGAGTGAGTCACTATTCGTCAGGCTTCTGTCCAGTTCAGTTGTGGGGTGCCAAAATAAATTGCTGCTAGTTCTTCAATGGTTTTTTCTTTCTTGATTTCAATCCTATTTTCATATGGCAACTTTCTAAATTGGCTGCAATTCACCTTGAGACCTTCTTCTTCAAACTGTAAATACATAACTTGTTTCTGGGGATCAGCCTTAGGGGGTTTAACATTACAAGGTTGTGTGTAATGTTCCCACTCCTTTGGAATCTACAAATGCTCAGCATAGGTTTTTACAATTCTAATAATTATAGAAGGGTCAAGTTTAAAATTTCCAAGTAGTTTCTATACTTTACTAGATGCTAGAAATTTTCTTAAGCAATCATATTCTATAGGATCCTTTTTATTAAGTTCATCATCACTAATATATTCTTCATTATCCTCTATTGAGGATTCATGTTGCAAAGCTGCATCGCAATATTCATGGAAAGATTCCTTCTCTAATTCCTCACCAAACTCATGCCAATCATCATCAGAATCAATACTGGATAATGAGATATCATTTACATGCATACTATTTGTGTGTGGAAAGTTATTTTCAGAAGTAGGAGATTCAAGTGGTTGATCAAGTTGCTCCTCTTCATTCTTACTAAGATAATTTGTGAGTAGCTCAGCGGTAGTCTTACCTTCCACTAGTTGAGAGGACATAGCTAACTCGACAATAGTTTTGCCTTGTGGTTCACCTTCCACTATTTGAGAGGGCGCAACATGAAGCTCCACCTCTTTGTTAACAATATGTTCCGGTGGTTTAGGTGGAGGTTCTTTGAGTGGAGTTCCCTCCACATTACCTTTGGAGCACCCTGCAAAAGGTTAGATTCTTCCATGGCGGCTTAATCCTCTCAACAATAAATGCATTATCAAGGAAGTTACCTTGGAAATAGCAGAATATATGGTGAACTTCTTTATAGATCATATCAAGTGGTTTACTTTATATCTGTATATCTCTTAAATGAAATAACAACTATTAGCAACCAGTAAAAAGAACAAATTGTAATATATCCTCTCTAGCATGGCATTTAAACTCATCACTATTATAATTTGCTAGTTCGGTATTGAAATTATACTCACATTGAAAATTGAGGTGATCTGGAGATTTGTAGCATTCACAATATAACTGATAAGAGACACATAGTATGGATGAATACTTGTCTACCCAAGCTAGCCATTCTTTCAATATGCCACGCCTCTTCATAACATTTCCCATAATCTCTCCCTCTCCTCCATTATAAATTCCATTTGTTGGAAGATAGTCATCTCAGAAGACATGATTAGTAACAATTGTTTTTATAAATTTTTGTTTTGTTGTTTTCAAATAAGTAAAAGCAAAAAAGATAAAAGGCAATAAATAGTAATAACTTAAAACTTAAACAAATTTAGTAGAGCAATAATAAATTAGCAACTAAGAACATAGACTAAAAGCGCTTAGCTCCCCAGCAATGGTGCCAGAAATAGCTTGATGACTGCAAGTGCACAGATCAATTGTAGCTAGTTTCGAAGTAAAAGTATCGAACCCACATAGAGCTATTTGGTTAAGGCCTTTATGCTCCTCATTACTATCTACAAAGGATACTTGTAAGATGCCTTTGATTTCAAGTAAACGATGTTTGAAAGGTTTTTGGATTGAATGGGGACAAGTAAATAAAACGAAATAAAAGAAAGCAAGTAATAAGAGCATTGGGTAACGTGATTGAACTCAATAGGGATAAAGCATTCTCGGGGATGTAAGATACACCACTAGCATGATATTATTATTAATTAAGATAATATACTTCTTGTGTCATGATATATGTGGAGAGAGCTCCATAATAAGATGTTCACAACAAGGCTCGTAGGAAGCCACTTTCTTGAGCCAAGAGTGAGGTCATCTTTAAATAACCACTATGATGTCTGAGAGAAATCACCCATACAAACCACCGCAATTAAGGGTCTCCCCGTGGATATCGTAATTAGCTTAGGGAGTCCCACGTTATCCTTCTTTGACCATGTAGATTGCGAGCTGGCGCCAATTGTCACGAAGCTATTCCAGGCATGCTCCCAAACACGTCCAAAGGATTTCACCCTCCCTTTAGTCCCAAGGGCAAATGATATGTGGCCAACTACACATACCATCTAAAGAGAGAGAGAGAGATCAAACACAAATCATAAATCTATCATTGACCGACCAGTCATACAGACACAAGAATAGATCATAATTAGTTCAACATCATAATAGTTCTAGCATTTTTCCATCTCCCCAAGAACAAAGGAACTACTCACATATTAAGGCAATGTCGTCGGATTGAGGACAAGTACGCCATGAGGGGGTCCTCGAGGCGTGCGGAAGAGAGGGATGTGAGACGTACGGTATTCTGGGACGGTGAGCACACAAGTTTACCCAGGTTCGAATCCGCCAGCTTTGGACGGATCCTACTCCTGCTAGCAATCCAGTAATACGGCAGAGCGGGAATATGGGTTACAAGGGTATCGCATGTGCGAGTTGAGGTTGTAGACTATTGTGTTGTAAGGTGTTGCCCTAAAGGCTCTCCCTAGGATGGCTTATATAGATATCTGGCCTAGGGTTTATAGGAGAGATCAATCTGGCTACGACTAAGAGTTGGTTACAGAGTACATCTTGAACTACAAGTAACATTATGGGCCTAAGTCGGTAAGTCTTCTGGGCCTTCCCGTAGCCGGATTGGACTCCGTCTTCTCTCCCTGTCTAGGCCGCCCGTGAAGCAAAGCTCTAACCCAAAGTGGGCCACCCTGGTCAGTGAGGAACTGTGAGGATACCCGGAAAGTATATCCCCAACAGCAGCCCCCGGAGGCCTCCAAGATCCAAAGTCAGATTTTATCATCGTCTAGCTTGATCTTCGGCTTGCAGAATCTTGAAGGGTTCCTGAAACTTCACAACAAAAAATACGATCCGGGTCTTAAAAATAAGTCGGACCTATCAACTAGTTACTTGAATTTTCCAGCTCGATTTTAAACTAAGCCGGAACTTGGTTTCTACGCCACCTGGCACAAGCATGGTCAAGTCACGTCATCTGACAGGCGTGCCGTCAATACGACCGTTTGTGGGTCCGCGGTTCGTGGAATCGAGACGCCGTTTCAATGCGTGCGTGGAGATCGAGGAGACGCAATCATCACGTGGGTCCTTCCCAGTTCTTTCCACGACGCGTTGCGGTTACACTGTAACATTTGCACGAATCTTGGCGCAGTTAGGTGGATATAAGGGGTTTGGATTTCTCCTTCTCCTTTCCACCAGTCCTTTGCCGTTTCCTTTCCTCCCAATCCTCCTGCACGCTCAGAGCTCCCTTTTCCTTCCCCCCACAGAACTCCCAGCGCCGCCACTTTCAGGTCATCTTCTCACCGGAGAAATGGCTTCATCATCTTCTTCCTCCGGTTTGGTGGCGGTAGCGGCGGCGACGACGGCGGAAGCAGCAGCGGAGAAAGAAAGCTTCCGGGGAATCTGGATCCCCTGCGCCCTCGACGAGGACGGCCTCAAGAACGTGGAGAAGGAGGGGCTTCTCGCCGCCGGCGACTAGCGGAGCGACTCCGGCGAAACTGTCCCCAACCTGCACGATGGCGACCGGGTCCACTTCGGCACCCATCTCGACCGAGGTCTGTCTTTTCCTCCCTCGGAGTTCTTCTCCGAGGTGATAGATCATTATGGAGTTCAACTCCACAATCTTCCTCCTAACTCTCTCTTAGAGATGAGCGCGTATGCATCGCTTTGCGAGGGCTTTCTCGGCATTAGGCCGAGTTTGCTTCTCTTCCGGTACTACTTTCATGTCCGGAGAAATTTCATTACTGCCGGTGTTCCTTACATCACTGGCACTATTAGCTTTTCACTTAGACGTGACCACGAATATCCCAAAATTTCTGCCAGCGATTCGGTCAAACAATGGCCAGCCACCTTTTTCTACCATAGGGAAATTCCGGATCCTGGCAAAGCTACTGCTTTGTCGGCTTTTGTCGACGGAGCCGCCACGGCCTAGCCTTCCTGGGATGAGGCTGCTCTGTCTCTCACCAACGATCTGATCCTCGCTAAGAGGCGGATCGAATATTTGATCAAGCACAAGGGTCTGAAGGGATCCGACTTGGTCTAGTGCTGGGTCTCACGTCAAATCCAGCCACTTCAGTACCACGGGGATAGACTAATGCACTCCATCATGTCTTCCAAAAAAGACCCCCTCCGCATCAGCCCCAAATCCTACACCACTCAAGGCTACATCAGCCAGATCAAGTGGCTGATCAAGGAGCGGATCGAGAGGAGAATTCCGGAGATTTCTCTGGATATGTACACGGCGGAAAACCCCGTGGTGCTGGTAAGCCTCCATCAATACACCTTTTATGTGTTTCAATCTTCAAGTTATACTGCAATACTGATATGCTTTCTTGTTTTTAGCTTGCTGACCTACGTGAGTCGGAGCTTGCTCCGCTCGAAGGATATCCTCCTGAGTTTTCTCAGGAGACAGAAGTGGTCCCATTGCTGGACCTTGCGCTCAAGAAGCGCAAAGCTCCGACAGTGGTTGTTGGCACAAAGGAAGTGCATGTTGTGAAGAGGTA
Source organism: Avena eriantha (assembly GCA_910589775.1). Taxonomy (NCBI): domain Eukaryota; kingdom Viridiplantae; phylum Streptophyta; class Magnoliopsida; order Poales; family Poaceae; genus Avena; species Avena eriantha. Next base: position 326,145,835 of record OU342743.1, read on the forward strand.
ACTTTCATTCACAATTTCCGCCTTTGTACCTTTCTCGAATTTCTTTCTGAGATGTAATGTTTCTGACTTTACTACAGTCTCATAGCAAAGCCTCTCATCAAGGGTAAGGGGAAAGGGATTCCTTCGAAGCCCCTGCGATAGACGAAGCTCACCATAGCTTCCCCTGTCGTGGCTCCTCCAACTCCTGCCCCTCAACCTTCTGTAACTCCGGCGATCATTCCTTCTCCGATGGTTGCAGAAGATCCGACTCCTCCAATAGAGCCTACGATCCTTGGGTCGCAAACTGACGTCACCGTGGGTGCGTCAGGTCAAGATAAGGGTGAACCCTCTTCGGGTAATGATCCCTCGGCTGAAGTCTTCGCCGACAACCTCATCAGCAATCCGGGACTTGCCAAGTTTGGCCTGTCCCGGAAATCTGCAGAGGAAATCCAGCGGCTGGCCAGGCAAGTCCTGGACAAAAGCCATTTATCCCCCGAAGAGGAAGCGCAAGAAGCAGAGGACATCAAGTTCTCCGACCTTCTCGCTCAAGTCTGCCTTCGCGGTGAGAGGATTAGGGCTGGCGAGCTTCCAACAGCCCCAGTGATCCCTCTTACTCTTGCCGAGAAGGTGGCAGTTGAAGTGAATGCGGGTTTAGATAAACTCACCCTCGAGCAATATTTAAGTCGGAATTCCAACTCTTGTTTTTACATTATGTTATATCATCTCCTCTAGCCCCCAAGCATGAAGTAGGATATAGAATCCGGGTTTATGCTTTCATTAGGATGCCAAAGAACGAACTAGTGTAGCCCCCAAGGCTCGTGCTGATATTTAGCAAAAAATATTAGCCCGAGGCTTAAGTAGCTTTCTGACTTTGGGTATTCTGACTTACAGAAAGTATGTTCCTATAACCAGGAATTACTAACCAATGTCTGCAATAAGCGGAGAGAGATCAAGGCTCTCCGGCTTAAAAATGTTGAACTTAAGGTAGCCAAGGATGAAGCCGAAGGTAAACATTCCGAGATTCAAACCTTGTCTTTTGCTTTTTTTCAATGTCGAATTTTTTCTGAACTATTGTTCCTTTTTGACTTACAGCGCTGGTGAAACAATCCATTGCTATGATTGAAGAGGCCAAGAACCTCAAGACCCTGGTGGTGGAGAACAAGGGACTTCGCCAAGAGCTGGATAAGCTCAAGGCGAATCATGAAAGGAGCATAGCTCAAGTCCGGGAATCCTCCTCCATGGGCACTGAAGAGCATGATCGCAAGATTGCTGCTCAAGATAAAATTATGTCGGACCTCAAGAATGAGCTTGGCAGAGAGGAGGACATCTCCGAGGCGCTCCGGGCTGAACTCCAGAGTCTCCGGGAGGAGAAGACCAAGATTGACGATGTCATTCTTGGTACATTCCATCTGTCTGACTTATCATTTCTTCGACTTTCATCAATGTTGGATTTTTCTTGACTTGTTTTGTGTATAGGTCCTCTGAACTTGACGGACTCTTCCTCCTCCGAGCCCCGCACCCACCGGCTTACCCAAGTCGGTGATCTCCTTCATGAATTCCGCCAGTCCCTTGAGGACATTGGCGAGTCTCTCAGGATTCCAGACATGCCAAGCATGTCGGATTTTCAGGTGCGGGACAAGGCCAAGGAGATGCCGCAGCTTGTTCAGGACTGGAATATGTCCTACGCGTGGACTGCTGCGCAGAACGCTCTCACCATGGTCATGAGCCACCATGGAACATGGAGATATGGCAAGTGACAAGAGGGTACTGCAAGGTAGACGAAGACGGCCAGGAGCAAGACCTTCAAGCCATCATGCACTCCTGCGCCGGATACAGGTGTCACGTAGCTGATCTGACCAGCTACGAGATCCCCTTCTTCACCCGCGTAGCTATTCCTCCACCTCCTCCAGAAGAAACCGAAGAAGTTTTCGACGATGAACGGACCACCTCAGATCCGGACATCTCGGAACAATATCAAGGCGGAGTAACCAGCGAGCCGGCAGCTCCTTCATCTCCTCCTGCATCATAGACCAGAAAATTATGTATTATTCCAGAAAGAACATGATGCGTTCGTAAATATTAAGTACTATTGATTTTGCTAGTGCCAAGTTTGTGATTTATTCAGCACTTTTGGCTTTGTTTTTTTTTGTGTGCTTGAAATATTTTCATAAGCACTTGAATTTCTTCGTCTCTACTTATCGTTTATCTGGCTTTCCGCCTCGTCCCTTTCGTGAGCCGGCTAAACCTTCAGCCAGAAACTTTGCCGAGCAACGGAGCTCACTTGCTAAACCAGTTTAAACTCGGAAACAAAGCCGGCTTCTAGTACCAACAATTCACTACTCGGAAAATACCCGCATCCAGCAATCAGACAAATAACCAAAGTAAAAACTAGAAATTTTAGAGTTATACCCGAATGTAGCAGTTTTAGAATCGAAAATCTAGACCAGAACGAACATGAGCATAAAGTACTTTCAAGCATTCTGGGATTTTCGACTATAACATGATCTTTTGGAAATAAGATGGTAAAAACTTCTAAAAAAAAACTTGAGGCAACCAAAACTTTTATTTCTCAAAAAACATGTACATATATATGATTACAAAGAAGGATAAACTAAGAATAAAAGGGACGTAGCTGAGCAATATTCCACAGTCTGTCTAACCCATCCGGATTTGTACTGCCTCCAGCTCTCTTTCTCTTCTTAGTAGCATGTCTTTCTTTGACTGGCCTCATGTCAGTTAAGTAGTACGATCCATTGTGCAATACTCGACTAACTAAAAAGGGCCCTTCCCATACTGGGGAAAGTTTGTGATTTCTTTGTTACACAAGCCGAAGAACCAAATCACCTTTATTGAAAGATCTGTTTCGAACTCTCCGGCTATGATACTTGCGTAACTTCTGCTGATAGGCTGTAGATTTCATTTCAGCAACGACGCGAACTTCTTCGACTAAGTTGAGATCATTTTGTCAAGAAATCTCGGCATCGTCTTTGATATACGTGGCCACTCTAGGAGAAGTATGAATTAAATCACTAGGAAGAACTGCTTCTGCGCCATAGACCAAGAAGAAATGTGTGTATCATGTTGACCTGTTCGGAGTTGTTCGTAAACTCCAAATTACAAAGGGTAATTCCTCTGCCCAAGCCACCGCAGCACGTCATAGTGGTGCTTCGAGTCTTGGTTTCAGGCCTTGTAAGATTAAACCATTAGCTCTTTCGACTTGTCCATTAGCCTGTGGATGTGCGACTGACGCAATGTCAAGCCGGATATTTTGCTCGTCGCAGAATTCAGCCAATTCTCCCATAGAGAAGTTACTCCTGTTGTCCGTGATAATGTTATGCGGATAACCATACCGGATTATAACATCCTCGACAAATCTTTTGGCTGTTGCTCCAATACAACTAGTGATAGGTTTAGCCTCAATCCATTTGGTGAATTTATCCACCATCACTAAGAGGTGAGTAAATCCACTTAGAGCTTGTTTAAATGGTCCTACCATATCAAGCCCCCAGACCGCAAAGGGCCATGTTATAGGTATTGTTCGTAGCTGATGAGTCGGAACATGAGCTTGCTTGGCATACTTTTGGTAGCCTTTGCACGTCTTAACTAATCGTTCGCCATCTGCCTGAGCTGTAAGATAGAAAAATCCGTGTCTAAAAGCTTTTGCCACTAGAGATTTGGCTACAGCATGGTGACCACACTGGCCTTTGTGGATTTCCCTTAAGATTTCCACTCCTTCTTCCGGAGATACACAGCGCTAAAAGACCCCAGAAACACTCCTTTTATGGAGCTCACCTTTAACAATAGTATAGGCTTTTGCTCGTCGGATGATCTGCTGGCTCAGCACCTCGTCTTCGGGTAATTTGCCATCTACCAAATAATCGAGGTAGGGTTGAGTCTAGCTGGGAATTATAGCCAGAACTGCTATCAAAGGTGAGTCGGATTTGGTCGGATATTCCTCATATACTCCCTTTATCGAGGGGACTTTGAGGTGCTCTAAAAAAGCGCCATCCGGGACCTCTTTCCACGCGGAGCCTATGCGAGTTAGTGCATCTGCTTCCTCATTTTCTGCTCGAGGGATGTGTTGAACTTCAAACCCTTCGAACGATTTAGATAGATCATCCACGACAGCTTCATATGCTTCCATGTGTTTATTTGCATTACAAATATCCGAGACTTGCTGGGCAACAAGATCCTAATCTCCGTAACACATCAAACGTCGGATGCCAATATCCTTAGCAATCCGGATTCCGTGCAGCAGTGCTTCATACTCGGCAATGTTGTTTGTCGCTGTGAAGTGGATCTGCAACACATATAGAAGTTTATCTCCTTGGGGTGATTTGAGCACCACGCCAGCCCCCGAGCGAGCCTTAGACCCATCGAAAAAGAGGGTCCAATATTCTGACTCAGGGAGGATCATGTTGTCCTTTGTCTCTGTCCAGTCAGCGACAAAGTCAGCAAGGATCTTGGATTTGATTGCTGTCCAAGGTTTATACTCAATATCGAAAGCTGAAAGCTCTATTCCCCATTTGGCGACGCGTCCTGTGGCATTACTATTGTTGATTATGTCTCTCATGGGAGCTTTGCTCACCACGGTAATTGGATGCTCCTGAAAATAATGTCGTAGCTTACGAGATGCTAGAAAAACACCATAAGCCAACTTTTGATAATGCGGATACCGCTGTTTGGACTCTGTCAAGACCTCGCTGACAAAGTACGTCGGACGCTGCACCATGTGTTCCTGATTTTCCTCTGGTCTCTCCACCACCATGACGATACTAACGACCTTATTTGTCGCAGGAATGTAAAGCAACATCGGTTCCTGAGGTTCCGGTGCTGCAAGGATAGGAGCAGATGAGAGTACTCTTTTCAGATCTTGTAGCGCAGCTTCAGCTTCGTCCGTCCACACAAAATCCTTGGTCTTTTTCAGGAGTTTATATAATGGTGCGGCTCTTTCACCAAGCCAGCTTACAAATCGACTGACTGCAGCAATGCAGCCAGTTAATCTTTGTACGTCCTTCAGGCGAGTTGGCCTTGAAATATTGAGTATAGCCTTTATTTTGTCTCGGTTCACCTCTATGCCTCTTTGAGACATGATGAAACCTAACAATTTTCTGGCTGGTATTCCAAAGAAGCATTTCTTTGGGTTAAGCATGATGTTGTATTTTCGTATATTGGCGAACGTCTCCTCCAAGTCAGAAATCAGTGTTTCCTTCTTTTTGGACATCACTGCGATATCATCCACGTATGCATGTACATTGCGTCCGAGTTGGTCATGGAGGCAACGTTGCATCGTGCGCTGGTACGTAGCTCCTGCGTTCTTTAGCCTAAAAGGCATCGTAACAAAACAGAAGGTTCCGAAGGGGATTATGAATGAAGTTTTGACTTTGCCAGATTCCTTTATCCGGATTTTGTGATAACCGGAACATGCGTCGAGAAAACAGAGGAGTTTCGAGCCTGCCGTAGAATCGATAACTTGATCAATTCTAGGTAGAGCGAACGGATGTTTAGCCTACCGTAGAATCGATAAAACCGTCGTAAGGACTGTTTGACGGGTTTAGCGTTCAGGTTTACATTTAGAGAGTGCTCGGCAAGTTCCCTAGGTACTCCGGTCATGTCAGATGGCTGCCATGCGAAGATATCTTGATTTGCTTGGAGGAACTTGACGAGCGCGCTTTCCTATGCGCTACTTAGGCCTACACCTATCTGGGTCACCTTGGAGGGGTCATCATCCTTCAACGGCATCGTCTTCGTCTCTTCTGATGCCTTGAATTCCGGATTTGGCTTTGTCACCTTCTTCTTCGTTGCGGGCATCTCGGACGGATCTATGCTCTTCTAGATCTCCTGGTACTCCTGGGCGTGCAGCACGGCTTCTGCAAAGGCGGCATTTCCATCCTCACACTCTCGCGCTTTCTTCGGGTCTCCCCTAATGATGATCACGCCGTTGGGACCTGGAATTTTCATCATATTGTAAATGTAACACGGACGAGCCATAAAAGCCCAGTAAGCCGGACGTCCGAATATAGCGTGGTATGCACTCTTGAACGGGACCACTTCGAAGGAAAGTGCCTCCGTCAGATAATTCTTTTGAGTTCCAAAAGTAACATCCAAAGTGATCTCTCCCAGGGAATTAGCTTGTCTTCCTGGGACAACTCCGTGAAAGATCACAGAGCTATGGTTCAGCTGTGTTTCCGAGATCTTCATCCGACATAGCGTTTCGACATAGAGAATATTGATGCTTCTACCACCGTCCATGAGGGTCTTGGATAAACCATAACCGTCAATAAGTGGATTGACGATTAAGGCGTATTTTCCTCGCCTGTGTAGCTTAGGCGGATGATCAGCGCGGTCAAATGTGATTGCAACCTCCGACCAGTCCAGATATTGAGGGACAGCCGGAACTGTTGCATTGAGCTCGTGGAGAACTGCTTTCTTGACCTTTGCTGGTTGAGATCCGAGGAAGGTGACGTAAGTGTCCTTCTTGGTGGGAAAAGTTTTCTTCCCTTCCGACTTGGGATTTGAAGCATCAGTTTCCTCCATGTCGGAATCTTCCTTGGTCTCCTTGTCTTTTCGGGATTTTTCTTTCCCTTCTTCCGCTTAGCTGTGTAGCCCGTGGTATCATCTCTCTTGATGTCGTCGTTAAAACGACACTCAGCGTTGGTGTGGGACGAGCCCCCATTGGCGTCCAAGTGATGCACACATGGGTTATTGGCAATGTCGGCCCAAGCGTAGGTTTTGCCTGGTTGTTGCTCTCCTCTACCTTGGACCCTTGATGTCCCACGGCCATGCTCGTGGCCTACGCCACGTCCTCCTCGTCCTCCAGACCCGGAAACAATAGTGACCACTGCTGTCTCCGTGTTGGGTTTTTCTTCCGAGATGTTTTTGCGCTTCTGAGCTTGTTGCTTTGTCTTTGCTGACTGAGGTACAGCCAGGACGTTGAGTAATCCTTCTGTGTCGTCGTCAGCATCTGCATACTTGCTCGCTGTTTCTATCATCTCTCCCAAATTAGTGACCTTGTCACACTTCAAGCGGTGACGCAGTAGACCAATTGGGAGTCCTGCGATGAAAGCTTCAATCGCAGTTTGATCGTTTACTCCCTCACAGGAGTTCTTGGTGTCGATCCATCGTCCGAGGTAATCCCGGCAAGTTTCTCTGGCTTTCTGGGTGCAACGTTGTAGGTCTCCGACCGATCAGGGCCTCCGATATGTGCCTTCGAAATTCCGAAAGAACGCACTTTGCAAGTCATACCAGTTATGGATGGTGTTTGTCGGAAGTTCATTGAGCCATGATCGTGCCATCTTCCGCAACATAAGTGGGAGATATCGGGTTGTGACCAGGCTGTTTCCGCCTTTAGCGATGCAACAAGCTTGGAAGAATTCCTGTAACCAGGTGTCTGGCCGAGCAATGCCGTCGTAGGCTTGGATATGTCTTGAGATAGCAAATCCTTCTGGGAATTTTGTAGCTCTGATGCGTGGTCCTAAGCACTTTGGGCCCATGTACATGTCATCGTTTTCATAGCGCCGAGCCTCTATGTTGGAGTTGATCATGTGCCTTGCATCGTTCGGGGATAGAGATCATCTCGAATGTCGGCTGTGGCTGTGGTGCCTTGGAGCCGGACTTCGGCTTCTGCAACCACCTCCTCCGCCATGTCGTCCTCCTTGCCCTCCTCGGGGGCCGTTGTGATAACTGCCTGGTGGAGGGGGTGGGGCAGCTGAATTGTTTCCGGCTGATCGCCGGTCTCTGTTCGGAGCGTCATTATTCCGGTTCCGGGGAGGTTCTTGACTACGACGAGCCCCCTGCCGGCTTGTTCCAGCATGGTTTCCGTCGTTCCTTCATCCGTCGTTCCCACCATGGTGCGGCTCAGTCGG